>CM066988.1:140177691-141406024 GCA_033977485.1 Hydrangea macrophylla | reverse complement strand
TTGTACTTGCAACTTCCCTTATTGTCCGCGGCCCAGAGGGTGTAGGGAAAACAAAAAAAAAAAAAAAAAGTTGTGGGTGCGTTTAGAATTTTCCTTATTGTATTTTGACTTCAATCTCGAAGCTTAAAATAGAACACCTTTGACATTTCATGTACTCGTAATTTCATTGTGTGTGGTATTTTAATTAACACTTCTTTTAGACAAATTAATTAATTATTTTCTTGTGTCCCTTAATTCTGACACTTTAAAATTTTAAATCAATTAACTAGAAAGTATATAATTGTTATTCTTGTATAATTTTTTCCCTGAAGATGTCAATAAAGAAACCTATTTTAGTGATTGCAAGGATCATATACCGTTCTCCACCTTTTTATTTTTGTATGTTTTTCAGTTCAAGTGCTACGAAGAATAACAAAGTTAATATATTCATCACTAACTTCTTGGGATGCAAAAAAAAACAAAGAGAATAAATTATACTCTTTAATTAATGCTTTGGAGTACCTACAACTCCTCTTCATCTATATACAAGCTGCTAGAGGCCATTTTTGGGAGAAGTTATTCCGGATTATTATTAAACTAAAGTTATTGTGCAGATATGGTATGACACACCATTCATATCTATCCATAGATGTTCTACCAAAATTATCATTAAAATTTTCTAATTCCCGTTTACTTTAAGGTAAAGGTTTCAAATAATATCTAACTTCAGTTGAAAAATGACAAAGTAGATAAAGTGCAATGCATTATTTTAAATGATTGGTACGTCACACCATATCATTACACAATGACGTAATGTGACAATCACTTCAATAATTTCTCTACTTTTGAAAGGCTCCGAGATATTTTCTTGGCACTCGGTTGCTCCCTAGTTCACGAATGGTCCATGGGGTTCTCTTGAATGCTTTTATGTACCTTTAATTTGTATTTATGTTATAAATACTAAAATAAAAGAGTGTAAAAACTTTAAAAGGGGTAAAACATATACTCTAATAGATATACCATCACCTATCTCTACATCAAGGGCTCTGTATGCCAATTTGTAATAATTGTTAGATAATCCAAAATGTTACAATGAAAAGATAATTTTGAAGTTTGGGGAGCAGCACCACAAAAATTGCTATAGACAATGAGGAGATGAATTTTGAAGTTTATGCGGTTATGTTGTAGCATAATTTTCATGATGCATGAATAATGTTTATGTTTTTCAAATTGGAATTTAAAATTAAAATTTTGTTCTCAAATATTTTATCAGTTAATTAAACAACATGCCGTAGCATGTGGCACCATCAAGAGCCAAATTTGATATTCAAATTTGGGCACAATAGTTCATGGTGTCTTAGATTAATATAGATTTCATTTTAGGATATGCTCAAAAAACACACAATATTAAATTCATGAGTTGTTTCTATATTTCTCATTGTGCTCACTTGCCATGATCATTAAGAGAAGATTAATGCATGCTATGCTTTTCAAATTTAACTCTTAAATCTAGATCTCCAATGATGTAGTAGTGGAACTATTGAAATTTAATTATAGACTATTATGTAGGGGTGGCAATTCGGGTTCTCGTGTCATAATCGTGTCATTAATCGGGTTGTGTGCTTTGGGTTTAATTTTTAGTTTTGAGTGATATTCATTTATAATACAAATTATTTTAAATTAATCGTGTCATATCGTGTCGTATTTGCGTTGTGTCTATAAAATAGGTTGTCGTGTCAAAAATTGTCACCCCTACTATTATGGAACTACTTTAACATCTTTTAATTAAAATTCAATAAATTTATTATTTTACATCATTTAAAATTTAAATTTTAAAAACATAACATTAATTTCCTTAAAAGAACAAACACTGAAACAAGTTCATTACTTTACTCTAGTCGCCGATCCTTCCAAAATCCGTACAAGTAATGAGACAAGAGATTCTTTGTGGGCACCTTGTTTTCCACCCACATAAAACTTTTTGTGGAGCCTTGGAGAAGCTTAATGAAATCTAATCACTCACGTACTAAGAGCTTGATTAGACAGTTGTGGGACTGTGTGTGTTTTTTTTTTCTTCTTTTTAAAGCACTTTTTGCCCAACGTTATTCCTCCAAAAATTAGACTTAAAAGAGTAATGCTAAAGACACAATTAATTACACAATTTTTTTTATAATTTATATTATTTCTGTCTTATTTTATGTGTTCATCTTTTTTTTTGGGATGTTCCAAAATTGTTGTCCACTTTTCTAAATTAGTATACAAATTTTACTTAATTTTTCAAACTACCCTTCCTTGCAATCAACACCAAAATAAAACAAAAAAAGAAAGTACAATGATTATGGAAAATTGTGGAAAGTAAATGTAGATTCTTTTTGTCCCCTTAAATAATTGGATTTCCTAAGATAGACACATAAAATGGAACGGAGGTAGTAATATTTAAAGTAAAAAGTACCACATTTTAAAGCACCACACATAAAAACAAAAAACTTTAACGATTGTGCTTTAAATTTGGTGCACTTGCTTTAAATGTTGTAAATTGTGAAAATAGTTGCACAATTAATTGTGTTTCTAGTATTATTACTTTAAAAAAACTCTTAATGTCTAGATTATATCATTTATACTCCGAGCTGACAACAACGTCAACTATGACGTATCTATAGGCAACTTTTAATTGTAACAACGATTAATATCAACCTATAGATTATGAAAAATATCGGAAAAAAATAGAGATTTAGGATCTGCTTTGCAACTTTCTAGTTTTTGGTTTTACGTTTTTCTTTCATTTTTTGTTCTCAAGATTGACCCTAACTTACTTAAAACTGAAAATTGAAGACCAAAACTTGTCACGACCCATCCCGCTACGCGCAGAAATAGGACATGTGATACGTCATCAAGGCTTATCCGGTTCCTTTAAATTAAAATAGTAGCGGAAAACATTATTAAAATTCATTAAAATCAGAGTTATAAAAAGTTTTGGTCAATTGGAATGCGTCCAAAAGAATTCATTTTGAGAAGCAGATGTCCAGTCGATTGTAACGGGAGTCCAGTCGACTGAAGGCTCAAACAGAAAGTATGAAAAGTTCGACCCAATCCAGTCGACTGTGTTGGGAGTCCAGTCGACTGGGGCCTCAATAAATCCAGTCGACTGGGGCCTCAATAAATCAGTCGACTGGTGCCTTGTCCATTCGACTGGACACTATGCATACAGAATGTGATGTTTTCGTGCAGAAACCAGTCAATTGAAAACCCATCCAGTCGACTGAAACTCAGAGGTCCAGTCGATTGAAATAGGGCCCGGTCGACTGTTTTCCCCCAGAAAACCCCAATTCTGCAGCATTGCACACCAAAATTTCTCCAATCAATTTCAACATAAGACCACGATATCCCATCACTCAAAACATAGATACAAGAGTTTAAACATAGTACAATACTACAATCTCTCCCAAGATTCCAAACTAAACACGTTATGAATTTAAGGTTCTTATTACAAGATTAGGAAGAGAACAAAAGTATAAACAAGTGTGATTCCCCCGGCATCCCTCGCCCTCACTCTTCTCGCTTCTTCTTTCCTTTTTTCTTCTCACCTGCAACGGAAAAAGTCTCCACTGCTCAGCTATATGCTGAGCGTACAATTCTAAACAAATGCATATGATGCAATTCATGTTTTAAACATCTAAATCACATAATTTAGTCTCCAGGGAGAGAGATACGCATTCACCCAGTATATCGGCAAGTCTTAAATCTTAAATCGCGATGCCAATGGTTAGCCAAGGATCACTCAACCATTGCATCCATCTGCTCTGGTTGGCCACTTCTCACACCAAGCAAGTAGTCGTCACTACTTTAAACTCTCAAACATCGAGAGGCGTGCACATGCATGAAATTATATCAAACTCCCCTTTGACCCACATAGACATTTAGCATACTCACATAATCATGTCACTGTGCTTTTCTATACGTACTCGCTAAAATTTAACGGGCCTAATTTAATACATAAGTTTGCCCGGATCACAATTCATACAAAATATCTAAAACATCCAAAATTCCCTATATTACATAGGTTCGGAATTCATACCTCGAGCTATAGCTCTCAAACTTCAGGAAAAGTACTAGAAGACCAAATAATCGTCGGATAAGCGATTCTTACAAGTGTAGACATGTTTTTCCCAAATTCTTAAAATTAATTTTTCAAAATTTTTTTGCCAAACGAGGCCTAAGAGGTATCAAAATGAAGCTCTTACCTCGAGGAGTCCAAATATGAAATTTGGTCGAAAACTGACGGACGAACGGTTGCCGTTTGTTGTCGGAAAGGTTGTAGGATCAAATCTCCTTTCTCTCACCTCTCTCTAGATATTTTAGAAGTTTGGATAATAATGAAATCTCACCCACTACTATTTATAAGCACGACTCTCGGGAATTACACTTAACTCCCCACGAGTTCTCGAAACTTCTAATTAAGTTCTGAAACGTCACACACATCCATTTTATAACTTCACGAGTGGAAACTAAAATTTATAAAAGCTTTCGACTAAGTTCCGTTTGGGTCCAAATTATACGTCCGGAAACTAAATTCTGTGGAATCTCTACACCACCTACCTTTTTATTTAACGTAACGCTCACGTTCTCACTACAGTTCTTAGAATGATATAAAATAGGATCAGAACTACCAGAAATTATACTATGCAGGTATAATTTACTATTCATGAAATATCAAAAAACTTCAAATAACATTTAAACCATATAAATGTCATTTATCATCTTAATGTCGTATGATTTACCATTACCGTGTCTTCGATTGATACCTCACCGTTGACCTCCAGTCAACCTCATTCTCAATTATCAAATAACATTGATAATTTACAAAATTCAAACATGCATTAAAAAATAGTGATTTTCTGGGACGGGCGTGACAACTCTCCCCTCCAAAAAGGAAGTTTGTTCCCAAACTTATACCTCATGAGTTGAACAAGTGATGATACTCATTCTTCATCTCTTTCTCTCGTTTGCATATAGCCTCTTCAACCGTATGACTACGCCATAACAGCTTCACCATCGGAATCGTCTTCTTTCTCAACACTTGCTCCTTTCGATCCAAGATTTCTACTGGATGATCTACATAGGTCAAGTCCTCTTGGATTTGCAATGGTTCAGGTACTATGATTTTGCTCGTATCTGACATACACCATCTCAACAAAGACACGTAAAGCACGTTATGCACAAATGCTAACTCAGATGATAAAGCCAATTGGTAAGTCACTGGTCCTACCCTTTCTAGAATCTCATACGATCCTATGAATCTCGGGTTAAACTTCCCTCGCTTTCCAAACCGGACTATGCCTTTCGAAGGCGATACTCGCAAGTACACAAAATTTCCCACTTCGAATCACTACAACAAAAATGGGCTTTAGCGACAAAACATGGCAACGAAATGTCAATTTCGTCGCCAAAAGTATAGTTTTAGCGACAAAATTAAATTTCGTCGCCAAAGAGGCTGAAAAAAACATAAATTTGGCGACGAAATTCTGTTTCGTCGCCAAAAGTGTGAATTTTGGCGACGAAATATTATTTCGTCGCCAAAAGTGATGCCTATGGCGACGAAATAATATTTCGTCGCCAAAAGTGATGCTTATGGCGACGAAATATTAATTCGTCGCCAAAAGTGAGTTGTAATATGATGTCTATCGCGACGAAATATTATTTCGTCGCCAAAAGTGATGCCTATGGCGACGAAATATTAGTTCGTCGCCAAAAGTGATGCCTATGGCGACGAAATATTATTTCGTCGCCAAAAGTGATGCCTAAAGTGAGTTGTAGTGTGATGTCTATGGCGACGAAATAATATTTCGTCGCCAAAAGTGATACCTATGGCAACGAAATATTATTTTGTCGCCAAAAGTGATTTGTAATGTGATGTCTATGGCGACGAAATATTATTTCGTCGCCAATAATGATTTGTAATGTGATGCCTATGGCAACGAAATATTAATTCGTCGCCAAAAGTGATGCCTATGGCGACGAAATAGTATTTCGTCGCCAAAAGTGATGCCTAAAGTGAGTTGTAGTGTGATGTCTATGGCGACGAAATAATATTTCATCGCCAAAAGTGATACCTATGGCGACGAAATATTATTTCGTCGCTAAAAGTGATGCCTAAAGTGAGTTATAATGTGCTGTCTATGGCGACGAAATATTATTTCGTCGCCAAAAGTGATGCCTATGGCGACGAAATATTATTTCGTCGCTAAAAGTGATGCCTACCACACACCGCCACCACTGTCGCCGTACTCACACACCGCCACTACCAGAACCGCTCGCACAAATCGCCGCTCACTGTCGCGCACACACCGCTGCTTAGCATAGACCACCAGCACCGTCTTCCTCCAGGTTTGTCTGTTTGTCTCTCTCTCTCTCTCTCTCTCTCTCCAAATATGTGTGTAAGAGTGTGTATATGTGCGTGTTTGCTGTGTGTGAGAGTGTGTAGATACTCAAATAGAAGTTGAATCCCCAAGAGAAGCTTTGGAAATTGAAACCCCCAATTTAAAATCCTTTTGGGTCTGTAGTATGTGTATACAAACCTTTTCTCCAACCCCTCTCTCTCTCTCTCTCTCTCTCTCTCTCTCTCTCTCTCACGTCTGCTTTAGCTGCACTCTACCCCGCCGCTTCTCCACTTCACCGTCGCCGCCCAACTTTGAATACGTCTCTCTATGTATCTGATTTCTTCTTTCTTTCTTTCTTTCTTACTCCTCTCTTACTCTCTTTCTATTCAAAACTTTGAACATGTCTCTCTCGAGGTGATTCAGGTAATGAGCTCAAGCAATGATCTCGGTTGATATCTTCTTTACATTCATAGGCTATAAATTTAATTTACGCACACATATAAATTTAATTTTACACACATACTAATAAATTCAAAATTTACTTGTGTTGCACAATGTTATTGATAATACACACATAATTGTAAAACATTAGTTGTATTTATACCATTTAAATGCTACATGTCCATGTGAACAACAATTGGTAGAAAAATGTATTCAAAATTAAATTATTTAAATAACTTTAAAAAGTTGGTATTAACTTATCTATCCTATACACATTAATTGTTTAAATTAAATTGCAATATATATAGTAGTATAAAAGTAATTATATAAATGAAAAAAATAAAAATTATACACCATGTGACCAAACCCCAAATTTTGGCCGCCCAATATTTTTCCCCAAATTGTTTTCCCCCCCTCCTTGTGACCACATCCACACCCCACCGCCAACCACACCCATGCTGGACTACACCCACGCCAATCAGATCCCACCGCCGGACCGCACCCTGGCTGACCATACCCACGCCGAACCACATCCCACCGCCTCCACCTTCTCTCAGTCGCCGTTGCCTCCTCCTCCTCCTCCTCCGCCTCCTCTCCTCCTTTTGGAACATATCTAATCCTTTTTTTTTTCAAGTTTATTCTATATATTAATTAATAAAACAATATGGTTAAAGTCTTATTATTTATAACAAGTGAAAAAAAATATGAAATGCATGTAGGTTGTTGTGAGACTCATTGTACACTATAAATTACATACTTCTGCCAATAGTGATTTAATTTTTATTAAAATAGAAGCTATTTAGTTCTACTAATTTCAAAGTGAATGCTACCAATATTTTTTTGGTTTCAACTAACCCGTGCATTAATTTTACATTTGTACAAATCAATTTGATGCATCGAAATGTTGTGGACAAAACTGTTGCATGTACCAAATTTATTATTATTATTCTTTGAATATCTTTTAATTTTATAATATTTAAGAAAAAATATCATTCCTAATTATGTGTGTTGTGCTTGTCCTTGTAGTTTGGTTCCTGTAATTTAGAAATTGTCACTTTAGTCCCTGTAGGTTCATAAGCGTGTTAAATAAATCCAATAAGTCCTTTAGTGATGAATAATTTTGTCACTGAAAGTAAAAAATTTGTCACAAAAAATGTTTGAGGAACTAAAATGACACACTTATGAAACTACATGGACTAGAATGACACTTTCTAAACTACATGGTTCAAATTGACATAAAGGGCAAACTAAGAGGGTGTAAAATATATTTAAGCCTATAATATATAGTAAAATAAGTGAGGTGCCCTTACTAATTAAAGTTAAAGGTAAAAAAATGATTTTTTTAAACTTAAATTTGGGTACCCTAATTAAAAAATGAACGTGCATTTATCGCCAGCCATATGGAAAGTATAGCATATAGTAGTTGCCACACATATATGATATACCCAACTTGTAGCAGTTGCCCAAAATTTCCCCCGAAATTCACCCGCCCAAAAATTTCCCCAAAATTTCCCTAACTCTCTGACACTCTCTCTCCCTCGATCTCTCATCACCATCACTCCCTCTATTTGTCTCTCATCGCCACATGCCGCTGAGCCACCACCACCGTCGCCACATGCCGTTGAGCCACCACCACGGCCGCTCTCCAGGTCTCTCTCTCTCTCTCTATATATATATATATGTATATATGTATATAGACACAATGTGCCAATCAAAGACCCGAGATACACATTGTGCAAATCACCTGTTAAAGTGTGTGTATATATATCACCATCTATTTTATTCTCTGGAGTCCATTTGTTCTTCTAATCCTGGTTCCAAGTAAAATTACTCACTTTAAAGGTGATTCAGTGGATGTCTTTGATTCTATAAACTGTTGCTTTTGGATTCCATTTCCGATTCTTTACATTTCTTGCTTAAACTTGTTTGTCGTTTTTGTTGCATTTTGTGTGTTTTTCATTTAATTATTTTTCCTTTTTATATGTATGTACATATATATATATGTATTTTTATATATATATATATAGAGAGAGAGAGAGAGAGAGATTAGGGAAGAAGATGGTCTATATATGTATTTTTATATCCTTGTTTTTTTTCCTTGAGGCCCCAATGGCCATAAACCCATTTTCATCACAAACACCCACTGTGCACAAATCTGCCAGAAATTCAGCAGCTTTACAGTGTGTTTGAACCTCTGTTTCGACAATGTCTGCTCATCTTCTGCCCTTGATTTTATTTTTCATGCATAATTCAATGTCTTAGCTAACTTCCCCTATTTTTCCAGTATTTATCAGATTTTCTAGCTATTTTTAGAATTTTTTGGGAGTTAAGTGGATGGATTGTCCCCTGTTTCTGAGTCCAGTCCCTTGTGTGCTTCATTTCTCTCAATCTATAAAAGCTTTTGAGTTGAGACCAATGTGGTTCTTTAATAGACATATAAGGCTACCTGCTTGTAAAATTTCATGAGAATGTGATAAGAAGAGGCCCTCTTTTCGATTTTTGTAATTGAAGATAAAGATCAAGTTTTCAAGTGACAATATCTTTCTAGGCGGCATAAATTTGATGAAACTAACTACCACACTAAAGTGTGAGAACTATGATCCAATGCAAGTATCTTGACTTTCAAGGGTTTTCTAGTGTTTAAAAAGTTTCAAGACTTTGGTATCCAGTTCATGTTGGGCCTTGACCGACACTCTTGATATAGGTACACTACAACACTATCAATATCCAACTCTGGTACTTTTTTCCCATAAATGTATTAACCTATTTTAAGGCATAAAGTTTATGCACTCCCATATCATTGTTGTTTATTCCAACGCTATTACTACAAGCATGGTTCAAAGTCGCGGTATCGGTCGCGGTATCGGAGTCCGCTGTGATGACTCGGTGTATCGGCGCTGCGGACTAGTATCGGGCGATACGCTTCGATACGCTAGATTTAAGGTTAAAAAAAATATGGAAAAATTATGAAAAATTCTAAAATAATAAGAATAGCAAAATGGGCCTAACAGATTAACAAAATACACAATGTACTAATTATAGAAGCACATGTCATTCAATTCAGACACTGCCGATCAATAATTATACACACATAATTGGATCGAAATTGTTCAATACTACTAAATAATGCATATACTAGTGCATTATTTACGAAATATATATATATATATTAGTGCATTATTTTTTTTAAAAAAATTAAGATAATTTTATTTATTTTTAAAAAATATTAAGATAAGATATATACTCCATTAGTGTTGCTATATAGTACTAAAGAGTAATGTTATGTTTACTAAATTTCTATTCCAAAAGTACATCCCGAATGATGTGGCAGTGGGGTAGGTCTAATATAGTGGACCAGATCAAAATTCAACTAGTCTCACTGAGACCGTCTCAGTGTATTAGACATGGCCCCCACTGCCACATTATTTGGGGAGCACTTTTAGAGATAGAAATTAGAAAGTATAACATTAGTCTATACTAAATACCCTAATATTCAGCAAAAAATAAAAAAAAATAAAAAAATTACTAAGATGTGTATTTATATATATATACTATATATAAAAACTGAAGAGGGCCTCTTCAAGAGGCTAAGCTTGTGGACCTGTGGTCAAACACACACACACACACACACACACCGACACACACAAACACACACACACACACATAAACACAAGCACAGATTGAGACACACACACACAAACACTCGATGCACACAGATCTACACACATACTCGACACACATACCGACACACACACAAACACACACACACAAGCACAGATCGACACACAGACACAAAGAAAGACACACACACACAGAGATCGACACACATAGACATAAAGAAAGACACACACACAGATCGACCCAAACTCATACACAGATCCACACACACAGAGATCGACACACTTACCTGGTACTTGAAGGCTGGAGAGAGAAAGAGAAGGTTCAAGGTTGAAGAAAGAGAACAGATCTGAAGAAAGAGAAGCTTCAAGCTTCAAGGTTTCGTGAGTATCGGGCCGAGTTTTCAATATCTCGGTCGTACCGGCCGAGATAGCCGAGGTAACACGCGATACCAATTTTTTTTTAACTCGAATCTGTATCGCCGAGTTGACTCGTATCGGTACCCTCCAAAACCGAGTTAACTCGGCCGATACGTCTCGGTATCGACCGAGTTTTTAAACCATGTTTCAACCACTTGCTTCGGCCAAAATTTGAATTGCTCAGTAGTGTGGCTTGTCAAAATTATTTTTTTGGATAGCAGGAACATACTCATGGAGAAAAGATACACATGATATACTTTTGGACAAAATTACTCATTATTTTCTTCCTTTGTGCTTATTTTATGAATTTCATCATCCCTTGGTTTAAGTGGAACATCTCATATGTTCTTTACTTTACATCTCACATCTCTTTACTTTGTGCAAGGAAAACAACATCTTTTCAAGAATATCTTTATGGCAGCTACACCTTCAACCATATATCTTTTGTCTTTGTTTATTATGGTGAGGCTGACCTCGAAAACTCAATTTACTTTAGAGGGTATAATTATGCTCGACTTTGTAGTGCACCACATTAATTCAATCTGATATTTGTTTGAAAGTTACTAATAAACTTGGATATATGATAGGAGATGTGAGTGGCATTCCTGCAAAATATTAAGAGCTTCTACTAGTTTCTTCTTAAGTTTTTCCTCTGTCAACGCAGATCTGAATTTCTGACGAGGTATGCTATATTTTAATGGATCCTCAATCATAACCAAGGAGCTACATGGAGGTGTATGTCTCTCTCTCTCTCTCTCTCTCTCTCTCTCTCTCTCTCTCTCTCTCACTCACAATTGGTACTAGTGAGCTACATTTTGACTCCTAGGGATTTTTTTGACTTAATTGATAATATCTCTTAATTGTTTGCTCTTAATGCTACACCTAAGTATAGGTGATCGTGCAAGTAATAGATTATGAAAAGTGGAAAGGTAAATTAAAACATAAAATTAAAACTAGTGAAACTAAAGTAATGCAAGGAAATATAAAAGAAATAAAACTAGACAAAACAACTACTTGTTTAAACTAGAGCTTAATGCTATCTAAGTAGGAAGTAAGTTAACTTACAATTTAACTACGTTAAACTAAAGTAGCAAATTAACAAGAATACTAAAAACTGTGAATTAAACTTACTATGAACTCATTTTGACCCTCTAAAACCTCAAAACTTAGTTATAAAAGGCATAAGGATATTATTTTGCGTATTATCGCGTAACTTGCAAACCGTGTGTAGAAATTGCGTGCCATTTGTTCCCGCAAGTCTAGTTGGTCGTATGTGAGGTGTGAGATCTAGTCTCGTACCTCTCCGAGTGCCGGAACTCGTTTCGACCCCCCAAAACTTCAAAACTTAGTTATAAAAGGCATAAGGATATAATTTTGTGTATTATCGCGTAACTTGTAAACCGTGTGTAGAAATTGCGTGCCGTTTATTCCCACAAGTCTAGTTGGTCGTGTGTGAGGTGTGAGATCCAGTCTCCTGCCTCTCCGAGTGCCGAAACTCGTTTCGACCCCCCAAAACTTCAAAACTTAGTTATAAAAGGCCTAAGGATATTGTTTTGCGTATTATCGCGTAACTTACAAACCGTGTGTAGAAATTGTGTGCCGTTTGTTCCCGTAAGTCTAGTTGGTCATGTGTGAGGTGTGAGATCTGGTCTCATGCCTCTCCGACTGTCGGAACTTGTTTTGATCCCCCAAAACCTCAAAACTTAGTTATATAAAGCCTAAGGTTATTATTTTGCGTATTATCACGTAACTTACAAACCGTGTGTAGGAATTGCGTGCCGTTTGTTCTCACAAGTCTAGTTGGTCGTGTGTGAGGTGTGAGTTCTGGTTTCGTGCCTCTCCGAGCCCCAGAACTCGTTTCGATCCCCCAAAACCTCCAAACTTAGTTATAAAAGGCCTAGGGATATTATTTTGCGTATTAACCCGTAACACATGCAATAGCAATATTAGTAACATGTATATAAAACAATATTTGGCAATTGATTGATGTGACTTAATAAAACATACACATTCGCATATGACTAAATACCACTAACGTCTGAATAACATAAAAGTACATTATCAATCATCTAAATCAGTATCTTCATCAGTTAGGATTAATTCATCAACATCACAACAATACTCCATTAATGTTTCATCTTTGATGGCTGAAAACTCAACTTATAATTACTTTATATTTTACATATTTTATGTCCGTTCACTAATTTAAAAAGATATTAATGCTTTCTATTGGTTTCATGCAGATTAGGTATGGATATGGTGGATCAGTAGATATTCGGCCACATTTTGCTATTTTTTGTTATGTAGTCTAACAATTTGTATGTAGTGAAAAATGATGTGGTTATGGTGGATGGGTATATAGTCGGACATATCTTGTTACTTTTGTTATGTAGTCTAACATTTTGTTATGTAGTGAACAATGTGTTAATACTTTTGTTAATCTTTCGTTTTTTTGTTGGGTATGTGAACAATTAACGATATTAATTTTTGTTGCTTAATGAAGTTATTTAGAAACATTAAGACTTTTTATGTTTAATATGATTGTCTCTTTTGGTTTTAAAAATTATTGTGATAAATAGGAACGAACATGATTATACTATATTCAAATAATTCTATTTATTAGAATATATATTTGGCGACAAAATTATTTCGTCGCCATTGCATATGATGAAAATGAATTGGCGACGAAATTTTTTCGTCGCTAATACAAGCAAATCAGTTTTATATATTTGGCGACAAAATTATTTCGTCGCCATTGCATATGATAAAAATGAATTGGCGACGAAAATAATTCGTCGCCATTGCATATGATTAATTGGCGACGAAATTTTTTCGTCGCTAATGCAAAATTACTACAAAAAATTGATTCTTTTGGCGACAAAATGTGCATCAATGGCGACAAAAATTTTGATCAATAGCGACGAAATTATTTTGTCGCCATTTTTGTCTATGGCGACAAAAGATAAATTTCGTCGCCAGGGGCCTTTGGCGACGAGGCAAAGGCGACAAAATTGGCGACGAAATTTTTTCGTCGCTAAAGCCTTTAGCGACGAAAAATGGACTTTTGGCGACGAAATTTATTTGTCGCCAAAGCACATTTTTGTTGTAGTGAATGTCATCGGTCGTCGCTTAGAGTTCGCATAGCTCTTATAACAACTCTGAGCCACCTTAAGTCGCTCTTGGATTAATTTCACCTTCTCAGTAGTCAATTATATTATCTCATGTCCCATCAATCTTCTTTCTCCAACTTCGGTCCAACAAACCGGTGATCGACACTCACGTCCATACAATGCTTCATAAGGTGCCATCCCAATATTGGACTAAAATTCGTTGTTATAAGAAAACTCGATTAAAGGCAAGTGTTTCTCCCAATCACTCCTGAAATCTTGAACACACAATCGAAGCATATCCTCTAGTGTCTGAATCATGCGCTCCGACTGTCCATCGGTCTGAGGATGAAAAGCAGTACTGAAACTCAATTTCGTACCCATGGCCTTTTGCAAACTTCCCCAAAACCTCGACGTAAAACTACTATCATGATCTGATATAATCACTGCTGGAACCCCGTATAATCTTACAATCTCTTTCACATACAACTCTGCTAACTTGGACGGCTTAGTCGTCTTGATTGGTAGAAAATAAGCTGACTTTGTTAATCGATCAACTATAACCCAAATCTTGTCATTCTTGTTAGGCGATCGCGAAAATTCGGATACAAAATTCATTGTGATCTCATCCCACTTCTACTCTGACACAGGTAACAGCTGTAGTAACTCCGCAGGTACTTGTCTTTCTGCCTTAACTTGTTAACATGTTGAACACTCTGAAACATATTTAGCAACTTCTCATTTCATGCCTTTCCACCAAAAGTTCTCTCGCAAGTTCTGGTACATCTTGTTACTTCCTGGATGAACTGGATATTTTGTGCTATGAGCCTCCTCTAAAAGTTGCTCTTTCAAGTCTCTTATATTTGGTACACACAATCGTTTTCCATGCATTAACACTCCTTGTGCTAAAATGAATCCAGGTTGCTTTCCCAAAGATATCACGTATGGCTTTTTGTCCTTTCTCTGGCCTAGGACCGCGCCAATGGCGTAATCACTAGCATCGCACATTAATTCGAAAGGCAAACTCCAGTCGGGTGCCTATATTATAGGTGTGGAGGTAAGGAGCTCTTTTAGATCCTCGAAGGACTTTTGGCAACTCTCTGACCACTTGAATAGTGCATCTTTGACAAGAAGTTGACAAAGAGGTCGAGAGATTGCACTGAAGTTCTGGATAAACCGACGATAAAATCCCGCATGCCCCAAGAACGAACAGATGTCTCTCACTGTACGGGGGACAGGTAGATTTGAGATTATGTCAATTTTGGCCTTATCCACTTGGATTCCTTCATCAGAGATTATATGGCCGAGGACTATTCCCTTGGTCACCATAAAGTGACACTTTTCCCAATTCAAAACTAGGTGTTTATCCTCACATCGCATTAATACATGCTCGAGATTGTTGAGCTAGGCAATCTTCAAAGCTATGGCCAAACACTGAAAAATCATCCATGAAGACTTCAAGGATGTGTTCGACCATGTCACTGAATATGCTTAGCATACACCGTTGAAAGGTAGCCGGTGCATTACATAAGCCAAACGGCATTCGACGGTAGGAAAATGTACCAAATGGACAAGTGAATGTGGTTTTCTCCTGATCTTCAGGAGTAATTTCAATTTGGTTATATCCACTATAGCCATCCAAAAAGCAGTAATACTTGTGACCTGCCACACGTTCTAGCATTTGATCCATGAATGGCAAATGAAAATGGTCTTTTCGGGTCACAGTATTCAACTTTCTGTAGTCAATACACATCCTCCATCCAGTGGGGACACGTGTTGGTACCAATTCACCATCTTTGTTTGGGATGATCGTTATGCCTGCTTTTTTTGGAACCACTTGGGTTGGACTGACCCAAGGACTATCAGATATCGGATAAATCATCCCAACATCAAGTAGTTTGAGCACTTCCTTTTTAACTACTTCTTGCATGTTGTGATTCAGACGCCTTTGCATTTGTCTTGAAGGTCTAGCGTCTTCCTCCAGATATATCTTATGAGTGCATATGGATGGGCTTATGCCTTTGAGGTCAGCAATCATCCATCCCATAGCATCCTTATGCTTGGTCAGCATTTGCACTAACTTGCCTTCCTGTTCATGAGTTAAAGCAGATGAAATGATCACAGGATAAGTTTTTCCAGTCCCTAGGAATGCATATGTTAGCTCTTTGGGTAGCTCCTTTAACTCTAACACCAGAAACTGAAAACTAGAAGGCATTGCCAACTTAGTTTTAGGAGGCAATTGTTCATATGGCATTACCCACATGCATTCTGCTCTATCCTCCTCTATCGTATCCATCATAAGACACATCTGGTTCATGTTAGCATCCAATGGAGTTGACTCTGCAGGCTGATAGATATCGCCAAATTGAGTCATCACAACTTCCAAAGGATCTTTGTAGTTGACCAAGTCAACTTCATCTTCAATGACTGTGTCAATGTAATGAATTTCTTCCTCATCATCGTATTCTTCAGGTCGGGGATTAGAAAAAAAATTTACATTCAATGTCATGTTCTCGAATACGATAGTCATGATACCACTTCTAATCTTGATCGTGGCATCAATAGTGTTGAGGAATGGACGTCCAAAGATAACCGGGATGTGTGCACCAGGATTAGACACAGGTTCTGTGTCCAATATCACGAAATCAACCGGAAAGACAAAAGTGTCTATTTGGACAAGGACGTCCTCTAACACCCCTCTAGGGTACTTCACAGATCTGTCTACCAATTGCAAAGCGACTCGGGTGGGTTTGAGTACACCCAACCCTAGCTGTTTATAGACTGAATATGGCAGCAGGTTCACGCTTGCTCCTAGATCGAGGAGTGCGTTATCTATCCTTTGATTCCCAATTCTACATGAGACAGTAGGTGTACCGGGGTCTTTGAGTTTTGGAGGCAACTCATTTTGAATGATCGCACTTGCTTGGCACGCGACATAAGCATGTTTCTTCACACTTTGCCTCCTCTTGACTGTGCATAGATCTTTGAGATACTTAGCATAGGCCGGCACTTGCTTGATAGCATCTAGGAGTGGAAGGTTAATTTTGACTTGTTTAAACAATTCCAGAAACTCCTGATTCTTCGTCTCATTCTTAGGTTTCTTCAACCGTTGAGGATAAGGTGCAGGAAAAGGGCATTTTGGTGGTTCATCCTCAACAGACTCCTTTCCAGGCCTTTGCTCAACTTCTTCCTCTACTCTAGGAGCTTCAATGTTTGCCTTTATTGCCTCGTCATTAGTATACGGCTCCTCCTCTTGAGTAGATGGTTGCTCAAGCTCATTATCCACCACTTCCTCCTCTTTGTACACTTTGGGTGTAGACAGAGGCATGCTTTTCTCTATGATTTTTCCGCTTCTCAGCGTAGTCACGGCTTTAGCATGTTCTTGATTGTTAGGAGCGTTGTTATGTCCCTTGGGGTTTGGAAGTGGTTGGGCAGGGAATGTTCCTCCTGAACCCTCTTGCCGTGCATCTATCCTTTCTAACATGGCAGACATTCTACTCATCATCTGTATGAGTTGCTGCGTTAGATTGGCATTAGCAAGTGGCTCTTCTTCTTGAACCTTCTTGTGTGGTGGCACATAGGTATTGGTCTGTGGTGCATTGGAGGGTTGAGCTTGGTTGTAGTTATTGGTTCTGTTTTGATTGTATTGCTGGGACGGCCTATTGTTTTGCCCTTGATATTGATTGTTGTTGTAGGGCTGCTGTTGATATTGATTTTGAGTCCCAGCATTATTTCTCCAATCAAAACCGGGGTGATTCCATCTATTGTTACTTTGAAAGTTATTGTTGGAATTCCTCGCCCCTCGAAAACCGTGCATGGCGTTCATTTCCATAGGGGCTTGCTCTTGAAAATACGGCACATTGGGACAGTATTGAGTCGTATGTCCCAACATGTTGCATGTGTCGCATGGTTCCTCAGGCATAACCTGCCTAGAGCTCTCTCCTCGCATCCCTAGTTCTTCTACCTTCTTTGCCAGTTCTTCGTATTTGTTCATCAGATGATCTTCACTTTTCAATTGGTACAAACTCTTATTTTCCACACTCGATATTTGAGTTCGAGGTGTATCTTCAGAGTTAGACCATTCATGAGCATGTTCAGCTAATCACTCGAAATGAGCTTCAGCCTCTTCGGTGTTCTTTCGAAGGAATGGTCCAGAGGTCATAGTTTCGACCAACTTCTTCGTTTCACCATTTAGTCCTTCATAAAAGTGACTGATGGTATGCCATTTCTCATATCCGTGGTGGGGACATGAGAGAAGCAAATCTTTGAAACGCTCCCAAGTTTGGGTGAAGGTTTCATTGCTCCTCTGCTTGTATGAACTTATTTGGCGTTTTAGCTCTGTGGTCATGCAAGGTGGAAAGAATTTTTTCAAAAACACAGTGTTCATCGCATGCCGTGTGAAGATTGAATTCGGTTTTAGGGTGAGTAACCACGCCTTCGCTTTGTCCTTCAAGGTGAAGGGAAATAACATTAAGCGTGTCACATCTACAGGACAAGTTTGGGAGAATGTTTTACAAACATCCTCGAAATCCTTAACGTGTAGATATGCTTTCTCGCTTTCCATCCCATGAAATGTTGGGAGGAGTTGAATCATCCGATTGCGAAATTGAAATTCGCCAGCATGTGGGGGAATGAGAATGCAAGAAGGGGTAGGTGCGTGTTCTGGTTGCATGTGTAATACCCCGTATTTTTAGGTATAGATCCCTAGTACCTTTCTTAGCCTTTGGTGAGGTTGTGTATCCAATCGATTGACATGAATCCCAATCGATTGATATGTCAATCGATTGGATGTTTTACCAATCGATTGGCATCCTGCCGACCTAACTCCAATCGATTGGCACCTGGTATCAATCGATTGGAAGTAGCTGGAGTTGGCCACCTCGTTGGTTTTGTGTGATTGTGATTGTTTTCCCCTCCCTATATACACCCCTCCCCTTATACATATATATGTTTGCTTGTGTCTGTGTTTGGGAGAGAGAGAGATATATATATATACTCTCATATATATACACACATACATATATATATATATATATTACACACACACACTCTCGGGTTAGAGAAGAAGAAGAAGAAGAGGAAGAGGAGGAGGAGGAGACCAGAGAGAGAAAGAAGAGATAGACAGAGAGATCGAGAAGGAGAGGAGAGAGATCAACCACCATAGCCGCCGCCGCAGAGCTCGGGACGCCGTCAACGGACAGCCGGGAGAGGTGAGTTTATTAACTCATTCAAGAGGTTATTTTTGTGATGTTTATGTGTGTATAATAACGTGCATGAGGAGGAAAGAGGGCCCCAACGTTTTTTTATAATAAAACCAGCAGTTTTGAGGAAGAAGACAGAGTTCAATCGATTGCCATTGGATCCAATCGATTGGATGATTTCCCAATCGATTGCCATGGGTTCCAATCGATTGATATGTCAATCGATTGGTATTTTGTCAAATCGATTGATATTGTTTCCAATCGATTGACATGTTTGTTCAATTGATTGAATATGAGCAGAATGTTATTTGTATGTTATCTTATACTTGTGATATATCTGACCTGTTAATAGTTGTACCATATGGGTTATTGCGCTGTGTGGATAAGATCTATAAGTACTATGTCAGAACTAGACTTATATACAATTATCATTGATATTACGAGATGAATTATCCTATGTTAATTGTCGATATGAGATGAATTGTTTAACTGTCATATGTTATTGTCAAACTGAATAGTAGAACGGAACACAACTATATGTTAATAATCAGTAATCAGTAGATATGTTGAATACAAAGCATGTGGTATTTCCAGTACTTAGTATATGAGCATTTCACAACATGTGTCAGCATGCATGGGATAGTGATGTGAAGAGGCAAGAGAAGCTGATGGGAAATGGGACATGTGACTTATGTGGAATATGAGATATGTGTACTTCAGATCCATGGGATCAACGGCTGACGAGTCGGGTGGACGTGGGACGGTTAGCGTTCCTAGTACGCCTCTTGCTGTTGAAGACGTCCAGTAATGCGTATGCACTGTTGAAGACGTCCAGTGTACCGTTGACGATTACATCCGGCTAGTGCCCTAATGTATTTTCACCGTGTAGTCGACCAGTGAGAATATACACAGCGTAGAAGACGTCCGTTGTGCCGCTTCCATCGTTTACAGATAGGTGGTACCGTGTAGACGACCGGTAACCCTAGCAAGGGATTGTAGGACCTACTGCCTAGTCGGGTGATTCTGATTGGTATTATGGTATCTATGTATGGATACGGATTTGGATTATGGTATCAACGTACGGATACAGAGATGGATATGGATATGAATATGAATATGGATATGAATATGAGAATGGCTAGTAAGAAGATGGTTCAGTCGTGGATCCAGCGTCCCGACGTAAAGGTATATGCATGGGATGGATGCATAGGCTGCATGCATGGATTTGATGAATATGTGATAAGATATTATACCATGATCCTTGTCTTTGTTATTGCTATGCTTCCTGTTATTCCTGTTACCTTTGATTAATGTACAGTTTAATGAGACCTTTGCTATGTCCGTGAGTGACGTCATTGTTAAGAGATTAACCGCATTTTAAGATGCTGAACAATAACGGTGAGGAGTGTTGTTTAATCTACTCACTCAGCTTTGTATCCAAAGCTGATGGCATTTGTGCCCTGGACATTCAAATGTCTAGAGCTTCGCAGGACTTGAGGACGAGAGACTGATGTTTTGCCGGGCTTGGAGCTGAGGGCTTGGAGAAGAAGACGTGCTGCTTTGTAATAGTTAGTTTATATCTGTTGTTGTTATTGTTGTAGGCCTGAGACTATAAGCCAGTTGTTGTAATAGTTTTAGTAGACTTTTATAATTGGTACTTGGGCATCTGTTGCTTCCATACCTTTTATAGTTTCCGCTGTAGCCTCTGATTATGTTAATAAGATATGTTCTATGAATAGTATCCTCCCTATCGTGGTGTTTATTGGTTTGAGTAGATGACAACGCGATTATTCACCCGTCATTCCCTATGGACCCATAAAGGAAATTTATTTTTCTCTATTTATGCTGCTCCGGGGCGTGACAGCATGAGATCGCACAACGGACGTAGTGAATCATCAACTGGTACCACAACATTTTCACCATGTTCATTCTGATCGTCATCCATTGATTCAGTTGGAGTGGTGACAGGGTCACTAGAATTGGAAGAATTAGATGAATATAGAGGATTTCCGAAAATTCCGTGGACGGAACTATCGGACATAAATGAGAAAACCTAAAAAGATTGAAAACCTAGAGAACTCACAGAAGAAGAAAAACAGAAATAGATCAGGAAAGATTGAGGTAATCTAAGGAATTGATCGTCGCAGTCCCCGGCAACGGCGCCAAAAACTTGACACGAGAATTTTCTTGTGTGCTCTTGTGCAATACCCAAGTGTAGGTAGACGTGCAAGTAGTTACTGGTAAGACCAGGTCGATCCCACAGGAAAGGTGTTGATCTATTAACTTAAACTAAACTCAAAAGAAAGGGAAAAAAAATCAATAAGATTTAATAATGGTGCAGAACACAAAGTTCCACAAACTAAAACTACTAACGAAAATAATTCAGATTAACTAAAGAACTAATTAGCTAATTAAAGCAATATTCTAAAATTGGATTTAACCTTAAGAAGAAAGTGTTGGGATTACACGAATCCACAGTAATCTAACCATCTACCATGCAGTTACTTTAAAGCACTAAGGAGTATATTACCCATAGTTCTCCATATTTCTCTGAAAATAAAGAATCCATAGCCCTTTCATGACCGGGACTATATCATCACAGTTAACTTGAAACATGTGAAAGCGGTTTAATTCAATAGTTAAGACTCGCACCTACAATGGTGTTAGCATTGAAAGTGGTCTGCAAAATGTATTGAAAGAAAATGCCTTAGGGCCTTGATTTTGAAACTGTTTTGACAAACTGAGTGTTTAGGGACAGTATGATAACAACTCTCAAAAACAAAAGGTCCTGGAATACTGTAGGGAACATCCTCAAGAATCAGAGAGTTCGATCGATCGATCGAAAGCCTTCATCCCTCAATCGATCGAAATGTTCTTCGATCGCTTGACTATCTCTGGTTCGATCGATCGAACTACCTCCGATCGATCGAACACAGGATTTATTCTGCTGCATGGCAGAGGCTGGAGATCACTGTTTCATCGTGTTCTCCCAACCCTAGGACTACTCAGACATCGTCTGGAGTATCACAGACTGGTTTTTATCATATGAAAACATTAAAGCTTTGTTTGGATGGGAGTTTTTCATGAAAAGTATAAAAACTAGTGATTTTAAATTATCTAGCATGCAATACTACGAGATTGAAGATTAAACTACGACTAACTAAGTACAGAATGGAAATAAACAATAAATAAATAACCTGGAACGAACGATCTCGTATTAAACTATAAGAATCCGAACTCACAATGTAAAACCTTGGATAAAAACCTACAAAACAATGTAAACTCTCTCTCTCTCTCTAAACTGATGAAAAACAAAGGTGGGCATCCCCTGGGACGTATACAATGCTCAAATATATAGAAAAACTAAAGGCTAG
This sequence comes from Hydrangea macrophylla, assembly GCA_033977485.1. Classification (NCBI taxonomy): domain Eukaryota; kingdom Viridiplantae; phylum Streptophyta; class Magnoliopsida; order Cornales; family Hydrangeaceae; genus Hydrangea; species Hydrangea macrophylla. The sequence continues at coordinate 141,383,508 of CM066988.1, read as the reverse complement.
GGTTAAAATTCCGGAACTGCTGCGTACACGAAAGTTTCTGAAAATACCATGTTTGATTGATCGAACATTTCTCGATCGATTGAACATTTGGAACTCAAGCGCTTCAACTTTCTTTAAGCGATCGAACCTTCGATCGATCGAACTATCGTCGATCGCTCGAACTTCAGACTTCAGCTTTGAATTCTTTTGTCTGCACTACAGCATTCCAGTCGTCCTGACGTTCTCTCTAGTCCACATAGCAGTGATCTGCACAAACAGTAGCTAAAACAATACACTTTATCATAGATTAATCACATTGTATGAAAACTAGCCTTGTAATGCAAATTGCAGATAAAACGGGAAGTTGTAATTAAAACCAATGCAATTCTTTCTTTTAGCGCGGTTGTATTTTACAAATACCCCCGCTTTGCACAACCCCCAACTAACTTATTGCTAGTCCCTAGCGATAAAGCGAAAATAAAAACTACTAAACTAATACTACCACTACTAAGAAAAAATAAAAGAAAACTAAAAACAACCTAAACTAAGATAGAGAGAAAATTCCTAACTCACTTTCGCAGGAATCGCGGTTGCATTTAGCTAATGCAACAAGCCGTTAAACCCCTAGGTTCTCCCTAGTGGACGAGTGTTGTCTCGTGAGGGTTTGCAGTGAATATACCCACAAAATTCTCCAATTATAAGCTCAAAAAGATTTAGAATAACTTGTAGAATTTCCCCTCCATTAAACTGTTACTTTAACTCTACAAAGATATACTATCCTCAATCAACCCATGAAAGAAATCCACATGCTCCCCTATATCACCAAGTAAAATATAACATATGTATCACCATCATGCACCCATGTGTGTGTGAGTTTAACAACCATACGTCCAACCTTATTAAGAGTTATTTAGACTGTTGCACCTTGAAAAACTCGCAATTTCAGCTCAACTCTCACATTGGTCATACTAAAAAAGAACGTCTCTCAGAAACTTGCTTTACGATGACCGCACACTATACGAAAGCTTTGATAAGGATGATATTCTGGGTGCTAATGCTTCCATACTTGACTCTATGAAAAACGGACATTTAAGAGTATATAGTCTCATGAATAGAACACTACTTACTAGAGGAGCGAAATACCGTGAATAACTCAATTCACACTTCCATGTTCAAACTAATTGTTGAGAATCTTTAAGACTTTGAATTTCGGCTTTTAGTTAGTAGGTGAGAGTGTTGTAGAGAAGAATGTGCTTTTCAGTATGTGATGGAATTTCAACTTCTCTTTTTATTCTTTTCATCTCTCAACCCAATCTCCTATTCATTTCATATGCTTTTTTTTTTCTTTTCCTTCATTCATCATTCATCTTCTTCTTCATTTTTTTTTTAAAGTACAACTCCTTCCTTCCATTTCACATACTTTGATCACTCATTCTTAATAAATGTAAAGTAAGGCTCATTGAGGTCAAGGTATAGTTTACGGACTTGGCTTCTTGTAATCACATAGGAAATTTTTAGTTGGTGTGGGATCAGGGATGAAACATTTCAATGAATGTAGGTGAAAGATATATCAGGTTAAAGAATGGGTAAACGATGGCTTAAATCATTTTCTCAACTTTCAATTTTTAGCACTTAAGTGTTCATTGAGTGTAATTGGTAAATCCTGAACGTTCTCCTCTAATACGCAGTCAAACTTTTAAAAGAAAACTGAGACATTTACAGCGAATGTACTAAGTATAAACAATAAAGATCATCCGAAATTGTATGAGAATTCCCTCAGAAATGACGATTGGCTTAATAGCTCACTAAGGGTTATTAGCTTCCACTACTTGTTCTTTTGGCACAATAGTCATATTAACTCAATTTTCAGGTTTTCTACATAGCTGCCAATTAGTGCATAAAAGTATTAGGTACATAATAGCTTCACAAATGCAATCCATCTTAGTGATAACAGAAAACACGTGAACTTAATCCATAAAAAGATGAGAATACTACAAAAGTGTCATCGCCTAATTAACAAGCAGGAGAGATTATTCAAAGTTATTCTATCAATAAGATTAATATTAAAAATTTTCAAAATTTTACCAGACCGCATTCTAATTAAATTTAAGACATCTCCAAGTGCAAAAATATGATCACTACGGGTGTATACCTATCTATTAGTATCCCCTACCCCCAACTGAAAACAACAAATTAGTCCCCAGAAGTTGATTTTCAATAATGAAAATAGATGGGTATCACCTATATAGAGCAAAGCGATGATAACAAGCAAAGCAACCTGGCATAGAAATATAGAACACAATCTCCAAAACAACAAGGATCAATAGATAAAGCAATAAAAACTATGATCCAAACAGTATAAACCACTGGAATGGTAAAGGAATAAAATAACAGCAGTGATAAGTAATGTTCATACATAACCAAACTAAACAAAATAAAGAACTGTCCCACATGTCCAACCATATACACCCACCAAAAATAGTACAACAAAAATGAACATATAATCAAAAGTACAATAACACCACCCCCTCCCCAGAAAATGCTACGCGACTCTCGACGGATCATCGTCAGCCACATCCGAAGGAATGTCAATGGGTGCAGATGACGGTGGTACAGTAGCAAGTGTAACAGTAGCAGACTGGGATGGAAGATCAGCAGTAAGTGGAGCAGAAAGTGATGGATCGGCAGCAGCAGAAGAAGTGGATAGACCTGTAGGAGTAGGAGCAGCAGAAAATGATGGATCGGCAGCAGGCGGTGCAGACGGGGTAGGCGTAGGATGGTGAGCAGAGTGAACAGCCTGATTGACCCTAATCTGAATCAATATAGACTCAAGCAAGGTCTGCAGCTGATCCATCCGACCCTCAAGTCTAATCCTGGCCTCTCTCTTCTCCAATAGCAGCTCATAAACTGTCGGGAGAGGCACAGAGGAAGAGACTCTTCCTGGGCCTAAGTCTGCGACCGCTATCGCAACTCGAACTGCTGAACAGCAGCAACCAGATCCTCCTCCTCATCGTCTGTATCAAGCTCCTCGGCCTCTGTGGGCGTCCCTGAAGCGCCAGCCTCTGTGTCTGTCCCACCACGCCTCTTCTTCTTCGCCCCCACCTTCGCTTTCCCTTTCCCCTTTCGTTTCCTCTTCTGGGCGTCTGAGCGGCGAGCCGCTGCCTCGCCGAATCGGCTGGGGGAAGAGCGAAGGTCGTCTCAAGCAAGCTCAGGAAAGCCGGCCTCAGCCATAACTCTGTGAATCGCCCAAGCACCTTTCAGGTGCTTCTTGGAGGCGATGTAGCGGGTGGGATGGGCCATGAAATCGATATAAAGCCGTGATAAGCAGACCGGCTGTCCTGTCCCCACTGTAAATAATACTCGCGCATACCAAGCCGCGATCTTCTCTCGATAAGAGGTCACCAGGAGGCAATTGCTGAGGGCCAAGTGGAGCATGTGGTAGTCGTCGGTAAGGAAGTGGTCCTCAATCAAAGCCTCGCCATTCCAAGAAGGAACGGCGCCTCCGGTGAGCTCGCGGATAATGGCAGATGGTGGGGTCTCGGGTGCGTCAGGCCGATGGGGGCAAACATAATCTGATACCTCTGGTATCCCCAAGGCGGCTGAGACTGTAGCGGGACTGATGACGAACGCCCGACCCCGAAAGAAAGCATGATATGTGAATGGTGCGTCTGGGTCGCGTATCATCGTCGCGCACGCACCTCGTATCCATGACAGATTTACTCTCTTGGCAAGCGAGAGTAAATCGAACCAGTGGGGCATGGAGCGAATCCGTGTCAGGAACCAAGGGTACTCCGACCAAATAGACTCGACAGGACGCTCAATCATCACCTTCTGCACCCGGAAATGACGCTCGTACCATCCCCGATCCTCATCATTCCGGAACCCATGTGCGGGTACCGGATCAGGTATAGTGAGGCTGAGGGGCTTGGACTTGTGGTAGCCAGTTACTGGATTCATCGTGGCAGCCCTGAAAATAGAACACAACACGACACAGATTAGAACAGGGAAGAAGAAAAAAAAAATTGTAACTGCTTTAGTTCGATCGATCTAACTTTGTTCGATCGATTGAACTGAAGTAGGATTCGATCGCTTGAGCACAGTTCGATCGCTCGAACATGTCAGCTTGGATCGATCGAAAATAGTTCGATTGATCAAACACAGCGATGTGCTGCGCTCGCAAAACCGAATGGGAAAACGAAAAACGAAAGAAAAAGAACTACAAAATGGACATCTTAGGACCAAGGGGACACCCCCTTGGGATTTTTCTAACAAAATGAAAGACAAAGGCCTCGTGGAGCCTACCTCGGTGTAAAAACACGCAGTGGGAGGTGAAGATGATGATGAGGATGATTGTAGGGGTGATCTGGGCGTGTAATTGATATGTAATGCCATGAGAATCGCCGAGTCGCCCCCTTTCTGTGCTCGAGCGCTTGAGTGTGTGAGAGTGAGGGAAATGAAGAGGTGTGCTGAAGATGCCTCGTTTAAAACAGTGTTCGATCAATTGAAAAACGTTCGAGCGATCGAAAGTAAATCTCTCAATCGATTGAATAACGCGTTCAAGCGCTTGAACATGCAGGGCTTTCGATCGATCGAAATAGGTTCGATCGATCGAACACAAAAATTTCAGAATTCTTTGGAAAAATGAACCAAAACACCCCCAACTATCAGAAACAAATCTGGACATGCAGAGATACTTGAAAGCAGTTCAATTACAAACATGCAGGCCAGAATGGACATCATTGTAAGATAAAATTGCAAAGACCTAGTAAATATAACCTTGAGAATGCATTCAGTTTGCAAAGTTATAGCTCTCCACGTGATCCGTAGACCTTATTACAAAGAGTAACTAAAATAAAAACCAAACTAAAAATCATTTGCCCAGAATTACACTTCAATTGAGAAAGGATGAAAATGACAAAACAAAACTGAAGTGAATCACTAAACTTCCAACACGAAAACTTCTTCTTCTTCCATTGCTTCGAACACCTCCAGATCTTCGAGATTGGACTCCAAACTTGACAATTCCCGTTCCCAAAATAATCTGAAAGCGGCAAGAGTGTCATTTAGCATGTCTGGAGTCGCTAGGGAACATGGTGTGCACATGAGAGGAGACTGCGGTGGAGACATAGATAATGGTGTGAAAATCCGCAGTTGTTTTGCCTCTTGCGGTGGGGTGCCAGGAGACTGCATGCGAGCCCCATGGAATAGCTGATGTGGAAGGAACACCAGAATACCATTGAGAAACATAGTGACAATCCTGAACAAGGAAAAGACAAAGGACAAACAAACCAAGATTAAGATAACAGAACACAAGAAACAAGGATTAAACTCGAAAAGAAACACAAAGAACAGGACAAAATAAAAGGAAAAGTGACTAAGTTCCAACCTCACTATTGGCATAGATTCCCAAAATGCACTAGCTGGTAAGGGGCATTGGAGTCTGAATAGCAGAAAGCTCAGGTACACATAGCGGTATGGGACCAACTCGGGAACAAGGAAGTCGTCAACAAAAACAAAAACTGCATTGTGACGTTCTGGGACGACATCCTGGAGGTCATGATCTTCCCATGGCTCCCACATATCATCATTTTCCCATTGTGCCATGAGTGTATCATCCACCATTCTCCCCATGGACATGTCTTCTTCCTCATCCACATCATCGTCATCATGAAATTCCATATTTTCATATGGATTGATGTCAAGGACGGCCGGTGGGTATGGAAGGTACCCTTGGGCAGCATCAATGAGAGTGTGAACTTCAGGGTCTTGATGAAGTAAGGGGCAGGGTGTAAGTTCACCCTCAATCCAGGTGCCACAACGACATTCTGAATCAGCCCATGAACCGATAGAATGAACATCATCACCTCGCATCTATGCACCTGCAATTGAGTGGTTCAAGGTATAGCGGATTAGAACGAGATCACAAACATAAAAGAACGAACAAAGAATTAAAAAAAATGAGAGAAACTAAAATGCAGGAAAAGATAAGGAATACAACAACAATAAGGAACTCCACTTTGGATTTTAAGTGGGAGAGTAGTTAGGCTCATCCAGCTGGATGTGCTCAACTTCAGTTTGGAAGTTCTCCAAGAACGGTTTCAACCTCTGGCCATTGACCTTGAAACTATCCTCGTTCTTTGGATTGACGAGCTCAGCCGCCCCGTGTGGAAAGACAGTTTTTATAATGAACGGGCCTGTCCAACAGGAACGGAGCTTCCCTGGAAAAAGGTGGAGGCGAGAGTCATACAGCAAAACTTTCTGCCCCGGCTCAAATGATTTACGAAAGATCGTACGATCGTGGCGAGCCTTCAACCTTTCCTTATGCATCCTTGCAGAGTCATACGCATCTCGTCGTATTTCTTCTACTTCTGCAAGTTGGAGCTTGCGTAACTGACCTCCCTCTTGGATATCAAAGTTCAATGAGCGTGTCGTCCAGTAAGCTTTATGCTCAATTTCAACAGGGAGGTGGCAAGCTTTCCCGTAAACCAATCTATACGGGGACATACCTAGATTCGTCTTGTAGGCAGTACGGTATGCCCATAAAGCATCGGTCAGCTTGTATGGCCAGTCCTTTCGGTTGGAGCTAACCGTTTTTTCGAGAATATACTTGATTTCTCGGTTATCCAATTCCGCTTGCCCATTCGACTGTGGATGATAGGCAAGAGCGATTTTATGGTGGACTCCGTATTTCTTGAGAAGTGACTCCAAAGGCCTATTACAGAAATGCTTGCCTTGGTCACTTAGTAAAGCTTTCGGAGTTCCAAAACGAGACAAGATATGCTCTCTTAGAAAGGACATGACCGTTCTGTGGTCATTGCGTCTCGTTGGTATCGCTTCGAACCATTTGGACACATACTCTACAGCAAGGAGTATGTATTCACAGGTATTAGACTTGGGAAATGGGCCCATAAAATCTATGCCCCAACAATCGAGTATCTCAATTATGATGATAGGGGTTAAAGGCATAGAATTCCTTTTAGAAATAGTTCCAAGCTTTTGACAGCGTTGGCATGTCTTGCAAAAGGAATACGCATCTTTGAAAATTGTGGGCCAGTAAAAACCGCTTTGTAGAACTTTTTGTGCGGTCTTCTGTGAAGCGAAGTGGCCACCGCATGCCTCAGAATGGCATGATGCTAAAATTACGGTTATATCCTCATTGGGGACGCAGCGCCTGATAACCTGATCAGCACAGTACTTGAAAAGATATGGGTCATCAAAAAAGAAATGACGCGCGAATGAGAGGAACCGTTTTCTGTCTTGGTTTGACCAGTGATTCAGGGTTTCTCCCGTGACAAGGTAGTTCACGATATCAGCATACCAAGGCAGACTACTTACTGCCAGTAGCTGTTCGTCCGGGAACTCATCCTTAATGGATTGGGGTTCAGTATTGTCGACAAAAGTCAACCGCGACAACTGGTCCGCAACCACATTCTCTACTCCTTTCTTATCTTTGATTGTTAAATCAAACTCTTGGAGTAAGAGTATCCATCGAATGAGCCATTGTTTAGCGTCTTTCTTAGACAGCAGATACTTGAGGGCCGAGTGATCTGTAAAATAGACGATTGGTGACCCTATCAGATATGACCTAAACTTATCCAAGGCGAATACTACGGCCAGCAGCTCCTTTTTAGTAGTTGTATAATTCATTTGAGCTTCATTCAAAGTTCGGCTGGCATAGTATATCACGTATGGCTTTTTGTCCTTTTTCTGGCCTAGGACCGCGCCAATGGCGTAATCACTAGCATCGTACATTAATTCGAAAGGCAAACTCCAGTCGGGTGCCTGTATTATAGGTGCGGAGGTAAGGAGCTCTTTTAGATCCTCGAAGGACTTTTGGCAACTCTCTGACCACTAGAATAGTGCATCTTTGACAAGATGTTGACAAAGAGGTCGAGAGATTACACTGAAGTTCTGGATAAACCGACGATAAAATCCCGCATGCCCCAAGAACGAACGGATGTCTCTCATTGTATGGGGGACAGGTAGATTTGAGATTATGTCGATTTTGGCCTTATCCACTTGGATTCCTTCATCAGAGATTATATGGCCGAGGACTATTCCCTTGGTCACCATAAAGTGACACTTTTCCCAATTCAAAACTAGGTGTTTATCCTCACATCGCATTAATACATGCTCGAGATTGTTGAGGCAATCTTCAAAGCTATGGCCAAACACTGAAAAATCATCCATGAAGACTTCAAGGATGTGTTCAACCATGTCACTGAATATGCTTAGCATACACCGCTGAAAGGCAGCCGGTGCATTACATAAGCCAAACAGCATTCGACGGTAGGCAAATGTACCAAATGGACAAGTGAATGTGGTTTTCTCCTGATCTTCAGGAGCAATTTCAATTTGGTTATATCCACTATAGCCATCCAAAAAGCAGTAATACTTGTGACCTGCCACACGTTCTAGCATTTGATCCATGAATGGCAAAGGAAAATGGTCTTTTCGGGTCACAGTATTCAACTTTCTGTAGTCAATACACATCCTCCATCCAGTGGGGACACGTGTTGGTACCAATTCACCATCTTTGTTTGGGATGACCGTTATGCCTGCTTTCTTTGGAACCACTTGGGTTGGACTGACCCAAGGACTATCAGATATCGGATAAATCATCCCAACATCAAGTAGTTTGAGCACTTCCTTTTTAACCACTTCTTACATGTTGGGATTCAAACGCCTTTGCATTTGTCTTGAAGGTCTAGCGTCTTCCTCCAGATATATCTTATGAGTGCATATGGATGGGCTTATGCCTTTGAGGTCAGCAATCGTCCATCCCATAGCATCCTTATGCTTGGTCAGCATTTGCACTAACTTACCTTCCTGTTCATGAGTTAAAGCAGATGAAATGATCACAGGATAAGTTTTTCCAGTCCCTAGGAATGCATATTTTAGCTCTTTAGGTAGCTCCTTTAACTCTAACTCCGGAAACTGAAAACTAGAAGGCATTGCCAACTTAGTTTTAGGAGGCAATTGTTCATATGGCATTACCCACATGCATTCTGCTCTATCCTCCTCTATCGTATCCATCATAAGACACATCTGGTTCATGTTAGCATCCAAGGGAGTTGACTCTGCAGGCTGATAGATATCGCCAAATTGAGTCATCACAACTTCCAAACGATCTTTGTAGTTGACCAAGTCAACTTCATCTTCAATGACTGGGTCAATGTAATGAATTTCTTCCTCATCATCGTATTCTTCAGGTCGGGGATTAGAAAAAAAAATTTACATTCAATGTCATGTTCCCGAATACGATAGTCATGATACCACTTCTAATCTTGATCGTGGCATCAATAGTGTTGAGGAATGGACGTCCAAAGATAACCGGGATGTGTGCACCAGGATTAGACACAGGTTCTGTGTCCAATATCACGAAATCAACCGGAAAGACAAAAGTGTCTATTTGGACAAGGGCGTCCTCTAACACCCCTCTAGGGTACTTCACAGATCTGTCTGCCAATTGCAAAGCGACTCGGGTGGGTTTGAGTTCACCCAACCCTAGCTGTTTATAGACTGAATATGGCAATAGGTTCACGCTTGCTCCTAGATCGAGGAGTGCATTATCTATCCTTTGATTCCCAATTCTACAAGAGACAGTAGGTGTACCGGGGTCTTTGAGTTTTGGAGGCAACTCATTTTGAATGATCGCACTTGCTTGGCACGCGACATAAGCATGTTTCTTCACACTTTGCCTCCTCTTGACCGTGCATAGATCTTTGAGATACTTAGCATAGGCCAGCACTTGCTTGATAGCATCTAGGAGTGGAAGGTTAATTTTGACTTGTTTAAACAATTCCAGAAACTCCTGATTCTTCGTCTCATTCTTGGGTTTCTTCAACCCTTGAGGATAAGGTGCAGGAAAAGCCCATTTTGGTGGTTCATCCTCAACAGACTCCTTTCCAGGCCTTTGCTCAACTTCTTCCTCTACTCTAGGAGCTTCAATGTTTGCCTTTATTGCCTCGTCATTAGTATACGGCTCCTCCTCTTGAGTAGATGGTTGCTCAAGCTCATTATCCACCACTTCATCCTCTTTGTACACTTCGGGTATAGACAGAGGCATGCTTTTCTCTATGATTTTTCTGCTTCTCAGCGTAGTCACGGCTTTAGCATGTTCTTGATTGTTAGGAGCGTTGTTATGTCCCTTGGGGTTTGGAAGTGGTTGGGCAGGGAATGTTCCTCCTGAACCCTCTTGCCGTGCATCTATCCTTTCTAACGTGGCAGACATTCTACTCATCATCTGTATGAGTTGCTGCATTAGATTGGCATTAGCAAGTGGCTCTTCTTCTTGAACCTTCTTGTGTGGTGGCACATAGGTATTGGTCTGTGGTGCATTGGAGGGTTGAGCTTGGTTGTAGTTATTGGTTCTGTTTTGATTGTATTGCTGGGACGGCCTATTGTTTTGCCCTTGATATTGATTGTTGTTGTAGGGCTGCTGTTGATATTGATTTTGAGTCCCAGCATTATTTCTCCAATCAAAATCGGGGTGATTCCATCTATTGTTACTTTGAAAGTTATTGTTGGAATTCCCCGCCCCTCGAAAACCGTGCATGGCGTTCATCTCCATAGGGGCCTGCTCTTGAAAATACGGCACATTGGGACAGTATTGAATCATATATCCCAACATGTTGCATGTGCCGCATGGTTCCTCAGGCATAACCTGCCTAGAGCTCTCTCCTCGCATCCCTAGTTCTTCTACCTTCTTTGCCAGTTCTTCGTATTTGTTCATCAGATGATCTTCACTTTTCAATTGGTACAAACTCTTATTTTCCACACTCGATATTTGAGTTCGAGGTGTATCTTCAGAGTTCGACCATTCATGAGCATGTTCAGCTAACCACTCGAAATGAGCTTCAGCCTCTTTGGTGTTCTTTCGAAGGAATGGTCCAGAGCTCATAGTTTCGACCAACTTCTTCGTTTCACCATTTAGTCCTTCATAAAAGTGACTGATGGTATGCCATTTTTCATATCCGTGGTGGGGACATGAGAAAAGCAAATCTTTGAAACGCTCCCAAGTTTGGGTGAAGGTTTCATTGCTCCTCTGCTTGTATGAATTTATTTGGCATTTTAGCTCTGTGGTCATGCGAGGTGGAAAGAATTTCTTCAAAAATGCAGTGTTCATCGCATGCCATGTGAAGATTGAATTCGGTTTTAGGGTGAGTAACCACGCCTTCGCTTTGTCCTTCAAGGTGAAGGGAAATAACATTAAGCGTGTCACATCTACAGGACAAGTTTGGGAGAATGTTTTACAAACATCCTCGAAATCCTTAACGTGTAGATATGCCTTCTCGCTTTCCATCCCATGAAATGTTGGGAGGAGTTGAATCATCCCATTGCGAAATTGAAATTCGCCAGCATGTGGGGGAATGAGAATGCAAGAAGGGGTAGGTGCGTGTTCTGGTTGCATGAGATCGCACAACGGACGTAGTGAATCATCAACTGGTACCACAACATTTTCACCATGTTCATTCTGATCGTCATCCATTGATTCAGTTGGAGTGGTGACAGGGTTACTAGAACTGGAAGAATTAGATGAATATAGAGGATTTCCAAAAATTCCGTGGACGGAACTATCGGACATAAATGAGAAAACCTAAGAAGATTGAAAACCTAGAGAACTCAAAGAAGAAGAAAAACAGAAATAGATCAGGAAAGATTGAGGTAATCTAAGGAATTGATCGTCGCCGTCCCCGGCAACGGCGCCAAAAACTTGACACGAGAATTTTCTTGTGTGCTCTTGTGCAATACCCAAGTGTAGGTAGACGTGCAAGTAGTAACTGGTAAGACTAGGTCGATCCCACAGGGAAGGTGTTGATCTATTAACTTAGACTAAACTCAAAAGAAAGGAAAAAAAAAATCAATAAGATTTAATAATGGTGCAGAACACAAAGTTCCACAAACTAAAACTACTAACGAAAATAATTCAGATCAACTAAAGAACTAATTAGCTAATTAAAGCAATATTCTAAAATTGGATTTAACCTTAAGAAGAAAGTGTTGGGATTACACGAATCCACAGTAATCTAACCATCTACCATGCAGTTACTTTGAAGCACTAAGGAGTATATTACCCACAGTTCTCCATATTTCTCTAAAAAAAAAAAAGAATCCATAGCCCTTTCATGACCGGGAATATATCATCACAGTTAACTTGAAACATGTGAAAGCGGTTTAATTCAATAGTTAAGACTCGCACCTACAATGATGTTAGCATTGAAAGTGGTTTGCAAAATGTATTGAAAGAAAATGCCTTAGGGCCTTGATTTTGAAAACTGTTTTGACAAACTGAGCATTTAGGGACAGTATGATAACAACTCTCAAAAACAAAAGGTCCTGGAATACTGTAGGGAACATCCTCAAGAATCAGAGAGTTCGATCGATCGACGATCGTTCGATCGATCGAAAGCCTTCATCCCTCAATCGATCGAAATGTTCTTCGATCGCTTGACTATCTCTGGTTCGATCGATCGAACTACCTCCGATCGATCGAACACATGATTTATTTTGCTGCATGGCAGAGGCTGGAGATCACTGTTTCATCGTGTTTTCCCAACCCTAGGACTACTCAGACATCGTCTGGAGTATCATAGACTGGTTTTTATCATATGAAAACATTAAAGCTTTGTTTGGATGGGAGTTTTTCATGAAAACTATAAAAACTAGTGATTTTAAATTATCTAGCATGCAATACTACGAGATTGAAGATTAAACTACGACTAACTAATTACAGAATGGAAATAAACAATAAATAAATAACCTGGAACGAACGATCTCGTATTAAACTATAAGAATCCGAACTCACAATGTAAAACCTTGGATAAAAACCTACAAAACAATGTAAACTCTCTATCTCTCTCTCTAAACTGATGAAAAACAAAGGTGGGCGTCCCCTGGGACGTATACAATGCTCAAATATATAGAAAAACTAAAGGCTAGGGTTAAAATTCCGCAACTGCTGCGTACACGAAAGTTTCTGAAAATACCATGTTTGATCGATCGAACATTTCTCGATCGATTGAACATTTGGAACTCAAGCGCTTCAACTTTCTTTAAGCGATCGAACCTTCGATCGATCGAACTGTCGTCGATCGCTCGAACTTCAGACTTCAGCTTTGAATTCTTTTGTCTGCACTACAGCATTCCAGTCGTCCTGACGTTCTCTCTAGTCCACACAGCAGTGATCTGCACAAACAGTAGCTAAAACAATACACTTAATCATAGATTAATCACATTGTATGAAAACTAGCCTTGTAATGCAAATTGCAGATAAAACGGGAAGTTGTAATTAAAACCAATGCAATTCTTCCTTTTAGCGCGGTTGTATTTTACAAATACCCCCGCTTTGCAAGCACTCATAATAGCCATGAGGTATTAATTATCTTATAAGTTAGTATAAAGATAATTGCCCCAAGTCGATCCTGTTTAATACACAAAGTGTACCAACATAGTGAGTTGAAATTGTACCGTTTCCCGCAGTCAAGACAAACCTACTACAACATCATGCTGCAGTCCTACCGATGGTGTGTCCAATCCCATCTAAGACTGTAAACCAAAATCTTACATTCTACAATATCTAGTGGTCTGATCTTTCGGGTGTAAGCCGAACTCTACACACCAAACCACCTACTATGTAGAATGAGAGACACACATGCATAATATTAAATAAATAATATAATACAAACATTGCCCACACAGATTCTCATAAAAATGGAATAACTGATTTTATTGAAATAATAAATTAACTACATAAAGCATGGCTTTTAGTATACATCCCTAACAATCTCCCACTTAGACTCAAAGTCATGAAGTGACACACCTCACTCCAACTAATGGCTCTACCTCCTAGGGTAAACATATATCCTAAGGTAGACTTTCTGGAATCCCTATCTGACATGAAATCAGAATTTGTGTACCTAATGGGTAAAAGACTGTCTGCTTGGTAAACTATTATACAGTCTCGAGTCCTTTTCAGGTACTTGAGAATATTTTTCATCGCAGTCCAATGTTCTTGCCCTAGATTAGACTGATATCTACTAACCATGCCAACAGCAAAGCAGATGTCAGGTCTAGTACATAGCATAGCATACATTAGGCTTAATTTCCAACTACCGAGGCATAAGGAACTGCCTTCATCTTCTATATCTCATCGAGTGTCTTAGGATACTGATTAGATAGAGTAATTCCATGTCTGAAGGGAATGAATCCCTTCTTGGAATCTTGCATGCTAAACCTTGAAAGAATATTATCAATATAAGTGCCTTGTGACAAGCCCAACATCCTATTCTTGCGATCTCGCATAAGCTTGATTCCTAGGATGTGACCGGCTTCTCCCAAGTCCTTCATATCGAATTGACTGGACAACCATACCCTTACAGAAGATAATACCCCCACATCGTTTCCGATTAGCAAGATATCATCAACATATAGTACTAAGAACACCACCATGCTTCCATCATATTTCTTCTACACACAAGACTCATCCGCACATTGATCAAAACCAAAAGACTTGATTGCTTGATCAAAGCGGATATTCCAAGACCCAGATGCCTGCTTAAGTCCATAAATGGACTTCTTAAGCTTGCACAACATGTGTTTTTGGCCCTTCGCAATGAACCCGTCTGGTTGCATCATGTAGATGCACTCGTCAAGATTCCCATTTAAGAAATGCTGTCTTGACATCCATTTGCCAAATTTCATAATCAAAATGTGCAGCAATGGATAAGAGAATCCGGATAGACTTTAGCATGGACACCGGCGAAAAGGTTTCCTCATAATCGATTCCCTCGTTTTGAGTAAACCTTTTCGCAACAAGCCTTGCTTTAAAGGTTTCCACCTTACCGTCTGCTCCTCTCTTCTTCTTATAGATCCACTTACATCCAATGGGTTTTATTTCATTGGGTGGTTCTACAAGATCCCAGACTTGATTGGAGTATATGGACTCCATTTCAGGCTTCATAGCCTTTTTGCCAAAGATATGCATCTTTATCTTGGAGTGCTTCATTGTAGTTACAGTGATCGGTACCTTATTCATCAGGGACCCGGTCATAAGACTCTCCCAAGAACATATACCAGTTAGGTTGAATAATAACCCTCCCACTACGACGAGGCACAACCTATGTCTGTGTATCACTGATATTTCGTTCTGAAGATTCTGAACCTAATACACCATTATCTGCACGCTGTACTGGTTCAGGAACCTGCATGTTAATGGTTGGTTCGGGATCTACACAAGTTTCGGCAATCTTCCCACTACGACGTGGTAATGGAATATCGATAACTCTTTCTTGTGGTGTTTCTTCTCGTACCAATGGTATCGAAGAAGTATGTGTCGGTGTCTTTCCTCTCATTTCCTCTAGAACAATACGGCTTCTGGGCTTATGGTCCATAATATAGTCCTCTTCTAAGAATGTGGCATTGGTGCTAACAATAACCTTCTGATCCTTAGGACTATAAAACAGACCACCTTTAGTTCCTCTTGGATACCCAACAAAGAAACATACTTCTGTTCTTGATTCCAACTTTTCTGCATTCCCTTTCAGCACATGTGCTGGACTACCCCAGATCCGAACATGCCGCAGACTAGGCTTTCGCCCAGTCCACAATTTCGTGGGAGTAGTAGGTACTGACTTAGATGGTACCAAGTTTCAAATGTATGCAGGTGTCTCTAATGCGTGTCCCCAAAAAGAAATTGGTAAATCCGAATAACTCATCATAGATCTTACCATGTCTATGAGAGTCCTGTTTCTTCTTCTACTACACCATTTGGCTGAGGCATACGAGGTGCAGATAACTGGGATGTAATCCCTTGCTCCAATAAATATTCCCTAAACTCTCCCAAAAGGTACTCTCCACCACGATCAGATCGTAGTGACTTGATATATTTACCTAGACGCTTCTCCGTTTTAGCCTTAAAGTCTTTGAATTTCTCAAAGCATTCAGACTTACGCCGCATCAAATAAATGTACCCATACCTTGAGTAATCATCGATGAAAGTGACAAAGTACTCAAATCCCCCTCTTGCTTGGACTGTCATAGGACCACACAAATCAGAGTGAACCAGTTCCAACGGCTCTTTTGCTCTATAGCCCTTGGCCGAGAACGCCCTCTTGGTCATTTTACCTTCCAAGCAGGATTCACAAACTGGAAGTGCCTCCACTTCCAATGAGCCTAATGGCCCATTTTGAACCAGTCTTTGAATCCTTTTCAAATTAATATGACCAAGGCGTAAGTGCCAAAGATGCGTTTGGTTCATCCTCGAAGGTTCTTTTCTCTTAAATGGCAAACTATTTGTGTTATTCAATTCATTAAGTTGCAGTATATGAGAGATATGATTTATAATACAAAGATCATCCACTAATTGACCAGAACAAATAAAACGTTTATTTTCTTTAATAACTACTATTTTATTAAAATGAACTGAATATCCATTCTTTACTAAACTAGAAACTGAAACTAAATTCCTTCTAATAGAAGGTACATAAAGGAAATTTCTTAATATTAAAATCCTATCTCTACCAAAACTAAGATGTAGATCTCCTACTACAACTGCTGCTACTCTAGTAGCATTTCCCATATATAGATAAATCTCTCCATCACTGAGCTGCCTGGTTCCCTGGAACCCCTGCAAAGAATTGCATGCATGATCAGTGGCTCCCGTATCTACACACCAGGTACCAGTAGATCGGACCGCTAAACACGATTCAACAACTAGTAAATGAGATTCACCTTGATTGTTCTGTTTGGCGAGATAGACTGGACATTGTTTCTTCCAGTGCCTGGCTGCTTGCAAACAAAACATTTGCCTTTAGGCTTTCCCGATTGTCCTCGTGGCCTTTGGATTGGCGGAGGACCCGCGGCCTTCTTTTGAGCCTTTTTTTCATTTTCTTCTTGCCTTTCGGCTTTGAAGCAGAACCTTTCTCAAACACAAGAGCACTCCCTGACTTTCTGTTGGGACCCTCAGCTGCCTGGAGTTCTTTAAGCAGCTACGCTAAAGTATATTTAAATTTATTCATGTTGTAATTGAGGCGGAATTGCTTAAAAGACTCTGGCAGTGACTGGAGTACGATATCGACCTGGGTTTCCCCGTCGATTGTAGCTCCAAGGATCTCTAGTTCATTAAGAAGAGATATCATCTTAAGAACATGATCCCTTACAGGCGTCCCCTCAGCCATGGTTGTGTTCATCAAGTCTTTCATGGCAACCTGCCTAGCAGCACGACTTTGATCCCCGAACATCTCTCGGAGGCTCTCCATCATGTCATAGGCACTAATCATTGACTGATGCTGATGTTGCAGAACATTTGACATGGATGCCAAAATGTAACACCGCGCCATCTCATCAGCCTTGACCCATTTCTTGTGAGCCTGGGTTTCCTCAGCGGTTGCCCCCTCACCAGGTTGCTCAGGACATTCTTGAGTAAGCACAAACTTGTACTCTTCAGCAGTTAACACTACACCATATGAACCAATTTCTAACGAACAGATTTTAAGCTTTCTAACGGATATATCCGTTAGTAATTACTAACGGATATATCCGTTAGAAATCAAGACAATCCGTTAATAATGTGCATTAGTTTGGTGACTTAAATTTTGTAACGGACTTATTTATAATTGTAACGGTTATATCCGTTAGAAATTTGGATCTTACAAAAATATTAATAAAGAATTTTGCTCCACAAATTAAACTAGCGGGCCGGCTCACAAATACACGGATTCTCAAAAGAAAGAGAGAAAGGGTCCGTTTGATAAAACTAAAAATTAAAATTGAAAATTAAGGGTGTGTTTGATAACCCAATTAAGTGGTGAAAATGAAAACTTTCAGCACCTATTTTTTTTTAGTCCGTTTGATAACGTACCATTTATTTGAAAAAGCAGCCAAAAAACCACTGAAAACTTTAAGTGAAAATTTTCTACTGAAAATAATCACTGAATGCAGACTATTTCAATATTTAAAAAACTATTTTCAGTATTGAAAATTCAATCGCTTAAAATTTTCAGTGCTTAAAATTCAACACTTAATTTTTAGTTTTATCAAACGGACCCTAAGTACTGAATTTTAAGTGTTGAAAATTTTTAGTGATTGAATTTTCAATACTGAAAACAATTTCAAGTACTAAAATAGTCCACATTCAGTGATTACTTTTAGTAAAAAAATTTCACTTAAAATTTTTAGTGAAAATTTTGCTACTTTTTTAATTAGGTGGTATGCTATTTAACGTATTAAAAAATAAGTGCTAAAAGTTTTCATTTTCATCCCTTAATTGGTTATCAAACACACCGAGAAAAGAGAAAAAGTGAGAAAGGGACCAAATTTCCGTTGGCGCCTTAACTTCCCACTTAACCCACTTTTCCCCAAAATTCCCCCCAATCTTCATCTTAACCCTAAATGATCTAACCTCTCTCTCAGTCTCTCTTTCTCCTCTCTGAGCAGCTGCGCCCCCCTTCCCCTCTCAGTCTCTCTTTTTCCTCTCTTAATCGGTGCCTCACCACCACTCCAGCACGCCTATGACCACCACTCCTGGCGCCTCACCACCACTCATGGCCTCCACCTTTGCCGCCTGCACGATCGACACCACTATAGCCGCCGGTGTCTCCCGCTTCTCCAGTCTTCGCCCATGCTTGGTATCAGAAATTGCTCAGAAGATGATTCTTGAATTGATTCAATAGGCGTTTTCCTATTTCTTGAATCGTCAGGAGAAGCAAAACGTGAACTGGAACTCATCGCAGTATCATCTTCTATGCGTGAAGTACTCTCTTTTTCTAATGCAGAAGCATCATCTGATTTGTGAAGAGATTTTTGGCGGGCATGTCTCTTCTTAGCTTTCTTACCTGATCTGCTACGCTTTCCTTCAGATCGAACGGAAGTACTTTGGGATAAAACTGAACTTTGATGTTGACTAGGAGACTCCTTTGACTTGTTTTGGGATGTTTCTGGAGTAACATGTGTATCATTGGTCAATCGCTCACAAACAGAGCCTTGAAAGGAAATTTCATTTTCGGGTTTATCAAATTGTTCATTTTCAAAGCCTATTTCACTTTCCTGTTCCTCATCCTCATCGAAGACGGCATTATTTGGAATAACATTATCCATGAAAAATGACTGCAATATGGATATAGCCTTTTCTCTTATCTCCGTCCACACATCCTCACTATAGTCTGCGCTACGAGGAAGTATCAATATATTGGGCATCTCCATGTACGATCGACACCACTGTAGCCGCTTGCACGATCGACACCCCTGTAGCCGCCGGTGTCTCCCGCTTCTCCATGTATCAATTTATAACTATTCATTTGTTTGATTTTCTTGTTTTTTTTCTATTGATATGACGAACTTTGGTTTCTGATAATTGAATTTGGTTTATTTTGAAATTATTGTGGTCGATTGACAGTGATTTCTACTTTCTATTTAGTTTCGTGAGGTCACTAGAGTGAGAACATCTTTGTCTCTCCTACAAAACAGGTCAGCATTTTCTCTCTTATTTAATCTCTTTTAAGTTGTCTCTACTATGAATTAATTTTTGAACGAAGTTGCATTCAGATTTTGTTCCTCTTCTTTGTCTTCAATGATGTTGTTTAGGAATCAATTCTCCTTTTTTTTTTTCTGCCTTTCTCATTTTCTGTAATGTGAACAGGGTTCTTTTTTTCCTTCTTGTCTATTGCTAATTGTTGGTCCCTCTTGATACTGTGCTGAATATAACTAGTCCTGCGGAATCAAATTTGTGTTCTAAACAAAATATAGAAGCCATAAGATTTTCAATTCCTTGGATCCTTGCTTATATATGTTTTTGTTTTGTGATTTAGTGGGCAAAGCAAAAGCAAAAGCAAAAACACTATCAGTGATTTTTTCTTACATGCACAAATGACATCCACGGAAATGAAAAGTTAATAAATTTTCGTCATGTTCTACGAAATTTTATTTTACCTTTTTCTGTCACTGCTTTTCTTAGTAGGATAGACTTAAATTTTGACTTGTGAATTTCTATTGTCTCCATTAATAGCTCTGCTATAGTCATTTCAGAACCGAAAGTCGATGAAGCTACTACCATGAAAGGTAGAAGAAAGTGAAGGATTGTTTTCAACTGGGTCTGCAATGGTACACAATTCTTCTCTATTCTTCTACTTTTACCATGTAATCAGATTCTGTTAACATTTTTGTGGTAAGGCTTAAAATTTTATGATATACAAAGTTAAATTGAAGTGTTACAATGGTGGATGTGTTAACTTCTTGAGAGTCATCTTTGAAAGATATGTAGTTCTTAGATTTCACTAGTATCCATGGTAGAAAATGTATATATTTCAAGTTGCATACAATTTATCTTAATCTTACTTGACTAAAATGTTATAGATTTGAACGAAGTGAAAAAAATGCGATCTTTGTCTCATTCTCAATTACAATTTATCTTAATCTTACTTGACTAAAATGTTATAGATTTCACTAGGCAGCTACACTTTTCTCTTTGCCGATCTTCAGTGCAAATAAGTCGAATCACAGCGACTTAAGCGCAAATAGTGCTCTCTCTCTCTCTCTCTCTCTCTCTCTCTCTCTCTCTCTCTCTCACTCATTTGCTATCCACTTGGCAGATTATATGTCAACAATATATGTCATAGGAGTAAAGGAATGAGTTGCATTTTAGTACTCGAAATTAAAGAGTGTAAAGACAAGTTCTGCATTAGATACTCAAAGAGATTATAATCTCTGCTTTGTTGCAGTATTGAAGGCTTAAATGGAAGTCTTGGGTGTACAATATCAATATTGTGTTGTACATTTAGTGAACGCAAAGGAACAAACATAGAAATTGAATGACCGCTCATCAATAAAATGTTAGAACTTGGAAACTAATGTACATTTTTTTGATAGGAAGAATTAGAATGTATATGACTGATGGCAAAGCTCATGCCAGAATCTGATGGGATCTATTTGTTGTAACTTGTAACTAATGTATATCTATAGGCCATTACTTTACATATATGGTGGTTACATCATACTATTTGAGATTTAACGGGTTATAGTCTTGCTCGTACAAGACCATTATTGGGTCATTGTATGCGTTGAAGTAATCCCTTACCTTAACTCTAGTTGGGTTCTCTTATATATAGAACAAGGACCGAGTCAAACGGCAGAAATGTCTTTTTTGCCGACCTCTATCCCGATGAATAGAAACCAAAGTTCTTACTTTCTATTAAGTATAGTATATCGCTCTTTTTTGATATAAGGATTGATTGCTTATTGTAATTGGTAAAGCTTTACTGGTAGTAAAAATGATTTGGATTGGGCTAATTATTGAAAAGTCATAAGAAAATGTGATGGAACATAAATTTTAGGTGGGCCCTTCTAGACCGGATCAACCAAAAACTTAGTTTTGGAGTCTAAAATTTTTTCTAAAACTTATCATAGACCCTTTTGAACTTTCACTTATTATTGCTGTGTTTCTAATGCCAACTTGAATTGTAATGCTTGACATGAAAATCTCGAGGGGCTGCTGAATTTACTTAGATTCCATTGGCTATGAGGTCCTTAATAAGGTATGATGATAGACAAAATATATTGCATTAATACTATCAAAAGTTTAAGAAATTCCATTGAGTGTTATCATGTGTTCTCAGATTCCCCTTCATTTCACTTGTCAAAATTTTACCTCTTGTTAGCTTCTTTTGGTGATACAACATTGCTTTATAATTAATACTCTTTCTCCATAACAGAAAGCTCACTCATGAGCTGCACTTTTGAGAAGTGCTTTAGACGAAAATGGTCTAGAATTAAGAGTAAAATCTACTCCTGAAGCTGAGACTGCTTGCCAAGAAAGGCTTTTTGTTGCTGAAGATGAAATTGCTGATTTAAGGGCCAAACTGGATACTGGCTCATTCATTTGTACGGATTTTTTTAGTGTTATATGTGCAGTGTTAAAACTACCGAGACTCAAAGTTTTATGATGGTTATAGGCTTAAATTTTTATGATCCAGTTATCTAAAGGACAAAAAATGATCATTATTCGCATGTTCAGTCCCTGAGCTGTACTTGCTTATTGAGTAGTTCATTCACACCAAACACAAATTTGTGTTTATTGTTCATTTGAATGTCTTAAATTCACACTAATCATTATTGGCCTTTTTTTTTTGGGTGGGGGGAAGGATTCAAAAGAATGACCCACAAATATAGAAATCTCTCCTCATTTTTTTTGGGTGGGGGGGAAGGAATAAAAGATGCAAGTTTTCAAAATTAGGATGAAGTGTGGTTGAAGATAATAAGAGATTTGAGAACACTTTCCTTTTTGAATGATTAAACAAACCCATTGTCATTGTTTTCTGCATAGCACTTTAATCACTTTACTATGTGGGATTTGTTAAATCACCAAGACCAAATTTGATATTTTAATGTTCTCTTGATTACAACTTTGTAGGTGGTATCTATAGCTTTAGTTAAAGCTCAAAGGGGACTTTGCTTAACTAAGGTAAATTTTCCTTTTCGTATACATTCATGCTAAATACTAATCATGCTAAATACTAATCATTGTATAAAGTGATCACTTAACCTATAACTATAGCACTGGCGTTTCTCCATCAGATTATAAGTGTTGCTGCTATCTTTCCATCATCTTGGTCACTTGATCTATATCATCCCAGTAGAAGAGAAGAAATGTGGAGGGGAGGGGAGGGGAGGGAAGGGAAGGGGAAAATGAGGGAACAAGTTTCAGTATCCCTTTCTAGCTTATGATTAGTTTTGTTTAGAACTCATGTTTTAGGATTTACTCTCACGGCAGCCCACGTGCACAACAGATTGCTTCATGGAATGCACGCACGTGCACACAGGCAATGTGCAATCCATCACAGATGAAATGTGGTGAACTAATAATTTGTTTGCCTTTCCCAGGTGGGCTGCCATAGTTGTAACAACTCTGTTGATTCTCGTAGGGCAACAGTCCCGCTTTTGATAAATCAGCTCAAAGCTACCTCGAAATTGACAATCATCTAAGAACTAGTGATGCTAAGAGTACGTTATTCAGAATATTAAGTTACCTCCAGGCTCCAACTCAATATGTATCACCAAGCACAGCTTCCCATTATTTGATCAAAAAGTTAATGCCAAAGGTAACAGGGAATGAACTGCTAGAATAAGAGGCACAGTAGTGTCTCAGATTGTTATTGCACTTATTTTGAGGTTAACCTTGCATGTGATTATGTCTGCGATCACAAAAGTTGAATTTAGCCTACCTTAGGTAGTTTAAAAGATCGTACAATTGGACACTTTTTTTATGGCAATATCAGCTACAGCTAGCTCCCTTCATTTCTCTTGCTACACCTATACATTTAATATGTTATAAGATTCTATTAGATTAGATAGTTGGTTGCAGATGGTGGCAACTGGCAAGCTTACTAGTATAAATATAATTGGGTAACACTCAAGCGAAAGATAAAATCCATTCTAATCGTCTGCAATTGACTTCAGGCTGAGACTGAAAAGGAAGCAGGTGGAAATAAAGGTGTTACGAACAAGCAGATACATTTGAAGATTTTTTCCCCAAATGTTCTAGATATCACACTAGTTGATTTGCCGGGTATAACAAAGTTCCTGTTGGTGACCAGCCTACTGATATCGAAGCCAGAATCCGTACGATGATACTAGCTATTACGCCAGTGAATTCCAAGCTGTTTAATACTAGTTGTTACGCCAGCAAATTCTGACTTAGCAAACTATGATGCTCTTCAGATAGCTGGAAATGCCGATCCCGATGGTAAGTTTTGATGTCACTGTTTGTGTTGTTGCTAGATGAATTAGTTGAACAATGTTGAAATGCTAGACCTAGCGAGTTGGGATTAGTAGTTGACTCTGTGGCTTGCACTGTTATTGATACTTTTCATTGGCAGGTTATCGAACCTTGACAACTGATATATATATATATATATTTTATGTAAAAGGGTAAGAAAAGGAAACGAGGAATAAGGCACATGTGATAATTCTAAATGCCTCTTGGTTAGGATTTTAGTGCTAACACCTACTTAATATACTTGTCAGATGGAGAAAATATCTATTGCCTGGCTTCATTATATTTGATCCATAAGAGTCATTACTCATTGATGGTCTTGGTATTGCTTATCTAAGTTAGTAAGAGGGTTCGACCCATATGGACCTAACTTTTGGCCTTCAATGCTGATTTTCTATGGAAAGATAATAGAACAATATCATTTCTTTAATTGGGGAATGGCCATCTTGAAAGGGCTAATAGATATGCCAAAGTTGCAAGGGCTAATAGATATGCCAAAGGTGATAAATTGGTGAACTTTCTGTTCATAAATTATAAACTACCTAGGTTTTAAGTACCTCACAAGAGAGCTTTATAGTCGTAACGTGCTCGCATGTCTGGCTATTGTATATATGTAAGGTGGCAAACTTGCATGTTTCAGAAAACCCATTCATGTTTTCGTTTTTCAAACCAATGTGGCTTGCAGTCTCACTCTTGTGAATCCACAACTATGTGCTTTTACAAATACTATTAAAGAAATAATCTCTGATTCCCACAGTAATACCATACGGATCACTGGCTTTTAAGCATCCAATTGTACTTAGAAGACTCGTTTAAGGATTGATGATATTGCGGAAAGGTTTTTGTTGTATGTCTTGTGATGCTATTGTTTTTCGAATGCTCTTATGCATATTAGTATGATTATATGAACTTGTTGAATATAAGTCACGGGGATTTCCCTAAATTTCTTGAGATAGTGAAATTCCCAATTAAAAGAGCTTGCTATTATATTTTTTCTCCAACTTTTCTCTAGTCATTTGTGTTACGTTTGATCTCGGTAGTCTTTCTATATTTCGTTCATTTTTTGAACATTCCATTGAACTTTACTCTAAATTTCACACATATGCATGCAGGTACTTTGTTATGTTGTTCCTTAGTGAAGTTGCGGAAAGAAGGCTTAGATGGTCATGAGAAGATTAAGAGTTATATGTGTGTTTAGTTATTCTTTTGAAGCAGCGAGACGAGTCCTCTCTTCTATTTAGTATTGTAGTCTATTTTGTAATTGATCACGGTGTATTAAATGTTACAATGCAAGCCCAATGGATTATTTTTGTTGTGTTGGGTATAGAGATGTTGGTTAGACATGAATGAATGCTTTACTTGTTATGATTACTTTAGATTATGTTTGTTGTGTTGGATATAGATTAATCTTGCTATTTTTTTGTGTTTGGTATAGATTAATATGTTTGTTAATTAGGTGCAAAAATAATAAAATTGGGAAGTATATAAATAAATATTTTTTAAAAAATTTTATGCATATTTCTAACGGATATATCCGTTAGTATATTTTTAAATTTTTTGGAAATTTCTAACGGATATATCCGTTAGAAATTGTTGACAAACCGTTAGTATTCAATATAAATATTTTAAAATCAATTGGAAAACAGCCGTTAGTAAGTAGGAATCTACTTACTAACGAATATATCCGTTAGTAAATTCGTTAGTAATATTACTAACGGATATATCCGTTAGTAATACTTTTTCCAACGGAAATATCCGTTAGTAATGAGGCCATATGGTGTAGTGTAATACAATATCCAAATTCCTTTTCCAGTCTATATAGTTTGGTCCAGTAAGTTTGTTTTCTTTAAGTATAACAGCAAGTGGATTGAAAGTACCCATTTAAAAGCCTGAGAATCACATAACAAAAATAATTACGTTTGGGCAAAAATTACTATGGATTCGAGTTGAAAATATTGGTTCCCTCTACCATATTTGAAAGGAATCCGCCAGCAACTTGATACACCGCGAATAGTATGACTCGATGGGAAGCCATATACTATCCATCATTTATTCAGATAGGCGATTGCCTTTTAATTTTACTATCCAGGCAATGTACCTTGCTTAGTAAAATTAAACTACTGACTTGCTTTGATCCTATAAATAACAACAGTGACTTAGATGGAGAGGATATTATAATTTATAGCTAAGTGTATACCATCACTTAATTCTAGGTCAAGATTCCGTGAGAAACACCTCTGATGGAGAGGTGACCCATACCAATAATCACCCAAAATATTCTTTTAAAGAAGTTTGTACTAATGATTCCACGATCAACTACATCCGATGGGGAGGATGACACTAGAGCCATCACACAAAATTAATCATATCATCTACAAACCAGTGATGGAGACCATGGGATTTATACTTGATAAATTCCCTCTCCCACTTAGAATTTTTTTTAAAAAAAATTTGAGGGTTATAATTTTTAGAAAAACTTTTAATTTAATTAATAAAAAATAATGGAATACTTGACAAGGATTAATTCATCCTTACTTGTGAACCCACATGTGTAGATAATAAAATTATTTTATTCTCATGATTTTAGAAAATAAGTACTTATATTTTCAAATTATGGAATTAGTTTTATTTCTAAATACACATGTAGTTGTCCATCATTTTAAAGTAATATAAATTAAACATGCAGCTAGACATCTGAAATAGGTCTAGGAACAATTATCCATGTTGTCCTATTCATTAAACATGAAACAATAATAATCATTCAATCACACATAAATAAGGAAACCACAATAAAATAGGAATCCTACTATTATGGTCAAGCTGCAACTCTTATGAAGAAATCTTCATTGAACCCGATTAGCTCTATGTCGCCACTACACACGGGGTTGAGCTGCCTTCCAAAATAGTTTTCTGAAACTGCTTTCTGAAACTGTGTTCTGAAACTGCTTCCAGATCGCTTTCAGAAATTGCTTGTAAAACTGCTCTCACGAACCATCTTCACGGATTTACTTGAGATAAATTACATAAACCCTATGCCTCCATGAAGGAGTTCACATGCTATTTATTTGCAGTAAACTAACCACGCATCAAACAAGCGTGGGATCCAATACATACAAATCCTATGCCTCCATAAAGGAGTTCACATGCAATATCAAAACAGCAATATTAACCACGAATAAACCCATCGTGGGATCCAATCACACAAAATCAGTGACCATAATAGTGGAATAAGAACACTGCAAAACAAGGGTTAGCACAATTCTACGTTCTATCCATCCATCAAAACATGCATAAGATCTGTTTGATTGGACAACATGGTTGCGTCCAACCCATACGCAGAATCAACGTTGCTCTGATACCACTATTAGGAATCCGCGTTCCCAGAATCCATTGACACCGCGTATAAGGTGGTACTGCAAAAAATTTACGTGAGAGCTACAATAACCCTACAAGGGCGGAACTAGGGTTACCTTGAACTGCAAAAACGGATTGCTGTAGTAGACGAATCGAGAACACGGGCTCGATAACAGATCACGATCTTCTACCGTATTCCTCTGCTGCCAGAATATTGAACTGAGTGTGGGCTCTTTCGAAATCCTTTATGTTTTCTGCTCTTCCCTCTTTACATTCTATTTTCTAATCCCAGTTATAACACTCTCTTTGATTGCTGTGACGATTCAATCCCGATCACATTGATCCGACAAAGATGTGTTCGTCAGGAGGACTAAACGATCTCCGATTTACTTGAATTTTTTACAGCAGCTCCGTCTCGACGTCAGGAATGTCGTGTAAAAAATTCAGCAACTTTTGATCAGTATCGAGCAGTCCGAAGTTCTTTAAGTGAGCGTTGTCCGACGCTAGCGATCTTCACTCCTATGTCTTTTGAATGCTCATGGAGACTAGGGTTTAGTGGAAACCCTTCTAGAAGAAAGCTAGGAGGTCAAGGGAAGCTTAGAATGTGAAATCACGCAACCTGAGAGAAGAGCCAAGGCAGCATATATATAGGCTACGATAGGGACCATAAGAAGTCAATAAGGAATAGGCTTCCTTATGGAATTACGAAACCCTAATTCGAACTGAATCAGATTCCTATTTCCATAAATTATAATTCATACCACTAAAAAATTATAATTGCACTCCTACCCTTATCTCAAAAATACATTTCAAGCTCCATGTTATTAAATGCTTATTATTTCCCCATGTTAAGATTACAAATATCCATTAATTAAATATAATTACTGACAATCATATTTAATTAATCTCTTAAAATTCCTTGAGATCCTCTGCTTAACTTATCTGATATGTCGGATATAAAATCCACCTGTAGGGTTTGACATAATCAAAACTTACAAGCTTTCTCAAGGGGATACCATCAATCCCAAAATTGAGACATGGATTCCATCATTAATTAATATCCACCACACAATTAATATTGTCATCCAATCCAATGAGATATTGACCCATTTAAGGATCTCACCCTTTTATGGATCAAAGTGTAAATATCAAATGTACGTGTCTATAAACTTAGGATTTAGAGCATAAGCACTCATAATAGCCATGAGGTATTAATTATCTTATAAGTCAGTATAAAGATAATTGCCCCTAAGTCGGTTCTGTTTATTACACAAAGTGTACCAGCATAGTGAGTTGAAATTGTACCGTTTCCCGCAGTCAAGACAAACCTACGAGAACACCATGCTGCAGTCCTACTGATGGTGTGTCCAATCCCATCTAAGACTGTAAACCAAAATCTTACATTCTACAATATCTAGTGGTCTGATCTTCCGTGTGTAAGCCGAACTCTATACACCAAACCACCTACTATGTAGAATGAGAGACACGCATGCATAATATTAAATAAATAATATAATACAAACATTGCCCACACAGATTCTCATAAAAATGGAATAACTGATTTTATTAAAATAATAAATTAACTACATAAAGCATGGCTTTTAGTATACATCCCTAACAACATACACATCGAACCATCTTTCTTCTTAACAAACAACACTAGAGCTCCCCACAGTGAAATACTTGGTCGAATGAAACCCTTGTTAAGTAGTTCTTGTAGTTGGATTTTTAGCTCTTTCAATTCTACGAGTACCATTTTATACGGTGCCTTTGATACGGGTCTTGAGTATGGCATTATCTTAATAGTGAACTCAACCTCTCTCTCAATAAGAATATATGAAAAATCATCAGAAAATACATCTGGATATTTTCGCACTATCAGAATGTCTTCTACTCTTGATTCGGTCGCTGAGACATCAGTTACTGAACATAGGAATCCTTGGCATCCATTTTTCAGTAATTTACCCATGTAGATAGCCGAAATCAAATACGATGGAGGTGTAACCACACTCCCTTGAAAACAAAAGTGTCCGTGTACCGGTGATCGAAAATTTACTTCTTTTCGGTTACAATCTATCGTGGCTTGGTTAAGGGCTAACCAATCCATCCCTAGTATTACATCGAAGTGGTTCATCACAATCGGTATAAGATCTACAGTCATTGACTTCTTACCTAGTTTAATCTCACAGTCTTTGTACACCGTAGACGTCACTTTCGGCTTACTAAGGGGTACAGCAACAGATAATTCATATCCTAGCGGTGCCGATCTAATATTCAAATGTCCAACATAATCATGCGATACAAATGAATGCATAGATCTTGAGTCAACAAGTATGCGTGCTAAGTGCGAACATATAGGCACCATACTTGAGACCACTGTCTCTGTAGCAACCCTATCTCCTGGGTTCATCTGGAAGGACCTTCCTTGACATTGCTCTGTCCTTTGTCCTCCATCGTTGGTCTGTCTTGGTTTCAATCCACTAGAAGCTATAGAACTAGTTCCTTGTTGAGGACGCTTTCTTGGGCACTCCTTGGATTGATGTCCAAATATTCCACAATCGTAGCACTTGCCTCTCATATCTGGTGTAGCACTTGTACTATTAGCTCCTTGAGTTTTGTTCTGGAAATTTGTCATAAAACATCGACCAATGTGTGGTCGGTTGCACAGTGGGCACAATGGTATATTACTTGCCGGCTTCCTGAACCCACTGAAACTAGAGTTATAGCCTCTTGCAAATGGCCTCTTGAAAGGTCCACCATAGTTCCGGTCATTACCCTTGTGGTTTCTCTTCCCTTGTTGGCCTTGCTGATTTTGCCTCGATCTCTCCATTCCACTTTCGGCTACAAGTGCCGTTTATTATACTGCGGCAACAGTTGAATGTTCATAGGTTTCGACCCTCAAGCGGATATTATCTCTTAATCCATCTTCATACTTCATTGCTCTATCTTCCTCTGTCAACACAGACCCTTTTCCAAACCTCAACAAAGAGTTATACCTTGAAGTGTACTCTGTCATAGTCATATCCCCTTGTCAAAGATTATCGAACTCTCTCTTCTTCGCATTAAGAGCAGCCCTTGGAAAGAATCGTTGATTAAATTCTCCTTTGAATCCCTCCCAAGTTATCGGTGCTCCCTGATCTAGAACGTTCACCCACCAATTCTGAGCCTCACCTCTGAGTATATCACTAGCGTTTTCAATCTTCTCCCTATCAGTCATCGGAATAGATCGGAATATTCTTTCCATATCCATAATCTAGTGTTCTGCGAGTGTCGTGTCAGAAGTCCCATGAAATTCTGTTGGTTTCTTTCTAGTAAATTGCTCAGACACATACCTCGTACCCCTATTCTCAGGTGCATGTCCTACAACTATTGGTTCTACTTCGATTTGAGGCGTTGGAGGTAATCATTCTACTATGTTCCGGATCATATCTCCCATATTCTCCATCATCTCTGCCATTTCATTCATACGTTGGGTATGCGGTGATAATTCTCGGTCATCCATGATTGTAAACTCCTGTAATCTTGATGTATAAACACTATGCATGTACAACGATATGTATAACATGTATGTACAACCACATACATATGCATCAAATATCTCTACCTTGTATAGATGCAATCTAGAACACGTGTTAAATCACTCAACACTCCACTCGTTGTCGAACGTTCCCAAAGCTTTGTTACCTCTAGCTGTGATACCAATAAATGTCATGACCCATCCCGCTACGCGCGGAATATAGGACACGTGGCACGCCATCAAGGCTTATCTAGTTCCTTTAAAGTAAAATAGCAGCGGAAAATATTATTAAAAATCATTAAAATCAGAGTTATAAAAAGTTTTGGCCAATTGGAACGCATCCAAAAGAATTCATTTTGAGAAGCAGAGGTCCAATCGACTGTAACGGAAGTCCAGTTGACTGAAGGCTTAAGCAGAAAGTATGAAAAGTTCAAGGACCTATCTTTCCTATGGATCCATACAAATGATAATTTTAAAGAATAATATAATACAATTAAAATTGAAATATGTGATTTAGTGGCAGTCATGGGGAATTTAGGGGAGCCAAATATTCATATATATCTTCTCACATAAAAGAACCTATCTTTCCTATGGATCCATGCCCAATTCTCAAATTGATTTCTCCAATTTCGGTATTTCTCTGTTTGTTCTGTCCTTTACGGTAATTATATAGTTACTCAAATACTATAATATCCCTTTAATATACCATAATTACTCATATGTGTGTATAATTACATAAGGATATATTAATTTGGGTGAGGCTAATTCTGTCATTTGTACAATAATTACATTCAAGTCGAATAATAATTACATTCAGGTCCACTTTTGAAATTATATTTAATATAATAATGAGGATTCAATCAACTTTGGTTTAAATATTTCAAGTTCAATCAACTTTTTCAAAAATAATTACACTACACTTCAAAAAATAGTCAACAAAAGGGGCTGCTGACATTATATTTTCATATAAGTCAATATTTGTAAAAAAAATTACAAAATGGTCATCTTTTGGCACAAAATTTACACATAAGTCATTTTTTGTAAGAAAAATTACAGAATGATCATCATTTGGCACAATATTTGCATGCATGTCAATGTTTGTACGAAAAATTACAAAATAATAATCTTTTGGCACAACGGCTTTTTCCCTTTACAAAAAAGCCAAAGAAGCTAATATGAGAACGATTAGCTTCAAAATAAAGTCAACAAAACGTTTGCTTACATCATATTTACATATAGGTAAACTTTTGTACAAAAAATTATAGAATCGTTTGACCCAACTAACTTTTTTTTTGGGTCTCCTTTACAAAATTGGTTGTAAAGGCCAAAGAAGCTAATATAAGGGGATAGACACGTGCGAAGCACGTGCCTATAACATAGGTCAATTTTGGCCTAAATATTTCAGGTTCAGTCAACTTTTTGAACCATAATTAAAAATGGCTTAAAAAAAGTCAACACAAACGGCTGTTGACATCATATTTACATATAGGCCAATTTTACAAGATCATTTTTTGGCATAGCGACTTTTTTGCTTTTTCCCTTCACAAAAATGATTGTAGAAGTCAAAGAAGCTAATATGAGGGGATAGCCACGTGCAATTTTTTTAAGAAAAATTACAAAATGATCATCTTTTAACTAGGGGTGGCAATTCGGGTTAGGCGTGTCATAATCGGGTCGTAAACGGGTTGCGTGGTTTTGGGTTAATTTTTAGTTTAGAGTACTATTCAATAAAAAATATTAATTTTTTTTTATTTAATCGTGTCGTGTCGTGTCATAATCGGGTTGTCTCAGTAAAACGGGTTATCGTGTCAAAAATTGCCACCCTTACTTTTAACACGACGACTTTTTCTCTTTTTCCCTTTATAAAAGCAAAAAAAACTACTATGCGGGGATAAGCACGTGCGAAGCATATGCTTGTCACCTAGTATATATATATACACATATCTTTTAACTCGGTAAGAGCTCTTAGGCGCTCTTTTTTTTTTTCTTTTTGGAAATCGTTAAATGTATTCCAAAAAAATGAGATATACAAGAGTACAATGGATAATGCAGAGCATGAGGACTGATGGCAAAGAGCTACTCAAAACTGGACAAAGTCCAAAGAAAAAAGGACAACAAAGAAAACACAAATATACAAGAGATATACCCTAGAAAAAAATGAAACAAAAGCTTAAAGAATGTAGCAAAGAAAGCCTCACTAAAGAAGGCCAGAGCCAAAGCCTAAAAAACTAGTATTGCTAAGTCAACACCAAAACAAGAAGAGAATGAAATATAAAACAACAAATCATCAAATGTTTCAAACCCAAAACAAAATCCCCAAACTGGACAATGCTCTCTCTCTTTTCCCTCGTCAAATTCATAAATCAAACAAAGTCTATTAGTATATTTGTATAAATTCTCTAAGAGCATCTCCAACCACATTATGCATATGCATATTTTGGTGAGATATGCATAATGTGGTGAAAAAATGGTACTCCAACCATTATGCAAAATGCTTATGCATATTTACAAGTGGCATCAAAATTATTAAATTTACATAATGATGCAAAAGCCCTATACAAATCCAATGGCCATCAACATTCCATCAAAAAAAATCAAACGGCTACCAAGACTCTAAGTAGTGATAAAAAATTATAAAATATTAATAGATAACCAAAATGCATACCATGATTGGAGTGGTTATGCAAAATTCATGTTGCAAAAATAATTTTTGGATGATTTCTATACATTTTATATAAAAAGATGCATAACATAATTGGAGTTGCTCTAATACCATGCTAATTCAAACGCGTGCGCCAAACTGGGCAGAACTTTGGTGCTAACTAGTTAGCCCGGCCTTGGTTATTTTGATTATACTTTCCTTCGTAGATTTCATGGCTGATTGTATTGGAACCTCTTTCCCTACAGCCTAGAGTATCCTAGTTGCTTTGTCACTTTCCTGTTAACCAAAAAAAAAAAGAAAAGAAAAGAAAGAAACAAACAAACATAACCAGGCTTTTGCTATCTTTCAGCCAAGCCCAATCACCTAGTACATGTTCATCTTAAAAATAATAAATAAAAAAAAAAAAAAAAAGGTTAATTACACATACTTCACTTGAGGTTTGGCAAAATTTCACGAACCTCTCTTTTATATTGTAAAATTATATAGACCTCTCTTGAGGTTTGGATTTGCATTACACACACTTCCCCTCTAAATTGCAAAATTTACAAAGACTTTCATTCTTAGTTTTTTAACGCCGAAAATACCCTTACTAATAAAAAAAAACCCCTCTCCTCTCTATCTATAGTATATACATATATACATGCATACATACATACATACCATATATACGAACCATACATACATACATACATATATACATACATTCATACATACATACATATATAGTTGTATACATATATTCATTGAATAGATATATACATAGATACTTGTATACATCTTTGAGTTAATATTTTGGGATTAGATTTTAGATTTTTGGAACAAATTGATTTTGGGTGAAATCTTAGGAACAAATTAGTTTTTGGAATCAATTGATTTTGGGTTTAAATTTTAGGAACAAATTAGTTTTTGAAACAAATTGATTTTAGATTTTAACTTTATTTTTTTGAACAAATTCATATATATATATATATATATATATGTCTATTATAATAGAGAGGGAATAAGTGAGAGCAGAAAAGAAACCAAGAATCAATGTAACTTTTCTTATTGATATGCTCCCTATTTATAGGGTAGGAAAGGAGTGTGTAGATGAATATCACTTTATAATTAAATCTCTAGTTTAATACAAAATCTGGACAGTCGTCAGTCACCCATAAATATGAAATATTTACAACACTGTCTATATATTATACACTTGTATATCTATATCTATATATACACACAGTAGAGAGAGAGAGAGAGAGAGAGAGAGAGAGAGAAAGAGAGAGAGGTGTAATTTAGTAAAATGGTAAACAAAGTAAAGGAAAAATAGTAAATTAATGCTAAAGGAAAAATTTGTGTAATTTTGCAATATAAAAACGAGATCCGTGTAATTTCGTCAAACCTCAGGAAATGTCCGTATAATTAACCCTAAAAAAAACGTAGTCCTCATCACGGACGACAGACGACTTTAATATGCTTTAGATAGGCCCAACCACCTAATCCAGGCCCATTTAAAAAGCATGTCATCACCAAACTGTTGGACTAAATGAGCTGGGTTTGCAAGGTTTAGGCCTTGAAGAGGACCTAATGGACTACTTTTCGTGTTTTATTCCATTAATTCCTAGATGATGCAGACTCGATGTTTTTTTGTTCCTTTGTTTTCTTGGTTCTCCGGTAAAATTCTTCGATTTCATGGTTTTTGGGCTTTGATTCCGCTTTCTTTCTTTTAAAACTACCGTTTTTTTTATTAGATTTGAAGTTTGAGGGAATTTCTTGGTTGTAGACTTGATGTTTTGGGGGGCGTTCCTCGTTGGTGGGTTTGGTTTGGCTGTTTCTCTTCAGCCCCAGCTTGTTAGCAGTGCCACAGCTTGAAATACCTTTGGACATAGAAGACTGCAGTGCAGCTTTTAGAAGATTTTTCTGTGTTTATTTTTTCTAGCTTTTATTGTTCTTTTATTGTTGTCCCTTAATTTGGGCTTTGATCTTTTTCTTTCTTCTGATTATGTACCGGTTCCACTTGAAATCCATTTGTCTGTTGAATGAAGAAATTGAATGTGATTTGTGATTAAAAAAAAAAAAGAGAAAAAAAAAAAGAAAAGAAATGTAAAGCCATTTCCAACTATGATAACCTGAAAGTTGTCATGAGAAGGATACATTGACCATACCTTACAAGAAAATGTTCGATACAATGATACTTACCTTGATGACGTGGTATCACAAGTTAATAATCTCCATTCTTAAACACATGTCTATCATAATTTCAAGAAAAAAAATAGTTTCATATAAACACCATGTCTGTATGTTTTGGATATGTGATACATGATGTCGTATCATTTGTATCACTGTTACATTAATTACTTTAGAAATTAAAAGCCCTTAGAAGTAATTGTGAAGAGTTTAAAGTCCAATTTGATTCTTAATTTGTTAAAAGTCTCTCAAATGTCAAGTTAAGTGAAATTTCACTTAATATTTTTGTGTGGATGATATTTTCCTAATTAAAAATCTTAATTGTCCTTAATTCTAAATAATCTTATCATAATGTCTTTTTCACTAATTGTCCCACTTCCAAATCACATCTATATCTATATCTATATCTATATCTATATCTATATCTATATATCTATATACTATATGTATCTATCTATATACTATATTCTATTGCTGGCAGGGCCGGAGCCAGCCTAAGGCCAGGGTGGGCCTAGGCCCCTTTGAGATTTTGAAAATTAAATTTTTACCCTAAAACTTTTAATATATTACGTTTAGGCTCCCCTCAATTTATGCTTGGCCCCTTTAAGGCCCAATTTATATCATCAACTATATATATATATATATATTTTTGATATACATATATATACAACTCAAAAGTAAAGACTCTTAGAATTTTGAAAATTACACTTTTAAAGTAAGAATTTTTATGACTTTTAGAAATTGGCCTCCTTAGAGGTTTGAAAGACATCATACAATATTTGTATGTCACCAAATAGACTCATATTATTAATAGATTCCAAAAAAATCGTCAATTATGTATAAGTAGACCCTTAAAATATTGTCAATTCTATATAAAACGCCCTCTCTCTCTCTCTCTCTCTCTCTCTCTCTCTCTCTCTTTATATCTCTCAAACAACCCATATTTCTCTGTTACTCTCTC
Organism: Hydrangea macrophylla; assembly: GCA_033977485.1. NCBI lineage: Eukaryota > Viridiplantae > Streptophyta > Magnoliopsida > Cornales > Hydrangeaceae > Hydrangea > Hydrangea macrophylla. Next base: position 141,347,102 of record CM066988.1, on the reverse strand, counting down.
AAAATCTCTGCAGCGACTCAAAAATTCAGATCTACTCTCCAGATTTCAACCCGAGTAATACTTGGGGCACAACCAAGTCACAAAATTTTGCTCACAACCTCCATTTTGTGTCTATCTCTCTCCTAGTGGGCACTGTGGGGTCACTAGCACTGTGGGACCCATCAAGAGAGAAATAGACACAAAATAAAGGTTGTGAAAAAAGTTTGTGGCTTTGATTGTGCCCCAAGTAATACCCTTTCAACCCTCCTTTCTAGATTTCGGCTCCTCCTCTACTCTTTGTCACTATGAAAATCAGCAACCACTAGTATCATTCTCTCTCCTACCTTTTATTTTGTTTTTATTGGTATATTATTTATATATATATATATATAACCGAATATGTATATTTTATGAATTTGTGTTCTCTCTGTCACTTATTATTTTAGCTAATCTAAACACCAAATAATTTAATATTTCACCACTAAAAAAATTTCCATTTAAAAAACAATTAATATTGAAGCTAAGGGAAGACATTACAGTTTTCTATTTCTATAATCACAAACAGGCCCTGTCCTGGGGAAGCACAGTAAGCAATCGCTTGATGCCCCCAATTAAAATTAACCATATCTTATATATAAGCCCATGTAAGTAAACCCTTGTATGCATATAATTGTAAAAGGCCCATCAAATTTTGACCCATAAACATTCTATAAAAAATAAAACTAAAGCCCAATTAATACTAAAATACTCCTTCAAAGATATATTTCAATAATTACCCACAAGGTACATCCTGACATAATGACTTCCAAGTTCCAATAGAAAGACTAAAAGTCTCTCTCCTTTTTCAAAAATGATACATACACACACTATTTGACACACTAAATGACCCACAGGCCCATTTAAGCAAAAAACTAAAATTTATTATGGGACCCACACCCACTTTCTCACACAAATAGCCCTAATTTGACTTACATTTTCCTTCCCCCAAATTCTGAAATCAAACACACCGCAGGTCTGCCCTAGCGCCCCCTCGTCGACCTCGACGCCAAATCCGTTGCCGGAGCTAGCCCTCGCCAGAATGTCAATTTCACTAATTCAATTCGACCTATTTTGCTATCAATTCGCTCGTCTTCTTCGCCTCCTTTGATACCTGCCTTGAAAAGAACACAAAACCTCTAAATCTCCCTCTCTCTCTCTCTCTCTCTCTCTCTCTCTCTCTGGAATACATGCATCTTCTTCCAATCCTGCCTTTGCCTTTTATTATACTGAAAAAAAAAAAACAAGTGGGTCTTGCTTACTTTTTTATTTTTCTGTGCTTTTAAGCCCTTGCTATTCTTGACATACAAAACAGTTTTTTGTTTTTTGGTTGTCTTTCTATGTGCTGATTTGTTTGGAAAAAAAAAAAAACAAATTTGGGTTTTGGTGGGTTTTTCTAGTTTGATTCTATAAGCTTGAAAAGCTCTCTGAATGGAGATCCAATCTGCTCAAGAACTGGTGGAATCATTGTCAAATGCAGGGGATAGATTGGTTATTGTTGACTTCTATTCCCCTGGTTGTGGAGGTTGCAAAGCTTTACATCCTAAGCTACCAATTCCAGCTTGAAGTTTCAGGGGAAAAACAAAGCAACCATTCCTTTGAAAAAAAAAAGAAAGAAAAAAAGATACCACTTCCAGCTTGATGTTTCAGGAGAAACACAAAGCAATCATTCCTTTGATAAAAAAGAAAAAAAGAAAAAAAGAAAAGAAAAAAAATACCACTTCTAGCTTGATGTTTCAGGGGAGAAATAAAGCAACCATTCCTTTGAAAAAAGAAAACCACTTCCAGCTTGATGTTTCAGGGGAAAAACTAAGCAATATTTTTGAAGCACATACTGTTATAGACAATTGAGTAGTCATGGAGTACGAGTGAGAGAGAGAGAAGAAGAAAAAGAAGAGAGGAGTGCGAGCACGGCTCCGGCGAGGGCTGACTCCGGTGACGGATTTGACGTCGAGGTCGACGAGGTGGCGCGCTGGGGCTGGGTCTCCCGCAGTGTGTTTGATTTCAGAATTTGGGGGAAAATTAGGGATGTTTGTGGGAGAAAGAGGAGTGTGGGTCCCACAATAAGTTTTAGTTTTTTGCTTAGATGGTCCTGTGGGTCATTTAGTGTGTCAAATAGTGTGTGTATGTATCATTTTTGCTCCTTTTTATATCGTTTCAGTCTCTCTCTCTCTCTCTCTCTCTCTCTCTCTCTCTCTCTCTCTCTCTCTAATCTATATATATAATATTATATATATTATATATATGCATCCAATGGTGAAGAAAGTCTCTCTATCTCTAATCTATATATATAATATTATATATATATGCATCCAATGGTGAAGACAGGCCAAACGCCTTGGAAGCTTGGATTTTGATGGCATGATTACCATAATACCATTCAAAGTTTCAAATGTATTTCAGCCTTTACAGGTATAGCTACTTTACATATTCTAGTTTTTTTTTTTGCTGAACGGTTCCATATTCTAGCTATTTGCACATCTCTTCTCTCTCTCATAGGGTAATTTGGTTTGGGGCTTTTGGTTTCTCTGTGCTTAAATTAGAGATTAAATTTTATTTTGGTTCCTAAAAAAGATTTGGGGATTTTTTGTTGGTTTGGTTTGGTGTGGTTACAGACTACGGTGAAAGTCATGAAGCCCTAAGGAGTAATTGGGGAGATAAATTGTGATATTGGACTATTGGTGCTCTTGCCTCTTGTTCAAAGGCAATGCTCTCTAAGGTGATATTGTTCATCATCATACCTTTGATTTTTATTACTGAAATATGAAATTTGAAGTTGTTGATTGGTTGTTATATTGCTAGATTTGAGTCATTTGACCATTGTGAGTTGTGTTGATATCGTTAGTGGTTGTGTTGTTAATGACCATGCCTCGTCGAAAGTACATGTCCGGATGTGAAAAAAGACAAAAACAAAAAACAAAAAACAAAAAAAACAAAAAAAAAAGCAAAAAACAAAAAACAAAAAATTGAAGAATTTAATCGATCTCAAGCGGGAGCACTTGAAAAGTGTATTACTAGTCGTAAAAATACAAATGATTCAAGTCAAAATGAAAATGAAAGTGATCAACCTACAAACGTGGAAAATGAGGATTTGGTGAATGAAGAATAAAATCAATGTGAGGATGAGAATCATACTGAGAATTTGAACGAGAATGATCAAGATAATGATTTCATCAAAGAATGTGAAGTTGGACCTCTAAACATCTATGATCTAGGAAATTGGGACAAGATTAATCTTAATCAAAGTGCTAGAGATTTATTAGTAGAAAGAGGTCCAATAAGAATAAGTGATAATGATGTCACTTTTCTGAAAGATGAGCAAAATAGACATTTCTCTTCTACATATTATGTTCGATGTTTATTGAATGGGGAAAAGCAAGATAGGAAATGGTTGGTATATTCAATTGTTGTGGACAGGGCATTTTGCTTTTGTTGCAAATTGTTCTTGATTCAAAACACTAATTCCAACTTGAATAATGAAGGATTTAAGGATTGGGAAAATCTTGGTAAGAGACTCAAAAATCATGAAACTAGTAAAGACCATCTTGTTTGCATGAGTAAATGGATTGAATTACAGATGAGATTGAAAAAGAATGAAACAATTGACAAGAGTGTGGAAGAACAAATCAACAAAGAGAAAGAACATTGGCAACAAGTATTGGTGAGGATACTTGCTGAGTTTGATCCAATTATGCAAGAGCGCCTTTGACATATTAAGGATGAATCAATTCATTACCATTATCTTAGTGGAAAAATCCAAAATAAATTGATTCTAATGTTAGCAGGTGAGATCAAAGGTGCAGTTGTTAAAAGAGTCAAAGAAGCAAAATATTTTTCTGTTATACTATATTGTACTCCGGATATAAGCCGTGAAGAACAAATGACTCTTGTACTATGATGTGTGGATGTTTCAACAAGTCCAATAAAGGTGAAAGAATTTTTTGTACAATTTTTGAAGGTGGACGATACATCGGGGTTTGGACTTTTTAATGTACTTAAAGATGTCTTGATCACTCTTGAACTTGATATTGATGACATAAGAGGGCAAGGATATGATAATGGGTCTAACTTGAAAGGGAAACACAAAGGTGTACTAAAAAGACTACTTGAGGTGAATCCTAGAGCATTCTACACACCATGTGGTTGTTATAGTCTTAACCTTACACTTTGTGATATGGCCAACTCTTGCACTAAAGCTGAATCTTTTTTTGGAGTGTACATCGTATATATACAATGTTTGCATCTTCTACAAAGCGGTGGGATGTTTTGAAACATCATGTAAAAGACCTCACACTTAAGCCTTTGTCACAAACACGTTGGGAAGTCGTGTTGAATGTCTTAGAGCAATACCAAGCTCCACAAGTAAGAGATGCTTTGATTGACTTGGCAAATAGTAGGGAGGGTGCCAAGACAAAAAGTGAAGCTAAATGTTTAGCAACATATGAGATTGAGAATTTTGAGTTCTTTTTTGGCATGGTTATTTGACATAATCTTTTGTTTGTTATTAATGCTGCAAGTAAAGCCCTTCAAGCTGAAAATATGGATATTGATGTTACAACAAATCAATTGAAAGGACTTATTTTCTTTTTTGAAAAATATAGAGAAACTGGATTTGTGGAGGCCATGGTTGAAACTAAGAAAATTGCAAATACAATGAGAATTGAGCTTGTATTTCGTGAGAAACGTATCATTCATAGAAAAAGACAATTCGATGAAAGTATAGCTGAAGATATGGCACAGTCAACTGAAGAATCCTTTAGAGTTACCTACTTTATTTATATAGTGGATCAAGCCCTTTCATCAGTCAATAACAGATTTGAACAATTTCAAGTGTATGGAGAGACTTTTGGGTTTTTGTTCGACTTGAAGAAGTTACAATCTATTAATGATGAGAGTTTGAACACTTATTGTGCCAATCTTGAAGACATTTTGAAACATGATAGTTATGATATTGATGGAAGAGATTTATCTTCAGAACTAAAAGTCTTGTGAATAATTTTACCAAAAGAAACAAATAAGTCAATTGAAGTGTTGAATCATATGCAAGCGATGGATGGTTGTTTTCTAAATGTATGGATTGTTTATAGAATTTTGTTGACTATTCCAGTTGCAATTGCTTCTGTAGAGAGAAGCTTTTCAAAGTTGAAGTTGATAAAATTTTATCTTCGATCAACTATGTCACAAGAAAGGTTGAACGGATTAGCTATGTTATCCATTGAATAGGATATGGTGAAGGAAATTGATTATACAATTGTAATTAGTGGTTTTGCCGCTAAAAATGCTCGAAGAGCAATATTTAAGTAATACTTCTGCTAATGTAAGTCAGATTTTGCTAGTTAATATAAGTAAATTTTTTTTTTTTGTACAATTAAGTTTTATTCGGTCATGTCATTTTTTTTCAATGAAAACTCAAAGAGGACCCCCATTTTCGAAGTTCGCTTAGGGCCCCCAAAAGTCAGGAACGGCCCTGATCACAAAAAGATTCCGCATCAACGGCTCTTAATTTATCTGAACGGCATCAACGGACGAGATGCTCCTATCGATGTGGCTTCATGGCGGAAACCAATAGTGGTCATATGGATAATGGAACCTAATGAGGAGCTATTTGTGTTTGTGGGCTGCGCTAAAGATTGAATTGTGGATCCAACTGTGAAATGGGCTAGAACACATGTGATACATAAAAGTTGAAAATTTTGCATTGGGCTACAGCCCATCTAAGCCCAGTGCTAGATCTAACCTTGATTATAATTATTTTTTTATTAATTTTTTTAAAAATTATTTAAGTATAAAAAAATACAAATAAAAACACCAAAAACCTAATTTTCCTCCTCATTTTAGTTTTCATTTTCTTTTCTCTAACAAAATACATGAACCAACAAGAACCTAGAATTACTCCCATTCCGAACATAATAAATCTATATAAAGTACAACATTTGGATGTTATTACCAGGTTTTGACCTCCCCCAAAGTGTGTGTATATATATATATCTACTAACATATATAAATTTTCTGAATGTCTAGATTTGTGTGCCAATTTTGAAATTAATTTCTCTAATTTTAATATTTCTCTGTTTGTTCTATCATTTACGGTAATTACATAGTCGGTCAAATACCATAATATCCCTTTAGTATATCATAATTACTCGTACATATATACAACTCCATAAGGACATATTGATTTATGGAACATGTGGTACCGTGTATGCAATGCATGACATGCATGGTACCACATGTTTTAAGAGTGGTACCATGGAGTGCCTTGGTTCAATGATGGAGTGACAATAGCATCACCCATGATTTGTTAGAGGCTAATTTTATCTTTCAGACAATAACTGCATGCCACTTGAAAATGCAACAAATACTAGCAAGAAAGAAAAAACAAAATCAAATACTACCAACAATGAAAAAAAATAATTAAAAGCATGAAAATTAAATTTGCAAAAGCATGACGTTTACTCAGATTTCATCCCACATAATCAACAAAATTATCTACTAGCACTTAAAAATGCAACAAATATTACCAAAAATGCAAAAAGAAATAAAAAGTGTCAAACTTAAGTTCAGTTCACAAAACTCTAAAATGCTCTAAACTTTGGTTTTAAAATCATCAACAATATTATGTATTGCCATTTCAAAATACACCTCAAATATATATCTGTTACAATACTTAATTCCCAATGTAAATAATGGGCACATAATGGGCACACGTGCACGTGTTGCCCTCAAAGTGTTTATATATATATATATATATGAGTAATACTTGAGGCACAATCAAAGTCACAATCTTTTTTGCACAACTTACATTTTGTGTCTATCTCTCTCCTAGTGGGCACTGTAGGGTCACTAGCACTGTGGGACCCATCAAGAGAGAGATAGACACAAAATGAAGGTTGTGCAAAAAAGGTTGTGCATTTGGTTGTGCCCCAAGTATTACTCTCTCTCTATATATATATATGTAGATTTGTTATTTCCAGTGTACTTTCGGAGCTGCCTTGTAATTCTATTGGTGGATGTGATGTTTACATCCTAAACTAACGAGTAATACTTAGGACCCAAAGTTAACCCTAAACGAATACCACTCAAAATAATTTTCACTAAAGCTCTGGTTGGTTCATGGATTTAAATAAATATATATATAGATAATAAAAATAAAAATAAGAAGAAAAATAAATTCCTTCATAGTTTTCCTTAATGTTTAAATAATATTAAAAAATTCAAAAAATTTATATTATAATTAAAATACATGAATAAAGGAAGTAAATGACTTATAATATTCAAAATATTTAATTTATTCTTTTTCTTTTCTTCTAGTCTTCTCATCATTTTTCTTATTAATCAAACAAATGAAAAGATTTTTCTCTTTGTTTTTCTTTCTTTTTCCTCACTAAATTTATAAAGCCAACAAAGGTTTAAGAATTTTGTTGAACGTACCCCGATTGACTATGGACCCACTGGTGTACATCATTTCGAAATTAGTTTTAAATAAAATTTTAGAAAAAGTGTAATGGTACGTTTGATAATCCAATTAAGTGATGAAAATGAAAATATTCAGCACTTATTCTTTTTCAGTGCATTTGATAACTTACCACTTAATTGGAAAAGCAACCAAAAAATCACTGAAAACTTTAAGTGAATAATTTCTACTGAAAACAATCACTGAATGCATTCTATTTCAGTAGTTGAAGCACTATTTTCAGTATTACAAATTCAATCACTTAAAATTTTCAGTACTTAAAATTCAACACTTAATTTTCAACACTTAGGGTGCGTTTGATAAAACTGAAAAGTAAGTACTGAAAATTAAGTGCTGAATTTAAGTACTGAAAATTTTAAGTGCTTGAAGTTTCATTCCTTAAAATAGTGTTTCAACTATTGAAGTAGAATGCATTCAGTGATTATTTTCAGTATAAATTTTTCACTTAAAGTTTTCAGTGGTTTTGGAGCTACTTTTTCAATTAATTGGTATGTTATCAAACACACTGAAAAAAAATAAATACTGAATCCTTTTATTTTCAATACTTAATGATATTATCAAACACACCCTTAATTTTCAATTTTATGAAACGCACCCGGACTCTTGTTACTCCACTAGTTAGTAACATTACTCAACACGACAGGGCTGAATTCGTGTGTCAACACATGTTACTCCACTTGGTAGTCCCCCGGAGTCCCACGCGCTTTAGATTGGGTTCCCAAAAGCTTTTAAAACAAGATATGCTTTTGTCTTTAAGCAACAAATATATATATATATGCGCTTTTGTCTTATTACGGGTCAAGTGGCCTCTCTCGCACGACTTGAAGTGTAGCACGCGTTTCATAAATTCTAATATCAAAAATTAATTTCAAATGATGTGACCGTAACTTATTAGATTTTAATTGAATGTAAGTAATTATGATAAGACCACTATTTGAACACTATCTAATCAAAATCAAGAAAACCACTGTCATATCATTTAAAATTAGTTTTTGAGATTAAAATTTGAAAACATACCATTACTCTTGTTAATCACTCATCAAACATGATCAAATCTTGAAAGGGTTGAGGCTCTCCTCCATTGGATGTAGGGATGTACTCGGTCTATTTCGGTCGGGGTTTAGCATGGATTTGAGACCGAACCGATGGTCTCGGTTTGATTAAGGCAAGGACTGAAATTGACCAAGACAACTTCGGTTTCGATTTTGTTCGGTTGCTTCGGTTTCGATCGGGTGTTCGGGGTGATGCAATTTGAGCCATGATTTGGGCTTTCAGCACACGAAAATAAGGAGGAAAGAAAAAAATTAATTGACTATTCAAACTCTCCAAGAATCATTAAAAGTTAAAAAAACTAACACAAATCAAGCAAACCCAATTTAGATTTTCCAAAATTAGTTAGAGTGAAACTACAAATCATGAAAAATCCAATTCATATTTTCCAAAATAAGAGAGAGAGAGAGAGAGAGAGAGAGAGAGAGAGCCCACAAATCAAGCAAACCCAATTCAAATTTTCCAAAACTGGAGTGTGAAACCCAAATCAAGCAAACACATTTAAGATTTTCATAAATGAGAGAGAGAGAGAGAGAGAGAGAGAGAGAGATGAGTGAAACCCCAAATCAAGCAAGCCCATTTCAAATTTTCGTAAATTAGAGAGAGAGAGAGAGAGAGAGAGAGTCCAATCAAGAAAACCTATTTGGGCCATTTCAGATTTTCCAAAACTAGAGAGAGTGAAACTCTACTCTAAATCAACCAAACCCATTTTAGATTTTAATAAATTAGAGAGAGAGAGAGAGAGAGAGCATTTATCAAGCAACCCTTTTTCAAAATTTCCAAAAGTAGAGTAACAAGTACCTTGAGAGTCAAAAGAATAGATGAGGATTTTTTTTGTTGTCGACAGAGAAGTCATGCTTCAGATTTCTGTGTGGTGGTCGCTGAGATCTCGTGGTGGTCATGAGTGGAGGCGATGGCCGACAGAGCTCGTGGTAGTGGCTGAGATCTTGTGGTGGCCATGAGTGGGGTTCGTATGTGAGTCTTAGAAAAGAAAAGATGAGGTGGAAAGTGTTGGTGCTGATGGCCGAGAGTGGTGGTGGTCGTGGGCTAGTGGTTTGAGAATGGTGGTGGCCATGAGTGGAGGCGGCGAGTGTGGTGGAGAAGGTAAGGAGGGTTTGCCCAGTGTAAGGTGAAGAGAGAAGAAGGGTTAGGTTATGAGTGAATAGGGAAAATTTAAGTATTTATATGGTTGGAAGTTTCGGTCGGGGTCGGTCCACTACAAGGACGAACCGTGTGCCGACCGAAAATAAAAATTTCCCCACTGCTGGAACCGATCACCGACCGGCAGACAAAAACACCGATCAAACCGGTTTGGTTCGGTCGGTTTCGGTCGGGCGGTTCGGTTCTCTGATTTTTTTGAACACCCCTAATTCGAAGTTTGAAATCATAGGTTTTTTGGGATTAGAATTTGAAAACATAGCATTACTCTTGTTACTCTTTGTTATTATAGTTGCGATCCCACGAAGATACCGAGTGGGGGCGGTCCCTTCGTGGGATCGCGACTACTATTATAAAAAAAAAATAGTTCTTTAAACATAGGACACTCAGCGATATGGGATTCCATCGCATCTATAAGTGATTGTGGATTCAAGTTTCATGGGTGAGGGAGTTATGAGGTGGGACAATCCATACCCCCCCATCCCATGAGACTAGAAAACTCAACCATTTGCACGTGAAAATAGAATCCCTTATCACTGTTTCATCGCTTTACGTTTGTGCAAATTAAAAGGGAATTGGACAATTAATTAATTATAATTAAAATAATTCAATGATTGGAATGATAATTTGGCGTTGGACAATTAATTCAATTAATTAAATAGTCTTAACTAACCACCGATTATCCAATTTAATTGGATTGGATAATTTTGAATTTAGTCCAATTTAATTGGACTATTTATCCAATCTGGCCAAAGACATCCAAACATGGCCTTGGAGCATATCTTGTTTGGAAAATACTATGGTATTTTTCTTAAGACGTATGCTTTCTATTTTTTTTTAATTGATTGGTATACATGGACAAGTGTATCTATGTGAATTAATAATATCTTTGTACAAGACAAAAGTGTCTAAGAAAAAGTACAAAATTTGCTTTTGTTTTTTTTTCCCCTCTTAAAATTGTTCATCTTGTTTATGTGTTATGTACCAAATCCTGCTCTCTCCATGGGCGTGGAAAGACTTCACCTGTTTAATAAAATATCATGTACCACATATATAATTTGACTTTTTTTTTTACTGAAAATATATATTTATATATATATATATTGATGATGCCGAAAATTGGTAGGAAGGATTTAGAGAAAGAAAAAGACAAGAAGTTGTATGTGGTTCGGCCCTGTTAACAAGGTGACCAACGTCCACGGTTGCGTCTGGGCACGTTCACTAGCAGATCACCGGCGGGCCTGGTGAGCCAACAAAGAGGGGCGGCACTACCAGTAATACCGGCCGGGTATATGCGTACAATGGTGAATTCTCTGTTTTATGCTTATTAACTAGAGAGTTATTCGGATCCCTGTAGAGGGTAGGTGGGCTCTTTTATAGGTGCAAGAGTCCACCCATACATGGTAAGCTAGTCAGATCAGGAAGCCTAATCTGATTACAATTGATTTATATGATTTGGAGAGAGTTTCCTAACTAGTTTAGGAAACTGCCACATTCTTTCTTGCAGTCTTGCGGCTGGTTTAGAAAACTGCTGGTTAGGCCAGGTTCACGAGATGCAGCGGCCTTTCATGCCCGACCTGTTTGCACGAATCACGCGGTCCTGACGAACGCCTCGGGATTGCTTGATTATTAGCACCGTTACCGAAGTAACCAGCACCCCATGGTGACTTGGCAGACAGACTTCATGGCTGGATTATCTTAGACATATCAGCTGCCCCCCATTTTCGAAAACTGACTGGATGCTTCATCGGGTGAGGATCGAAAATCAGTATCGCCTTGGAAACCATCCGGATATCCTCCGGGAATGCTACTCGGGAGAGGGCCCACTTTCCAGATCACCCGGCGGAATAACCGACCTGTACATGGAGGAGCCCGGGCATTGGCGTTGCCACGTGTCAGGGAGAAATTGGCCTGGTCAGGATCCATCGAAGTCGGTTCGGATGTAACCGAATAGCTGCGTGGTAAACTGTCCGTCACGTCACGCATTTAATGCGCGCGCCTTTTGAGGTGACCTTTCACGTGCCTGAGGCGATAGCTGTCTGACGGTTCTTGGCGAAAAAATTCCTGAGCCGTTAGATCTGATTGATCTGGACCGCCTATTATTCCTATATAAGGAGTACTTGCTCATTTCTTCAATTCCTGCTGCGAAGTGATAGAGATTACCGAGCGGTTTGAGAGCAAACAAGATCCCGAGCAAGATTCCCGATCCCTTTTCTGCGCTAGCTTTGTAAGTCTCTCCTTTCTGTCTTCAGTTCTTCACTCTCTTCTTCTTTTCTGACTAAAGCTGGAGGGAGCGAACCCACTTAGGTCAGAACGAGCATGGGATTTTTTCTTTCTTAGGTTCTGTTATTTCTTCCAATCAGGAGGTACTTTAGGGTTGTTGGACCGAACGGGTGTTCCCAAGAGAGCCTTGAGAGAGTGTTACTTTTCGTCTAGAGTCTTGTATGATCTGCCCTTCAGGCTATAAAATCTGCCGCCCTTGTATCTCAGGCTTGGAGTCCTTGACCCGTTTTTAGGTCATCACTTGCCTCCTAGGTCCACCGTAGACTTAGATATGTGCCACTCTGACTTCAACTCGTCATCCCAATCGGAAGACGACTAGTCACGATCGGGAACACTGAGCACAAGCCTAGACCCTCCCTCCTTGGCCCCCTCTGATCAGCACATCGAGGGAAGGATCCCTGCCCCGGGCGTCTCACGAGGAAACTCACCAGGACTTTCCTGTGGCCTCGACGTCTCGGTGGTCCGGCGATGAAGGGTCTGTACCGAACAGTCCCGGCGTTGTCTTCGTATGCGAGTCAATCATCAGCACCCTACAAGTCCTTGATTTGGGTCGAATCAGGGAGGGATATGATATTCCCGGCCCTTTTCTCTATCAGTCCATGTCGGCGGGCCTTACTTCCATGAATCAGGCTTCGTTACCTTATACGAAGATGCCTTTATGGCAGGCCTTCGCCTACCGCTCCATCCTATCGCCCGGGACGCACTCATTTACCTCGGGATCTCTCCAGGGCAGCTCGCCCCGAACGGTTGGCGTTATCTGATGGGGTCCATCTCCTTGTGGCCCCAAGTCCTTGGGTACGAGCTCACCCTGCAGGAGTTCTTTTGGACCTACTGACCGTTCCAAGTTCACGGGGAGTCCGGCTTCTTCTTGTTTGGGGCCAGGCAGGGGCAGAAGATAATAGTCAACTGCCCGAGCAATAATAAGGGATGGAAGAAAAAATTCTTCCAAGTATCCACCCTGGGGCTATGTGAAAAGGCACCGGGTGTGCAGTTGAGTACTTCCTGGGCGGGGAAGTTAAGGAGTAAGCCTAATCACTTTTCTTTCATGATTAGTCTCTTTGTTTTACCATGACTAACCCATTTGTATGTTTGCTTTGCAGTGGGGTCAGTTGACTCGCTAAGTCTTCCCGACGAGTTCCAAGCGAGGATCTTGTCTTTGGTGGAGGACCCGATGGAGGACCCTACATCAACAAGGTGCTTACCCGGTCGGGAAGCCTGAAGGTTTCTTACGAGCCCAAGCATCACTTCGTAGCTCCCATATTCCCGTCGATCATTCATGGTAAATTCCATTATTTGACCTTTTGGTTACTTTTTTATTTGGTACTTTGCTGAGTTCTTATGCGCTCTTCTCCGATTTTACAGAGATGGCTCCCAAGAGTGCGGTGGCTTTGAAGGAAAAGAGGCGGCCTTGATGGGTCGGGCCGGCCAGAAGAGGAAGAAGCAAGACCCCGCCAAGGGTCAGCCTCTCAAGAGGATCTCCCGGGGATCTCGATTCAGGCGCAGAGGGAGGCTGCTGCGACCTCGACGCCCGGTGTTACCATCGCCGCGCCATCATCCCTTCCTCCCGCCGCCAAGCCGTCCGGGGTCTCCTTCTCCAACATGGAGGAGATAGGTTGTGCGGGCCCCTCCTCGAGGACGGCGGTCAAGACGGCAGACGACGTCCGCGGAAGGGTACGTCCCGGGCTGCTGCAGAGTCAGATCGACAAATGCACTCTGCTAAGTCCCGAGGCCATAATTGGTTGGCTCTATAGCATCAGCAACATGGTAAGTCATTCTGTAACATGAACATTATCCGTTCTTCCATATGTATACTGACGTTGTTTTGATCTTGCAGATTGGCTGCATTGTGGCAGGGGCTGAAGCTACCCTTCCTGGTGTTGCCGAGAGGTTGGCCGCTACGGAGGCTGACTTGTCTGTGGAAAAGGCTGCCCGAGAGTCCGCGGAGTTTGCTCTCTCCGTGGAGGAGGAAAAATCCCGGGCAGCGGCCCTGGAGCTGGGGGAAACCCGCGACTCTCTCTCAACTGAGCGGTCTGCCCAGAAGGTTACAGAGGTGAAAGCTGTAGCCGCAGAAGCCAGGAAGATCACTGTTGAGAAAGACCTAGCGGCCATGACGGCTACGGTTTCTGAGCTCACTGCCGCTCGGGATGCTGAAGCCAAGGATGCCGAAGAAGAGTTCGAGGCAGGATTCTTTACTGGCTATGCTGATCTGGCTAAACGGGCTGCTGCCGACCACCCCGAATGGGACCTGTCTGGCTACTCTTGGGCAGAGTCCAGTTACTGGAAGGAGGGCCAAGCTGATGCCGAGGTCGCTACTGAAGATGCACCGATCGGGGGCCCTGTTGCAGAAGAGCAGGCCGCTGGGGAGGAAGAGGTGGTCTTCGTGGACAACCCATGACCCTGTTTTTTTTTTTTGTAGTTTTTTTCTTTTTTGGGGAGGCTACTACAACTGCCCCCCAGGCTTTGTACAGTTTTTAATATTAATGAAAAGGCCCTCGAGGTCAACTTTCTTTCCATTAACTACTTTCTACTGTCTGCACTTTGCCTGTTTGTGATTGCTTGTATCCGACCGATTTTTAGCCGACCTAAGCCCCTGCCTTAGCAAATGGTTTAGGACCATAACCAGTAGAACACCTTGTCTTCTCGACATGTTTTAAAGGTAATTACCTAGTTTGCCATAGAAACTTGTCCTGTTTAGCATCTGGGGTGTCCCGGTGTATTATAGGATTACCCTGTTTTACCGTCCAGGATGTCCCGGTGTATGATAGGAGTATCCTGTCTTACTGTTTGGGGTCTTTTTCTCTGATCACTGTAAGTACTTAGGTTTCAAGTTCTTTTAGTGACCGGTTTGATTTCCTATTTTGGCCTATTCATCTGCCCCCCAAGCATTTTGCTAAGGCGGGAGTTAATGGCCATAGGAATCGACTTGGAACATGAGTGGTTGCAGGGTCCTTTAGAGCTTGCCGTCGTCGGCCACCTAGGGGTTTGCCCCCGTTGTCGGTTGGACCTAAGCAAAGCCTTGTGTAATTTCCTGTTTGGGTTTGGTATCCTCTTGCGCCCCGAACATCCTGCGAAGTAGGGGCGTGGTGAGTAGTGACCTTAGGAAACCGACCTGGAACATGGGTGGTTGCAAGGTCCTTTGGAGCTTGCCATCATCAGCCACCTAGGGGTTTGCCCCCGTCGTCGGTTGGGCCTAAGAGAAGCCGGTGCCTCGGGCGTAACCCCGAGGTCTTTTGTGCCTGGGTTTGGAGCCCGAGGTCTTTTGTGCCTGGGTTCGGAGCCTGAGGTCTTTTGTGCCTTGGTTATTAGCCAAGGTCTTTCGGGCCTTGGTTATTAGCCAAGGTCTTTCATGTCTCGGGGTTAAACCCGAGAACTTTTCTGCTTTGTGCAGGGTATTGACAGGAGTAAATTTGCAAAGTAAATAATTCAATTTTATTTATTCAAAAACAAAAATTTATAGTGGTTGCTTAATTAGAGCTACAATGCGAAACTTTTCCTACTAATGCTAACATGCCCGTAACAAAGTGTTACTGATAGTACCTGCGGAAGTGTTACACGTTCCAAGGATGAGAGAGATCGTGCCCGTCCAAGGTCTGCACCCAGTAAGTTCCCGGTCGGTTGACCCGGATTACTTTATACGGGCCTTCCAAGTTTGGCCCCAATTTCCCATGGCTCGGGATTCGGTGGACTGGTTCACTGCCTTAAGGACGAGGTCTCCCACTTGAAAACTGCGGTACTTCACCTTGCTGTTGTAGTATCGCGAGACCCGTTGTTTGTAAGCTGCCACCTTTAGATAGGCTTGGTCTTTTTTTTCCTCCACCAGGTCCAGTTTTGATCTGAGGGCCTCTTCGTTGTCAGACGCACTGAAATTCGCCACCCGATACGTGGGCAACTCGAGCTCTGTGGGGACCACCGCCTCAAATCTGTAGGTTAAAGAGAACAGCGTCTCACCTGTTATCGCTCGAGGTGTAGTACGGTAGGCCCACAGTAGGGTTGGCAATTCTTCAGCCCACAGGCCTTTGGCGCTTTCAAGCCTTGTTTTGATTGACTGCAAGATCGTCCGGTTTATCACCTCGGCTTGACCGTTGGCTTGAGGGTGCTCGGGGGAGGAGTAGTGGTTGAGTATCCCGTAGCCCGAGCAGAACTGCCTGAAGATAGGGGTGTCGAATTGTCTACCGTTATCGCTAACTAGGACCCGGGGGATGCCGAACCTACTGAGGATATTCCTTTCGACGAAGCTTTCCATTTTCCGTTCGGTGATTGTCGCCAAGGGCTCGGCCTCCGCCCACTTGGTGAAGTAATCAACAGCGATCACGGCGAACTTGACCTGTCCTTTTCCCATCGGCAGGGGACCGATAATGTCGATACCCCACTGGGCGAACGGCCAGGGGCTGTGGATTGGTGTCTGGAGCTCTCCCGGTCAGTTGATCATGGGAGAGTATCTCTGACACTTGTCACACCTTCTGACATACTCTTGAGAATCTCGGACCATGGTTGGGCAGTAATAACCTTGCAATAAGGCCTTCCTGGAGAGTGCCCGGCCTCCGATGTGATTCCCGCACACTCCTTTGTGGATTTCGAACAATATCGCTTGGACCTGCACGGGGTGAACACAGCGGAGGTATGGGATAGTGAATCCCCTCTTATAGAGGATGCCGTCAACAAGATGATATCGGGCTGCCCGGTATTTGACCCGACAGGCCTCTTCTTTCCTGTCTGGTAGCGCGCCTGTTGTCAAGAATGCGACGATTGGGTCCATCCAGCTAGGTCCAAGGGTGACCGGATCTACCTCCATGCCATTGAGTTCACCACACTTGGCTCGGGTAGATATTCTATCCTTATCCCGGGCAAGTCTGACTCAGAAGATGAGGCAAGGTGGGCGCCAACCGATCGGCCCTAGTGTTTTCTTCTCTGGGTATCTGCGTGATGGAGAATCCTCAGAGCATCTGGAAAACCGCTTGGACGAGGGCCAAGTAGGCTACCATGTTGTCTTCCCGCGCTTCGTATTCTTGGTTGACCTGATTGACTACGAACTGGGAATCACTGTATCCCTGAACCTGTTGTGTACTCATAGAGATGGCCAATTGCAATCCAACCAGTAGGGCTTCGTATTCAGCCTCGTTGTTGGAGGCACGGAACCCAAACCTTAGCACGTACTCGAGCTGGATGCCGTCGGGGGTAGTTGGGATGATTCCTGCCCCACTGCCTTGCTGATTTGATGAACCATCTATGTGTAGTACCCAGGTTGGGATGTCAGCGTGTAACCCGGGCGGTAGGGCCAGCGGCTCAGACTCTTCAATAGGGTCTTCTGGATATGTAAACTCAACCAGAAGTCTGCTACGGCTTGTCCCTTGATGGCCGTCTGGGGTCGGTAGACCACTTCAAATTCTTCCAATTCTAATGCCCACTTGACGAGCCTCCCGGACGTGTCAGGATGGCTGAGGATTCTGCGGAGAGGCTGATCTGTGAGGACCACAATGACATGGGCCTGAAAGTACGGACGGAGCCTTCGGGCCGATGTGATGAGGGCGAATGCCAGTTTTTCGATACGGGAGTATCTGTTCACCACCCCTTGGAGCGCCCTGCTGGTATAGTACACTGGGAACTATATCTCGTGCTCCTCCTGAATGAGTGTCAAGCTAACCGCTGATGGTGACACTGCCAAGTATAAAAACAATTCTTCCCCCGGTATGGGTGTTGAGAGTAGAGGAGGGGACGCCAATTACTTCTTGAGTTCCTGGAACGCCTCTTCTGACCACTGAAATGCCTTGTGGAGGATTTTAAAGAATGGCAGGCACCGGTCGGTAGCTCGGGAGACAAATCTGTTCAGTGTGGCCACCCGTCCGGCTAGGCTCTGATCCTCCTTCGTCGACTTGGGTGACCGCATGTTGATGATGTCTTTGATCTTTTTGGGGTTTGCCTCAATTCCCCGTCTGCTGACTAGATGGCGCAAAAATTTCCCGGACGAGACGCCGAAAGTGCATTTGGCCGGGTTTAACCCCATCTTGAATTTTCTCAAAATGTTGAAGGTCCCGGCCAGAAGCTCAAGGTGGTCAGACTCGTCCCGACTCTTGACCAGCAGATTATCCACGTACACTTCCATAGACTTCCCGATCAGGTCCTTGAACATGTAATTGACCAGCCGTTAGTATGTGGCCCCGGCATTCTTGAGACCGAATGGCATAACCTTGTAGCAATACGTCCTTTAGTTAGTGATAAATATGTCTTATCTTCGTCCCCGGGGTACATGCTGATCTGGTTGTACCCCGAGTAGGCATCCATGAACGAGAGGAGTGAGTGACCGGCCGTAGAATCCACAAGGAGGTCTATCCTGGGTAGCGGATAGCAATCCTTGGGGCAATCCTTGGGGCAAGCCTTGTTGAGGTCGGTGAAGTCCACACACATCCTCCACTTCCTGTTTCTTTTCTTTACCAGAACGACATTAGCCAACCAGTCGGGATAGTGGACCTCTCGGATGAACTTTGCCTTCAGGAGCTTTTCCACCTCTTCGGCTACCACTGTCTGTCTCTCGGAGGCCATGCCCCTTCTCTTTAGCTTCACCGGTCGGCAATCCGGACTGACATTAAGACAATGGGACATTATCCGGGGGTCAATCCCGGGCATATCCTCATTACTCTAAGTAAAAATGTCATGGTTTTGCCTCAGGAACTGAGTCAATTTTTCCTTCAGGTTAGGCTCCAGTAGGGTACCGATACTGAGTGTGCAGTCTAGGTATTCGGGATTTAACATCACTTTTTCCAATTCTTCCACCAGACCTATCGCGTCGCTCTGGTCCCGGGGGTCCATCTCTTGAACGTTTAATGTTTCAGTGATAGCCCCTCGGCGTAATGAGCTGACATAGCAACTCTGGGCAGTATTCTGATCTCCAAGCAAGCATCCGGGTCCCTGAGGAGTCGGGAACTTCACCGTTAAGCTGTAAGTGGAGACGACCGCCTTGGTCTTGTTGAGTGTTGGCCTCCCCAGAATGACATTGTAGGCCGACGGGGATTCCACGATCACAAAATTTGTTAACACGGAAGCCTGCTGAGGGTAGGTCCCCATGAGAACTGGGAGCTCGATTGTTCAAAGCGGTTGTGTGTTGGAGCCGTTGAATCCAACCAGGGGGTAGCAACCAGCCGGAGCCGATCCCTGGATATCCTGAGCTAATCGAATGCCGACGTGAACATAATGTCGGATGAGCTGCCTGTGTGTACTAGCACCCGCTTGACCATATATTTGGCTATAGAAAGTGTCACAACTAGCGGGTCATCATGGGGGCAGTGGACGCCCTGTAAGTCGTCGGAGATGAACGTCAAGACATCAGTTGGGGAGGAGCCGGTGGATTGGACCTGCTAGACATCCTCCCGGGATGCCCGAGCATGCCTCTTCCGTGCCGACTGTGAATCCCCTCCGCCTGACGTTCCTCCAGAGATCACATTAATTTGACCGAGAGGCTGGAGTTGACCGGGAGCTCGGGCTCCTTGTGCAGGCTGTCCGTCTGCTACAACGTACTCTGCTAGATGGCCTTGCTCGATCAATTTTTCAATTACCATCTTTAACTTGAAGCAGTCTTCTGTGTTGTGGCCGTGATCTCTATGAAAACGGCAAAACTTGTCTTCCCAGGCGGAGCTTTAAGCTTTGCTGGCTGCTGAAGCAGTCTTTGCGCCTCAGCGACGGCCATGACTTCTTGTATGGGCCGGGAAAGGGGTGTAAAAGCAATCGGGGGCTGACCCCAGACATCCTTCTGATCCTGCTTCAGCTTTTTTCCCGAGCCCTTCTCGAGTCCTTCACGCTTGCGCTTGGCCTTCAGGGACTCATCTCCCGCCTAGCTAGCGCGCTTCACTTTTAGGAATTCCTCAGTATCTATGTACTTATCGACCCTCTCCGAGAGCTCCACCAGGGTTACCGGTCGGTCACGATGAAACGGCGCGGCAACCTTAGTGTGTTGAACTCCCGAACAGAAGGCCATAATTGTGGTCGTTTCATTGAGATTGCGAATCTGAAGTTTTTGCTGGTCGAAACGGTCCACATACTCCCTTAGGGACTCCCCTTTGCGCTGCTTGACGGTCAGCAGTTGAGTGTCCGGTTGTGACCGATCGAGCATCCCGACAAACTGGCTAATGAGTAGCTTACTGAAGGATTTGAAGTCATCGACCGATCGGGGCTTTAGAGCATGGAACTACTGTGCTGCTGGCCCTTTGAGCGTGTTGGGAAAGGCCAGGCACAGTAGCTCGTCCGCCGTGGTGACAAGTGCCATCTGAGCCTTGTAGGTGCGGATGTGGTCCACCGGGCTCCCTGTGCCGTCATAGGAGCTGAGGTGAGGGGGTTTGAACTTCCGTAGAATAGGAAACTGCGTTACCCGAGCGGTGTAGGGTGATTCTGTCTCTGTGTTAGTGAGGTCGTGGCCGGACTTGCGGCTCAACCTCTCAATCTGCTGCTGCAGTTGTTCGAACTGGGCCTTGATGTCATCCCGCCCGGTTGCCTTCTCCATATCCGAGCGGGAGGTCAGGGTCAGACGATGAGGCCTCTTCCTCAAAGCGCGTCGACCTTAGGGATAGAACCCGGCCCCGTGTCTGAGAAATTATGTGCCTAAGATCCCCCTGGCTTAGGGTCGGAGGGTCTTTGGCTGATTCCTGGGGCCTTCCGTCCTGGCTCTTCCCCTCTGGCCGCGCGCCGTCGGTTGATAATAGTCCTGGCATCCTCCACCCGGCGAGGATTGGGCCGAGCTCGTCTCTGCGAGCGCCTGGTTGCTTGGCTGCACTCACCATCACCGAGGTTTTCCCAGTCTGGTGGGGACACCGGGGCGCAACAGTCTAGCCTTCGTGCCCGAGCGGTATCCAAATGAGAGCGCTTTTCTCGGGCTGATCTTTCGGTGCAGGATGCTTTTCCTGCCGGGCCAAAAGCATCTCAATTTGTTCCTGCGTTCGCCGCTAGCCTTCTAAGAGTTGCGCTAGCGCTGCCGACACCTGTTCTGTGGTCATAGAGGCAGCGGATCGCCCGGGCTGTGAATCCTCCAGACCGAGTTGGGTAACGGCCTTCTTACTCCTTCTAGGCGGCATGGTGATTAGTCAGTATTTATTTTTGAGAGAAAACAGTCGTTTCCCACAGACGGCGTCAAACTGATGATGCCGAAAATAGGTAGGAAGGATTTAGAGAAAGAAAAAGACAAGAACAAGTTGTATGTGGTTCGGCCCTATTAACAAGGTGACCTACGTCCACGGTTGCGTCTGGGCGCGTTCACTAGCAGATCACCGGCAGGCCTGGTGAGCCAACAAAGAGGGGCGGCACTACCAGTAATATCGGCCGGGTATATGCGTACAATGGTAAATTCTCTGTTCTATGCTTGTTAGCTAGAGAATTATTCAGATCCCTATAGACAGGGTAGGTGAGCTCTTTTATAGGTGCAAGAGTCCACCCATACATAGTAAGCTAGTCAGATCAGGAAGCCTAATTTGATTACAATTGATTTGCATGATTTGGGGAGAGTTTCCTAAGTGGTTTAGGAAACTGCCACATTCCTTCTTGCAATCTTGCGGCTGGTTTAGGAAACTGCTGGTTAGGCCAGGTTCACGATATGCCGCGGCCTTTCATGCCCGGCCTGTTTGCACGAACCGCGCGGTCCTAACGAACACCTCGGGATTGCTTGGTTATTAGCGCCGTTACCGAAGTAACTAGCACCCCCCGGTGACTTGGCAGACCAACTTCATGGCTAGATAATCTTAGACATATCATATATATATATATATAATTTGACTTATTACTACATCTATATGTATATTTATGTGTTACCAAACCCTCACCTGTTTAATAAAATATCGTGTACCACATAAATAATTTGACTCATTGCCACATCTATATGTATATCCAAATCTTCCGTATTGCTTATTTTCAAAGGTGGAGTGATTAATTTATATTAGGGAGGCTTTAACATAGACGAAAAAATGTCCAATAAAATGACAAGTGCGCCGATCTCTTAGCTAATCTTGGGGCAGATTAATTAAACCCCATTGTTGTGTTAGATGCACCTCCTAGGAATTTATGTAAGCCCCTGTGGGCTTTCTGTAGGTACTTGCTTCCCCTATGGTAGATAGTTGTTTTATTTTCCTTTTAAACAAAAAAAATGGATGAATTATTTTATGGTCCGAATTACTATAGTTCCTAGGGTGATGCTAATGTCAAAATAGTTTGTGCTACTGTCAAAACAGAAAGTGTCGCTAGGTAGCCGTTGCTAAAATTTTTAGCGACATTTTCTGCTTTGGCATTAGCACTTTCTATTTTGGCATTAGCACTAACCTATTCACATATATATATATATATATATAACGTGGTGGTCAAAACCGATAAAAAGAATGCTATGCAAGAAACATGTATTGAGTATGGACACTTTATAACTTGGGTTATCATGTTGAGTTTTTATAATGTTATAGCCACTCCCAAAACAATAGGCATTTGGGTAGGAGTAATACTTTGGTACTATCCATTTACAACTTTTTTTACGACTTTAATGGAATGTCTAAGTGGCAGTGGGGTCCATCACCCAAATAACCAAACCAACTAAATATTTAATGAAAGAATTATTCATATTTAACCCAATGAGTTAACCCACCCTTCCCTCCCCACTAACAATCGGTACATGCATGCTGATACAGTCCCCCTCTATATCTCTTCTCTCTATCTGTCACGCCCCGGAGCAGCATAAATAGAGAAAAATAAATTTCCTTTATGGGTCCATAAGGAATGACATGTGAAAGTCACTAATAATCCACACCACGCAGTACTAGTCCAAAAGAACAGCAACTGTAAACAACTGAGAATAACACATAGTACTAACTATTACAAAATATCAGAGTGTGGTCCACAGGATCACAACAGGTCTGAAGACAACAAATGCCCAAGTACCCGTTAACTAAAGATTTAACAGAACAACCGAAATTTAATCTAACTATAACATCTTCAGTCTTCAAATGGCATAAGGATAATCTTTCCTGGCGTAACCGTCATCGGTGGGGCCTTCCTCTGGATAATAGTCATCAGTGTACTGGTCATTACCTACAGAAAAAGGGGCAGGATATTCTGGACGGGAAAAGTCCAGGCAGTAAAAGGCTGTCAGCTTACTAAGAGCTGAGTGAGCAAAAACTAACGAAGTACCAGTTATCTGAAGTAAACACAAGCTTATGAAAACACGGTTTAACATCTTATTATAACCATATGTTGTTCCTCTATCCATTCTTGTATACCGACCCTTATCGTCTTGTTACTCAAATGCCGAACTCAACATATTCAGATGTCATGAACAGACTCAATCGTTTAATTCTAGGGATACACCCTTATTCTGTCCATCGCTTTTAAGAGCAATGGTCCTGCTCACCGCATGTCATGGACTCCACGTCAGTCTGTCCCCAGCTTTTAAGAACAATGGTCCTGTTCACCGCATTTCAGGGATATAACATTTCGAACAAGGCATATCAATCTATTGCCACGACTCACGTCATCTACTAGTGATCCCAGCTAACCGCTTTTAAGAACAATGGTCCTGTTCACCGCTTTTAAGAGCATATCACAGATCATCCAGTCTATCTTAGGACTATTTGGTCCAGCTCACCGCTTTTAAGAACCATGTATCCGGTTCACCGCTTTTAAGAGCATATCATGACCAATCGTCCATCCACGTACCATTCCCAGAACTTACCAAACCTACTTACGTTCCATTCTACATCGACACATGACAATTCCCAATGTGGCCTGACTACTCGGATTAAAAGAAAACGGATATCAAACTCATACAAGAATTGCATAGTATCTTACGTCGTCAGTTTTATACATTTGTCATTAATCATACTTATCTATGTTGTCACATTATCCCTGATATCCCCCAAATCGTATAATGTATGTCCGCATCAGAAACTGAACAACCAAACCTCTTATATAATAAACAGACAAAGGAAACCATGTTCTGATCATGCCAATCGATTGGAACAGAGGTTCAATCGATTGGGACAAAAAGTTATATCAATCGATTGAGAAACATATCAATCGATTGGATGATGTCAATCGATTGAAATCCTATTCAATCGATTGGGAAGTCAATCGATTGAAATCCTATTCAATCGATTGGGATGCGACTGATGTCAATCGATTGGGATTATGTCAATCGATTGGTACTACGTCTTCTCCAGCAGATTGTAAAAACAGCATATATAAACGTACACAACAAGCATTTAACCCATCTAAACATCGTAATAATTTATATAAACTTCATATAGAGGGACCAAGTGAGTTAGGACTCACTTAGGGTGCGTTTGGGTGTGTTTAAAGCTTGAATTCTCCAAGCTCTCTCTCTTCCTTCTCTTTCTCTCTTCTCTGTCTCTGTCTTCCCTCTCTGTCTCTGTCTTCCCTCTCTGCCTCCTTCTTCTTTCTTTCTTCTTCTTTCTTCTCTTCTCTCCCAGCTGCCAAAGTAGTGTGTGTGTGTATATGTATATAGATATAGAGATATAGATAGATATATGTATGTATCTCTCAAGAGGTATGTATCTCTCTCTCCCAAGGCTGCCAAAATAACCCAAGGTCACAAATGAACAAGTACATATAGGGGTATGGGAGTGCCACACGTTCAAAGCTAAAGGAAAGAAGAAAACTTGTCTCAGGTTATGTCAATCGATTGGGACACCAGTCAATCGATTAGAAACAGATATTTGTAGTCAATCGATTGGAATAATGTCAATCGATTGGAATGAATGGCAATCGATTAGGATATTGACACATAATCAATTTTAGTCGGTAAAATGGCAATCGATTGGGAACATGTCAATCGATTGGTATCTGAAAAGTGTCAATCGATTGGGATGAATGGCAATCGATTGGTATCTAAATTACACCAAAAGGAAGAGAAAGTTTATACGAGTATAGAAATGAAATACCAGGTCTTATTAATATACCAAAATATAGGGTATTACATCATCTCTGCCTCCCTCACAGACCCTCTAGCCGCTGCCTCCCAAAGCCACCTCCGACAGCCGGCGTCGCCTCCGACAGCCGCTGCCCCCTCTCTCATCTCCTCTCCGATCCGGGTCTCTCTAGGTACTATCTCTCCTCTTACTCTTATTTCACTCTTGTTTTAGATTAATCCAACCCACTAAATCTAAATACTTGATATAAATCTAGTCGATTGATGAGTAGCTAGGGAAAAACTTCCATGTTAATGATTAGGTATTTATCAAGTTGATTGATGAGTAATGCTAGGGAAAAACTCAAACTGTTAAATGATTAGGGCAAATAAAAAATTTAATTTTTATTCTGAAATAATTTATTAATTTCTTGGGTTGATTTGGTTTTGCATCCACGTCAAAATCATGCAAAAAGACTTCTTGGTCTCAGAGAATGTGACCAAACGGAGCCTCATCCATCTGGCAATTGCATAATGATGCATTTTTTGACCAAACGGAGCCTCATCCATCAAAATCATGCAAAATACTTCTTTTTGTCTTTGAAGATTTAGTGATGCATTTTCAACTCTAGTTTTTGAGTTACTATTTTTGCTTTCTAGAACAACAAACTACTACACTTTGTGAGGCTGAGAGTTGTTTTTGGAACATAGAAGTTTTCCCTTTCAAGATCTCATCAATTAACTTGACTTATATCAAGTATTTAAATTCAGATGGGTTTGAAGACATCTAGAAAAGAGAAAAAGGAGAGTGAGAGGACTTAAGAGGAGAGAGAGTACCTAGAAAGACCCAATTTGAAGAGGAGACGGAGAAGGGGCGGTGGTTGTCGGAGCCGGCAGTGGCTGTCGGAGGTGACAATTTGGTCGGAGTTGGCAGCGGTAGTCAGAGGTGGGGATAATTGATCCATATGAGGGAGGCAGTGAGAGATAGAAGTTAAGGGAGGGGAGGGGAGGCCCAAAACGTTAGAGAGAGGGGAGAGTTAAAGTTGGTTAAGTTATTTTAGTCTTGGGTTCAGTTTTTAGTTGGTCGGGTTATTTGGGTGGTGGACCCAGTGCCACCTAGACATTCCATTAAAGTTGTAAAAAAAAGTTGTAAATGGGTAGTACCCAAAGTATTACTCTTTGGATAGGCATAATTTGCTTAGCTAGGCAGTAAAATGCATGCACAAAATGGTTAGCCAACTCTAACCATTCTTAGGGGCGAAGCGTCAGAGGGACTGGCAGTGGCCATGGTCCCCCCAAAGTGTCACACACGTCCCCAAAAATCCTTTGTTTTAAAATGTACTACCTCCGTCCCATTTTATGTGTCTGTGGATACCGGGAATCGGACCACTTCTCTTGTTTGAGATTGTTTTGAAATTGATTTGAATCAAAGAAAGAAAACAGGTCTGTTGAAAACAGATACAGAGTCGCCACTTGGTCTTTAAGGAACCAAGAAACCTAATTTTGACTCACCCAAATGGATAAAGGGCACCAGCCCTTCATAACCAAAGAACTTGGTTCGGGGTTTTGGTACGAGAGAGGAAGGAGCCTTTGTCACGACTAAAACACCCTCAACTCGCCCCGTCTTTCGACGGGCCTCAATTAGCATCCAAATAATCATCTTATACTATGTTTGGTTCGACAAATAATACTATGATAGTATATTACATCACATAAGAAACTTGAAAATGGAAGATCTAAAGATAAAATATCATTCATAAGATCTAAGTCAAATATCATGCAATGTGAAGTGAAAGATCACACAAATAAACCTAGGAAAAATCGTCTAATCATATATCAATTAATCAAGTTTTCCTAATCTAAAGGGGACATGAACTGTTCTTGAAACAAATAAACAAAGAAATCAAAATATGCTTAACAAGCTAGTATGATGCATGTTATTCTTTGAGAAAAGATGATCTCTCAATCCCCGGGACGGATGAGAAAGGATGATTAGATCAAAGGGGAAGCATGAACGTATGATCATGATCATTCCTTATAATCTCCTTAGATTAAGAGTTACAAAAACCCCAAATCTTGCATGAATGCAATGTATGTATCTAAAGTGTGCAAAGGTTGTAGTGTGTTTTGTGTACATGGATTTCTAGAATGGCTTAGAAGTCTAAAATGTGTATGAATGGATGAATGAAATTAACATGGGATATGTACAAATGTAGTATGAACTACTTCCTAAGATATGATCTAATTTGGAATGCATATAAGCATCAAATCAAAGAATGAAAGTTAAAGTATACTTGCTGTGAATAGTGGACAGAACAGTAGCATGATCTTTTGGAATTTGAAAAGAGGGGTTAGGAAAGTTTTTAATGCATGATTTTTTATGGAGATGTTCCTTATTGTGTCTAAAACACAACCCAAAAGGCCAATCTTGAATAGCTATCACAGATTGAGAGAAAAAATATAAACAACACAGGTCACTCAGAAACAGAGTTCGTACTGTCGACTGAAATGTTAGAAAATCTTAGAAAATGAAAAAAATGATCTAAGGGCCCATTTTATACAGAAAGTTCCCTAAGACATTGAATTTTAAGGGAAAAATAAGTTAGGACCACCCTTTTTGGAAACGTTTTCTGTAAAAGAGGTTGGAAGTGGACCTAGCTGCTGTGACAGCAAAAACAGAATGTTTGGAAGGAATGTTGGGATCCAAATGGACCATTTCCAAGTACTTCCAAGTCAAACCAAAAATCATGGGTGTTCTCCAATGAGTTAGGAAGACTTTCCAAGTGGCCTTGCATTCATATGTTGAGTGTTGAGTTCTAAAGAAATCTTTGAACTCAACTCACTCACTGTTTTGACTCATTGTTTTGAAGATTTTGGAGAAAACAAAGTTTTGTTTCTTGAAACCAAATGAGAGGGATTGAGAGGGGTTTTGAAATAGATGTTTTGAAAACATGTTTTCAATATTCAATAAGGATTATAGCCACTTAGAGTACCTACGTCAAACTCATCATTAAGAACCTCCAAGATTGTTGGAGAGGTTTATTTTGTTTTTGGACATAACTTCAATACATTCCAAGAATACCTTGGAAGTATTGAGGTTATGGTCATCATCTATCAAACATGTTTTTGAGGTCAAGAGCTACTATCCATGAGGATTCACTCACCCCAAACTTCATGTCATCACTTAGATGATGATGAACTAGTAAGTAAATAAAGAAAATAAAAAGAAATGGGATAAGAAGAGATGAACAATAAATAAACAAGCAAGTAGATGATAATCAATAGATGATATTCATGAAGCATGAGACTTGTAGATTGGTATATCACTCATATGTAATGACACTAGACATGGAAGAAGCTTCCACTCTCTTGAATGCTCACTAAAATGGTGGTTGGGAGTATTGAATGTTGAAATAAATGGAAGTAATGAAGTAAAAACAAAGTTAGAACTCACTTTTGTTTTGAAAATCAGAGAAGAAAGCTTCTTTTCTCTCTACTCTAACCTTATCTCTACTACTTTCTCTCCCAAACTTTTCCAAAACTCACATTTGACTCCCCTAAAATGAGGAGTAATGGGGTGTTTATATAGGCCAACTTGGGGTGTTTTTGGGATTTAGAAAGTACTCCCATTGGCTCTAAACATCTGAAATCATAAAACTATGTCGTTTTGGCTTTTAATTAATCAAAATGGGACCACAAACTTAATTACAAAAATGGACTGTTCTGGAGGGGAGTGCCGCGGCGGCACTGGGCCACTGCCGCGGCGACACTGGGCCAGTGCCGCGGCGGCACTGTTCCTCCCTTCGTCCAGATAATGCTGTTTAGGCCCCCCGAAGTTCCGGTATTTGCGAAAAGGCCCTATTTCGTCCGAAATTCACAGAAAATGCGTACGAACTCCAAATTGGGATTGTGATATACCGTTGGAAAGGTAATGGAGTCTACTTTACATAAAAAATAGTTCGGGGATAGGTCATTTTGAAAAGTTTTGCGGTATTTGTGACAAAAGCCGATTTGATCGCCTTTTTCGCCTTTGGAAATTCATAATAAATTCGTTTTAAATCCAGAAATTATGTGCGATATACCGTTGGAAAGCCATTGACCTCTAGTATCTATGAAAAATATTTGAAAATTGTTTCGGTGCCCCGGTCCCAAAGTCAAATTTCGGTTAAACCGGTCAAACCTGGGATTCCCGGGAAGTTCTGGGAACCTCCGGGAGTTCCCGAGAGCTGATGTTTTCGCTCGATTTTCTTTTGGAACTCGTTTTAATACTTTTCTCATGATTTGGAATGATTCCGGTGAACTCGAACGATTTTGGTCGAACTTGGTCAAACTTGGTCAAACCTGGTCAAACCTTGGTCAAACCTTGGTCAAACCTGGTCAAACCGGTCAACGGGGACTTTCCGGGAACTTCCGGGACTTCCGGGGGTCTCTGGGATCTGACGATTTCTTCCGGTAAAACTCATTTTATCATTTTTCTTACGACATAGCATGTTTTCAGAACTTCGGGACCAAATCCGGGAGTTTTTGGGCTTTCAGGGGCATTTTGGTCATTCTGAGCATTCTGAGAGATAGCTGACTTCCAGGAGTCCTTTTGAGTCTTTTACGATCATTGTGAACCACCAAGCTATGGGTCTCCTAAATCTGATAGCCGACAAAATGGGGTGTCTACAGTTTGCCCCTCTTTGGCATGAACTTGCGAGGCAACGCATGTCGCAAGCGAGTGCCAAAGTTTTGAAGAGACAGGACTTTTTGGAGGCTATAGATTTAGGATAAAAAGCGTTGCAAAAGATGCAAGGATGATGAGGTTAGTGCTGGTCGTGCTCTGCGTGAGCTGCCTACGTATCCCAAGGG
This sequence comes from Hydrangea macrophylla, assembly GCA_033977485.1. Classification (NCBI taxonomy): domain Eukaryota; kingdom Viridiplantae; phylum Streptophyta; class Magnoliopsida; order Cornales; family Hydrangeaceae; genus Hydrangea; species Hydrangea macrophylla. Next base: position 141,317,391 of record CM066988.1, on the reverse strand, counting down.
GAATCAGACCAGGACGTAGTTCGGGGCACAAAGGAACAAATCACATATGCTCAACAAGATATGCGGATGCTATGCTATGAGGATGATATGCAATGCATGGATGTGATATGAATTGTGTCATGAGTCCTATTATGCCTATTGTTATGATCCTAGTATGAGCAGGTGTTGTGGGGTGTGCCACTCCGAGTGGTCCGGTGTTGTGCTAGTGTTCGTGAATGTGATGTAGTGGATGACTCGGATGAGGACATCAAGGTTTAGAAGACTCTAAGTCTAGGAGCAAACTTTTGGAATTTGGGAAGTGTGCTTTGTTTAGAAGATGGTAGCCAAAAGGTGACCGAGGGGTCTTGAGAAAATTCGGGAGATCCGGGTTTGGGTGATGCTCTGATTGTTCCTGACGGCTGACTTTCGGGAATCAGTTTCGGCTAGTGGTAGTATCTTTTACCCTCGGGGATGATGTAGGTGTTCTTGGAGAATTTCTTTTCTTGATCTGGAACCAGGATCCATCTCTGAACCTCTCATGGTTGATCAAAACTTTCGACGTTCAATCTAAGAGAGCCTGTCAAGGCCTCCGGGAGCTGGTATCTGTCTGCTTTTGTCCTCGGGGGATAATGCAGGGTTCTCGGGGAATCTCTTTTCTTGATCGGGAACCAGGATCCATCTCTGAACCTCTCACGGTTGATCAAATCTGTCGGTGCTCAATCCAAGAGAGCCTGTCAGGGCCTCCGGGAGCTGGTATCTGTCTGCTTTTGTCCTCGGGGGATAATGCAGGGTTCTCGGGGAATCTCTTTTCTTGATCGGGAACCAGGATCCATCTCTGAACCTCTCACGGTTGATCAAATCTGTCGGTGCTCAATCCAAGAGAGCCTGTCAGGGCCTCCGGGAGCTGGTATTGGTCTGCTTTTGTCCTCGGGGGATAATGCAGGGTTCTCGGGGAATCTCTTTTCTTGTTTATTTGGTGCTCTAGCTAAAAACCAGGATCCGTTACCAAAATTCTCGCGTTTGATCGAAATTTGCGACGGTTGTCCCGAAACGGCCGATTCGGGTCTTCGGGAGCCGATTTTTTTCAGTTTTTGCCTGCTGGAGGTAGTTCTGACAACTTTTAGTCTTCTTGGGGCAAAACCTCATAAATCTTGACTGGAATGGTCCATCGGGGCTGATCAGGGCCAAAAATGGGCTGGAAAAGGCCGAAACGGGCCAGAACGGGGCAAAATGGAGCAAAACGGAGCGAAGCGGGGCCCGCGGAGAGCAGTGCCGCAGCGGCACTGGGCCACTGCTGCAGCGGCACTGGGCCACTGCCGCAGCGGTAGTTGGCCAGTGCCGCGGCGGCACTGGGTGGCCGGACTTCATCTTCTTATATCTCGGGTTTTTGAGCTTTTGAAGCTCATTCTTGGCCATTTTGGGGTGTTTTTGAAGCCAAAATTCATCAAAACGCAGCTTGTGCAAGCCCAGGTGAGTAATCTTTCCCCGTAGTCGGATTTTTGATTGGTGTTTTGGTTTGCCCAAATTTTCAAGAAGAAAGTTCAACTGAGACTTCCATTTTCTTTGTAGATCCATGGCTTCGAGCTCAAGGAGACCGTCTAAGAAGGCCAAAGGACGGATGAAGGCCGAGATGCACACCCCGGACGTGATTTTGCGGGACCCCCAACACCATCTTTCGGCCGCGGCTCTAGCAAGCTTGGTATGTGAAACTTTCGACATTTTAGGACCACCTTCATGTATTGTGCTAGTTTTGTGAGCCATAATGTGCACCCATAGATCGTTAGAAGTTCGATTTGCGCTCAAATGTTGATTTTGTGAATTTTGCTCTCGGATCGTGAATAGTGATTTTGTGCATCTTTTGTCGTCTTTGTTGTGTGTAGGTGCCGGAAGTGGCCTTGAAAGGCCATGGTAGCCTTGCCCATGCTTTCTTATGGTATACCCAGCTTTCACCCACTGTTAAGAGGATGGTTGATGATGCCGGGTTCGGAGGCTTCGTCCGCTTGGTTTCGAAAAGTAGCAATGACTTGGCTCACTTCTATGCACTGGCCGAGAGGTGGTGGGACACCACCAACACTTTTCACCTGCCGTTTGGTGAAATGACTATGACGCCCTTCGACTTTTCTATGATCACGGGCTTGAGGGTTGGCGGGAAGCGCCTGGTTTTGGACTATTTTTATGAGATTGACCCGGAGGCGGTGGAGATGTTGATTGGGGCTGTTCCCCCCAACCTGGAGAGGCATTGGTTCCCTTGCGGCTGGCTTTACCGGGCCTATGGTAGAGGTAATCACAATCTGAACAACTCCCAGCTTTTGAGGGTTTATCTTCTGTATGTCCTCGGGTGCTCCATCTTTGCGACAAGGAACGACCGGGTGAGCTTGAGGCTCCTTTCTTGCCTGGCGACCATTGATGAGATCCCCTCCTACAATTGGGGCGGTGCTGCCTTGGCCCATCTCTACAAGCATATGGGGGAGGTCTCTCGGGGCGATGTTAAATCTACTGGGGGATTCTGGCGAGCTTGGGAGGTACGCACTGCTTCTTTTTATTTTCCATCTTTCTGATTTTCATACTTGTTCTGATTTCTCTTTTGTCTGCGCAGCTTTGGAGTTTTGAATACTTGAAGATGTTGGCTCCCTCCCTAGCAGACGAGTCAGGCGAGGATGAGGATGGTATGGCTCCTGTGCCTTTATTCCCACGAGGCTTGAGATGGCGGAGGGATGTTGTTGGGGTGAAGAGTGGGGCCCATCGGATTGTTTTGCTTCGGAACTTCTTAACTGGGTTGACAGCCTCTAGTGTTGATTGGACGCCTTGGGAGGGCGTCGCTTATGCTGCCACTGAGGAGATACAAGCGGTTAAATCTCTTACCTCTTGCCGCCTTCTGCTGGAGAGTACTGAGTGCAGGCAGTGGTTCCTTGGTGAGCGGGTGTCTCGGCAGGTGGTTGGTGGTTCCCGGTATCGCGTCCCTCATGATCCTCCTGTGATGGATGCTAGTGACCTTTCTGGAGATGCTCTGATGGCGGCTTTAGCCGGCACTGATGTTTGGGACCATTTTCTTTCTGAGACCGGTTACGAGGCTTACCGCGGCCGTTTCCTGATGCCTAACTTCCCACTCCTGGAGGTGAGTTTTTTTTGTATTTTTTCTTTATATTCATTGTCCATGTTTTTGATTTATCTTTTCCTAACTTATTCTGTGCCTTCAGCTTCGCGAGATGTACAGGAGGCAGGCTCCTCAGGCTCCCGACCCTATCCCCCCTTGGGATTGGACCGTCAATGTTCTAGGCGCTGATGGCACTCCCCAAGTGATGGAGGTGCCACGAGTCACATGTGGGTATCCTACTCAGCTAGCGGGTGTCCTCAATGTTCCTTGGAGTTACGCTGAGGAGGGTCACGCCTTGGCAGCCAGCTTACGGTCCCTGGTCCTCACACGAGACCACCGGGTACGTCTTTAATTTTGCACTTTCTTAAGGTGATGAGGTTCTAATCCTAGATTTTACCCTTAACAGATGGACGGTATGCGGCAATTTGCTGCCAACCAGATGGCGTCCTTGGTAAGTCTCTGACTCGGCTCTGTTTTTGTACCTTTTTTGTTGTTCCCTTACTGATTGCCTTCATTTTTATTTGTGTGTGCAGTACCGCGGAGGCGGGGCCGGCTCATCGAGGACTGGTCCAAGATGCAGAGGTGGTAGGAGGAGGCCGTCGCCGACATACACTCCTGGTGGTCCGACAGAGGACGAAGAAGAGGAGGACTGAGGCCTCCCAAGAGGGCATTATTCTCTTTTTATGTTTTCGATTGGGTTGTACCAGTGACATGACTATTTGGACAGTGTAGGACGATGTGTAGAACAATTTGTGACTTTTGACAGATTATTATGATGTTTCACCTTTTAGGCCGGATAGCTTCCGGCTTGGAGGCGCAGTTGTGTGCTTGTTTTATTTGATATATGTACACTGTGGTGGTTGGATGTTACCGCGATGGGCAGTTTTGTGATAGTGAGTGCTTTTGCTTTGCAGGTGGGATAGTCCGTAAAGCGGGGAAGTGCTGTCGAAATTTTGATTTTTGCTAGAGCCGCGACAGAAAATATGGCTTTGTATGATCCTGCTCAACTCACAGCTTGGTTGAACATTACGGATGGCGTGGAGCGGATCAACCTCTTTAGCTACGGCTTGACCGAGCTGTTTTCTCTTCGCCAGATGACCCTGAATACGGAGTTCTTGCGTGCTGCCATTGCTCACTGGGACCCGATGAATCATGTCTTCAACTTTAACGGCCTAGAAATATGCCCCATGCTTGAGGAGTTCTGTGCTATTCTTGGCTTTGATTCCGACTCTGACTTGATTCTCCCTTCTGTTGATACCCTCAGTCCTACGCGAGGTTTGGCTGAATATCTGAATTGCTCAATCACTATTTCCCGCCGGCTGATTCAAGGTGAGGTCCTCAATATTGCTTCCATTATTGCCCAGTATGCCAGTCCTGGGAATCCCAGCACGTATGATGCTTCTCGCGGGGCCGCTTTGGTATTGTGCATGACTTCGCACTTCTTGTTCTCGAGTACTTCCATCGACTTGGTGCATGTGTGCCTCGGGCTGAAACTTAGCAGGAATCCCATGGCCATGGTTCTAGCTGAAACTTTGAACGGTTTGGATAATGCCTTCAACCAAGGGACTCTTCTCCTTTCTGGGGCGCCTTTGGTGTTACAGGCTTGGCTTTACGAGCGCCTTCAGCTGTGGACAGGCCGTATACCACCGGTTTACTTTCGTCAAGCCGTGCTTTACTCTCACTATACTTTTGCCGATTGGGTGGGCATGATGGGTGCTTTATCTGAGGCTGACATTTGCTGGATCGTGAGACGTTGGGGCCTTTATGCTGTCACCACAAGCCTTGGGGGTCACCAGAGAGTGTGGCTGATGGGTCTGAGAGAGACCTCTTTCTATCATCCTCACCGTTTGGCCAGACAGTATGGACAGGTTCAGGAGGTTCCCCGGGGGTTTACTGAGAGGGTCTTTGCTTCCAGGATTAGAGCTACCACTATTGCTGCTTTTATTGATGGTTGGACTGACCGAGTAAAGGCCTACTTCTAAAGACTTTTGAAGAAATAAAAGACACAAAGATAAAACTAGACCTGACTGATTCTGCTCATTCCTCCGAGTGTCTTTGAACATGTGTGATTGCTTTTTGAAAGACTTTTATTTCTTTACTTATTCCTGCTTATGTAATATTCAAAGTTTGTTTATCAGTGAACCTCGGTTACTTTGGAAATCTTATTTTATGCACTTTAGCTTTCTAAAAACATTTTGTAACTTGATATTTCGATTAGTTGTTGCTTTTGGTACTTGCTTAGGCATGCTGGGTTTATTAGAGGCAAACGAGGCGGGTGGCCGAAGTTTGCCCCTAGTTTGGGATATGTATGGTTGTGAGGCAAACGAGGTAGATGACCGACGTTTGCCCCTAGTTTAGAAGAGGTTCAGGCAAACGAGGCGAGTGGCCAAAGTTTGCCCCTAGTGTGGAAGGTGATTTCCGGGTTATGGTAAGGACCGCGACTTTGTTTTCTCACGTGCTCATAATTTTTGCCTAGGCACCAAGGAGGTGACCTAGCGAGCTATTTTCTCTCTTTTGTTATTGCTCACTTTGGATTTAGCTCTAATTTTTGCCTAGGCGTCCTTTCGGATTTTCGACCTAGCGAGCCATCCTTCTTTTCTTTTGAAAGTCTGCCTACGTACCCCCGAGCGGGGATCAGGTCCAACGTAGTTCGGGCCAAGGTTTTGAAAGGAAAGGTTATTTTTGTTGGTGGAGCGACCGAACCGATGTGGTTGCCTACGTATCCCCGAGCGGGAATCAGGTCGAGCGTAGTTCAAGGCAAGGCTTGAAGGAAATTGGTTTGATTATGATGGTGTTGACCGAACCGATGTGGTTGCCTACGTATCCCCGAGTGGGAATCAGGTCGAGCGTAGTTCAAGGCAAGGCTTGAAGGAAATTGGTTTGATTATGATGGTGTTGACCGAACCGATGTGGTTGCCTACGTATCCCCGAGTGGGAATCAGGTCGAGCGTAGTTCAAGGCAAGGCTTGAAGGAAATTGGTTTGGAGATGGTCAAGCATAGTACTTTTTGAGGCGATCCATGTTGATCGGTTCTTTGAATTCGACACCATCGAGGTCCATGAGGTAAGTTGCTCCTCCGGAAAGAACAGTCTTGACAATGTAAGGGCCGACCCATTTTGGCTTAAACTTCCCACGGGGATCAAAGATCGGAGCTCGCAATTCTTTAAGGACAAGGTCGCCTTTGACAATCTTCCTTGGACGAACCCTTTTGTTGAAAGCACGGGCTATCCTCTTCTGATAGATTCGGACATGGTCGACTGCCGCCAGACGCTTTTCATCTATGAGGGCCAATTCTTCATACCTTTCTCTCAACCAATCTGATTCCGAAATTTCACACTCTGCCATCACGCGTAGGGATGGTAATTCTATCTCCACCGGAAGTACCGCTTCCATCCCATACACTAGTGAGTAAGGAGTCGCTCCTGTGGACGTCCTTATCGATGTTCTGTATCCCCAAAGTGCAAATGGTAGCTTTTCATGCCAGTCTTTGTAGGTATCAGCTGATTTTTGCAGTATGGCCTTGATATTCTTATTCGCAGCTTCGACTGCCCCATTGGTCTATGGTCGGTATGGCGACGACTTGTGATAGGTGATTTGGTATTCCTCGAACAGATCCCTGACTTCTGCCTTGAAATGACTTCCGTTATCCGAAATAATCTCATGAGGAACTCCATAACGGCAGATGAGATTTCTCTTGATGAATTTGGCCACTTCCTTGGCCCCCAACTTGGTGTAAGATGCAGCTTCTACCCATTTTGTGAAGTAGTCTATGGCCACCAGAATATACCGATTTCCATTTGAGGCCTTTGGAACGATTTCACCAATAATATCGATTCCCCAGGTGGAGAATGGCCAAGGCGAGGTCATGCTGTATAGAAGAGATGGCGGCACGTGCATCATGTTTGCATGGATCTGGCACTTGTGACACCTTCTCACGTACTCACAACAATCTTTTTCCAATGTTGTCCAGTAGTATCCTTGCCTTATAATCTTCTTGGCCAACATGTGACCGTTCATGTGAGGGCCACAGACCCCTTCGTGTATTTCTTCCATCATTCTTTTGGAGCTCTTTCCGAACAAGCAGGTCAGGTTGTGACCGTTGTATCCTTTCTTCAGCAGTTTTCCGCCGCAAATGATGAATTGTGCCGCGAATTTTCGAATTGCCCTTTTGTCTTTCTCGGTGGACTCTTGGGGGTACATCCCCTTTTCTATGAAATTCCAGATGTCCTGGTACCACGGTGTTTCATTCTCTTCTTCTTCGATTGTGGCGATTATGCTGAACGAAGGCTCATACCTCTGCTCAATCACCAAGGGCATCATCCTGACTCCCACAGGAATTTTGATCATCGAAGCTAGGGTGGCCAAGGAGTCTTCCAGCTGGTTCTCTTCCCTGGGCAAGTAGAGGAATGTGATATTTTCGAACTGCCTCTTGAGTTGGTCGAGATGATCATGATAGGGCTTCAACCTTTCTTCTTTTACTTTCCATTCTCCTCTTGCTTGTGATATGATGAGGTTTGAGTCCCCGAAGATGTCTATCTTCTGAATCCTCAGCTCTAAGGCTGCTTCCATTCCCAAAATGCAGGCCTCGTATTCGGCGGTGTTGTTGGTGGAGTTATAATTGAGCTTGACTGCCAATGGAGTGTGGTCCCCGCTTGGTGATACGAGAATCATTCCTACTCCGTATCCTTTCATGTTGGCTGCTCCATCGAAGTACAACTTCCACTGCTCTTCTTTGATTTCTATGATGCTCTCGTCTGGAAACGGGAAGTCCCCACTTTCTTCGGAGTCAACGGCATGTTCTGCGAGATGCTCAGCTACGGTTCTCCCTTTTACTGATTTGCTTGTGACATACCTGATATCGAATTCGGATAGTAGAAGTAACCAACGGGATATACGACCGGTCAGGGCAGGTTTTTTGAGAAGGTATTTTAGAGGATCCATGCGGGATATGAGCACAACCGGAAAGGCCAGCATGTAGTGCCTTAGTCGGCGAGTGCACCAGACCAAAGCCCAACACGTTTTTTCAAGGGTAGAGTAGTTGAGCTCATACCCAGTCATCCTTTTGCTGAGGTAGTATATGGCTTTTTCGGAGTGGCTTTCTTCTCCTTCTTGGGCCAGCATGCAACCCATGGCATTTTCGGAGACAGACAGGTAAAGGAATAAGGGCTTATGAGGAGTGGGTGGTGAAAGGACAGGTGGATTTTGAAAGTAGGCTTTTATTTTGTCGAAAGCGGCTTGGCATTGGTCATCCCATTGGAACTTCTCCTCTTTTCTCAACAATCGGAACAGAGGATCGCATGTAGCTGTGAGCTTAGAAATGAAGCGGCTGATGAACTGGATTCTTCCGAGGAACCCCCTTACTTCTTTTTCATTCCGTGGTGGCGTCATTTCGAGGATTGCCTTGATCTTAGAGGGGTCCACCTTTATTCCCCTTTGTGTGATGAGAAAACCCAGGAGTTTACCGGAGGTTACGCCGAAAGTGCATTTCTTTGGATTCAGCCTCATCTTGTATTTGCGCAACCTTTCGAAGAACTTTTCCAGCGCTACCAGGTGCCCTTCTCTATCCTTGGATTTTACAATCATGTCGTCTACATATACTTCTACCTCTTTGTGAATCATATCATGCAGCAGAGTGGTGGCAGCTCTTTGGTACGTTGCCCCCGCGTTCTTGAGCCCAAAGGGCATTACTCTATAACAGTAGGTTCCCCAAGGGGTGGTGAATGTCGTCTTTTCCCGATCTTCTAGCGCCATTAGAATCTGATTATACCCTGAGAAGCCATCCATGAAAGACAGTAGCTCATGTCCTGCGGTGTTATCTACCAAAACGTCAATGTGGGGAAGCGGGAAGTCATCCTTGGGACTGGCCTTGTTCAGATCACGAAAGTCGACGCACACACGAACTTTTCCATCCTTCTTCGGGACTGGCACGATATTGGCAACCCATTCCGGGTATTCGGTGACAATTATGAACCCTGCCTTGAACTGCTTCTCCACCTCTTTTTTAACCTTGAGTGCCCATTCCGGTCTCATGCGCCTCAGTTTCTGCTTGACAGGTTTAGAATTAGGGAGGAGAGGAATATGATGTTGGACGATGTCGGGAACGACCCCAGGCATGTCTTCGTAAGACCAAGCAAAAACATCTTTGAACTCTTTTAGCAAGAGGGTTAATTTTTCTTTTTCTTCTTTATTAAGGGTTGAGCCAATTTGCACAATCTGTGGATTATCTATTTCACCTAAGTTAACTGATAAAGTATCTTCGATTATTTCATAAGCAGGTGGTTTTTCAATTAGTTGCTTTAGTTCGATTGGGAGATCCTCGGAGGGATCTGTGCATTCACAAGTGTCAGACACAAAGGAGTAAGCAGAATCGTCTTTCATTTCATTCATGACAGGTGAAGTGATTACATTGGATAGTGATGGGCTTACAGCAGCCGACTCCAGTACAGACTCGATAACCGGTAGTACAGACTTTGGGGGAATAGGGGATTGGGAGACACAGACAGATGACTCTACAGCCTGGTTGCTCAGACCCTCCTCAGTTGGCTTGATCTGATCATCTTGGCTCTCGGCCCTCTTCTCTTCCTCCTCCTTAGTGGATTCCTCCCACATCTTCTTGATTGCCTCAGTGTCAAGGTATTTTAACCAGTCTTCCTCTGGGGTCTTTTCAACTTCTTCGGGATAGAACGGGTCTTGATATGGGGGCCTCTCGCAGTCAGCGAAGATTTCAAGCCCGGGGTGCCTTCTCCCAGTGGTTTGATGGACCCAGGGTTCGGGGAACCCGAAGTAAGGGAAATCATCCCCTTCTTTGACGAATTGTCCATTCAAAGTCTTGCGGTATGGCGGGAGACCCCCTTCACCCTCTTCTTCCATGGCCTTTGTAGCTCAGCGTCCTCATCAGTGGGCTTGTACCCCAACCCGAAAGTGCCTTGTTGCCCTTTGATCTGCGGGAATTCCCGAATTCCTTGCTGGCGTCGACCCAACCCCATTCCGGGGAAGTAGTTCATCTTGCGGACAATGTTGACGACTGCGGAGTGGACCTCAGGGAATCGGTCTTCGTCTTCGATCATATGAACTTCTTCCATGAAGAATCCTCCGATTTCTCCTTCTTCTAGCTCAGGTATTTGGACTTCGAAAATGGGGGCGTAATTTGGGAAAGCTTCATTACCCCAACTATTACCGAGGATGATCTTTACCTCCTTCTCATGAATGTACTTGATCATTTGATGCACAGTGGATGATACAGCTTTGTTGGCGTGAAGCCAGGGTCTTCCAATTAGCAGATTGAACGAGGCAGGTATGTCCATGACTTGAAAAATCTCGGTGCTCACCAAAGATCCTACCCGGATTTGGAGAGAAACAGTTCCCATCACATTTCTTCTAGTGTTGTCATAGGCTCTCACAGATTGCACAGATGGCGTGATGTCCAGGACATTGACCCCCAAGGCGGTGGCAGTCCTCAGGGCACAGACATTTAAGGCCGAGCTTGTGTCGACTAGACAAAACGGCACCTGTTGTTCCTTACACCCCACGGTAATGTATAATGCCTTGTTATGCGCGGATCCCTCTGGCGGTAGGTCCTCATCGGAGAATGTAATGATGGGGTCGGGGGTAAGTGCACCCAAGAAAGCTACCATGTCTTCCGGCGCGGCGTCGATGGGGACTTCAATCCCAGCCAAGGCATTTAACACGGCTTGCCTGTGCTTATAGGATGTCACCATAATATCCCACATCGAGAGATGTGCTTGGGTTTTCTTTAGCTGCTTGATCAGCTCATTGTCTTCTTCGATGACCTCATCCATCTTACCCTTCCCTTTGTCTTTAACTGGACCTTTCTCGATAGCTTCGGTGGTAGGCTGTGGAGGCTGATAATGACGGCCTGACCTGGTTAGGTGATCAATCTCGGCAGGAGTAGGCCCTTCTACAGTTCCATCCTTCTTAAACCAATCACAATCCGTTCCCACAAATGGCTTTTCTGGCTCGTTCCAGATGGAAGCATCACTCTCGTCGTTAGGATCATACCATTTGAGATCTACCGCCCCTAGGTCATGCTCTTCCAGGAAGAACAAATCCTGCTCGTCGTCAAGCTGCTGCTGCCACTCGTCATTCTCCCCTCCGATCAGATGAATTCCCTCAGAATCCGGGATGTCAATGCAAGGCAAGGGTTGTCCTAGGGGGGTGATATAAGTAGCAGGGTTGAAGGGTACGGGTCTGGACTCAATGAGGTTGACATTTTGGTGGTTTGGTAAGGGATTTTGGGTGATATGAGGCTGCTTTGGTGGTGGCTCGATGATATCCTGGTCGATGAGGTCTTGGATGTCATGGCGGAGGCGCATGCAATCATCAGTGTTATGGCCGGGGGCTTGATGGTAAGTACATCGCTTGGACATATCGCAGTTAGGCGGGAGCGCGGTATTTCGGGGCTGGAGTAATTGGAGATGGCCTTTTTTGAGGAGGCGATCTAGGGCTGAGGAGAGAGAGATCTCTAGCTTGGCAAAATTGTGAGGGGGCTTTTTCTGGAAAGGGCGGTTGGAGGAATTTGCCTAGTTGGAGGGTTGGTATGGCCTTGGAGGATATGCCATGGGTTGGTCGCTAAGGGCATTGACATCCGGGGGATTCCGGGAGTAGTTGGGCCTTCTTGGCTGACTCAGAGGGTCTTCCTTTTTGATCTTCCCCTCCCTGATAGCATCTTCGATTCGGGTTCCGACTTCAAACAACTCCTCAAAGCTGGAGATGGACTGGTAGAATAATTTCTCATGATAGAGCGGCTGCAGATTCCGGATGAGCATCCTTACCTGTTCTTTCTCGATTGGCCGGTGGGTCATTTGGGCTACCTTGTTCCTCCATCTGCTCAGGAATGCAGCGAAGGATTCATTGTTGCTTTGCCGGGTTGTTTCCAAATCCCTGATGGTGACATCCAGCTCTTGATTGTAAGAGTAATGATCGACGAAGACTCGAACAATGTCCTCCCAGGCCCGGGTTTTGGAGGCTTCCAAGGTTAGGAACCATGATAGTGCAGATTTCGCTAGAGTTTGCGGAAATAGCATTGCAATGTGCTCGTGGGTACAGCCCATGGACTGGAAGATACTCATGCACAACTTCACGTGACTTTTTGGGTTCCCAGTTCCATCAAAACGGTCGATGGCAGGCATTTTGAAGTTCTCCGGCAGTTTCAACTTGACAGGCTCGAAGAGGCCTTCCAGATCTAGCATGTAATCATCGATTCCCTTGCTCTTTCTCAGTACGCTCTCCAATTTGTCGACCTTGTCCATTTTCTCTTGGAGCTTCCTCTCATACGTAAGCGGTGGGGCCCCTTGAAACCAGTTTTCCTCCCCATTGTTCTCATGTAGAGGAGGTTTAAACTCCGGTGGCGGAAACCCGGGCAGAGGTCGCGGCTGTTGCTGCTTTAATTCTTCCATGAATTTCAGGACCTGGGCTAGACTATCGGATTGTTGGCTTATAGTCGCTCCCAACTCGGTGACCTTGTTTTCCAATTCTTCTCTATTCATATTGAAGCGGGCTGTCGGACTGATTCTGACCAGACGATTATCTGAACTCCTGGTCCAAGCCGAGGATTCCAGCTGCTGACCTTGGGAATCTATACTGACCTGACAGATTTTGAGAGAAAGGGGTGTATCAGATCCTGACAGTGACGACTTTTAGACAGACAAAGACAGTGACGTGGACTGACTCGAGACAGTGCGTGCAGAGAGATGAGAAAAGGTGCATGCAAATGGGACAAACATGCGGATGTAAGCCCTAATCTATGTGATGCTCCTATTTCTAACAGATAGCAGCTAAACAAATAAGGTCCTAGCCATACAGAGTGTGCTAACCTTACTTTCTAGTATGATCACCAAGGGATAACATGGATTTCCCAGATACTTCGAGAATTTTGGACAGAGTTTCTGGGGGAAACTGGTCAATATGGTTATATCTGGGATATCTGGGCAGAGTTTCTGGGGGAAACTGGTAAGTATGGTTATATCTGGGATATCTGGGCAGAGTTTCTGGGGGAAACTGGTAAGTATGGTTATATCTGGGATATCTGGGCAGAGTTTCTGGGGGAAACTGGTAAGTATGGTTATATCTGGGATATCTGGGCAGAGTTTCTGGGTAAGTATGGTTATAGTGATCATACTTTCTAGCAGGTTTTCATACTCCTATGTCTCAAGACTGACAAACAAGGTTTGCGGTGTATATCTTTGCGAGCATGGAGCAGACATCCTTGTCATGATGCTTAGGCAGGTCAACTCAATGTGACTACATGTGAGTGATTGCCTTGGGAATCATAAGAAAGAGGTTCTGTTCTATGTCACATAAGCGTCTACATCGCTCAGGTAATCCCATCAGGGCATACAGCAGTTATATCACGTTGTCCTATCTGAAAAGATAAATGAACAGTCCTATGAAAGGTTCTACAGGAATCTATATGCAAAGGCTGGGTTTAGTCAAAGAGGGTCCGTTGACGAGAGTTCCAATATACCGTCAGGGAGACAGTACGGAGGTTTTTACTCTTTTTGATATACCTTAGAAGGTACAGTATCAACGGTGACTTGTGCCTTGGCACAGCAAGACCTGAACAATGTCAGCGCCGCGTTTCAGACACAGTCGGAGGGGAAAATGCAAGAGTGCAATGCGGTGAACCAAACACAGTAAAAAGATGATTTTAAGGATGCTTCTTATGAGTCAAACCTCTGTATTATTTTGTTTTAAAAAAATAAAAATCCCCAGCAGAGTCGCCAGATTGTGGATACCGGGAATCGGACCACTTCTCTTGTTTGAGATTGTTTTGAAATTGATTTGAATCAAAGAAAGAAAACAGGTCTGTTGAAAACAGATACAGAGTCGCCACTTGGTCTTTAAGGAATCAAGAAACCTAATTTTGACTCACCCAAATGGATAAAGGGCACCGGCCCTTCATAACCAAAGAACTTGGTTCGGGGTTTTGGTACGAGAGAGGAAGGAGCCTTTGTCACGACTAAAACACCCTCAACTCGCCCCGTCTTTCGACGGGCCTCAATTAGCATCCAAATAATCATCTTATACTATGTTTGGTTCGACAAATAATACTATGATAGTATATTACATCACATAAGAAACTTGAAAATGGAAGATCTAAAGATAAAATATCATTCATAAGATCTAAGTCAAATATCATGCAATGTGAAGTGAAAGATCACACAAATAAACCTAGGAAAAATCGTCTAATCATATATCAATTAATCAAGTTTTCCTAATCTAAAGGGGACATGAATTGTTCTTGAAACAAATAAACAAAGAAATCAAAATATGCTTAACAAGCTAGTATGATGCATGTTATTCTTTGAGAAAAGAAGATCTCTCAATCCCCGGGACGGATGAGAAAGGATGATTAGATCAAAGGGGAAGCATGAACGTATGATCGTGATCATTCCTTATAATCTCCTTAGATTAAGAGTTACAAAAACCCCAAATCTTGCATGAATGCAATGTATGTATCTAAAGTGTGCAAAGGTTATAGTGTGTTTTGTGTACATGGATTTCTAGAATGGCTTAGAAGTCTAAAATGTGTATGAATGGATGAATGAAATTAACATGGGATATGTACAAATGTAGTATGAACTACTTCCTAAGATATGAACTAATTTGGAATGCATATAAGCATCAAATCAAAGAATGAAAGTTAAAGTATACTTGCTGTGAATAGTGGACAGAACAGTAGCATGATCTTTTGGAATTTAAAAAGAGGGGTTAGGAAAGTTTTTAATGCATGATTTTTTATGGATATGTTCCTTATTGTGTCTAGAACACAACCCAAAAGGCCAATCTTGAATAGCTATCACAGATTGAGAGAAAACATATAAACAACACAGGTCACTCAGAAACAGAGTTCGTACTGTCGACTGAAATGTTAGAAAATCTTAGAAAATGAAATAAATGATCTAAGGGCCCATTTTATACAGAAAGTTCCCTAAGACATTTAATTTTAAGGAAAAAATAAGTTAGGACCACCCTTTTTGGAAAAGGTTTCTGTAAAATAGGTTGGAAGTGGACCTAGCTGCTGTGACAGCAAAAACAGAATGTTTGGAAGGAATGTTGGGATCCAAATGGACCATTTCCAAGTACTTCCAAGTCAAACCAAAAATCATGGGTGTTCTCCAATGAGTTAGGAAGACTTTCCAAGTGGCCTTGCATTCATATGTTGAGTGTTGAGTTCTAAAGAAATCTTTGAACTCAACTCACTCACTGTTTTGACTCATTGTTTTGAAGATTTTGGAGAAAACAAAGTTTTGTTTCTTGAAACCAAATGAGAGGGATTGAGAGGGGTTTTGAAATAGATGTTTTGAAAATATGTTTTCAATATTCAATAAGGATTATAGCCACTTAGAGTACCTACATCAAACTCATCATTAAGAACCTCCAAGATTGTTGGAGAGGTTTATTTTATTTTTGGACATAACTTCAATACATTCCAAGAATACCTTGGAAGTATTGAGGTTATGGTCATCATCTATCAAACATGTTTTTGAGGTCAAGAGCTACTATCCATGAGGATTCACTCACCCCAAACTTCATGTCATCACTTAGATGATGATGAACTAGTAAGTAAATAAAGAAAATAAAAAGAAATGGGATAAGAAGAGATGAACAATAAATAAACAAGCAAGTAGATGATAATCAATAGATGATATTCATGAAGCATGAGACTTGTAGATTGGTATATCACTCATATGTAATGACACTAGACATGGAAGAAGCTTTCACTCTCTTGAATGCTCACTAAAATGGTGGTTGGGAGTATTGAATGTTGAAATAAATGGAAGTAATGAAGTAAAAACAAAGTTAGAACTCACTTTTGTTTTGAAAATCAAAGAAGAAAGCTTCTTTTCTCTCTACTCTAACCTTATCTCTTCTACTTTCTCTCCCAAACTTTTCCAAAACTCACATTTGACTCCCCTAAAATGAGGAGTAATGGGGTGTTTATATAGGCCAACTTGGGGTGTTTTTGGGATTTAGAAAGTACTCCCATTGGCTCTAAACATCTGAAATCATAAAACTATGTCGTTTTGGCTTTTAATTAATCAAAATGGGACCACAAACTTAATTACAAAAATGGACTGTTCTGGAGGGGAGTGCCGCGGCGGCACTGGCCCACTGCCGCCGCGGCAGTGGCCCAGTGCCGCGGCGGCACTGCTCCTCCCTTCGTCCAGATAATGCTGTTTAGGCCCCCCGAAGTTCCGGTATTCGCGAAAAGGCCCTATTTCGTCCGAAATTCACAGAAAATGCGTACGAACTCCAAATTGGGATTGTGATATACCGTTGGAAAGGTAATGGAGTCTACTTTACATAAAAAATAGTTCGGGGATAGTTCATTTTGAAAAGTTTTGCGGTATTTGCGACAAAAGCCGATTTGATCGCCTTTTTCGCCTTTGGAAATTCATAATAAATTCGTTTTAAATCCAGAAATTATGTGCGATATACCGTTGGAAAGCCATTGAACTCTAGTATCTATGAAAAATATTTGAAAATTGTTTCGGTGCCCCGGTCCCAAAGTCAAATTTCGGTCAAACCGGTCAAACCTGGGATTCCCGGGAAGTTCTGGGAACCTCCAGGAGTTCCCGGGAGCTGATGTTTTCGCTCGATTTTCTTTTGGAACTCGTTTTAATACTTTTCTCATGATTTGGAATGATTTCGGTGAACTCGGACCATTTTGGTCGAACTTGGTCAAACTTGGTCAAACCTTGGTCAAACCTAGTCAAACCGGTCAACGGGGACTTTCCGGGAACTTCCGGGACTTCCGGGAGTCTCTGGGAGCTGACGATTTCTTCCGGTAAAACTCATTTTATCATTTTTCTTACGACATAGCATGTTTTCAGAACTTCGGGACCAAATCCGGGAGTTTTTGGGCTTTCAGGGGCATTTTGGTCATTCTGAGCATTCTGAGAGATAGCTGACTTCCAGGAGTCCTTTTGAGTCTTTTACGATCATTGTGAACCACTAAGCTATGGGTCTCCTAAATCTGATAGCCGACAAAATGGGGTGTCTACAGTGTCCATCTTGGGGAATCCAACTATTTAAGGGGACAAAAAGAATCTACACCTACTTTCCACAGTTGCCCATAATCATTGCACTTTCTTTTTTTTATTTTATTTTGATGTTGATTGCAAGCAAGGGTAGTTGGGGAAACTAAGTAAAATTTATGTACTAATTTAGGAAAGTGGACAATAATTTTGGGACATCCCAAAAAGGAAAGATGGACACATAAAATGGGATGGAGGGAGTAATAATTAATTTCTTAAAAATTATTAATGTTGATTAATGATTGTGAATAAGGTTGACTGTGGGTCAATGGTGGGTATCAATCGAGGACACGGGAAGTTGGTAATTCATGAGAGAATCAACATGATTAAATGGTATTTATATTGATTAAATGTTATTTGAATTATCTGGTATATGTAAATAGTGAATATGCCTGTTTTGTATACTTTCTGATAGTTTTTGATCTTGTTTAAGATCAGTTTTAATGTGATGATATTAACGAAAGTGATATGTTGCATAAAAGGTAGGTTACCTAGAAACTCCACGAAAATAGTTTGCGAAACGTAAATACGGACACAAACGGAATTTACACGAAAACTTGTATGAATTATAGATTTTCACTCATGAATCAATAACGTAGACGTTTAAGACGTTATAGGAGATGATTGGAAGATTAGAGAAACTCTTGGGGAGTTGAACACAATTTTTTAAAATTCTGTCTATATATAGAAAATCAAAAGATGTTTTCATTTTACAATTTTTCTTCAAAAATATCCTAAGTGAGACTAAGGGAGATTTTGGGGGTTTTGAGCTTCACGACGCCAATTGACGACTTTTTGGTCGTCAATTTTTCTCCAAATTTCATTCGGACTCCTCGAGGTAAGAGCTACGTTTTGATAGTTATTAGGCCTTGTTTGGCTAAATTTTTACAAAAAATCTAATTCTAGAAATTTGGGAAAAACTATGTGAAACTTGTAGGAATCGCTTATAATCAGAGATTCGACGTATAATCGGACTCTTAGTTCTTCCCTTGAAGTTATAGAGCTATAGCTTAAGGTATGAATTTGTAACCTATGTTATATAGGAAATTTTGGATGCTTTGGATGTTAAGTATGAAAATGTGATCTGGGAAAAACTCATGTATTAATTTAGGCCCATTAAATTTAGCGAGTACGTATAAAAAGCATATTTATATGACTATGTGAGTATACTATGTGTCTATATAGGTCGAAGGGGGGATTGGTACAATTTCATTCTAGGGGTAAGCTCCTCGATGTTTGAGTAGTTTGTAGCGATGGACTCAGTGCATGGTTTTGGGAGAAGGCCCTGCCAGGGCATAGTGTATGGTTTTGGAGAAGGCTCTGCCAGGACATTTGGATGAATGGTTGGGAGAAGGCCCTCCACGACATCAATTTCATAATTTCTTTACTAGATGAATGCGTATCTCTCACCTCGGAGACTATTTTGATGTGTTTGATATTTAAAGCATGAATTGTCATATATGCATATGTTATAATTTTACACTCAGCATATAGCTGAGCAATGTAGATTGTTCTGTTCCAGGTGTAAAGAAAGGAAAGATGGAATGCGAGGGATGAGGCCGTTGGGATAATTCGAAGGAATTGGGGTAAATATTCTTGTATCATAGAAGGTGGATCGTTACTTGGTTGATGTAATATTCTTTAGAAACCTTTTTAGATTGATTGGAAGCGAGTAAGAACTATTAAGTTCGTGTCTTGGTGTTTAACAAGTTGAATTCATGTTTTATGAATTTGTAACACTTATGAGATTTGATCAAAACGGACCCTTAACTTGATTAGTTAACATTTTCCAAACTTAAGCAAGTTGTTATACATGTTCTTATAACTTTGGTAAAGTTTGCTAATGATTGGAATATATTTGAAGTGGTGTAATGAGTAAAGATTGAATGATGCCTTAGCAAGATTCTGCTGCTGAAAGGAATTATGCTAAAGGGTCATTCGACCGGTCGAACGGGATAGTTCGATAAATCGAAATACCCCCTACATGTTTTATTTTACTAGCCCTTTCGGAAAATATTTAAATGCTTTGATTGGTTCTTAGGGTATATTTGGGACCCCTTTTATTCTAAATTCATTCGTTTCGAAATATAATTACGTTTTCAAATTTATACGGATTTTACAACTTCGGGTGTATTGTTTTCAAAGGAGTTGAATACTCATTGTTACTTTTAAGTTTCTTTCCACTGTTATAACCTTTTAATGAATTGGATGAGCCTTGGTGGTATGTGTCATATTTTCGTCGTTGCGGGATGGGTCATGACACAAAGATACAGAAATCATCTGGTGCAATAGTGTTAAATTTTTTTTAGAAAAGTTGTAGTTAATTGGCCCCTCCAGCATTTTCCATACACCCTTCCTTACCTAAGTAATTTCCTAAAAGAAAAGAACAAAATACAGACGTATTTCATACACCTCTAATACGTTTATTCTTAACTTTCCCAAAATTTCAATTCAAAACTATACCAAGCCCTAGTCCAACTGAGAAGTGAGATCGGCATCCCCTCTACTCGCTATCGCGGTGTCACCCCAGCAACGGCATCAATCATCTCTGGCTAGGTCTTCTCCTTCTTCGGACTTCTTCCATTCGCACAAGGGCAGAGCATTAGAGGGACTAGCAGGGGCCAGGGTCCCCCCAAAGATACAAAAATTAAATGGTGCAACAGTGTTAAATTTTTTTTTTAGAAAAGTTGTTAATTGGCCCCTCCAGCATTTACCATACACCCTACCTTACCTAAATAATTTCCTAAAAGAAACGAACAAAGCAGGGACGTATTCTATACACCTCTAATACGTTTATTCATAACTTTCCCAAATTTTCAATTCAAAAAACTATACCAAGCCCTAGTACAAATTAGAATTGAGATCGGCGACCCTCTACTTGCCGATGTGGTTTCGCCTCGGCAATGGCGTCAATCACCTCCACCTAGGTCTTCTCCTTCTTTGGACTTCTTCCATTCACAATAAGCCTCTTTTCTTTCCTTCTCTCTCTCTCTCTCTCAATTTCTTTCTTGCACCTCTCTTTTTCTTTTCTTCTCTTTAGTCTTTACTTCCAATTTTTTTTTTCATCTATTGCCTATTGGTGTATTCCTTACTCAAGAATCCTATTTATTTTTGTAGTTCTTGAACAAGAATAGATAGAGAATGTCAATGCATATTGGCTTGGAAAGTTGTTCCACCTCCACATTTTTCTTCTTTTTTTTCCCCAGAAGCATTACCTTGGAAAGGTATGTTTAGTTACTAATTCTATTTTATTTGAGAAGATTTTAGTGGCATAGAAATATAATTCCTTTAGATTGGAAGATTGGGGTATGATTTTGATTGTTCGATATTATAACTACGGAAATCTGCTAATTTCTAGTTAGTTAATTAGCTTACAATAGATTATTTTTTCTAAGATTAGTTAATTAACTTTAGTTACTCGGATAATTTTAGATTCTAGGTTGCAATGTCTGAGAGACATCAATAAAAGTGTGCAAAACTACCATTGATGCCTTCTTTAAGAGAGAAAGCACAGCACCCTCAACATTGAATGTTGATACCTCTGATGGATTTAGATTTCGAAAACTTTAAATCTTAAGCACATCGGAAAAATATGTTTAAAACATTTATTGGTAGCCCGGATCTACTACTCATCAACTCTATAGATGCGTACAAGAGATGAACAAGAATTATAATTTAATGTGTTAGGAAGCTACCCTAAGAAGACCAAAGTATTTCTGATTTTTTTTACTATTTTTAGAAAGTCATACAAAAACTCTGTACGGGGAGTTG
This sequence comes from Hydrangea macrophylla, assembly GCA_033977485.1. NCBI lineage: Eukaryota > Viridiplantae > Streptophyta > Magnoliopsida > Cornales > Hydrangeaceae > Hydrangea > Hydrangea macrophylla. Next base: position 141,296,487 of record CM066988.1, on the reverse strand, counting down.
TAAGTTTCTGAGTGATGTCTAGTGTTTGTCCAATTCCCGGAGATCTAACCGTTCAAATCTCGATTTTCTTTTTGGGTTAGAAACTAGACACACAGAGGCATCTTGTTTCCAAACATCATCATGTTCAAACCACGGGAACTATGTTTTTTATTTCTTTGAAGTTCTGATTTGCTCTCAGGAATTTTCAGAATTCTATCACAACTTTGATATATCTTGCAAACAATAGTCTAAATGATCTCTCCATGACCTAGGACTTAAACCATGTGTTAATAATGATTAATTAAGCTTAATTACAGAGGCTAAATGATCCAAACCAATGAATAATACAATAGCTTATTCTTGTTCATGTAATCATGCACATTCATCCATATAGATCAGTATTAGAATTCATAATTGCGTCATTCTTCTACTTGATAGAATTAAGCTAGACATTTAGGAATAATTATCCGATATTATACATTCTTTCTAAAGTATGTGGACTAACCCTTGTTTTGCAGCGCACTTGAGGTACAACTTCTCAACCCTTTCTCTAGTTTACTTAATTCCTTGATTTTTATTGATTTTATGACCTCATGCGCGACGCGTTAGAACTAGGATCTTTCCTTATGTGAATACATGTGATTAGAGACCTTTCCTTAGGTTTTACTTTCTATTCGTATCCATTGCACGTTTAATATTCGCGACATGGATCCCGGGTAAGTTCTATAGTTCCCTATTTGCATATCATATCGCTTGCTACTTGAATTATGTGATTTTTGAATGATATTTTATCACTTGCAATCTTACACGCTTTAGACATGCTTTTGTAATGTATATTTATACATGTGTATTAGTTGAGGACATACTTAGATTATTAATTCGATTAAAAGGATGTTAAGTAGAGGCCTATCGCGAGATAGGATGAGAGGGGTGTTTTAGTTCAACGGGCTCCTTCCCCCCTCATTCCATAATCCCCAAGATCAGTTTGCTTTAAAGTGGTTTCTTAATTTTCCTTTTAAAAATTAAGTTTTTAAAAATTAAGTGGCGACTCATTGTTTTATGTTTTGAAATTTGAAAAAGATTTTGAAAGAAAAGCCATGGGTAGGGAAAATTGCGGTATCCACAATGTTCGAAAACTAAATTATGTGGAATCTCTACACAACCTACCTTTTATATAACGTGACACTCACGTTCTCACAATAGTTCTCAAAATGATATATAACAATGTTGAAATTTCCAGAAAATTAAACTACACAGGTATAATTCACTATTCATAATTGTGATGACCAAGAGCCAATACTCCTGAGGCAGGATGGTCAAGACGGATGAGGTGAGGTCGGGTGTGGGGACTTGTCCCACATCGCCTGGGGTGAAGTTCTTGGACTAGTTTATAAGGATTAATCGCCCCTCTATATGCAACAAGGCCTTTTAAAACCGTGAGGGAGCTAAACATAAAAGAACTTCACAGTTGAGCGTGCTGCTGCCAGAGCAGTACCAGAGATGGGTGACCCCCTGGGAAGTTCTTTGTGTTTAGGCCCAAAGCGGACAATATTGTTGCTAGACGGGGACGTAGGTCGTTACAAATGGTATCAGAGCGAAAACCCAGCCTGAAATGTGGGGGCAGGTCCCACACGAGGACGTGTGGCCCTTAAGGAGGGTGGATTATGATGACCAAGAGCCAATACTCCTGAGGTAGGATGGCTAAGACGGATGAGGTGAGGTCGGGTATGGGGACTTGTCCCACATCGCCTGGGGTGAAGTTCCTGGATAGTTTATAAGGATTAATCGCCCCTCTATATGCAACAAGGCCTTTTAAAACCGTGAGGGAGCTAAAGATGAAAGAACTTCACAGTTAAGCGTGCTGCTGCAAGAGCAGTACCAGGGATGGGTGACCCCATGGGAAGGTCTTTGTGTTTAGGCCCAAAGCGGACAATATTGTTGCTAGACGGGGAGGTAGGTCGTTACAATTAAATACCAGATAAGTCAAATAACATTTAAATCACATAAATGTCATTTACTTATGCCAATGCAAAATGAACCATCATGTTCCCGTGTCTTCACTGACACCTTACCGTTGACTCACAATCAACCTCAACCTCAACCGCATTATCAACTAACATTGATAAATCCATAAATGCAATTATGCATGATAAAACTTATAATTTTGGAACGGGTGTGACAACATTGCTACAAATTTTCTAGTCGACTGGGGCATTTTTTCAGTCGATTGGATTGCGCTGAAACACCTAATGGCTAGTTTTCTAAACTTTCCAAAAATTGATTTTACACCCCCAAACACCCCCAACGGTCATATATGTTGAAAATCTATATATATGGGTGATTTTAAGGGTTGGGTAATGAAGAAAAATCATTCAAACATCTTGTTTAATTATCATTCCCATTTGAGCCCTAGATTGAGTGAAAAATCAATTTGCTCTAGATTTTAATTGTAATTCTTGAGAGAGTTGTAGTGAACTTTCATTTGTATTATCTACTCACTAAGGAGTTGTTGTGTGAGCTATCATTGTATTATCCACTCTAGAGAGAGTTATCATTTGTACCCAATTTATTTGTAAAGAGTGAGGGTTAGTAACCCTTGTGTGCAAAGAAGAGGTGTTCTTCTTTGGAAGAGATTGAAGGCTCTTATAATGGTTTGGTCTACACCCGTGAAGTAGATTGAGTAAAGGAATCCTTAAGAGGTGTTCTTGAGGGGTAGACGTAGGCCGCGGTGTGCAGATTGCTGAACCACTTGAAAACTCGGCTTGCAAGTGTCTCTTCCCTTATCTCTTTACTTTATTATTTGTGATTGCGTTTAATTTGCAATTAAGTTTTAAAAATGTTTATTTTTGCTAAGGTTTCCATATTTGGGCCAACAGTAACAACATATAAAATTCCAATCACAAACACGCATATAAAAACAAAAAACTAAAATTGAAATAAAGACATTCACAAATGTCTCTATCTCGTATGGCTCTTTATAGATCCATCTTCTTGGTTTGATCGCCTCTGGCTCCATCTTCATGGACTTCGGCTTGTTACTCCATCTTCATGAATTTCCTATTCTAGTACAAAAATCATATGCTTCTTTTGAAGCTTACAATTTTTCTAGTAAATGAAATAACAACAAAGAATAAATAAATAAAATGGCTGGGGAAACCAGTGCGACTCTCCTATTCACAGGAATGGAGTTGCAGCGCACTTTACATACGCCTTCAAAAACCAAACCAAAATTAAAATATAGCACCAATCTCAAACATTAAATACTAAAAATTTAAAATTCTTGGTGCCATGGGAGACAGCGGTCTAACACTTGCTGCAAAAAGGGTTAGATATACGAATATCCATGCACATATAACATAATATATGTCTATTAGAACCCCTAATTGATTTGCATATGCCATAAACTCTTTATGGAATAATTAGAACATAAAAACAGCATCACTGGTTCTATATCATATTTGATCGATCGAAGGAACTTCAATCGATCGAACGTTCATTCGATTGAACTTAAGTTTTCACAGATATATTTAAAAAATTTCAGAATGTTATGAAAAATTAAAATAAATAATTTTTCAAAACTTTTAAACAGTGAAAAACATATAGACAAAAAAACAGTTTCGATCGATTGTACCACGTTCAATTGATCGAACACAGCAAAGTTTGATCGATCAAAACGAGTTTGATCGCATAAACTTAGACAATTTTGATCGATTGAACCAATTTCAATTGATCGAAATTGTCATGCATCCATTGCAATCACAGATTTGTTTTCTGTAGTGAAAACACTACAGAAATAGATATGTGACGATGCAGTTTCAAAAAACAGTCCTAAAACTATCATGCAAATCAAAACTAGTGTTCCAAAACATATCTATAGATCCAAACAAGCGTGACTCTGATACCAATTGATGGATTTAGGTTTCGAAAACTTTAAATCTTAAGCACAATGAAAAAATATGTTTAACACATTTATTGGTAGCCTGGATCTACTACTCATCAACTCTATAGATGCGTACAAGAGAGGGACAATAATTATGCCTTTGTGTCTTGAACCCAATTCTGATTTCTTTATCTTCCAACAGCCTCCACTAGATGGTCTTCACTCTTATGACTCCTACTGATGCTCCTAGAGAAACTAGGGTTGATGGGAACCTAAATAGATAGGATTAAGAAAGTTTGGGAACTCTTAATAGTTTCTACAACTTTCTGATATAAAAATGACGATTAAACAATACTGTATGCAGCTGCCCTATTTATAGATTTCCAAACTGACTTTAAGCCTTCGATCGATCGAAGCAAGTTCGATCGATCAAACTGAGCAGAGTTTAATCGATCGATGCAAGTTGATCGATCGAACCTTCAATCAATTGAAGCTCTTTCAATCAATTAGTTCATCATCCTCATATGTCTTTCCAAGCATTCTAGCGGAGCTAAGAGTGAGACCTCTTAGGTTCTTTATTGTTAGCTCAGACCAGTTGTTAATTTCCATGATCAAACTCTTTGATTAGTGAATTAACCAACTAATTAGTTAACGTTTACTCCACTATAAAACGATAATTGTACTCCAATGCAAAGGAACATATCCGAAGTGATAACTAGATTTGTATAGTGTACTAATATTCCTCTACCGTCAGCATTCATAATCATATTCAAGCAGTCAGATAAACTGTTACTGTCAACCTGAATGATGATTGCATCTTCCATTCCTTGAGTGTCATTCACCCTTTGTGACTACCAGACATATTGATAACTACTTATCAATAAGACTACAGTTTTCAGTAATCAACATGGTGACATTCTCAAGGGAATGCTTACTCTATAATAGAGGGTAGATTCTATCTTGACAATATATGTTCACAACCCTATGAATGTGACACACCCAAGATACCCAGGTATTGATCTTACAAGACCTCACTGATTGGTAAGTCAAAGCAGTCACATCCATAGTCTGTGTCCATAATCGTTTCAAGATTGAGAACACGTACCTTATACAAGTTATGAGTTCCTATCGACTATTGACAGTTTTGTATGTCAATAGGAATCTTATGGTCCGTCAATGCACTATAAGCACTAGCATATTAACTAAGAGTCATACTCCAATGACTGAGATTCATCACTCCATCCAATGGTGGTTAATCATGCTAAAGTGTATACCTGATGAGATGTCCAGTCCCATCATCTATTGTGACAAGTTCTAAGTATCAAAGAATAGAAATTCGAATCTCATACATACACTAATTACATACTTTGATACTTATGGATTGCAATAATCATCTCATGAAAACATACATAGTAAAATGTAAACTGATATCCATTCATAAAATGTCAATGTCTCATACATAAAGATCGGGTTTGAGGACACAATCCCAACAACCTCGACTCGCGTTGAGCAACATTCAAGCAAAACTCCATGATTCGAACTTAAAGAAGTCGAGTTTTCTTCTTTAGAACGTGATCCGGGAAACGCCCTCAAATGTGGGAATATCATGTTAACTGACGTGATAAAGTAGGGCCATACCAATTTCATCTTTCGGAGTATCCATTTTCATCGAAAAGCCATCATCATCGATTTCAAAATTCTTGGTTCGTACAATTTTCTACTTGGTTAGAGTATTCACCTACCAAGGATGCCATTTTTTTGTTTGCCATGCTTTCTTTTCGCTAGTAAGCCAGTCGGGTGATTTGGCGCAAATGCATTTACTGTCGCAGGATTTATAGGTTGGAAGAAAGTTAACGACGAAAAGATATGCACTTTCTTGAATCATATTTGTAATACCCGTATCCAGAAAATGGAAGTAATATTTATTTTCATGCATTAATTAGTATAATTAATTGCATGTGATATTTGGGTAAGTTCTAGTTACCCCGATGTGATAAGTGCTTTGATAAAGGGCACAGTTTGATAGATATGACGTAGGACCCACAGGAGGTCCAGATTGGATAAATTGCATTTAGTTGCATTTATGTGATTAAATGAACATTTGTTAAATTGTTTTAATATTTTATTGTTAGTTGTAGCCTTTTATGGTACCAGTTTGGGTACCTATGTGAGAGCGAATAGGAATTGGATCCATAACTAGTAGGTTAATTAGCAACTTCATAAAATATTTGGGATCACTTTTAGGACCCATACGTGATATAGACACATACCCACTTAGATATTTAGTAGTTTATATAAAGTTTAGGGGGTTTCATAATAGACTTTAGAAACTTATGGGGGTGTAAATGGAAATATGATCAAATTTTGACATATCCTTTAGTATACAAGGATATGTTAGTCGGTTTGTCTCCAAAAAACTCAAAACAAAAAGTTTCAGAGAGTTGGACTTCAACGAGAAGGGAAAAAAAAATAAAGGGTTTCGCGCCATTTTGTCACGGAGCTTCATCGTACGATCTCTATCTCACGAACCGAAGTCATATTCGGACTCGTGAAGGTAAGAGGATTATTTTTATGTCTTTCTTTTTCAATTTTGGTGACGTTTTTCCTCGACCCATTTTAAGGGGTGATACATATATATGATCTATATATGTAGGGATATCATTGGGAGTAACTAGAGCTAGTGTTGCGAAGGAATTTGGGAATTCTTAGCTTATTTTGGACCCATTCGTGAGGTGAGTGTCCTAATCTCAAAATTGGATGTTTAATGTCATTTAATTGTTATTAAATGCTTAGAATGCTTAATTTAGGATTAAGTGGAAAAGCATGTGATTAGTTATTATTTAACATGTCCAAAATGATGAAATTGCCATGTTGACATGTTGAGTTGCTTATATGCTTATTTGGGTCAAAGGGTCTCAAGTGATAATCACCATTAGTTAGCCCATTTATAAGGGACAGAGAGATGTTGAAATCCTCAGAGAAAAGGGGATAGTGGTGACGACCACATGAACGAATTGACTTAGGTCACATATGAATGAGTGTGATTTCGCTATATGCAACAGAAAAAGTGAGAATGGACCAGAATCAAGGGTCCTGAACGATGGTGGTTGATTACTTGACACGCCTGCGACCATTTATTATTGTGATTGCATAATTGGTGGTATGATTCATTAAATACTCCAATTGCATGATTAGTACCACGTACTCACTAAGCGAAAGCTTATTCAATTTTTGTGTCTAATGACCACGCAGGTACAGACGAGCATCACAGTGAGAAGCGTTGAGCTGTGGGAATTTTAGGATAGCTCGAGAGTAAGGGTCAATGTTTAATATGTTCATATGTAAATGAGTTTAGATGACTAGTTATATTCCTAGTGTTTGGATTTTATTTTATTTTTGAAGATAAGTTTATGTTTTAGTATTTATATTTAATCCTTGTAATATAAATTGTGGATTGAAGTTTTGAAAGTATTTCCAAGTGTTTTGGTGATATTTGGTGTTTTAAATTCTTGTTTAACAAGGGGAATGGTGCTGTAATAGAGGGAACTCTGTCCAAGTACCATTCGAAAATTTTAAAACTTTATTTTATTTCTTTTTATTATTTTATCTGATAAAAAGTTATTTTACCCCTGATATTTCACTTTAAAATGTTATTTTTGGAACGTTAAAAATGATTGTTTGGTTTGTTGGCTTGTTACACGTGTCCTAGCCCGCGGGGGACGGGTTGGGGTGTGACAATTTTTGGTATCAGAGCAATAAGTTAGAGTCTTGGGTACGAGTGACAACATGTGAGTGTGCACACATTGACACGTAGTTGTACGATCATTCATCCATGTTTATTTAGCATGCTTTAAAATGTTATTTAGCATGCATTGTAATTTATTTAAAAGTAACATGTATGTATATACTTTGCTGTGGGTGCCAAGCAAGGATGTCTGGAGGTGAAAACCCATCTTCGACCCGTATAGACAGAATTGAAATAGTTATGGAAAAGTTGGTAAAAGTGGCTGAAACTCGAGTTACTGAGGAGGGACCGAGCTCATCAAATCCAGAACAAAGAACAGAATCAACAACTATTTCCATGTTCTACAAGCAAAAGCCAGAGCAATTTAAAGGAGAACCTGATTCGATGAAGGCTGACCATTGGTTGACCGATATAAAGAGAATTTTTCTTGCTTTGCCATGTACAGAGGAACAGAAGGTCTTGTTTTCCTCAGATACTCTGAAAGAAGAAGCACAAAATTGGTGGACATCAGTACTACGGCAAGGAGCACCAACTACTTGGAATGGGTTTATGGAGGAGTTCTCAAAGCAATATATTCCTCGATCGTTTAGTGATCAGAAGGCCCAAGAATTTTCTCATCTTAGTCAAGGGAGTATGACCGTTAGGGACTACGCAGCTCAGTTTACAAGTTTGGCCAGATTTGCAATGGATTTGATTCCGAATGAGTTTATTCGGGCAAGACGATTCGAAGAAGGACTTCGTGATAAAATTAGGGGAAAAGTAGATACACACCGACTATCAACGTATTCAGAAGTGTTAGATGTGGCCTTAATTGCTGAGCGAGGTGTATTGTCATCCGGACAAAGTCAACAATTTAAGAGACTAGGAGGTAGTCAATTCCAGGGACAGAGTAGTTCCAAGAGACAGAGTTTGGGGAGTTCATCGGGAAGTGGGAGCAACAAGCCCAGATGTCAGACTTGTGATAAGTATAATTGGGGAGTGTGCAATTTATCTCCTATCATTTGTAACAATTGTCGACGACCAGGACACGTGACAAGAGATTGTCCCAAGCCATCAAGACAGAATGTGCCAAGACAAGGTATTACTCCAAGACAAAATATCGATGATAGCCGAATAAGGTGTTTCGCTTGTGGTAATATGGGGCATCGGGAACGTGATTGTCCCAAGAAAGGACCTGGGAGTTTTAGCTCATCTGTGGGAAGTACACCAAGTCAGAGGCCACCTTAGCAACAATCCCAAGGGAGGGAGCAACGACAAGGAAGGTACTTCCAGCTCAAGCCTGGGGAGACCACTGCCGCTGACACTGTGGTTTCAGGTATACTTTCTATTTGTTCATAACCTGCTAGAGTATTGCTGGATTCAAGATCAACTCACTCTTTTGTTTCACACCCATTTGCTAAATATTTGGATAAGCCCTTAGAACTACTAGATTTTGATTTGTCTATTTCACTTCCATCGGGAGCTCCACTAGTAAGTTCGGGTGTCTTTAAAGCTTGTGGAATTGATGTGAATGGTAGAGGTTTGACTGTTAACTTAGTGCCATTGATTATTCAACATTTTGATGTTATTTTGGGGATGGACTGGTTATCTGCAAATCACATCATTATCGATTGTGAAAATAAAAGAGTAACATTTCGATTGCCCAATCAGGATGTATTTTGTTTCCAAGGGACTAATGTAGCATCACCGCCTTATATGGTGTCAGCTGTCAGAGCTTGCCATTTGTTGAAAAATGGATGTCGGGGATTCTTGTGTAGTATACTTGACACTAGAAGTACTGAACTGAAATTGGAGGATATACCAATAGTAAAAGAATTTCCAGACGTCTTCCCAGAAGATTTACCTAGTGTGTTGATTGAGAGGGAAATTGAGTTTGGGATAGATGTGATGCCAGGAATTCAACCAATTTCACGGGCACCATGTAGAATGGCTCCGGTAGAGTTAAAGGAGTTGAAGACTCAACTGCAAGATTTATTAGATAAGGGGTTCATTCGGCTTAGTGTATCATCGTGGGGAGCACCGATTTTGTTTGTTAAGAAGAAGGACGGAACAATGAGAATGTGTATTGACTATCGAGAAATCAACAAGGTGACTATAAAGAACAAGTATCCGTTGCCGCGTATTAATGATTTGTTTGATCAGTTGCAAAGGGCACAAGTCTTTTCTAAGATTGACTTGAGATCTGGGTATCACCAATTATAGGTAAAAGTTGAAGATGTTGAGAAGACAGCTTTTAGGACTCGGTATGGGCACTACGAATTTCTTGTCATGCCATTTGGGGTTACGAATGCACCAGCCGCTTTTATGGACTTGATGAATCGGGTGTTCAAGACTTATCTAGACGAGTTTGTGATAGTATTCATTGATGATATTTTAATATATTCTACAAGTCCAGAGGAACACGAACGACACTTGAGATTGGTTCTGCAACGACTTAGAAAAAAGCAACTATTTGGGAAGTTGAAGAAAAGTGAATTTTGGTTGACAAATGTTACTTTTCTTGGCCATGTGATCTCTAAAGGTGGTGTATCTGTGGACCCACAGAAGATTGAAGCTATTAAGAATTGGTCAAGACCGACAAATGTTTCTGAAGTTTGAACTTTCTTGGGGTTAGCTGGTTACTATAGAAGGTTCGTTCAAGACTTCTCTAGAGTTGCGACTCCGATGACTCAATTGATGAGAAAGGATGTACCATTTGTGTGGAATAAAGAATGTGAAGACTGTTTCCAGAAGTTGAAAGATAAATTGACCTCAGTGCTAATATTAGCTATTCCGTCGGGTACTGGAGGTTTCAGTATATACAGTGATGCTTCTCATCAGGGCCTGGGATGTGTTCTAATGTAGGAGGGTAAAGTTATAGCTTATGCTTCGAGGCAGTTGAGGGAACACAAGAAGAATTATCCGACTTATGATCTGGAATTGGCAGCGGTGATCTTTACATTAAAGATTTGGCGTCACTACTTATACAGGGAAGCGTGTGAGATATTCACCGACCACAAGAGTCTGAAATATCTATTTACCCAGAGAGAACTGAATATGAGATAGAGAAGATGGCTTGAATTGATGAAAGACTATGATTTAAAGATTCAATACCATCCAGGTAAAGCTAATGTGGTTGTCGATGCGTTAAGTCGAAAGTCATCAGAAAATTTGGTTTATTCTTTAACAGCTTAAGCAACGTTGGTAAAAGAATTTGAACAGCTGGAGTTGGAAGTAATTCTCAGAATCCAGGGTGGCTTAATGGCTGCTATCATCGCACAACCGAGCTTGATTGAAGAAATCAAGGCAAGTCAACTCATGGACCCAAATTTCAAGAAAATAGTTGAAGAATTACCTGAGGGTAGACGGCCGAAATTCAGTTTTCAGAATAATGTATTGAGGTATATTAATCGATTGTGTGTTCCGAACATTCAAGAGTTAAAAGATAAGATCATGGAAGAAGCTCATAGTATGAGGTATTCCGTACATCCGGGGGAGTACCAAGATGTATAGAGATTTGCGGGAAGTGTATTGGTGGAGTGGTATGAAACGGGAAGTCACCGAGTTTGTGGCCAAGTGTACGACTTGTCAACAAGTAAAACTAGAACATCAACGTCACGCCGGTGAATTGCAACCGTTGGAAATACCATAATGGAAATGGGAGCATATCACGATGGGCTTTGTGTCAGCTTTGCCACGGTCTCCTAAGTCTAATGATAGTATTTGGGTGATCGTTGATCGGTTAACTAAATCAGATCATTTCTAGCCAATCAAGACTCGTGATCCGACAAAGTTAGCAGAGCTTTATGTTAGAGAAGTTATCAGGCTACACGGGGCACCGGTATCCATTGTGTCAGATCGAGACACACGATTTGTGTCTAGATTTTGGGAAGGTTTGCAAAAGGTAATGGGGACAACTTTGCACTTTAGCACAACATTTAATCCTCAGACAGATGGCCAATCCGAGCGAGTTATTCAGATCCTGGAAGATATGCTTCGAGGTTATGTTATGGATATCAAATCAGATTAGGAGACCCACTTGCCATTAGTGGAATTCTCTTATAATAATAGCTTTCAAATGAGTATTGGTATGGCGCCTTACGAGGCTTTGTATGGTCGAAAGTGTAGATCACCGGTGTGTTGGATAGAAGTTGGGAAAAATCAACTTATAGGGCCTGAAATTGTACAAATCACTACCGACAAAATCAAGTTAGTTAAACGACGACTACAAATAGCACAAAGTCGTTACAAAAGCTACACAGATACAGGTAGAAGACCGTTAGAATTCGAGGTAGGTGATTATGTTTATTGAAAGTATCACCTTCGAAAGGCTTTGCACGGTTTGGTAAGCGGGGCAAGTTAAGTCCAAGGTTTGTAGGGCCTTATCTGATTTTGGATAGAGTTGGTCCAATTGCATATCGGTTGAAATTGCCACATGAGTTGGTTAATGTTCATAATGTGTTTCATGTTTCTATTTTGCAACGTTGTCTAGCAGATTCAAGTCACCGTATAACTCCGGAACCGTTGATGGTTCGAGAAGACTTGACTTATGTTGAACATCCAATTAGAATCCTAGATAGGAAGGATCAGGTGCTCAGAACTAAAGTCATTCCTCTAGTTATGGTGTTATGGCGTAATCATTCAGTAGAGGAGGCAACTTGGGAACGTGAAGACGAGATCCGAGAGAAATATCCTCACCTATTTGACACTCGAGGTAAGAAAAGTTTGGGGACAAACTTCCTAAAAGGGAGGGAGAGATGTAATACCTGTACCCAGAAAATGGAAGTAATATTTATTTTTCATGCATTAATTAGTATAATTAATTGCATGTGATATTTGGGTAAGTTCTAGTTACCCCGATGTGATAAGTGCTTTGATAAAGGGCACAGTTTGATAGATATGACGTGGGACCCACAGGAGGTCTAGATTGGATAAATTGCATTTAGTTGCATTTATGTGATTAAATGAACATTTGTTAAATTGTTTTAATATTTTATTGTTAGTTAATTGTAGCCTTTTATGGTACCAGTTTGGGTACCTATGTGAGAGCGAATAGGAATTGGATCCATAACTAGTAGGTTAATTAGCAACTTCATAAAATATTTGGGATCACTTTTAGGACCCATACGTGACATAGACACATACCCACTTAGATATTTAGTAGTTTATATAAAGTTTAAGGGGTTTCATAATAGACTTTAGAAACTTATGGGGGTGTAAATGGAAATATGATCAAATTTTGACATATCCTTTAGTATACAAGGATATGTTAGTCGGTTAGTCTCCAAAAAACTCAAAACAAAGAGTTTCAGAGAGTTGGACTTCAACAAGAAGGGAAAAAAAAATAAAGGGTTTCGCGCCATTTTGTCACCGAGCTTCATCGTACGATCTCTATCTCACGAACCGAAGCCATATTCGGACTCATGAAGGTAAGAGGATTATTTTTATGTCTTTCTTTTTCAGTTTTGGTGACGTTTTTCCTCGACCCATTTTAAGGGGTGATACATATATGTGATCTATATATGTAGGGATATCGTTGGGAGTACCTAGAGCTAGTTTTGCGAAGGAATTTGGGAATTCTTAGCTTATTTTGGACCTATTCGTGAGGTGAGTGTCCTAAACTCAAAATTGGATGTTTAATGTCATTTAATTGTTATTAAATGCTTAGAATGCTTAAGTGGAAAAGCATGTGATTAGTTATTATTTAACATGTCCAAAATGATGAAATTGCCATGCTGACATGTTGAGTTGCTTATATGCTTATTTGGGTCAAAGGGTCTCAAGTGATAATCACCATTAGTTAGCCCATTTATAAGGGACAGAGAGATGTTGAAATCCTCAGAGAAAAGGGGATAGTGGTGACGACCACATGAACGAATTGACTAAGGTCACAAATAAATGAGTGTGATTTCGCTATATGCAACAGAAAAAGTGAGAATGGACCAGAATCAAGAGACCAGAACGATGGTGGTTGATTACTTGACACGCCTGCGACCATTTATTTTTGTGATTGCATAATTGGTGGTATGATTCATTAAATACTCCAATTGCATGATTAGTACCACGTACTCACTAAGCGAAAGCTTATTCAATTTTTGTGGCTAATGACCACGCAGGTACGGACGAGCATCACAGTGAGAAGCGTTGAGCTGTGGGAATTTCAGGATAGCTCGAGAGTAAGGGTTAATGTTTAATATGTTCATATGTAAATGAGTTTAGACGACTAGTTATATTCCTAGTGTTTGGATTTTTTTTTTTTTTAAGATAAGTTTATGTTTTAGTATTTATATTTAATCCTTGTAATATAAATTATGGATTGAAGTTTTGAAAGTATTTCCAAGTGTTTTGGTGATATTTGGTGTTTTAAATTCTTATTTAACAAGGGGAATGATGCTGTAATAGAGGGAACTCTGTCCAAGTACCATTCGAAAATTTTAAAACTTTATTTTATTTCTTTTTATTATTTTATTTGATAAAAAGCTATTTTACCCCTGATATTTCACTTTAAAATGTTATTTTTGGAACGTTAAAAATGATTGTTTGGTTTGTTGGCTTGTTACACGTGTCCTAGCCCGCGGGGGCGGGTTGGGGTGTGACAATATTGGAGATTCTGGTTCACCATATAGTATTATTGTGAGATCTTGTGACGATCTAATGAACCGGTCTCGACAAATTGACAAAGTGATGCATGCACAAAGTGAAGAAATGAAATTGAAGAATCGTTTGAGGATTAAAACCACAATTGAGTCCATTTGGTGGCTTGCCTTTCAGGCTTGTGCTTTACAAGGTCATAATGAAGCACCAAATTCGAGAAATCAGGGTAATTTGCTTGACTAATAAAAAGTATATGACGGATTACAATGAGAAAGTTGCAGAAACTGTTTTAAAGAATGCTTCTAAATATGCGAAGTATACTTCGCCAATGATTCAAAAGGAGCTTCTACACATTTTCTCTAACAAAATGAGAAACAAGACTTGTGAAGATATTGGGGATGCCAAATTTTGCATTCTTGTTGATGAAGCACTAGACGAATCTAAACGGGAGCAAATGACTCTTGTCTTAAGATTTGTTGACAAAGACGGTGGCCTACAAGAGAGGTTTTTTGATGTTGTTAAAGACACAACCGCAATGACTCTAAAAAAAGTGTTATCAAATATTTTTTTTCACGTCATAATATCAATGTCCAAAATCTATGTGGGCAAGGATATGATGGTGCAAGCAATATGCGTGGTGAATGGAATGGATTTCAAGCACTCTTTTTAAAAGATTGCCTTTTGCATATTATATGCATTGCTTTGCTCACCGACTCCAACTAGCCTTAGTTGTGGCATCTAGAGAAGTAATTCCTATCAACCAATTCTTCTTTATGTTGGCTTTTATCGTCAATGTTGTTGGTGCTTCTTTGAAATGCAATAGCGAGTTACAATCTGCTCAAGAAGCTGAAATTGCACATTTGATAGCTATTAATGAACTTGAGTTGGGTAGAGGGGCTAATCAGATTAGTACTTTGCAATGAGCAGGAGATACTCGTTGGGGTTCTCACTTTTCTTCAGTTTCTAGCCTATTAAGATTGTTTCGTGCAACGTGTTCAATTCTTCAACATATCATTAGTGACGGAGCCAATTATTCTCAACGTGGTGATGCTGATGCAGCTTATACTAATATTACACCTTCCGAATTTGTATTTATCTTACATTTAGTAAAAGAGATATTGGGAATCACTAATATCCTCTGTCAAGCTTTGCAACAAAAGTCTCAAGACATCTTAAATGCTATGAATCTAATCTTGACTACAAAAGAACTCCTTCAAATTTTGAGAAAAGATGGTTGGGATGCTTTTCTAGAAGCTGTGAAATCATTTTGTGGCAAAACAACATTGATATCCCTGATATGAGTGCTCACTATCACTACACCATAATATGGCCCAATTTGTACGGGAATACCCGTTACAAAAATTATTTGTAACGGATATACCCGTTACAATTTTGGCATTGCAAATTTGTAATGAATTTTTGTAACAAATATATCTAAAGGATATACATATTACTAATATAATTTTTGTAATGGTAATACCAGTTATAAATTAGTTTAGTAACGGATAGGTATCCAACTTTTTTGCTTTTTTGAAAAAAAAATACTAACGGTTTGCAACGATTTAGTAACGGTTATATCCGTTACAAATTTCTGCATAAAAATAGTAACAAATTCTGTAACGGATATACCCTTTACAAATTTTAATAAAATATTTTTAAAAATAATTAATTTAAATGCTCCCCGATTTTTATTTGCACCTAATTAACAAGCATAATAATTCATACCAAACACAAAAATAACAAGCTAAATCTATACCGAACATAACAAAATTATTGCATAGTAATCGTAACAAGAAAATCGTCCATACATGTATACCAACAAGATCTCACTATACACCAACCTAACCATGTTTGAAGTATAATAACACTAATCAATCTCATAACACTCAACACTTAGAAAACAAAATTCTCATGTATCATTCCTCCTAATATCACATATGGTGCTGGAAGGAATTGACCAATCAATCATCTTCTTCAACAACTTGGTGCCTAGGCCCTTGAGCTCTTGTAGAGCTTTTCTTTCAAAGCTTCATCATCATTCCTCTTACGAGCAATGCAAACTCTTACCCGCCATGGGACACTGAAGATACCCCTGCTCCAAATGTACTTGTTAAGCTTCACATGCACTCTCACATCCTTTGTTGCGACCAATGGAATTTTGTGCGAATTTTCTAATCTCCAATATAGCATTAGGAGCCTTCATCTCGAATGTGCTGTTATTCAAAATAATAGTTCAACTATGGATCACACTCTAGTCAACACAAATAAACCATGATTTAACTACTAGTAACCACAAGAGTTTAGGAGGCCTTTTTCAAATGTTTTTCCATGATTTAACACATATAATAGGTACTACATGCAAGTTGAAATGACTAAAATTATATGCACAATATTCTACACGGGTAAAACGTTTGCTTCAACAATTTATACTACCCAGATGTTAAAATTTCAAGTAAAATTACACTAAAATCCCCCCAAGTTGCTGACACTAAAATTATTTCTTTTTTAGTTTTGTTCATTTGACTTGAAAATCATGCATAAATGGAGGCATGTATGTACTTTCGAGTAACTAAATGAAGGCATAATTTTCAATTTTGACAATTGCATGATGACAAATAATGTCCACCCACTCACTGATGAAATTACGATAAGTGGAAGTAGGTACGAAATTAACATGTTTATGATAATTAAATAGTTACTTTGTTAATTTCTACCTCTACTAAAAGCATATCAAAGTGGACCAGACAAACTATGGGATAGTCTTATTATATAGAGGGAAGATTGTTTATATAACTTCTAGATAAGGTTTACAGTTGTAACAACCTGCATCGCATTTAATTTTAAATTTTTAGCATGTACATATTTAATCTGAATTTGCATTGGCATATTTAAATTTAATTGGCATTGTCAGCTTTTATTTTAGTTCAGTTCTCATGATTTGAATTTTTTTAAAATACCTGTTTTGATTTCTTTTGAAATTATTATTGGGGTCAAATTACAATTTCTGGGAAGTTAGTAAAATCTGTGTTGAATTTCAAAACCTGTATTTCAAACGGTGGAAATGTTTGCTTTTGACTCAAACTGTATTTTTATAAAATCAGAAAATCATTTCTTACTCTAAAATGAATTTTCTGTATTATTGTGACGAACACCGCGTCACGAAAATACCAGTTTATGTTCAAAACTGCCCGCGCTGTGCTAAACTTCCACAGATTTTGGAAGTGATGTGAAGTTGGACATGACTTGTGCTTTATTTCTATTAATGGCAAGTAATGATTTTCTTATACCTTGTTTGGTTAATGTACTTTTGTGTGTGTTAACTAGTGCTAGAAGTTTCATTTCCCAAACACATCTACATTGCCCCCTAGTGGCCTAGGTTGCCTCTTCAAATTTTGAGAGTACATTCACGTATGTATGCATCTGTGTATATTCTCCAGCTTGTATAATTGATAATCAAAATCAGGATTTAAAAACCAAATTGATTTTGTTGAGTAAAGCACACGAGACTTGGCCTCCAAGTTCATCTCCTTGGCTCTCTATATATACCCTCTCACACACTCATAACTCATACATTTAGCACACACATCACACAGAGAGAAAAGAGAGAGCTTGAGAGTTATCTTGCTGAAATTTTAGAAAGAAAGGAAGCTCAATCCTCCATAGCCAAAGCTTGGAGTTGGTTTCTTATTGTGCTCATCTTTCTCAACACCCACACATTCTTATCAATCAGTGAGTATTCTAAACTCACTATGAATGTGATACACATCTTAATTTCTGTTCTTATAGCTTGATTTAAGAATCTGCATATTAAATTTTACGTATGAAACTTCATAGCTCAAATCAAGATTTTTCAACCTCAATCAAATTTAGTTTTTAGAGATGATTATGGTAGATTATACATCATAGTGAATAGGTGTAAAGTTTAAGGGCCCAATTTATTCACCTGAAGAAGTATATGAGAAATTAAGTTTTGTTAACTTTTAGGATTTCATAAAATTCAAGAACTATGGTTTGATTTGTGTTAAATTGATAATGGATTCTTAATCCTTGTTGAAAAACAAAGAATTTCATATATTACATGCCCTAATTGCTTCCGAATTTGGAAATGGGTCAAAAGACCCCTGAATTGCTGAAACAGAGCAATTCTGACGAAGAAGATGAAGCCTCTGCTTCATCTCCCGCCACGATCGCGCGAGCGAAGGTCGCGCGAGCGACCCCTCGCGCGAGCGAGCCGCGCGCGCGGCTCTCGGGTTTAGGCAGACGGAGAAAGTTTTATATAGAAAATGAAATTTAGGCAGGTCGCGCGAGCGAGGGTCGCGCGAGAGACTTTTCGCGCGAGCGACCCGCGCGCGCGAGGTGTCTGATTTCAGGCAGAAAGAAAAGGTTTTTATAATAAAATGAAAATGGGCAGGTCACGCGAGCGACATATCGCGCGAGCAACCCGCGCGCGCGACTTCTGGCAGTTTCTAGTTTTTGTGTGTTTTCGTATAAGGGACAGTTTGGATAAATTTTAAAGCACTGTTAAGTTTTTGTTTGAGAATTTTATTAAAACAGAATACCGTTGGTTATGTTGGAAAGATTAAAACAATGTGTTATGACTTATCAATCCCCCTGCGTACGTTGTTCTTTTAATTCAGCGAATTCTTTTATGTTTAAATTCATGACATACATGTGGAGTCAGTGGTACATGCATGTGGGTGTTAGTCAGTGTGGAAAAGAGTAATGGTTAGTGTGGAAAGAGTATGAGATCGAGATCGAGATTGAGATTGAGATTGTGGTTGTGGTTGTGGTTGTGGTTGTGGTTGTGGTTACAGCGAGAGTATCTTTGAAATGCGACGGTGGCAAATAAGGACACTCCCTGACGCCCATGGTAGCGTTAAAGTGTGTGACGCCGAACTTGGACACTCCCTGGCACCCATGGTGGTGCTAAAGTGTGGTCTACGGACACTCCCTGATACCCGAGTCTGGATACTGCGTGAGGTTGCTCCGGTATTTGCATGACGGATTAGGTATTCAAAGTGTGAGGCAATGGACACTCCCTGGTACCCCGGACCAAAGTGTGAGGCAAACTGGACACTCCCTTGCGCCCTGTTGCTAAAGTGTGGCTATCTTAGTGTTTCAAAGATACTGGAGTGAGATAGTGGGTTGTTGTGTCTGTCGAGAGAAAAGAGTCGGCAAAAAGAGTGTGGTGCATTGTCTCATACACGAACATATGCTTTTATGAATAAACGACTTTTAAGATATCCCTCGTTGTTTTATAAAATGAATTCTTTCTGTGGTCAAACGATTGATTTTACAAAATTGAAAATGGAAAAAGGTAAATGAGTATGTTTTACATTCGAAGTTATGTTTTTAATGCTCACCAGCTTCTTGAAGCTGACGACGTTGATGCGTCCTGGACATTCGTGTCCAGGCTTTTCAGGTTATAACCAGGAGGAACATTATGACTATGCTAATTGAGAACGGCTGCTTTTGGAAGAGAAACTGTTATCATCATTTCATATTCAAGTTATATGTTTTAAACTATTTGTTTATAAGGATAACTGTAATAGATGATAAGTCATATTTTGTTTTCAAGGCGGTCTGTGCCTTAGATGACCCCGTATTGTAAGATGTAATAAGTTAGTAAAACTTTTGTAAGCCTTGATTGCTCTGCTCTGATTATTATGTTTTTGTTGTTCGACGTTTGGGACGGAATCGATCCTTCAAACTGTCGCGACCTACGGGTCCATAAAGGAAATTAAACGCTTTCCATATTTATGCTACGTCGGGGCATGACAAGATTTAGTGGTATCAGAGCCAGGTTATTATTTATCTCAAGATAGTTTAGTCAGGTTAGGGTTTACTAGTTTAGACCCGATTCCACGATCTGATAAGCTTAAGCTTTACACACCCGATGATACGACATGGAGGATAGACTCAGAACCCAAACGTCTAAGATTATCTCTTTCCTGACTTAAGTAGTACCTTCTTATCAGGTATGGATCCAGCTCAACCACTATATGTACTAGACGGATTTAGGGGACACTTTGTGACACCTGGGGCAGTGATCCAAGCCTTTCTTGACTTGTATCATGCGGCCATTGAGCAGTTGGCCACAGCGACTATAGTATCTGATTTATGGCACCAGGTCCATGTGGTAGGCTTAGTTGATTTGACTCGTATCCGCCTAGAGCTTCGTTACTTTGCAGAGGCTCAGCGCTTGGTTTTGATTGAGATTTTGAGGTTGGTCGGTAGTGATGCTTTCTATCTCCCCCTCGAGATCCAGATTATGCACGCCCATCTGGATCAGTTAGAGATGCCCCCACCAGTAGTTCCCATCGCCGAGGACGATGCTGAGGCTGTTCATGTGGTCCCTGTAGGAGGGGAGATTGTAGAGGACGGCATAGGTCTAGATGAGCTCGCCGCTGAGCTCGAGGCTGAGTTAGCACTTGAGCTAGCCTTACCTGAGGAGATGGTAGTTGAGGCAGATGCCCCTGTGCCTACTTCGTTGTCGACCTCTCACGGTTATGACGGGGTTGGTCCGTTCTTTGTGCAGCAATTTCGCCCCGTCGATTCGCTAGATCTCCTGATAGCCGCTTATGGAGACGATTGACTTTCTAGATATGGCCTTGTATATATTAACTACTTTTGACTATTCGCTCTATCTCTTTTTGCAAACTGTAATTACATGCATTAGAGTGTAGGGCAATGACCCATTTTTGTAACATTAACTCTTGCATGCGTCCTAACCCATACAGGTAGGGTAGGCATTGATCTGACCATACATGCTTTTTGTATCAACTTGACAAGAAGTTATATATATATTATACTCTTTTGGATATTATTGTCATTTGAATTGCTTCATAGTACTGTTGCATGCATGTTTCTCATTCTACTATCACTATTATGCATAGAATGGCTGGAGGACTAAGGAGGAACAGGAATTTAATCGAGAGAGCACCTGAGGTTGCCGATCCCACGGGAATATTTGAAGCTTTCATTAGGCGTCTCGAAAGGGTTAGTAATCAGAATGAAAACCGACGAGACCGCCAAACTGGAGACAAATTGCTGGAGAGATTCCGTGCACTAAGGCCCGAGCAATTTGTGGGTACCGCAGAACCCTGGAAAGCGGAAAAGTGGTTAAGAAAGATGGACCGCATGTTCGAAGCTGTCCAGTGCAACGAGATGGATAAGAGGAGGTTGGCTACGTTTCAATTGACCGATGCTGCCGCAGATTGGTGGGATTCGGTTACAGCTACTATCGGGAATGGAGCTGCAATGGGGATGACGTGGACTGCGTTCAAGGGGAGATTTCTGGAAAAGTACTTCCCGGCTACGGAGAGGCATAGAAGAGAGAAAGAATTCATGGACCTGACGCAGGGAACCAAGTCGGTGCAAGAGTACACCACACAGTTCGAAAGACTGTCTCGGTTCGCTCCACACCTGGTTGATACTGAAGAGAAGAAGATCCGCAAGTATAACCAAGGGCTGACACCGCAGATTCGTCGCCTGACTCTCGGCCACTTAGATAAATCATTTGAAGGACTTGTTGGTTTGGCAACCGATCTGGAAGAGGATGCTCAAGTGAACCGAAAACAATTTGAATTCTGACCACCTCAAAGGGATAATTTTGGGAATAGACCATCAATGAATCGTACCCAAGGGCAGAAGAGGAATTTTGACGGAAGCAAGAAGACCCAGGCTATTACCTATCCGACTCAACCCCGAGTAGGAGAAGGAAGTAGTAATGGAAAATGCTTCAACTGTGGCAACCCTGGTCATCTGGCTCGAGATTGCAAGGCACCAAGGCGTGCTGCTCAGCAAGGGATAGTCTGCTTCAACTGTGGCGAACCAGGTCACATCAGCAGGTTCTGTACTGCTCCTAAGTAGGTGACTTATGGTCAACAGGGTCAGACTCGCTTGAATGCTGTTATCCCTATTGCAGCAGGATATGATGGAACTGTGTACGAAGAAGGAGATTATGGAGAATCTCAACCTGATCAGCAAGCAGTGGAAGGTACATTGACTCTGTTTAACTCTCATGTTAAAGTGTTATTTGATACGGGTGCTGCTCTTTCGTTCATATTTGTTAATACTATTCGGAGATTGGGTATCTTACCTCATCGTTTAGAGAAAGCTTTGAAGGCTACATCACCATTAGGAGCTGCAGTCAGATTAGGACACGTGTGCAAGGATTGTCCCTTACGGTTAGGAGACCGTGAAATCCCAGCAAGGTTGATTGTCCTATCAATGAAGGAGTTCGACATAATCCTAGGAATGGATTGGATCTCTCAGAATCAAGTAAAGTTGGATTGTACGAGGAAGAGAATTATATTCCCCGACAATGATAATCAACCCTTTGATTTTCAATGTAACCCTTCGGGAGATATGTTCCTCACAAGGTGTTTGGCTAACATCGAAGTCGTCAGTACAGAAGCGACAGCGTCGTCTATACCTGTAGTCAAGGACTTCGAAGAAGTATTTCAAGACATTTCTGGTTTGCCGCCCGAGAGAAGTATAGAGTTCTGTATTGAGCTTATACCGGGTACCGTACCGATCACCAAGGCTCCCTACAGAATGGCCCCCACTGAACTATTGGAATTGAAGGAACAAGTTCAAGAGCTCGAGAACCTAGGTTTTGTACGTCCAAGTACATCGCCTTGGGGAGCACCGGTGTTATTCGTGAAGAAGAAGGACGTGGCCGAATTCGTATCCAAGTGTTTGACGTGTCAGCAAGTTAAAGCCGAGCATCAGAAACCCTTGGGATTGTTGCAACCCTTACCTGTTCCGGGTTGGAAGTGGGAGCACATAACCATGTATTTTATAGTGGGATTGTCTCGATCACAGCAGAATCATGATGCTATCTGGGTGATTGTTGATCGATTGACTAAGTTGGCTCATTTTATCCCTTATAGTATGACATACCCGGTAGAGAAGATGAGTCGGATGTACATACAACAAGTGGTGCGCTTCACGGTGCATCTGTGTCGATTATGTCAGACCGTGACACATGTTTTACTTCTGGATTTTGGGAAAGTTTGCAAGAAGCTATGGGAACCCCGCTCAAGATGAGCACTGCTTTTTCACCCTCATACAGATGGGCAGACTGAACGGGTAAATCAAATCATGGAAGATATGCTTAGGGCTTGTGTCATTGATTTCGAAGACTCTTGGGAGACACACTTGCCTTTGGTTGAATTTGCCTATAACAATAGTTATCACACGAGTATCGGTATGGCTCCGTTCGAAGCATTGTACGGACGACCGTGTTGTTCTCCATTGTGTTGGGCAGAAGTCGGAGACACAGAATTGTTGGGACCAGATTTGGTTAGAGAAACCAACGAGAAGATTTCTTTGGTCAAGGAAAGGATGAGAACCGCTCAGAGCAGGTATAAAAGTTATGTCGATCGACGCCGAAAAGATTTGGAATTCAGTGTTGGAGATCACGTACTTCTTAAGGTTTCCCCGACCCGAGGAGTAGTACGCTTTGGTCTCAAGAGAGGAAAGTTAGCCCCACGTTTCATCGGACCGTTCGAGATTTTAGAACGTGTCGGGAAAGTGGCTTATCGACTCGCGCTACCACCAAAGATGTCTGGGGTTCACAATGTGTTTCACGTGAGTATGTTGAGAAAGTACATACGCGACCCCTCACACGTGATTAGTTATGATGATATTGAGACAAGTCATAACGTTTCTTACAAAGAGAGGCCCGTGAAGATTCTGGATCAGAGTATCAAGAAGCTAAGAAATAAAGACATTCCATTAGTGAAAGTTTAGTGGAATCACCATGACGAGAATGAAGCCTCGTGGGAAGTGGAGGCAGATGTGAGGAAGAAGTACCCGGAGTTGTTTCAGGACTAGTTAGTCCTGATTTCGGGGACGAAATCCTGTTTAAGGGAGGAAGGATGTAACAACCTGCATCGCATTTAATTTTAAATTTTTAGCACGTACATATTTAATCTGAATTTGCATTGGCATATTTAAATTTAATTGCTTGTCAGCTTTTATTTTAGTTCAGTTCTCATGATTTGAATTTTTTTAATATACCTGTTTTGATTTCTTTTGAAATTATTATTGGGGTCAAATTACAATTTCTGGGAAGTTAGTAAAATCTGTGTTGAATTTCAAAACCTGTATTTCAAACGGTGGAAATGTTTGCTTTTGACTTAAACTGTATTTTTATAAAATCAGAAAACCATTTCTTACTCTAAAATGAATTTTCTGTATTTTTGTGACGAACACCGCGTCACGAAAATACCAGTTTATGTTCAAAACTGCCCGCGCTGTGCTAAACTTCCACAGATTTTGAAAGTGATGTGAAGTTGGACATGACTTGTGCTTTATTTCTATTAATGGCAAGTAATGATTTTCTTATACCTTGTTTGGTTAATGTACTTTTGTGTGTGTTAACTAGTGCTAGAAGTTTCATTTCCCAAACACATCTACATTGCCCCCTAGTGGCCTAGGTTGCCTCTTCAAATTTTGAGAGTACATTCACGTATGTATGCATCTGTAAATATTCTCCAGCTTGTATAATTGATAATCAAAATCAGGATTTAAAAACCAAATTGATTTTGTTGAGTAAAGCACACAAGACTTGGCCTCCAAGTTCATCTCCTTGGCTCTCTATATATACCCTCTCACACACTCATAACTCATACATTCAGCACACACATCACACAGAGAGAAAAGAGAGAGCTTGAGAGTTATCTTGCTGAAATTTTAGAAAGAAAGGAAGCTCAATCCTCCATAGCCAAAGCTTGGAGTTGGTTTCTTATTGTGCTCTTCTTTCTCAACACCCACACATTCTTATTAATCAGTGAGTATTCTAAACTCACTATGAATGTGATACACATCTTAATTTCTATTCTTATAGCTTGATTTAAGAATCTGCATATTAAATTTTACGTATGAAACTTCATAGCTCAAATCAAGATTTTTCAACCTCAATCAAATTTAGTTTTTAGAGATGATTATGGTAGATTATACATCATAGTGAATAGCTGTAAAGTTTAAGGGCCCAATTTATTCACCTGAAGAAGTATATGAGAAATTAAGTTTTGTTAACTTTTAGGATTTCATAAAATTCAAGAACTATGGTTTGATTTGTGTTAAATTGATAATGGATTCTTAATCCTTGTTGAAAAACAAAGAATTTCATATATTACATGCCCTAATTGCTTCCGGATTTGGAAATGGGTCAAAAGACCCCTGAATTGCTAAAACAAAGCAGTTCTGACGAAGAAGATGAAGCCTCTGCTTCATCTCACTCCACGATCGCGCGAGCGGCCCGCGCGAGCGACCCCTCGCGCGAGCGAGCCGCGCGCGCAGCTCTCGGGTTCAGGCAGACGGAGAAAGTTTTATATAGAAAATGAAACTTAGGCAGGTCGCGCGAGCGAGGGTCGCGCGAGAGACTTTTCGCGAGAGCGACCCGCGCGCGCGAGGTGTCTGATTTCAGGCAGAAAGAAAAGGTTTTTATAATAAAATAAAAATGGGCAGGTCGCGCGAACGACATATCGCGCGAGCGACCCGCGCGCGCGACTTCTGGCAGTTTCTAGTTTTTGTGTGTTTTCGTATAAGGGACAGTTTGGATAAATTTTAAAGCACTGTTAAGTTTTTGTTTGAGAATTTTATTAAAACAGAATACCGTTGGTTATGTTGGAAAGATTAAAACAATGTGTTATGACTTATCAATCCCCCTGCGTACGTTGTTCTTTTAATTCAGCGAATTCTTTTATGTTTAAATTCATGACATACATGTGGAGTCAGTGGTACATGCATGTGGGTGTTAGTCAGTGTGGAAAAGAGTAATGGTCAGTGTGGAAAGAGTATGAGATCGAGATCGAGATTGAGATTGAGATTGTGGTTGTGGTTGTGGTTGTGGTTGAGGTTACGGCGAGAGTATCTTTGAAATGCGACGGTGGCAAATAAGGACACTCCCTGACGCCCATGGTAGCGTTAAAGTGTGTGACGCCGAACTTGGACACTCCCTGGCACCCATGGTAGTGCTAAAGTGTGGCCTACGGACACTCCCTGATACCCGAGTCTGGATACTGCGTGAGGTTGCTCTGGTATTTGCATGGCGGATTAGGTATTCAAAGTGTGAGGCAATGGACACTCCCTGGTACCCCGGACCAAAGTGTGAGGCAAACTGGACACTCCCTGGCGCCCTGTTGCTAAAGTGTGGCTATCTTAGTGTTTCAAAGATACTGGAGTGAGATAGTGGGTTGTTGTGTCTGTCGAGAGAAAAGAGTCGGCAAAAAGAGTGTGGTGCATTGTCTCATACACGAACATATGCTTTTATGAATGAACGACTTTTATGATATCCCTCGTTGTTTTATAAAATGAATTCTTTCTGTGGTCAAACGATTGATTTTACAAAATTGAAAATGGAAAAAGGTAAATGAGTATGTTTTACATTCGAAGTTATGTTTTTAATGCTCACCAGCTTCTTGAAGCTGACGACGTTGATGCGTCCTGGACATTCGTGTCCAGGCTTTTCAGGTTATAACCAGGAGGAACATTATGACTATGCTAATTGAGAACGGCTGCTTTTGGAAGAGAAACTGTTATCATCAATTCATATTCAAGTTATATGTTTTAAACTGTTTGTTTATAAGGATGACTGTAATAGATGATAAGTCATATTTTGTTTTCAAGGGGGTCTGTGCCTTAGATGACCCCGTATTGTAAGATGTAATAAGTTAGTAAAACTTTTGTAAGCCTTGATTGCTCTGCTCTGATTATTATGTTTTTGTTGTTCGAAGTTTGGGACGGAATCGATCCTTCAAACTGTCGCGACCTACGGGTCCATAAAGGAAATTAAACGCTTTCCATATTTATGCTACGTCGGGGCGTGACAACAGTAGCATCTATTGGTTAACTATATATTTTATGCACAAGAGATACATAGGGTCATTTTTGCCTACTTTGGGGGTTGAGTAAAAAATGGTTGAACTTTTGTTTGGAAAGAGTTGTTCAATTATTCTTACGTACTCTTTAGTCTTAAGCTGAAAAAATAAATAAATAAAATAGTCCACAAAGCTCTATTTAGTACCAATAAACTATAGGCAGAGAAAAAAGAAAAAAAAAACCATGAATTTTATAGATTGTCTTGTTCAGTTGTATGGTTTCCAAGATTCGAAATCTAAGACTATTCGCATTTACCCTCAAAATGCATACTTTTAACAAAAGATGTATCAATTTTGCAATTCAACTACATTCCTAGTTATGCAGCAATATGAGAATTTTAGCAGCAACATAAATAAAAATGAGGGTAACGGAAAGAAGTTTTGCGGGTTTATTGCTGATATAGTAACATCAGCTACTTCATCAAACTTGCTCGAAGAACCAACAATGCCAGCCGAACCACGGAAACAACTATGAAATAGTAAAATCAAGTAAGTAAATGAAGCATTGATGTGAATAGCGGCATTGAGTAGCTCAACAACCAAGCCTCCAAGGAGAGAACATACAATGTACCTGTAAAGCTAGCATAAACCACGTGATTCACACAATTTTTCAGAGTTACCAACACAGTTACCACCACTACCTGTGCACAATGAACATAATACAACACCTCATTAGATAAGAGGACAGCAAGCTTACGAGCCAATAAATCTACATATGAAAGTAAGGTCAATAAGTAACCAAAACATTAAGAAATTAAGGATTCACAGCGAATGGATCCTAGGATCCTACTGATTACCATATCTCTGCCAGGAAAAATCTTTTCTCATAGCAAAAAGAAAGGATTCTGGTAAAAGAGGGAGCTGTCAACCTCAATTCACAGCTAAAACCAACTTAAGACGAAGGCAAGAAGGAACAAGAAACATCTTATTTTTATGATATGACAGATGACAGAATATTAATTTGTTAAGTTTATCATTAGCTGTCCAAATGATGAAGGTGAGATGTATTAAAACACCCAACAGTAAACACAAGTTAAATTATTAGAATTTAGAAGAATTTAAAAGTGCACATCTAATTGTCCAGGCCACAGGTCACGAAACGGTCCCAACACGTAGCCGAGCATGAATAGCACGCACATAGCACACGTGCATAACACATGTGTAGTTTTGTAATTGTGGAGCATCATTTTCCATTCACTAAAAATTCTTATCCTAACCACTGTCCTCAGCTTCCTCTTTCCCAACACACCCCAGGCCTATGACTCATTCTTTCTCTCAATTTTCACTCACCCAAGTACTATTTTGTATCCTTCTCTGCTACCTCTTCTACTTCCACTTCTTTTAATTCCACTACAGTTCCATATAGTTTATCAAATATCTAGTTTCTCAAATTCTGTCCCAGATCTCACTCAGCTATCTCTCCACCCCACCTGGTACTTCATTTGTCCCTAACAGTCACTCCATGGTCATTTCTCTATCCCTGCTTTTATCAAAGCATAGTTGGCTTGGCTCCTTACAAAATACAACCATGTGCAGTTTAAGGGCTGATTATAGGGGCTAATTTAAGGGCTGTTAAGGGCTAATTGGGGCTGATTTAAGGGCTGTTAGGGGCTGATTTAAGGCTATTAGGGGCTAATTGGGGACTGGTACAAGGATTATGATTACATTCAAAGTGAAACTTTTAGTTTCGGAGCTGAGTTTGAAAGATGGCTAGGTTGTTCCAATTCCCAAAAACTTAACATAAATGTGGACAAGTAAATGAAAAACATTAAACAAAAAGAAGTTACTAGTAGTTCAAGCTCCAAAACCAAGCCTTCTCTCTCTCTCTCTCTCTCTCGTTTATGTTATTACGTGAATACTACTACATCAAGAATAAGCTCTCAAATGTCAAACCAACTATGGAAATGCTCTAAGAAAGCACTTTGCCAATCACTGCTCAGAATTAGAACATGCATTCCTGAACTTGATTTTCAGTTTCTAATCTTTCTCCATCTATCTCCACACAATGTGATCATCTAATAAAATGAACTTTAAAATTTGGTTTTAATTTTCACAAGTTAAAGAAGGGGAAAAAATAAAATGAAGAAAGTAATCGAGAACCTCTGATCGTCCTAATTATTTTAGTGCCTCAATGGTGAGAGTGTGAATGTGAAGAACAAGAACAAAAAAAATCCATATAAAGATCCAATTCATCCAACTAGAATAAATGAAGCAAATTTTACCTCGATTGTGATCTTAAACTTGATTAGATACAATTGAAAATGTAGTTCGTTCCTACAGAAAATTCAGCAATGATGAACAATTGGGGCTTTTGAAGCATAAACGAAGAGGTACATTGGCAAAAAGGTCAAAATTCAGAGCAAAGAAACCACACCAACATAGGCATCTGTGAAATGAATGCAGCAACTTCAACAATTTCGTGATTTGTGTGTGTGTGTGTGTGTGTGTGTGTGTGCAAGTGCGCTCGCGCTTACATATAATATTTCTTTATGTTGCTAAGCACGGGCCCATTATTATGGTTTTGAAATAATAGTGAAGTTTAGCATGTCCTGCTATAACTGTATACTTACAATTTTGACAGGAAGATTCGGGTCATCAATTGAAAGTGTTAAATCTTCAGTACGCGGGTCTTTAATTTCTCAATCAAGTTTCACATATATATATATATATATATATATAACATCAGTTTGAATAAACAATTTTGGAGGCTTCATGCTATATGTAATTGGAAAATTTCTAATAGTGACCTTCACTAGATATAT
Source organism: Hydrangea macrophylla (assembly GCA_033977485.1). Taxonomy (NCBI): domain Eukaryota; kingdom Viridiplantae; phylum Streptophyta; class Magnoliopsida; order Cornales; family Hydrangeaceae; genus Hydrangea; species Hydrangea macrophylla. The sequence continues at coordinate 141,266,655 of CM066988.1, read as the reverse complement.
GTCATGATTTATTCTTTTAGGTAAAGATATATGTCATGATCATGATCACTAAGTACAATTAGTGAGAACTATAAGAAAGCCCAACAAGTAAGCTCATGAAAACTTTGAAGGGAAAGAAAGAACTTCAAAATTTTAAACTTATGAGAGATTGAAGCAAATCTAAATCATGGTTATTTCCATAACTCAAAGTGAGTAGTCCAAAAGTTAATTTTGCCTTAGTTGTGAACTACGTCAAGTTTAGAAAGAAAACCAGTTTCTTCTATGTAGAATCTGGAGATCAACATGACAAAATTGGGACTATTTTCTGGAGAATGTAGGGATCAACATAACCACTTTTTCCTTATTGATCATGAGTTTACTACTAGTTGGGGGTAAGGTCATACATCTAAAAGCTTCTTTATATGAGTCCAACCAAAGATTTGGAATATTAAGCCCATGAGAAAAAGGGGAAGGGGTATAGAAATGTATAGATTAGAGTTGGGACAAAATCAAATTACAATTTTGCCTAAGCCAAACAACACTCAGACAACCACTGAACCAACAATTCTATAGATGTGTAATTCTTGGTCCATTCTGAGTTGTAGTTTATTTTACATGCACATTTTTTTTTGCTAAGCAATCATATTATATTAAAGAAGGGCAAAATGCCAAAATCAATACACCCAAAAGATTTTGCAGAGAAGTATTACAGATCTATAGAGATATAGATATACAGATGATATACATACAGATATATAGATGATATATATATACATACATACATAGAGAGAGAGAGAGAGAGAGAGAAAGAGAGAAAGAGTGACCCCCAAATTTTTGCAGTGGGTGAAATTGCAAGAAGGACTATAGAAAAAAAAAGATTAAAAAACAAATCACAACAGATCTAGATCTCAGTTTAGATGGAAGAAGAAGAAGAAAAATAAAGAAGTAAAAGAAAGAGGAAAAAGAAGAAGAAGAACCTGTGCGCAGGAGGTCAGCGGTGGCTTCGGGTGGTCAGCGGCAGGATGCCAGTGGCAACTGGAGGTGGGTGGCGGCAGGAGGTCGGCGACGGTAGGAGGTCTGCGATGGCAGGAGGTCGGCAGTGGATCTAGGGTTAAATTTTCCCCTATCTCCTTTCTAGTTTTATGAAAATCCAAAGCCTGATGGTTTGTAGTGTAAAAATTATTTTATTATTTTTTTTTGGGATCAATTTTGTAACGGATATACACGTTACAAATATAAATACACCCGTTACAAAAACTAATCAACTAAGATAATGGTAATTAGTAACGATTTTTCAAAATTTGCAACGGATATATATATATATATATATATTACAAATTAGTAACGGGTATACTTGTTACAAATCATAAAATTTATCCGTTACAAATTTGCCCATATAGTGTAGTGTATATAATGGGTCCAGGTAGGTCTTGTCGTCAACGAGACGACATTACAATTGAGCATCGTTATCGGATTGATATCTTTATAGCTGTTATAGATACTCAGTTGCACGAGTTAGATAGCAGATTTAGAGATCAAACAACGGGACTTCTAACTCTTAGCTCGATTTTGGAGCCTAAAGATACATACATATCATTTAATATGGATAGTATTTGTAGTCTTGTGGAGAAGTTTTATCCTGAAGATTTCACAAACCAAGAGAGACTTCTCTTGAAGTTTCAGTTGTAGCATTATCAGATTGATGTGCCTAATCATCCAGATTTGTATAATTTGTCTACAATTTATGAACTATGCCGAGGATTAGTGGAAACCGAAAAATCGAAGGTTTATTATTTGATTGATAGGTTACTTTGTCTTGTATTGACTCTTCCGATTTCAACTGCAATGACAGAGAGGGCATTGTCAGCTATGAAACTTCTCAAAACTAGACTCCGGAATAAGATGAAGGATGAGTTTCTTGCATATAGCTTAGTTCTTTACATTAAAAGAGATCACTGAGACTTTCAGTGCAGATTCGATAATAAATGATTTCTATTCTTTGAAAGACCGTCGAGCACAACTTTGATAGCATATAGTTCAAAGACCATAATTATTTTATTTTGTACTTAGCTAAGTCATACATGACTACATAGATTTTGAAAGTTATTTGATCCTTTAAGATTCGTTTGAAAGCTAACTTTATACTTTTGTACGTACTTACATTATTAGTAAGTTCCAATTTATACTTTTTTTTTATTTGAATTGCTAATATGTTGTTCCATGAGAAAAATTGTTGAGCATGATCTTTATGTATTATATGACATCTTTTTTTTTTTTTTTTAAATGGGTGGCCCCTGCAATGGGGAAATCCTGACTCTACCCCTGACCATGTCTACCTTATTCCATTCATGCTTACCAAACGTACCCATAGTTTATTATACAAACCATACAATCTTTAGGATATATTTTTGACTAGTCTAAAAGAAAATATTTTTTATTAGACATTTAATTTGCCTAGTGTAATGGCTAGTTCTTTGGAGATTGTTTTTCAGGTTATTATTCGATATTTTTACAATGCCCAATGTAATGGTTAACCCTTCGGAATTGCTATAACCCCTTCTGTACCATTTTATTTGTCATTCTTTTCTTTTTTGACTGTCAAAAATTATCGTCTACAAAGAATATTCTATAATAAAATTTTAGTTACTTTCCAGAGTTATCCTTATTGATTTTGAGGTTACCCAATAAAAAATAAAAATAAAGAAAAATAACTACAGTAAGCATTTTTGCTCAATCAGCCCTCCACTAGTTATAGAATGAAATAGGACTCATGTCATCCAGTGAAGCCTGTGTGAGCCAAAAAAAATCTAAAAAACAAGTATGGGTATTTTGGAATAATTGCATTAAATTTGTGCCATGTGAATGCCAATCATTATCGCCCATGTGAACTCCCAAAGGAGGACAAAGAAAATGGGACGACCGGAATACTAAATAATTTTAAAGATTGATACTTTTATTGTTTGCTTTAAAATGTGATTGGTCTACATATACCAATGCGTCTGTGCATCTCGACAGCAAGCACCTCAGGTAGCTCCCAGCAACACCCATGTGGTGCTGTCATCGGCCGCACGGCTGACGATGTACAGGCGTATAGAATCGGGTAGAATAATAGCATCTTGTAGGGTATCAATATTACCAAGGCAATAGTGAATGTTGTCAAAATAAATATTCTCTCCGTTTCATTTTTTGAGTCCACTTTTGAACTCAATTTATTAAGGGGGCAAAAAAATTTACACCTACTTTCCACAATTATCCCTAATCATTACAATAACTTTTTAAATTTTGTTTTAGTGTAGATTACAAGGAATGATAATTTTGAAAAGTAAATAAAAATTGTACACTAATTTAGAAAAATATACACTAATTTTAACACATTTTAAAATAAAATATAAGACTCAGGACGAAAAGAGTACTATTTTTAATAAATAAAGTTGATTATTACTTTAATAATAGTGTTACCCATAATAAACACCTAAGTTTTTGTTTTTATTCGACACAGAGACTATCACAAAACATTAAAATAAATTCAAGTGGAATTGAGCTGTCCCTTGGGGTACCAATGGAAAGGTATCACGTGGGAATAGATTGGGATTGGGGACTATATTATCTGGTCAGTACTGCGCCTGCCAATTGCAGTCTCACAGCGTGGATTGGCACACTACAAGTTGTTTTTTGGCCCGAAGTCCCACTGCAATTCATTACATGGCATTATATCATTGCCAAGTCTACGGAGTACTTTCTACTGGATATCTTTCTATGAGACTGATAGTACTAAAATACTACGGAGTAGTATATATTAATTTTCGGGCAAATCTATAATGAGTAATTTCTCATATAAAAAGGTGGATTTTAATCATTGGATGAACATTTAGCAATAAATACTTCTTCAGATTATTGGGAATCTTATGGTCAGATGCTTGTCTTATAGTTAAAATATGTCTTCTCATATAAAAAGTTTTTCATAATAAACTTAGACTTAGTTTGGCCCCCATTGTGGTGTTTTTGCTTTTTTAAAGCACAATTTCATGTTAATTCATTTGGTAACTATTTTATGAGTTTTGCAAAAATTAAACTTAGGGCTTTTAGGGGGGGGGGGGGGGGGAGAGAGAGAGAGAGAGAGCTTTTAAAAGCTTCTTAAGCTCAAGGTTGTTTTTTGATTTCATGATATCTTTTTGAAGAGTAGAGTGTCAATTGAATAAAATTATTAAACAACTTAATAATAAATTTCATAAATTCCTTTAAAAAAATCACGTGGGAGTCAAACTAAGCGTTACTCTTTTAGTGCGTACTTAAGTGTAACTGTGAACCACTTTCCTTGTGGCCGGATGGCAAGGCCTCTGGGTGTTTTATCCAGAGGTCTCAAGTTCGAATCTCAAGGGGGTGGCCACAGGTGATTCACCCGGACGCCCTGACCTCGTGGGATTAATCGAGGTGCGCGCAAGCTGACCCGGACACCCACGGTTACCCAAAAAAAAAAAAGTGTAACTGTGTAACCAAAGAACTCATATTTGATTCAACCTCACTCCTGAATTCCAAATTCAACACAATCTTCCCGATGAAGCTAACATTTCAGAAAGAGGTTGAATCTCTCCTGCTATTACTATCAATCACCCACGTTACTACTGTGCAGGCCTTCGAGGTTTTTTGGGGTCTAGGCGCACTTGGAGTTGTGACATTATTATAAATTTGGTTTAAAAAAGGGGAAAAAAATTTAACTGGCTAGTAATAACACAAAACTATTTACAAAACATAATTTTAATCAAATTAACAAGTAAATTAAACATATATCAATAAGTACACGCATGAGAGCCTCAAATCATGAGAAATTGTAGCATAGGAAAGAAAGAGATAGAGTTTCAAATGACCCACCAAAGTTATATGTAACGCGCTGCTATTTAGGAGTTGGACCACAACTACGAAACATAATACATATCAATTAGTAATTCTTTTTTCTTTTTTTTTTTTAGGTAACCGTGGGTGTTCGGATCAGTTTGCATGCAACTCGACTAATCCCACGAGGTCAGGGCGACCGGATGAATCACCTGTGGCCACCCCCTTGAGATTCGAACTTGAAACCTTTAGGTATAACACCCAAAGACCTTGCCATCCGGTCACAAGAGAAGTGGTTAATTAGTAATTCTTATTACTCCATAGAGGAAGATTTTTTTTTTGGTCAAATGCACAAGTGAAGTATGAGAAGATAGATGGATGTTGAGCTTAAATAGTAATCTTTTTTTTTTTTTCCCACTAAACTATTGCATGTTTTGAAATTTTACACTTAAAAGTGATTCTCAAAATATGTCACCACTTACAACTTCCAATCAAATCTAAAATGATCCCACTATTTGTTTGTGGATATAAATTTAGAAGTCACAATTAACACTACATTTTTTTTCTTCCCCTTTTTGAGTTTTTAGTGAAATGTTATCTTTTATATATAAAATTTGGATTGTACTAAATACATTTACATATTTGCTAAATATGTCCATAATTTTTATGTTAATAATTTTTAAATAATAAAATAATTCACATTCTTCAAATATAAAATATACCCAAATTACCCTCATTCCTAACCCTAATCTCTTCTCTCTCTCCTCTCTCCCCCACCATCTCTACTGGCCACCACCACCCACATATATAGTGAATGCATATTATATATATAGTAACGAAAATTTTATGGAGAGCGCGCTCTCTCATTAATAAAGAGAGAGTATAAAAAAAGGGTCTTTGTTTAGACCGTCAGATCGTATTTAAAAATTGTAAAATAACAAAACTGTCCTTAATAAAAATACGATCTAACAGTCAAAATAAAAGCTCTCTCTTTATTCAAGAGAGAACACTCTCTTCTTAACCTGACTGTATATAGTGAATGCATAGTATTACTCTATAATTCTTTCTTTCTTTTTTTCCTCTACATGCAAGAAATAACATTGAAAGAAAAATTACCACAAAAAAAAAAAAAAAAAAAAAAAAAAAAAAAAAAAAATCCAAGATAATCAAATTATCTTGTGAAGCAACTAAAAGCCACCTCCTAACAACGAGAAAGGATAAGGCGGTGGAGTCGCCTCCGCCTCAGCCGTCGTCCCTCCAAAATAACTCATATTATCAAAACCAGACAATCTATTCACCGCCGGCACCACCGTCGCAAAACCACCAATCACCGCTGGAGAAGACGACGACGACATCAGGCTAGGAGGAATGGCAGTGAAATCCACAAGGTTCCTTCCGCTGAAACACGACGACGTCGTCGTCGTCTGCGTTTCCGGCGACGACAAAGACCGGCAAAACTCATGGAAATTCGTGTCGGGCGGCGAAATTGACGAAACTACCCCTGGGGTCGTTCCCTCTTCTTCTTGATCTTCCTCACTCTTGACTGAATTTGATAAGGCCACTCCAGACGACGACGACGACGGCTGCGATGACGACGACGACGACGACGACGACGAAGAAATCATCAGACGCATCTTCTTCTCACCCAATCTCTTAATCCTCACTTTCTCTTGTACCATACGTGGCAAAATCTCCGGATCTTCCGCGACTTTATAAAGAAACGCCATCATTTGCTCCGGGCGCCTCTCTGTTGCCTCTAACCGCCTGTTCATCCCTTGAAGCTCTTGCTCTAGAACCTTCTGTTCCTGCTTCAATTTCGCTATCTCCAATAAAATCTCCTCCTCATCCCCATCCTCATCATCCTCATCATGCTTATTATGTACGGTAGAATTATTACTCTTACTCATGATGATTTGCTTCTTCCTCACGATGTTGTTCAACAACTGCTTCTGCCCTCTTAGAAACCATTCATTTGCAAATTCCCATCTGTCTGGATCCACCTTTCTAAACCCCTATCCAACACCAACACCAACACCAACACCAACACCAATCAATCAATGAAAATAAAATTTTTAAAAAGTAGTATGTAGTATTAAATTAATTATACATATATAGATAGACAGAGACAGATAGTTACATAGGTGTTGAGCTGACGGACGAAGCTGGAGAAATTGTTGTGTTTGAAGTAAATAGGAAGGAGTCTATGAGAGAAATTTAAAGGGTCAGTGACGATGAAGCTGTTATTGGATTTGCCCCAAGTGATGAGAGAGTCGGTGATTGGGTCACTGACCATCATATAAGTCTTCATAACGAACGGTGCTGTTGTACTACTGTTGCTGGTATCTTCCATGCCCATATATATATATATATATATATAACTACATATATGAAATTCTCTCTCTCTCTCTCTCTCTCTCTCTCTCTTTCAAACAAATTTAATTGCAGGTCAAAACGGTGGTGGTGGTGGTGGGGCGGCGGCCGAGGTGCGGTTGTTTTTGTGGTGGTGTAAAATGTAAAATGTATTTAATTGTGCGGGGTATTTTGTGGGTGAGTGTGTGGGAATATATGGAGGGTATGAGGGAGGTCAGGTACAGTGGCAAGTGGGTGATCGGCAATCACGAGATGGGGACCACTAGGCTTTTACTTTTAGGACACGTCATGGATGGTTTAGATATTTTCCGAGCGAGAGTAAGTATTGAATGCGAAGTCATACTATATCATCGTTTATAATAGGGAGACTTGATGTAAGGTCTTTAAGGTTGGACTAAGTTGGATTAAAGAATAAATTAAAATCAAACACCCATACAAGGACACACTTTAAAAAAAATTTCCCTCCTAAAGTCTTCTAAAATTTAAACTATCCCTCTTAGTCCTTTAAAATTTTAAATTTCATTTTAAATAGCAAAATTGCCCATGAAATCCTAAGAGACCACCACCACCATCTATCTTCTCTCTCTAACTTTCTCTCTCCTCCATAGCCACCACCACCATTCACCAACATCTCTATCTCCTCCCTCTCCATAGCCACCACCATCACAACCACCACCACCACCACCATAGCCACCATATTCTCTCCTCCTCCCCCACCATAGCCACCACCACCACCTTCTCTCCTCCTCCCTCCATAGCCACCACCATCACAACTACCACTACCGAAGCTGTCGCCGTCGTCGCCGCAGCCGTCGCCGTCGCCACTACCACCAACTCTCTTCTCTCTCTAACTTTCTCTCTCCTTACCCTCCATAGCCACCACCACCACCATCTCTCTTCTCTCTCTAACTTTCTCTCCTCCTCCCTCCATAGCCACCACCAACACAACCACCACCACCGGAGCCACTACCGGAGCAGTCCTCATCATCGCCGGAGTCGTCGCCGGAGCCATCGCCGGAGCCATCACCACTACCCCAACTCTCTTCTCTCTCTAACTTTCTCTCTCCTCGCCCTCCATAGCCACCACCACCACCATCTCTCTGTCTTCCCCCTCCATTGCCACCTCTACTTCCGGCCACCACCACCGCCGGCCACACAAAAATCATGGCCAAATTGATCTCAGTCATCCTAAGAGAAATATCTCTTACGATGACTGATCTCAGTCCACCTCCACCACCGACACTTCCACCTCCTCCACCACCACTACTACCAGTCTCTACCGCCACCGTCCCTAATCCACCACCACCACCAGTCTCCACCGCCACCACCACTACCATCACCACCGTCCCATTTGAACAGAGAAATTTGTAAGACAAATTTCACTTAGGATATATCCTAAGTCAAATTTGACTTACTGAGTGCTCGTCGGAGATTGAGAGGGTGGTGGTCGCCGGAGATGGCGAGGGTGGTGGCTGGAGGTCAATCGAGTGGTAGGGAATGGTCACTAGTGGTTAAGAGTTGCGTTGTGGTGGTCAAAAAGTGCAATGGAGGTGGTCGCCGAAGATGGCCATGTGGTGGTCGCCGGAGATGAAGGTGGTGGTCGCCGGAGATGGCGAGGGTGGTTGTCCGAGGTGGCAAGGGTAGGGGTCGGAGGTGGTGTGGAGTAGTGGTAATGGTGGCTAAGGTTTGTTTAGGGTTAGAGGTTGAAGGTGATGGTATTTTTGTCTATGGACATTGGGAGGACTCATACCCAATGTGTGTTTTAAGTTGTCCTTGATCCCAATAAAGCCCTTCTTAATGACCTTTTAGCCAATTTTCCCTAAATAATAAGATGTACTGTATTCTTATGGTGCGTTTGATAAAATTGAAAATTAAGTGCTGAATTTTAAGTACTGAAAATTTTAAGCGATGGAATTTATAGTACTAAAAACAGTTTTTCAAGTACTAAAATAGATTGCATTCAGTGATTATTTTCATTAGAAAATCTTCACTTAAAATTTTTAGTGGTTTTTTGGCAGCTTTTTCAATTAAGTGATACGTTATCAAATGCACTGAAACAAAATAAATGCTGAATATTTTCATTTTCACCACTTAATTGAGTTATCAAACATACCCTTAGTTACTCATATCATTCATCAAAACAACAATAGATATTGAATATTTTTAGTTTTTTTTTTTTTTTTTTTTTTTTTTTAAGTGAGAAGAAATGGGTTTAAATCTCTCCAGGGGGATTAAAAGAGGTTCTACCCCTCCTTCATTATAAGACGTCTCGTGTGTTCGTGTCGGGTCTATTTCTTAGATTCTATTGCTTCAATTGTGTATGGGTGTGAGTGCGTGCGTGTGTGTGGTGTGAGTCATCTAGGTAAGTCATAAATAAATATATATATATATATATATATATTTTATTACCATCAATACATATTACGTTCCACACACGCAAATGAAGGCACTTGATACACCAACTAGTTTAATACGGAGTGCTTCTTTGTCCCATATTAATTTGATTGTAATGAAAGTTTCAAAATTTTCAAATATTGGCGTTTCTGAATTTTAAAATTGAAAATTTTTGTGAAAAATCTCATTCCATCAATGTTTGTTGTAATAGACCCACCAATTAGTACTCTATAATAATAGACCCAATAATTGTAATTGTTGTTAGAGATTAGTCCAAAATCCCAAATTAGTGATAGATAATTTTACCATTTTACCCTTAAATGATATATATAATGCTGATATGTATATTTCGGTCAAACTCAATCCCAAAAATCTTGCATATATTTTGGGAAGTTACAAAACTAAATCCCATAAATCTTGCATATATTTTGGGAAGTTACTAAATGCCATGATTGTAGGGCTTTCTACGTTAGATTCTGTTTATTCTTGTATAGATCTTTTTAATTTCGCATTTTCACCATTCTTGGATAATCTAACAGTCATTCGTCAATATCACCCAAAAAAAATAGTGTTAAATTTCACACTAGAATGAATATGAGTGTTAAATTTCACACTAGAATGAATATGATTTTTGAAATTGAGGAATTTTGCAATAACTTAGTCTTGAAGAGTAGAAATTTTAGTACATACTAGCAGTATACAATTTCACAACACAACATAGAACTAAGAACATGAATGTTAAATTTCACACTAGCATAATTAAATTTTACAGTCACATTCGAGTTAAATTTCACATTAAAATGAACATGATTTTTTAGACTGAGGAATTTCGCAATAACTTTTGTTTTGAAGAGTAGAAATTTTATTGATGGTACTAAAAAATACACACAAACACCAAAAATCAATCAAGAACCTCCAGTTTACATAAAATAAACCTTTCACTCTCTTAGGACTTTTCTCAAGCACATAGAGTGCTTGGCACCTACATACCAGTAACTTCACCGTTGGAACTAAAGACTAATCCACAAACTCACAATTTTACTTCACATAGTATACAATTTCGTACCACAACCTTTGAAGCAAGAACATGAGTATTAAATTTCACACTACAACCTACATATAGTGTTAAATTTCACACTATAAATCGTATCTATTGTGTGTTCGTGTGTATGTTTTCTGACAGGTGTTCCAAGATGGAGGAATAGGAATAGGAAGTACTCCATCCATAACCGGAGACCAATCACTGCTTTTCTTTCTTCATCTTCTTATGTTATTGATGTTATTGTTGTTCTTGTTTGCTTTGGCACGTACACTTGGCTTCCCTTATTCGATCGATCACCATTGTGTCCTCATTTTGCTTATTTATTGTTGTGGCATCAAGAGATGTTTCCATTTCTTTTTGTTTCAAATCTGTTCATCCCACCAAAAGAAAACAAAAAAAATAAATAAATCAATGATAAAAAGACTCAAGATATAGAACAATATATATATATATATATACAGAGAGAGAGAGAGAAGTAGCGGAGCACAGTGGCGGATCGGAGGCGCATCGCCGGAGCACAGCGGCTGCAGAAGCGCATGCAGAGGCACAACGCAATGTCGGATCCGAGGCAGGGGCATCCATAGAGAGAGAGATGGGTAGCCATGCTAGAATGTGTGATTTGCTCCTCGTTCTAATTTTTCACCACAAATCTATTGGATTTTTGAATTTTGAAAAACCCTAGAATCTTGGCTTGATTTTGGTAAATGGGTTGGAGTTTAAATACTGAAATTTGAAGGGGAAAGTGATATGGTGCACACATAGGGTATTTCGGTCCAAAAATCTGTGTGTGGACCTCTCACTAAAATGTATCTTGGGCTGGGCCTATTGCAAAAATCTTAGACTTGATTAGACTTTATACTAATTAACTCTTTAAAATTAGAGTGTCACATTAAAAAAATAATAAAAAAAAAGAAAAAGGAAAAAAGGAAAAAAAAAAGTTGTTTATAGAGAATTGTGTATTCCATGGAGTGCAAATAGCAATTCCCTTGTATATCATAGAGGGCAAACTTAGAAACAATAATGCTAGAAACACAACATAAACCACAACTATGCTTTAAGTACATGTACCTTGTGCTGTGTAGATTTTTCACACAAGGCCTACACTTTTATGGGAAACACAAGGTACTTGTAATTAAAGCATGGTTGTGATTTGTGTTGTGGTTTGTGTTCTGTGCCTAGCATTATTGACTTAAAAAATGTGTATTACAGTATAGGGTTAATGCATTTTACCCTCTGTGATTAAGTTCATTTTTACTTTACCCCATGTACTTTAAAGTGGACACTAAATCCCCTGTGATTAGGACTAAAGTGAAAATGTTAAAATTTCTCTCAAAATTGATAAAAATTCTAAAATTGGCCAAAAATACTAACACTCAACCCCTTTTGTGAGGTTAATTTCAAGGTTAATCTCCTATGTGGGGATGATGATGACATTTAACTTACCTATGTGGGGCTCAATTTTAACATTTAATTCTTTCGAGAGGGAGGGTGATTTTGGGATTAACTACGTATATGGAGTTAATTTTGACACTTAAACTTTCATATGTGGGGCTATTTTGAGAAAAATCTTAGTAGTTTCACTTTAGTCCAAAATCACGAGGTTAAAGTGTTCACTTTTGAACCACAAGGGGTAAAATAAAAATGGGCTTAACCACAAAGGGGTAAAATATATTTAACTCTAAATTTGTTGGTTTTTTAAAGATGACTCTTAAAATGGGACATCAAAAAGTAGAATTAATGACTTTTAATTTGGGATGGAGGAACTAATTAGTTTAGGATAAATTACTGAACACCTTATTCAGCGAAAAAAGAAAAAAAAAATTACTGAACACCTTAAGACTTCGTTTGGCAGGCCGGATAAAACTGTCGGATAGAACATGATAAGGTAGGATCGAATAGGATAGTAATCCTCGGAAAAGCTGTTATGATGTCTTGTGTTTGGAACGTGCTAGATAAAGCTGTCGAATAAGTATTTTTATCCAAATCTTGTGTTTGGTCGTGCCTGGATATAAATTCTAGATAATAACTAAACTATTGCTTTTAATACCCAGAAAATGGGGTTTGAAAAAAAAAAACAAAAGAAAGAAAAAAAGAATAGATCTAAAAATGGGGAGAAAAAAAAAAAGAAAAGGGAAAAAAAAGATTTGGGGATAAAAAAAAAAAAGAGATCTGAAAATGAAAAAGGAAAAAAAAATGGATTTGGAAAGAAAAAAAAAAGAAAGAAAAAGAGAGAGAGATGAAAAAAGAAAAAAAGAGAGACCAGGAAAAAAAAAAGAAAAAAAAAAGGGGGTAGATCTAAAAATGAAAAGGGAGGGAAAAAAAAGAGTTTTTTTTTTGTCACAAGAAGTGATCCCAAACTTCTAATCCCACCTAATACCCCCATGGGTTAGAGTTATCCCACTCTGCATGGGATAAAAGTCTAGTTCAGGACTATTTTATTCTGTCCAATAACGCCACCAAACGCATCCTGCCTTTTATCCTGACATTTTTCAAACATGGCCTAAAGGTAAGGTCAAAATACACGGACTTCCTTGTTGAATTTTTTTAAAAAATAAACTACAATGGTCTCTCTTGAGATTTAGGATAGAGTAACACTTTTTTCTTTATGTTAGTCAATTATTAGTTGACTATTAACTTTTTTGTTTATATTTTTGTAATAATCAATAACCAATTAACCCTCACCAAAGTTAATATAAATTTTAGGGTAAATTGCACGGATCTCCTCTGAGATTTGGAGAAATTACACACACCTCCCTTGTATATTGCAAAATTACACAGACCTCCCTTGAGGTATGAATCTACATTACACAAACCTTCCCTCTGTTAGTGGGCATTAAAAACTTATGACGGAAAACTCATTTGTCATCCATTTTTGCTTATAAAATGACGATAATACCCTCGTAATATTAGTGGGCATTAAAAACTTATGACAGAAAACTCATTGCCTTCATTCTCGTCATCCCCTTCATACCACTCATTTCCATCAATTAACCCCTTACCACTATCACTTGCACTACTATTAGACTTCGTATCGTCTTTCCCATCCCACTCTTCATCTTCAGTACTAAACCCCTCAACCTGATCATCTTCAGACCATTCCACAATTCTCAACACCACCCACACTTTCATTGTCCCTCATAATAGTCTCCATATTATCCTCTACCCCATCAGTACCCTCATTAACATTAATCCCATCACCTACATTGGATTGAGGAATTGCTGGAATTGCATATATCCTTAGTAATTGCTAGAATTGTAGCCTCAGTAACTGCATCCCCTTCTCCTACATTAGTACCATCTCCAATGGAAGTAACCCCCCCCCCCCTCCCTCCCTCCCTCTTTCATTACCTTTAGAGGTGTCAAAAGGGGCGGCCCGCCCCGCCACCTTGATGAGTTGGGTGAATTTTGGGAAGCCACGGGGCGGGTCGGCGTATTAGTCGAGGCGGGGCGAATTGACTCGGTATGGAATATAGGGTGACTCGCCCCAACCCACTAATTCGTGGGTCAGCGGGGCAAGGTGAGGTGAGGCGAGGCGGCTAACACGTGGGTTGGTTGGTGAATTAGCCCACGAGTTAGCCCGCGGGTTACTTACAAAAACTTTTTTTTTTTTAATAAAAAAAATTCTAAAAAATAGTTTCATAAAATACTTTATTTAAAAATAGTTTGTTGAAAAAAGTATTTGAAAACTAATTTTTTAAAAATATATACTAATTTTCTACTTAAAAGTTTAATAAAATTATTTATTACTCCCTCCGTCCCTTTTTTTGAATCCATCTTTGGGAACTCAACATATTAAGGGGACAAAAAGAATCTACACCTACTTTCCACAATTGCCCCTAATTATTACAATAACTTTTTTAGTTTTGTCTTGGTGTAGATTTCAAGGAAGGGTAGTATTAGAAAGTAAGTAAAAATTGCATACCAATTTAGGAAAGTGGACACTAATTTTGGGACATCTCAAAATGGAATATATGACTCAAAAAAAGGGACAAAGGGAGTAATAAATAGTTTATTTGAAAACAATTAAATAAAAATATTTTATTCACGGGTTGGTGAGGCAAGACGGGGCGGGGTAGGTCCACGAGGCGAGGTGGGTTGCGAGGCGAGGCTAGGTGAGTTGGTGGCGAATCAGTGGGTTAGACGAGCTAGGTCACGGGGAGTTGTGGGTTGCAAAAATGGAAGTCGACCCGGACCCGTACCCAATAAATTAAGTCACAAGTTGGGTTCGTCCACGGGGCGGGACGAGTTGCAACTCGCCAAATGGCGAATTGGGGCGGGGCGGGGCGGGGCTTGACACCCCTAATTACCTTCAACTCAGAACATATAGGTGTACGTACTTGTGGTTTTTATGCAATTCAAACATCTTCAAGATTTCATTATCTCCAACAACATTCATTGTATCAGATGTCCTAGGCACATAACATGTGAGAGTTATGACCAGCCCCACTTGTACAGGAGTATGGGATAATGCAACTTGACATACATCACTCATCAAATCAAAGTAACAATATATATATATATATATCTGGGTTCACATTCTCATTGTGACTTAAAGTTGATAAATAGTGGACTACTATATCATATGCCATTGCTGAAAGATTTCACAAATTATTAAAATGAAATAATTACAAATTGTTTGAAAAACCCCCTATTTTGAAAACCCTAAGTTTGAAAAACCAAATCAATGAAACCCTATTCGAAATCCCCATTTTGACACCCACACTTGAAGATTTTCCACATTTTTAATTTTTAAAAAGTGAAACATGGAAACCCTAGTGCGAAATCCACATTTTGAAAACCCTAAGTTTGAAGTATCAAATCAAGGTAACCCTGTTCAACATCCACATTTTGAAAACTCTATTTTGAATACCCAAGAAATCTAACATTGAATCGATCATACCAATTTTGAAAACTGCACGAGGAATAAACTAAGACAGAGTCATACCAATTTCGTCTTCTTCTTCACTGGATTGTCATCTTTAGTGAATCGCACCCTCAATAACAGATTCATCTAGTGATTCATGCCATGGAGCTTCTGAATGTGTGTGGGAGATGAGGAAGTAGGTGAAGACGCCATGACCATTTACTGGGTCTTGGTTTACAATAAAGTAGGTGGGGGTTAAATGAGACTTATCTCACATTTAAGTGGATTAGGTTAGGGGCATAATAGTATTTTTACATTCAAACTTAACGTCATTGGTATTCCATCACCCTCGAGGGAGGTCTCAGGTCTCTGTAATTTTGCACTATGCAATGGATGTCCATGTAATTTCTCCAAACCTCGAGGGTGGTCTGTGTAAATTATCCTAAATTTTATCGGTGCACTTACACAGTGCACCTAAGAGCCTCTCCCTATATATATATATATAAAGGTAAGCGCACTGGAGCCTGACCCTATATATAGGAAGAGGATCTAAAGTGAACTGGGTTGATTGAACTTACTCAGTGAATTGGCTTTTAAGCCTAAAAGAACCCATGGGCACACTAACCCGCGTGCCCCGATGACCCGCGGGTTCTTTTAGGCTTAAAAGTCAGTTCACTGGGTAAGTTCACTCAACCAAGTTCACTTTAGATCCTCTCCATATATATATATATATATTTATATATTTAAATGTTTAATATGTGTCAGGGTATGTAAGTATATTTACTTTTTCAACAATTCTAAGGGTACCCATCCACAACCTGAGGTGGACCAATCACCAATGAGAAGAGGCTAATAGTGGACCTCACAGTCTCTATCTCTATTCTCATTCGTCCACCTCAAGATGTGGATGCCTTTTGGGTGTGTAAGGGTGTGCCCCAAACATTACCCTTACTTTTTAATAGTAAATTTGTATGTTCATAATATATATAAATTTTGAATTAATAACTAAGATATAATTCATTTGAGGGTTTATTGTCACACCCTAGAGTAGCAAAAATAAATAAAAAATAAATTTCCTTTTTGGGTTCATAGGGAATGACGAGTGAATGTCACTAATTATCCACACCACATAATACCAATCAACTAATGCATAAGAACATCAACATAATCAAACTGAAATGATAACAGTGGTATCGATTACAATCATCAGATTGTGGTCCTCAAGATCACAACAGGTCTGGAGACAATATATGCCCAAGTACCCGTTTAAACTAAACATAATAAAGTTAAGCAGAGTTATAAAACTAAGTACCTATCTTCACTCCCTAGCTGGCGTAGAGGTAGTTATCGGCGTAGTAATCCTTAGCAGGAACACCCTCAGCATAGCTTTCCTCTTTATAGTTGATGTCATTATACTGATCGTGACTTGTAGAATCATAAATGAGGTAGGCTGGACGGAGAATGTCCAGGCAATAAAGGTCGTCAGCCTTCTGAGAGCTGAGTGAAATATAAAGTAACAAGGTACTAACTACAAGAAGTAAAACAATTTTATGAAGACACGAGTTAACTTTTACTATAATTATATCTTTCTCCTTTACTCAACATCGTTAACCAACCCTTGTCGTCTTGTTACTCAAATACCAATATTCAATATACTCTTGACTGGATGAACAAACTCAATCGTATAACTCTAGGGACACACCCTTATTTCGTCCACCGCTTTTAAGAGCATATTCACAGCTCACCGTATGTCATAGACTCCACATCGGTCCGTTCCCAGCTTTTAAGAACATTTGCAAAGCTCACCGCATTACAGGGACATAACGCTTCGAACAAGGTATATCGATCTAATGCTATGACTCAGCGTAACTGTCGCGCTCGCCCCGAAGATAGGGGGCCGTCCCTTCGAGGATCGCGACCGTTACGTTGATAAATGTGTGAAAGGTAGAAAAAAGGTACGTGAAAGTAGGAGTAGGGTCGATTAAGAGTTCATAGTCGCCATCTAACATTTATTGAGGAGTTAGGATCCCTGCAAAGACAATCGACACGATCTTCTTTGACTTTTGAAAAACGTTTTGGAAAAGTAAGGCCCTTTAAAAGTGTGACTCAAATAGTCATGTCAAACCAGAGTTCGTTCGGAGACTCGATTATGTTGAGGGAAGGTATTAGGCACCCTCAAACATCCGTGACACACGGTTGTCAATTTTAGTGGTTTTCATAGTAGTGGAGCATAAGTAAGAAGTAGTATAATATATATACAAGAAATTGAACTTGAGCATACGTGACACTCGATTGCTGATATATATATATATATATATCTCGACTTGAGATAAGTAAAAGATATTTAGAATGTGAGAAAGTATAAGTAGTGGAGGGTTATGGCAGCACCCTAGTAAGGGTTGCATACGTATCTTGACTCAAGAATCAGGCTGTACGTAGTTCTGTGCTGTGTATATGTGTATGAGGGTTTTGGTTGATCTAGACCATTAGTGTGTAAAATAGTATTTTGAGTAAAGTCAGTATAGCTAGGAATTTTAACATGTACGGTGTAGTCCAAGACATTAACCTTGAGAAAGTAGTGGGTTATGAGAAAGTGTTTTAAGTAAAAGTCAGAGTAGATCGATCGCACGATGAGTTTTTGGATTTTTGTTTTTATGATTTTTTTAATCTTTTTGTTATATGTGTCGGAAGTAAGGGTCGGTGCCCAGTGTAAGTGATTTGAAAGTAGTCGTGAAATTATTTATAAGTTCATAGATTTGTTATATATAATAGGTATGCACAATAGTAAGTAAATAAAGCAGTAAAGGCAGATGGACTGACCAGTGGATTTATAGGGAGGCCACACCACTAAGAGTAAGAGTTGAGGATGTTACCTGTGCATAGGCGACTATTGAAGTTCAGTTGATGTTTGTTGAGAAAGAATGTTGCAGAAATAATCCGAGAAGACTCAAGTCATATTTTGACACAAAATCGATTTAAATGGAGCGGGAATCGCGAGTCCGGGTTTAATTGAGCGGGAATCGCGGGGGTTAAAACTGGTATTTTCTGGGTTTGTTTGAAGCTGTGGTTGAGCTGGGCTAATGGGTTTTTGATTTACAAAGATGAATGTGGTCTTGGTTTAGTGTTTGAGGAAAAAACAAAGGGAGTTTTTTTTTTTTTTTTTTTTGGGGGGGGGGGGGGGGGGGGGGGTGTTCTAGGGGTCTTCCAAACAAAGCCTAAGGGAAAGAGTGAATTGACCCTTTTTTGGGGGGTTCTAGGGATTTTTCAAACAAAGCCTAAGGGAGAGAGTGAATTAGCAAATTTTTCTGGAAGCGGGGACCTTCTATTTATAAGGAAAATTTTGATTAAAAAAATTAATTAAATAAAAAATAATAATAATAATAATAAAGTAATAAAATATCTAGATATTGTGTGTGTGCACCACGTTAAATCTTCGGGATTTTTCAGAAAGCTGCGCGGTTGAAAAAGGGACCGCTGGGTTCTCGCGACTAACATAGAATTTCGAAGTCAGAATTGGATTTTTAAAACATTATTTTGCCACATTCGGCATCAGTTATGGCAGAACGCGCCAATTGAGGTGCACTTTCCAAAATCCGGTGTCGGAATGAGACAAAATTACATGAATCCCTTTATTTTAATGTGAAGAGTATTTTCCTCCAATCAGAAAGTGACTCCAATGGGGCGATTGGCCCAAATTTGGATTACTTAGTAGCTAAGCGGAGAAAATATCTAGATATATGTACATACGTCGCGCTTCCAAATTCTTTGGAAGGCAGTGCAATGAAAACTTGGACCTCCATGGTCCTCTTGACGCACGCGAAATTTTAGTGCAAAAATGGAATTCTTAAAACACTATCTAACTCGTATTAAGCACCTGTCTTGACAAATCTATTAATTAAAATGTACTTTTTTGGAATCTGGTATCGGATTGAGATGAAGTTTATATGGATTTCTCCGTCTCAATGTAAAAGGTGTTTTAATCCATACCGAAAATACCACAGCAATTTGATCTCGAAGACCAGGACTTTCTGATGATTTATTAGTAAATTGACGCATCTGTGAGCGATCTTATCGCAGTTTTGCGACTTTCTTCGTTTGATGGCAACGAAATTTCTGAAGGCTCTTCATCTTGACAAATATGGATTTTTGGCATCAATTTTAAACTTTCCGAAGTTTTTTAGTGATGAAACGAAATTTTTCTGTTTGATTCCTATGCCTAATAAAGTACTTTTTTCAGATCTGGTGTTCAATTAAGATGAAATATTATGGAGTCCTCTGTAATGTCACGCACTTCCATTCTGTCATGAAAAATGCTTGTTCCGACACCCAAAAAGCTAAAAAAAGTAATCCCGGTCCCTCTCTGGCAAAATAGCAGATTCGTCCGAACTTTAAAAAATGATTATTTCTTCGCTAGTGGTTCAATTTTGACGATTTGAAGTCTAGGGACCTTGTATTTATGAGCTCTTCACACCCATCGAACTCGATGTACATTATCTACCTACCTCTTTGTAGGTGGGCAAAAATCGGGTGTCTACAACTGATCCAACCTGCTTTTGAAACCATGCTGGTGGGTATTAAAATTGACGATAACTTGATTTGACATTTGATTTAACCTCCAGACATCCTGATCAGGACTTCAACTTTTTCCTCCTCAATTGGTGTGCCCAGTGGGCTCCCTCTACGATAATTATTTTTTTTGGCAGGTTAAAATGGGGTGTCTACAGTCATCTACTAGAAATCTCAGCTCACTGCCTTTTAAGAGCATATAAACAGCTCACCAGCTTTTAAGAGCATACCATGAATCATCTCGTCTATCTTAGAATTACTTGGTCCAGCTCACCGCTTTTAAGAGCATATTAACAGCTCACCGCTTTTAAGAGCATATCATGACTAAATGTCTGTCCACGTATAATACCAGAGCTTACCAAACCTATTAAGGTACCGTACTAACATCGATACACGATAATCCCCATTGTGGCCTGACTACTCAAAATGAAAAGAAACGGATGTCAAACTTTATTCACGAATGACATATTAACTAACGTTATAATATAAAATCCATTATTCATAAACTTTACTTATTCTTTGATGTTACATTATCCCTGATTATCCCAATAATCGCATAACAGAAACTGGAAATGAGCTTAGAACAATCAAACCTTATTATATGAAATAAGGCAAACTGTCCATGAACTGCAACTATGAATCGACTAGGACAAGGTCCAATCAATTGGGATAAAATATGTTAACAATCGATTAGGAAACATGTTAATCGATTGGATCCAAAACCATGTCAATCGATTGCTAACTTTGGCAATCAGTTGGGTTACAAATAATGACAATCGATTGGGAATCTATCCAATCAATTAGGACTCAACTGATGTCAATTGATTGGAACTTCGTCTCCTCCAGCAGATTTATCAAACAGCATATTTAAACGTCATATGGACGTATTTAATACGTCTAAACTTCATAACAACTTGTAAAACATCAAATAGAGGGACCAAGTGAGTTACAACTCACCTAGTTAAGTGTTTGGCTATGGTGGTGGCTATGGAAGCTTGAAACCTCAAGGTTTCTCTTTCTCTCTCTCTTCTCTGTCCTGCCCTCTCTCTGTCTCTCCTTATGTTCTCTTCTGTCTTCTTTCTTCCTTCTTCTCCTCCTCTTTCTTTGTCTTCTTTCTTCTCCTTCAGAGTGTGTGTATATGCTTGTGTATATATATTTAGATATATGTATGGATGTATGTGTGTGTATGATATATATCAACTCTCTCTCTCTAAATCTCGATTGATCCAAACAGACCCAAGGCACAAACTAAACTCATTGATCTTGTCAAAATCAAGATATAAAAGTATACTTTACTTTTCTAAAGATTTGCAGTGTGGAAGTAAAGGTCGAACCCACAGAGATTATTTAAATATCGTGCTTTAATTTTAAAACCTAAATTTAGCTAATTTAAGAAAAACAGATTTTGATTTGATTTTAATTAAACTAATAACAATAGAAGTAAATCTAAATTATGAAAGTAATTAAATAGTTGTTTTTATAATAAGTTTAAGGAACCTAGGATTGCAAATCCACCACTAGCTTCATAATAAGGGTATTTATGAATTACTTTAGCTTATTAAGTTGGATGATAATGGAAAATTGTAGCTACAAGCCCAATTCCTCTGTCAAGAAAATAACTATGGTTCAAGCACCAACATAATCCATCTTCGGTTAGCACTATTTATCCCACACTAAACTAGGGTTGTGGTATAATCCGTCTAATCTAGGCATGGACTATTTGGATACTTGATAGCACAATTCAATTTAAGCACCATTACATGTAAATAATCTAAACAAGCACAGCAAGCATAGATCATTGAGCACACTACCATCAAAATAGATCTAAGACAAGAGTAAACTTTGAAAGTAACGATTTAATCAATAAAAGCACGATTTATTTATAAAAATCCTCGGAACATGTAATTGTCATCCATACATAATAAAACTAAAATAAAAACATAAAATACACCCTATTACTTGGCTAGGGTTTCATTAAAACCCTAGATCTTGAGTTTAGTTATCCATAGAATTGATGAACAGCAAGAGGTTGATGGAGGAGGCCATGGGAATCTTTGGTCTTCTTCTTCTTCTCCTTGCTTTCCTCTCTTCAATGGCTGAAATTTTAGTTGTATATGGTTGTATCTAATGTTGTGTAATGATGTGTAATCACAAAATTGATTTAGAATAGGATTTATATAGAGTTTGGAAGGATTTAGGAAGCTTTCCTAAGCCAAATCGTACTAAAACTGCTCTATTTATGTTTCTGGACGTCATATGCACAAACCACCTTCGCTGGGCACTTTAATTTAACAAAATACGTGTTTTTGATTTTTTTCACAGGTCGCTCTCGCGGCCCGCTCGCACGAGGTCCTTTTCGCTGCATTGCACGACTTTCGTAGAATTGCAATAACTCTTTGCTCGAAACTCGGATTAACTTGCCATTTGCGGCCACGCGTCCGTAACTCAAAGATCTACATTTTATATGTCTAGAGAAATTTCTCAAATCTGAAGTATTCCTTGTCAAAAATGCGATTTTCCAAGGTTGCTACTACATTCATCTTTCATCAGAATCACCGTTTGAGCCCAGAATGACTTCCAAAGCCACTAGTCATTGGATTTTTGTGCATTTTCAAGTTAAAGCTCCAAATCCTACAAAATTTAAATAACTAATAACTACATGAAATGGGCTAACAAAGCGTATTTTAGAACTATAAACGGCAACTATTCGTCGCCGATCACTCATATATATATAGAAAATGAGAGTGCCATGTGTCAAACCACAAGGCAAAAAAGAAAACTTGTCTCTGTAGATGCCAATTGATTGGAACTAGAAGTAATTGATTGGTTATAGATATTTAATGGTAATCGATTGTGAGTCAAGGGCAATCGATTGGTATATGTCACGTAATGCATTCCAGTAGGTAGGAAAGCAATCGATTGGGAAAAGATGGCAATCAATTGGTATCTAAAAAGTGGCAATCAATTGGAACACAAGGGCAATCGATTGGTAACCAAAATTTACCAAAAGGAAAGGAAAGGTTATACAAGTATAAATACGAAGTCTTATTTAGTAATGCACTCCAAAAATATTGGGTATTACATCATTCACCACTCATTAAGGATTTCGTCCTCGAAATCGAAAACAAACAATGTCTATAACAAAAATGAAAACTTCTCACTCATCTCCAACTCTAGCACCCATGAAGCTTCTCCTTCGTCGTGATACTTCCGTTGAATCTTCACCAATGGGATCTCCTTATTTCTGAGCTTCTTGCTCCCTCGATCTAGAATACGAACTGGTCCTTTGTTGAACATAACATTGTTGTTGAATTCAATTTCCTCAAAGTTGATCTTGTGCGCTGGGTCATGAGCACACTTTCTCAACATACTGATGTGGAACACGTTGTGCACTCTTGACATCTTTGGTGGTAACGCGAGTCGATATGCAACTTTCCAAATACAGTCTAGAATCTCAAACGATCTGATGAAATACGATGACAGCTTGCCTCTCTTCTGACCAAATCTGACGATGCCTCGAACAGGTAAAACTTTAAGTAGCACATGGTCTCAACGGTAAACTCCAATTCTTTGCGTCACTTATCAGCATAACTCTTGTGTTGGGTCTGAGCTGTCTTCATCTTTTCACGTACAATCTAAATCTTCTCGCTTGTTTATCGTACCATCTCTGGCCCAAGAAGTTGAGTATCTCTGACTTCGGCCCAACATAGCGACGATCGGCAAGGTCTTCCATATAAGGCTTCAAATGGTGCCATTCCTATGCTCATATAGTAACTATTGTTGTAGGCGAACTCGATCAACGGTAGGTGTTTCTCTCAAGAGCTCTCAAAATCGATATCTCAAGAGCGTAGCATATCTTCCATCACTTGATTGACTCGTTCAGTCTGTCTATCGGTCTACAGATGAAAAGCTGAACTCAAGTTTAGTGTTGTTCCAATCGCTATTTGGAGACTCTTCCAAAACTCTACAGTAAAGTGCAAATCTCGATCTGACACAATAGAAATAGGTACTCTGTATAATCGCACCACGTGCTGTAGATACATTCGGCTCAAATGTTCCACTGGATACATCATGTTGTAGGCAATAAAATGTGCCGTCTTCGTAAGACGTTCCACGATTATCCAAATAACGTCGTGGTTCTGCTGTGACTTCGACAAACCTACTACGAAATCCATGGTTATATATTTCCATTTGCATTGGAGAATCAGTAACTGCTGTAATATTCTAGGTGGTTTCTGATGTTCTGCCTTTACTTATTTACAAGTCAGACACTAAACTACATACTCAGCTACTTCTCGCTTTATTTCTTCCCACCAGAAATTCTTTTTAAGCCCCTGTTCATCTTCGTACCTCTAGGATGAATATTGATCTGTGACTTATATGCTTCATCCAATATTTCTTTCTGGATATTTTCTTCGTCAGGCACACAAAGATTACCTTTACATCGTAAGGCTCTGTCGGTACCAATACTCTAAACCTCTGGTCCCTTGGCTGACATCTTGGAAAACTATAGCTTCAAGTCCTCAGTTATTTGTTGAGCTTTTATGATGCGGCTGGTCAGAGTCAATTGTATCATAAGACATCTAAGATGTTGTCCTTATGTTGCTTCCCTGGCTAAAGATCAAAGTCAGCCAACACTTCCAATGCTTTCTATTCTCGCATCAGTAATGCAACGAGTACTAGTCGAGGTCGGCGGCTTAAAGCATCTGCTACGACATTTACTTTACCTGAATGGTATTGCAACAAAAAGTCACAGTCTTTGAGTAATTCCATCCATCTTCGTTGTCTCATGTTCAACTCCTTCTGAGAGAACAAATACTTCAAGTTCTTATGGTTAGAAAATATGTCAAACTTTTCTCCATAGAGATAGTGTCTCCAATTCTTCAATGCAAACACTATTGCTGCTAATTTCAGATCATGCGTCAGATTATTCTTCTTATGTACCTTTAATTGTCTGGATCCATATGCAATAACATTCCCATCCTATATAAGCATACAACCAAGTCCTTGGTGTGATGTATCATTGTAGATTACATACCTTTCTCCACTCTGAGGTATCACGAGTATTGGTATAGAAGTCAATCTTTCTTTTAACTCCTGAAATGCACCTTCATGTTTGTCTGTCCATTCATACTTTATTTCCTTTCTCGTCAAATCCGTCAAAGGTCCTGCAAGGTTGGAGAATCCTTCGACAAATCTTCGATAATATCCTGCTAGACCAAGAAAACTTCTAACTTATGTTGCATCAGTTGGTCTGTTCCAATTTAAGACAGCATCAATCTTAGATGAGTCCACAAAGGTACCATCGTGAGATATAACATGTCCAAAGAATTTGACCTCCTGTAGCCAAAATTCACACTTGTTGAACTTTGCTTACAACTTGTTATCTTGAAGCTCTTGTAAAGCAATCTGTAAGTGTTCTTTGTGATCCTCTTCTATCTTTGAGTAAATCAAGATGTCATCGATGAATACTATAATGAATTTATTCAGATATGGTCTGAATACTCTATTAATTAAGTCCATGAATACTATTGGAACGTTCGTCAATCCAAAAGGCTTAACTAGAAACTCATAATGCACGTATCTTATTCGTAATGCAGTCTTCGATACATTCTCCGGTCGAACTAACAACTGATGATATCCTGAGCGTAAATCTGTAATACCCTGGATTACTTTTATAGATAACCATAACTCACCATTAATTTTGTTTGATGTTTATCTCAGAGGTTACTAGCATTACTCTTGTGCATACCACAAATGGAAGTAGCATTAGATAAAAGTTATCCATTAGTTTAGTGTTGTGTGGTCCTTTAAGAAAGGAATTAGGATTCAAGCTTGAAAGGCTTGTTTGGATAATGTCTTTGTAATTTTCATTAGTGTCACATACTGAAAGTTACTAACTTAATATTGTTATAATTATGATATGAAAATTTGTCATATGGAATTGAACTTGTAACTTGCAAAACCATCTCAATTTCTAAACCCTAAAAAGATTATTTAACTATTGGCTCAAAATGACTGCCATGCGATACATACCAAAACTAAAACTTCAAACTCATACTAAAAAACATGATAGTGATGATCCGTCAACCACTTGGTGTTTTATTTATCATTTCAACCGATCTCTTAGAACATCCACAATGGTGTTTTTTTTTATTCCACAACTTAGGATAGATTTAAGTAGGAGCACGATAATGGTAGGAACCGTCAAAAAGTTATATTCTATAGGATATTGGAATTTAAGTTTATCATACGACTAACTTTAAGTTATGGTACCACCAAATGGACGAGGATTAACCGTATAGAATGAAACTTATTTCGTAAATGTTTTGTCAATTGTATCACATACCACGTGATACAACTCACATAGCATGTAGAATAATTATTAAACGATTTAAAATTTAAATTTTGGAAAAATATCAACATTCCAAATATAGTAATCTATACTATTATAAAGGGAAAGGGAGAGGTACCATCTGCATCTTTCCTATATCCTGTATTTATAATTAAACAAATTATATTTTACTAAGAAAATATCAATTAAAAATGATACACCCAGAAATATCCTTCTACAGTCAAACTTCCGCATCAACAACAATGGACCCAGGTTATCCGGGAAGGAAACTGGTGGCCCATTGTTCCCGGGGTCCATAAGTATAACCGCTCGGGATGCGCGTGCAGCCCGTGAATGCGACTCGGCAGTTCTCCACCAAGTGTGGATTGACAGCCAAGCTACTCAACAGTTTCCTAAATCAGTCAGAAGACTAATGGAAGGTGTATACAGTTTCCTAAACCATTTAGGAAACCTCCCATGATTTGTGCTCATCAACTTGTAATTGGATTAGGTTTCCTTATCCCATTAATTGCCTATTACAGGTGGTCCATACCCCGGCTGACCGTTACGACCGGTCCCACCCCGGGTAGGGTCCCGACCTCATACCAGACGGTTCCTCGGAAGCAGTCTTGATTTTCAAACTTCATCTGATGGGACATCACATCAACTCCGAAAATGGGGGGCAACTGATACCCCCAGAAATATCCTTCTATAGTCAAACTTCCGCATCAACAGCAAAGGACCCAGGTTATCCGAGAAGGAAGCTGGTGGCCCATCGTTCCCGGGGTCCATAAGTGCAACCGCTCGGGATGCACGTACAGCTCGTGAATGTGACTCAGCGGTTCTCCACCAAGTGCGGATTGACAGCCAAGCTGCTCAGCAGTTTCCTAATTCAGTCAGAAGACTAATGGAAGGTGTATACAGTTTCCTAAACCATTTAGGAAACCTCCCATGATTTTGTGCTCATCAACTTGTAATTGGATTAGGTTTCCTTATCCCATTAATTGCCTATTGCGGGTGGTCTCTTGCACTTATAAAAGGGGCCACTCACCCCATTGAAGGGGATCGCATTCTTATACACACATTCATCTCTCACGCATACACCCGGCCGGTATTACTGGTAGTGCCGCCCCCAATTGTTAGCTCACCAGGCCCGCCGGTGATCTGCTAGTACAACGCACTGACGCACCCATGGACGTAGGTCACCTTATTAACGGGACTGAACCACATACAACTATTTGTGTTATAATCTCTCTCTTACCAATTTTCGGCATCATCAGTTTGGCACCGTCTGTGGGAACCGACAAGTCTTCTCATCAATAAATTCTTGACTGATCAACATGCCGCCAAAGACGGGTAAGAAAGCTACTGCTCCGACCGGTTAGGAGAACTTGCAGCTTGAGTAGCAGGCCGCCTCCATAACCTCTGAGCAGATGACGACAGCACTAGCGCAACTCCTGGAAGGCCAACAGCAAACCCAGCAGCAAATCGAAGCACTGTTGGCCCTGTAGGAGAAGCGCCCTCAATCAGAGCACCAAACCGGGAGAAGTGCACCCGACCGGGAGCCCGGAAGAGTCCGGAACCATACCCATTCTGCACCAGTATCCCCGTGGGATTGGGAGCACGCCCAGGAAGGTGACCGTAGCGGAGCGCCCAAGTACCCCAGGAGACGAGCTCGGACCAATCCTTGTCGGGTTGAAGATGCCAGGGACATCATCAACAAGCGACGCACCTCCAGGGGGGAGGGATCAGGGCCGAAGCCCAGGGAATCAGCCAAGGACCCTTCGGCTGGGAGTCGGGGGGATCTTAGGTGTCACGTCTCAACGTAGCATAATACATGAAAGCATTTAATTTCCTTTATGGACTCGTAGGTCGTGACGAGTGAGTATGACCAATTGTCCCTGCAACAAATAACTTAAACAACATTTCTAAAAGAAAGGTTACTAATAAAACATAAGCTCCAAAATTAAAACTTACTAAACTATTACATAAGTCCAGGTCTTAGGCACAAACGCCCTTGTTCAAAAGTCTGAAGCTAGTTTATTATAAACCCAAATTAAAAGACAGAGGAAATATAAAGCAGCCTCCTGGAAAGTCCCCTGCCTCTAACTAGCATAGTCAAAATACCCTGGCTGCTCCTGACCCTGAAAATCTGGACATACAGTCCAGGACGCATCAACGCCGTCAGCTTATGCAAGTTGGTGAGCAAAATAAACGAGTGCTCACAATGTATATATAAGCATATAAACAACGGTGCAATTTAACTTTAAAAGCAATAAATTCAAGGTTCCAATTCCAACATAAGTCACGGGGGAATAGTGTAAGCAATAAATATGCGACCGTGCATGAACAATGTAACATCTCATCTTTCTGACTCTTTTCTCTCAACCAAAAACTGACTCAACCAAACCATTACCTCAGATACCAGGAATAATATTCGATCGATATCCAAAACAGCACACCATACCATCGCTTCAGATACCAGGAATAATATCCGATCGATATCTAAGCCGCACTCAATACCATCATTTCGGATACCAGGACTAATATCCGATCGATATCCGAAACAAGCGTCCTAGATACCAGGAATAATATTCGATCGATATCTAAGCCGTAACTCAATACCATCATTTCAGATACCAGGAATAATATCCGATCGATATCCGAAACAAGCACCCTAGATACCAGGAATAATATCCGATCGATATCTAAGCCGTAACTCAATACCATCACTTCGGATACCAGGAATAATATCCGATCGATATCCGAAACGAGCGCCCTAGATACCAGGAATAATATCCGATCGATATCTAAGCCGTAACTCAATACCATCGCTTCGGATACCAGGAATAATATTCGATCGATATCCGAAACGAGCGCCCTAGATACCAGGAATAATATCCGATCGATATCTAAGCCGTACTCAACACTGTCGCCTCCAATACCAGGAATCATATCCGATCGATATTGAGGTCGCACACCAGACCGCCGCTCTTTACTCTTTTCACGCTTTCTCACACACATGCATATTGACACAACCTCGACCCTAATATGTATGTCAATGTTCATAGTTTGCAGTAACAGTTATTTATCTCAAGGCTGAATATTCGTTAAACATAATTCTCAGTCTTAAACATTCTTATAAGTCCAATACCTAATCAGTGAGCCTTTAAAACAGTATATTTGTCAAACAGTTCTTTAAAAACTTTCAAAACCTTTTCCAAACAGTCCCTTATATAAAAATACAGAAACTGCTCAAAATGCCAGGTCGCGCGAACGGGTCGCGCGCGCGAAGGGGGAGAATGGGTCGCGCTCGCGAAGGGGGATGGGTGGTCGCGCGAGCGGGTCGTGCAAGCGAAGGTGGAGCACTGGTCGCGCAAGCGGGTCGCGCGCGCGAATGGGGGAATGGTTCGTGCGAGTGAGCTCTTGCAGTTTCATCATCTTCCTCGTTTTTCCCCTGTTTCTGGTTTTAAACTGAAATTTTACCCATTTTCAAATTCTGATTTAAACGATACATGTAATATATGGATCTCTTCAGTTTTTCGCGTAGATTAAGAATACGAAATCAATTTAAACAATTACGGATTATATCTCTAGATATTCGCAATTAAAGTAAGGGTATCAAAACTTTAAATCAACGGTACGTCGCGATACGAATGAATTACTGTGTAGGATTCGAACCACAGCTTATTGGGACTATGATCTTCCAAAATCAATTCACGGAATTGATTTTGGTTGAGTTTTGTAAAACTCCAATTCAAAGCTTCAATGGTGAAATACATATATATACACATATACACACCTATATATACTGAAATATACGTATATAAACACGGCGAGTGAGTTTATAATACTCACTGAGGGCAAATATACAGATAATTTGAGATCGAGGATTTCTGCCGTCGATTCCGTCGTTCGAATTTTCTCCTCCGTTCTCTCTTTGATCTTGATATATATATATATAGCTATGTATGTATAACTGTGTGTAAGCATGTAATGTATAATATGTGTGTGTTATGTTAATCTATGGAGAGATCAAGGTGAGTTGATAGAGAATTGCTAGAGATTTGAGAGTCTGTGAGAAAACGAGAGTACACAATGACATATATATAGACTGCCCAAAATTGGGCTCCAAGAAAGCCATGGAAATTCGCACGGTGTGGTTGAGCTCACGTGCTCCCACACCAAAACGCGGTATAGACGCAGATTGAAACATAAAACTGGTATTTTACGGTTGAAATAAAAAATACAGAAATTATATTAGTGTAGGAATAAATTCCGGGTTGTACAAAAATATAGATATTGATTTTGAAACCATAGAAAATATTTTTCTGTATTTATAGAAATTACAGTTTTGACCCCAGATATATAATACAAAGAGAAATTAAATCAAATACTCATGGAAATGAAATGCAGTATTTATTTATTAATGAAAATAAAATACAGGGTGTTACACTCTACCCACCTTAACAGAGATTTCGCCCCGAAATCTGAGCTAACTAATCCTGAAACAACTCGGGGTATCTAGTCCTCATATCTGACTCTAACTCCCATGACGCTTCTCCCTCGTCATGATGCCTCCACTGAACCTTAACCAAAGAAACGTCTCTTCTTCTCAGCCTCTTGATACTCTAGTCAAGAATCCTTACAGGTCTATCCTTGTAGACAACATTCTGACTCGTCTCAATATCATCAAAATTTACCACATGTGAAGGATCCCGTATGTATTTCCTTAATATACTAACATGGAACACATTATGAACACCAGACATCTTTGGTGACAATGCGAGCCGATAAGCCACTTTTCCAACTTGCTCCAATATCTCAAACGGTCTGATAAAACGAGGTGCCAACTTCCCTCTTTTCTGACCAAAACGTACTACTCCCCGAATAGGTGAAACTTTAAGGAGTACATGATCTCTGACACTGAACTCCAAATCCTTTCGACGTCGATCCGCATAACTCTTGTGTCTACTCTGTGCAGTTTTCATCCTTCCCCTGACCAGTGAAATCTTCTCATTGGTTTCTCTCACCAAATCTGGTCCCAGCAGTTCTGTGTCTCCCACTTCAGCCCAACACAACGGAGATCGACATGGCCGTCCGTACAAGGCTTCAAATGGTGCCATCCCAATACTCGAGTGATAACTGTTGTTATACGCAAATTCGACCAACGTTAAGTGCGTCTCCCAAGACTCTTCAAAGTCAATTGCACAAGCTCTGAGCATATCTTCCATAATCTGATTGACACGCTCGGTCTGTCCATCAGTCTGAGGATGGAAAGTTGTACTCATCTTGAGCGAAGTTCCCATAGCCTTCTGCAGACTTTCCCAAAATCCCGAGGTAAAACGTGTATCACGATCTGATACAATCGACACAGGCGCACCGTGCAGTCGCACCACTTGCTGTAGGTACATTCGACTCATCCTTTCTACTGGATAAGTCATATTGTACGCGATAAAATGTGCAGACTTCGTCAGACGATCCACAATTACCCAAATCGCGTCATGATTTTGTTGTGACCGGAGTAATCCAACCACGAAATCCATAGTTATATGTTCCCACTTCCATCCTGGAACAGGTAAGGGTTGCAACAATCCTGAGGGTCTCTGATGTTCGGCCTTCACTTATTGACAAGTCAAACATTTAGACACAAACTCGGCTACTTCTCGCTTCATCCCTTCCCACCAGAAGTTTCTCTTCAAATCTTTATACATCTTTGTTCCTCCTGGGTGTACTGTCAGTCTCGATTTATGTGCTTCTTCGAGAATATCTTTTCTCAAATATACACACAATCTGTCTCGACATCGATATCCTTCATCGGCCCCAACCTTCCATTCCGTAGGGTCCTTTTCTGACATCTTGGCGAACCATACTTGAAACTTCTCGTCTTTATTTTGGGCCTCGATGATTCGACTCACAAGTGTTGGTTGTACCATGAGGCATCCAAAGTGTTGCCTGACACTTCCCTAAAAAATCTGCACATCAAATTCTGTGATTGTCTCTAAAGCTTTCCATTCCCTCAACATCAATGAAGCAATCATTCCTTGATGTTTCCGACTTAAGGCGTCAGCGACTACGTTAGCCTTACCAGGGTGGTATTCTAATGTGAAGTCGTAGTCCTTAATTAGTTCCATTCACCGACGTTGCCTCATGTTCAGCTCTTTCTGAGTAAACAAATACTTGAGGCTCTTGTGGTCTAGATGGCGTTGGTTACCACCATCGACGAATTGCTATGCCTGGCCTTCCCTAGCACTCTCAAGGGGCCAGCGGTGTAGTGGTTCCACGCCCTCAAGCCACGAACGGTTGATGACTTTAAGACGCTGAGCAAGCTGTTCATCAACCAGTTCGTAGGGATGCTTAACCAGTCACAGCCGGATACTCAGCTGTTAACTGTCAAACAGCGAAAGGGTGAGTCCCTAAGGGAGTATGTGGATGGCTTTAATCAGCAGAGGCTCCAGATCCGCAATTTGAATGAGACAGCGGTCATTATGTCCATCTGCTCGGGAGTTCAACACACCAAGGTTGCTACATCGTTCCATCGAGACCGACCGATAATCCTGGTGGAGCTCTCGGAGAGGGTTGGAAAGTACATAGACACGGAAGAGTTCCTCAAGTCCAAACTCGCCGGTTTTGCGGGGGACGAGTCCCCAAAAACCCAAAAACCAAACAACGGCATGAGGACTCTGAGAAGGGCCCGGTTAAAAAACCCAAGCAAGACCAGCAGAGAGGAGGTCGGGATCAGCTCCAGATGGCTTTCACGCCCCTGTCCCGACCAATCCACGAGGTTATGGCCGCCGTCGAGACGCAGAGGTTACTTCAACAGCCGGCAAAGCTCAAAGCCCCGACCGGGAAGAGAAATCGGGACAAGTTTTGCCGCTTCCATAGAGACCACGGCCACAACACAGAGGACTGCTTCAAGCTAAAGATAGAAATTGAAAAATTGATCGAGCAGGGTCATCTCACAGAGTACGTCGTAACAGATGAACGGCCACAACGCAAGGAGCCCGAGCTCCCGGTCAAATATAGCCTCTCGGCAAAATCAATGTGATCTTCGGAGGAACTTCACGCGGTGGGGACTCACAGTCGGCACAGAAGAGGCATGCTCGGGCATCTTGGGCGGATGTCTGGCAGGTCCAATCCACCGGCACCCCGCCAACTGATGTCTTGACATTCACCTCCGATGATCTGTAGGGCGTCCACTGCCCCCATGATGACCCGTTGGTTGTGACGCTTTCTATAGCCAATTACATGGTCAAGAGGGTGTTGGTAGACACAGGCAGTTCGACCGACATCATGTTCGTGACAGCGTTCGATTAGCTCAGGATAGCCAGGGATCGCCTCCGATCGGTTTCTACTCCCCTGGTAGGTTTTAACGGATCAAGCACCCGACCGCTCGGTACCATGGAGCTTTCCGTGCTTATGGGAACTTACCCTTAGCAGACCTCCCTACTGGAAAGTTTCATGATCGTGGAGGCCCCGTCCGCCTACAATGCATCCTCGGTAGGCCTATACTCAACAAAGCCAGGGCCGTCGTGTCCACTCAGTGTTTGATGGTTAAGTTCCCGACTCCTCACGGACCCGGGAGCCTCCGTGGAGACCAGGCGACTGCCCAGAGTTGCTATGTCAGTTCCCTCCGGTAGGGCACCATTACCGAGACATTGAACATCCAGGAGATGGACCCGAGGGACCAGAATGATAGAGTGGACCCGAATGAAGAATTGGAGCAAGTGACGCTGGACTCACAATTCCCAGACCGAACGGTCAGCATCGGCACCCTGCTGGAGCCGCGCCTCAGGGAAAAGCTGATCCAATTCCTGCAACAGAGTCAAGATGTGTTCGCCTGGTGCCATGAAGATATACCCGGGATTGATCCCCGGGTGATGTCTCATCGGCTCAACGTCGACCCAGGCTCTCGGCCGGTGAAGTAGAAGAGACTGGGGCATGGCCCCCAAGAGACAGAAAGCAGTATGTGAGGAGGTCGAGAAGCTCCTCAAGGCCCACTCCATACGAGAAGTCCACTATCCCGAATGGCTGGCCAATGTGGTACTTATCAAGAAGAGCAACGGGAAGTGGAGGATGTGCGTGGACTTCACCGACCTGAATAAAGCCTGCCCCAAGGACTTCTATCTGCTGCCCAGGATAGACCTCCTTGTGGATTCCACGGCCGGCCATTCACTCCTCTCGTTTATGGACGCCTACTCCACGTACAATCAGATCAGCATGTACCCCAAGGACAAAGAAAAGACCTCGTTCATCACAGATCAGGGGACCTACTGCTACAAAGTCATGCCCTTTGCCCTAAAAAATGTCGGGGCAACTTATCAATGCCTGGTCAATCATATGTTCAAAGACCTGATCGGGAAATCGATGGAAGTGTATGTCGACGACCTGCTGGTCAAAAGCCAGGATGAGTCTGACCATCTGGAACATTTGGCCGGGGCCTTCAGCATTTTGAGGAAGTTCGGGATGAGGTTGAACCCGGCCAAGTGCACCTTTGGCGTCTCATCCGAAAAGTTCTTGGGGCACCTGGTCAGTAGGCGGGGAATCGAAGCGAACCCTGAGAAAATCCAGGCCGTCATCAACATGCGGTCGCCCAAGTCAACCAAAGAAGTACAGAGTCTGGCCGGACGGGTTACCGCGTTGAACAGTTTCGTGTCCTGAGCGACCGATCGGTGCCTACCGTTCTTCAAGATCCTCCATAAGGCCTTTCAATGTTCAGAGGAGTGTGAGGAGGCGTTCCAGGAACTCAAGAAGTACTTGGCATCCCCCCCTCTGCTCTCAACACCCGTACCAGGGGAAGAATTATTTCTATACCTGGTAGTATCACCCTCAGCGGTTAGGTCGGTACTCGTTAGGGAAGAGCACGAGATACAGTTCCTAGTGTACTATACCAGCCGGACGCTCCAAGGCGCAGAGAGCAGATACTCCCGCAACGAAAAACTTGCATTCGCACTCATCACCTCCGCCCGAAGACTCCGTCCGTACTTCCAGGCCCATGTTATTATGGTCCTTATTGACCAACCTCTCTGCAGAATCTTGAGCAGGCCTGAAACGTCCGGGAGGCTCGTCAAGTGGGCTGTAGAGTTGGAAGAATTTGAATTGACATACCGCCCTCGGACGGCGATCAAAGGACAAGCAGTGGCAGACTTTTTGGTTGAGTTCACATATCCAGAAGACCCGGTTAAAGAGATTGACCCACCGGTCCTACCGCTTGGGTTACAGGCTGACATCCCCACCTAGGTGCTGTATATGGACGGATCCTCAAACCAACAAGGCAGCGGGGCAGGAATCATCTTGACTACCCCTGACGGCATCCAGCTCCAGTATGCCTTAAGGTTTGGGTTCTGCGCCTCTAACAACGAGGCTGAGTATGAAGCCCTATTGGTCGGATTGTAATTTGCCACTTCCATGGGTGCGCAACAGGTCCAGGGTTACAGCGACTCCCAGCTTGTGGTCAATCAAGTCAACCAAGAGCATGAAGCTCGGGGAGACAACATGGTAGCCTATCTAGCCCTTGTCTGAGCGGTTTCGAAGAAGCTTCAGGGTCTGTCCATCACGCAGATATCCAGAGAGGAAAACACCAGGGCCGACCTGTTAGCCTGCCTCGTTTCGTCTTCTGAGTCAGACTTGCTCGGGATATGGGTAGAATACCTACCCGAGCCGAGTGTGATCAACTCAGAATGCATGGAGGTGGAACTAGACGCCCTGAGACCCAGCTAGATGGAACCGATCGTGGAATTCCTGACAACGGGCGCGTTACTAAACGAGAAGGAGAAGGCCTGCCGGGTCAGGTACCAGGCGGCCCGTTATTATCTTACAGACGGCATCCTTTACAAAAGGGGATTCTCTATACCGTATCTCCGCTGCGTTCATCCCGCACAGGTTCAATCAGTGTTGTGCGAAATCTATGAAGGAGTATGTGGGAATCACATCAGAGGCTGGGCACTTTCTAGAAAAGCCTTATTGCAAGGATATTACTGGCCGACAATGACCCGAGATTCTCAGGAGTATGTCAGAAGATGCGACAAATGTCAGAGGTACTCTCCCATGA
Organism: Hydrangea macrophylla; assembly: GCA_033977485.1. Taxonomy (NCBI): domain Eukaryota; kingdom Viridiplantae; phylum Streptophyta; class Magnoliopsida; order Cornales; family Hydrangeaceae; genus Hydrangea; species Hydrangea macrophylla. Next base: position 141,230,225 of record CM066988.1, on the reverse strand, counting down.
TTAACCGACCAGGAGAACTTCAAACACCGATCCAAAGCCCATGGCCCTTTGCCCAGTGGGGTATCGATATTGTCGGACCCCTACCAATGGGAAAGGGACAGGTCAAGTTTGTAGTCATCGCCGTTGACTACTTTACCAAGTGGGCGGAGGCCGAGCCCTTGGCAATAATAACCGAGCGCAAAATAGAAAGCTTCATGGAAAAGAACATCCTCATTAGGTTCGGCATCCCCCGGGTTCTGGTTAGCGACAACGGCAGGCAATTCGACACCCCATTGTTCAGGCAGTTCTGCTCGGGCTATGGAATACTCAATCACTACTCCTCTCCCGAGCACCCTCAAGCCAATGGTCAAGCCGAGGTGACAAACCGTACGATCCTGCAGTCAATCAAAACAAGACTTGAAAGTGCCAAAGGACTATGGGCAGAAGAACTGCCAACCCTCATGTGGGCCTACCGAACTACACCCCGAGCGGCAACAGGTGATGCGCCGTTCTCCTTAACTTACGGGTTCGAGGCAGTGGTCCCTATAGAGCTCGGGTTGCCTACTTACCGGGCGGCGAATTACAGTGTGCCCGACAACGAGGATGCTTGGTAGAGGAGAAAAAAGATCGGGCGTATCTAAAAGTTGCAGCCTACAAGCAGAGGGTGTCCCGGTACTATAATAGCAAGGTGAAGCATCGCAGTTTTCAAGTAGGAGACCTCGTCCTTAAGGCAGTGAACTAGTTTACATGAATCACGAGCCATGGGAAGTTGGGGCCAAACTGGGAAGGTCCATATACGGTTACCCGAGTCAACCGACCGGGAAATTACTGGCTTCAGGGGTGATCCCAGGATGTCCCATTCGGGGTGATCCCGGGATATCTTGCGCTTTAAGTCTTCGTAGCCCTGGAAGAAGCCATCATCAAAAGCTTCCTCCCGGGCCCCCGCCGCTGCAGCCTCCTATAGTTCCTTCTCCCGTGCCTCCGCTGTCGCTGCGCAGGCCTGAGCAGAATCTAGGTCGACCTTGGTGGTAGCTAGTTCGGCTTGAGCAGCTCCGAGGCTGAAGGCCAAACCCTTCACCCTGTCCTTCTCTATGGCCAGAGCGGTGCCCCTGGCCTCTGAGATCGCCCACTCCTCAGACAGAGTGGCTTCAACAGCAGCGGCCCTCCTTGCCAAGGAAGGTAGGATGGACTCAGCCCCGGCGGCCATGCATCCGACCTGCGAAAAGTTAAAACCGACCGGTCAGAGAACCAACACAATTGACAAAATAAGTTAAAGAAAAGGAGGTAAAGACATGAGAACTCACCAGGTGAGAGAGGCTGTACAGCCAGCTCTGGAAGACCTCGCGATACATGTTTTCACATACCTCCACTTGGATGGGAAGTAGACCAGGCCTTACCCGCTCCCTGATCTCGGTCGAGGCAGTTATCGGTGCCACAACTAGTACCCCCGCCCGGGGGGCAGTTTCTTCAACTACTACCATGCGGGGCGTTGAGGTCCCCACTGGCTCAGGACGGACGCCGTGCCGGATCTGCCTCAGTGGGCGCTCTCCACCCGGGGCCTCGGCGGCGGGTCTTTTTCCTTGTGTTACCGCCATCCGGGCGGCAGCAGTAGCGGCGGCAGCGGCCTGCCTCTCCCTCAGTTGCTCCATATTTCTCTTCGAAGCCATCTCTACAAAAAAGAAAAGATTGAACAATTAACAATCAGAAATTCATAATGACCATAAATTCATAATGACCATATCGGGTTCTGAAAGCAGTCTTAGGTATGTCTTCCTTCTGTACCCTCAACTGATGATATCCCGACCTAAGGTCTATCTTGGAAAATGTTGTAGCTCCTTGAAGTTGATCAAACAAATCGTCAATCCGAGGCAAAGGATACTTGTTCTTGATAGTCACTCGGTTCAATTCTCTGTAGTCGATACACAGCCGAAGCGTTCCGTCCTTCTTCTTTACGAATAACACTGGTGCTCTCCAAGGCGATGTACTTGGACGTACAAAACCCAGGTTCTCGAGCTCTTGAACTTGTTCCTTCAATTCCAATAGTTCTGTGGGGGCCATTCTGTAGGGAACCTTGGTGATCGGTACAGTACCCGGTATAAGCTCAATACAGAACTCTATACTTCTCTCGGGTGGCAAACCAGAAATGTCTTGAAATACTTCTTCGAAGTCCTTGACTACAGGTATAGATGATGCTGTCACCTCTGTACTGACGACTTCGATATTCGCCAAACATCTCGTGAGGAACATATCTCCCGAAGAGTTACATTGAAAATCAAAGGGTTGATTCTCATTGTCGGAAAATGTAATTCTCTTCCTCGCACAATCCAACTTCACTTGATTCTGAGAGAGCCAATCCATTCCGAGGATTATGTCGAACTCTTTCATTGATAGGACAATCAACCTAGCAGGGATTTCTCGATCTCCTAACCGTAAGGGACAATCCTTGCACACGTGTTCTAATCTGACTGCAGCTCCTAGTGGCGAAGTAGCCTTCAAAGCTTTCTCCAAGCGATGAGGTAAGATACCCAATCTCCGAATTGTATTAACAGATATGAATGAAAGAGCAGCACCCGTATCAAATAACACTTTAACATGAGAGTTAAACAGAGTTAATGTACCTTCTACTGCTTGCTGATCCGGTTGAGCTTCTCCATAATCTCCTTCTTCATACGCAGTTCCATCATATCTAGCGGCATCAGGGATAATAGCATTCAAGCGAGTCTGACCCTATTGACCATAAGTCACCTGCTTAGGAGCAGTGCAGAACCTACTGATGTGACCTAGTTCACCACAGTTGAAGCAGACTATCCCTTGCTGAGCAGCACACCTTGGTGCCTTGCAATCACGAGCCAGATGTCCAGGGTTGCCACAGTTGAAGCACTTTCCACTACTACTTCCTTCTCCTACTCGGGGTTGAGTCGGATAGGTAATAGCCTGGGTCTTCTTGCTTCCATCAAAATTCCTCTTCTGCCCTTGGGTATGGTTCATTGGTGGTCTATTCCCAAAATTACCCCTTTGAGGCGGTCGGAATTCAAATTGTTTTCGGTTTACTCGAGCATCCTCTTCCAGATCGGTAGCCAAACCAACAAGTCCTTCAAACGATTTATCTAAGTGACCGAGAGTCAGGCGACGAATCTGAGGTGTCAGCCCTTGGTTATACTTACGGATCTTCTTCTCCTCAGTATCAACCAGGTGAGGGGCAAACCGAGACAGTCTCTCAAACTGTGTGGTGTACTCTTGTACTGACTTGGTTCCTTGCGTCAGGTCCATGAATTCTTTCTCTCTTCTGTGCCTCTCCGTAGCTGGGAAATACTTCTCCAAAAATCTCCCCTTGAACGCAGCCCACATCATTCCCATTGCAGCTCCATTCCTGATAGTAGCTATGACCAAATCCCACCAATCTGCGGCAGCATCGGTTAATTGAAACGTAGTCAATCTCCTCTTGTCCATCTCATTGCACTGGACAGCTTCGAACATACGGTCCATCTGTCTTAACCATTGTTCGGCCTTCCAGGGTTCTGCTGTACCTGCAAACTGCTCGGGCCTTAGTGCACGGAATCTCTCCAGCAATTTGTCTCCAGTTTGGCGGTCTCGTCGGTTTTCATTCTGATTACTAACCCTTTCGAGACGTCTAATGAAAGCTTCAAATATTCCCGTGGGATCGGCAGCCTCAGGTGCTCCTTCGATCAAATTTCTGTTCCTCCTTAATCCTCCAGCCATTCTATGTATGATAGTGATAGTAGAATGAGAAATATGCATGCAACAGTACTATGAAGCAATTCAAATGACGACAATATCCAAAAGAGTATATTATATATATAACTTCTTGTCAAGTTGATACAAAAAGCATGTATGGTCAGATCAATGCCTACCCTAGCTGTATGGGTTATGACGCATGCAAGAGTTAATGTTACAAAAATGGGGTCATTGCCCTACACTCTAATGCATGTAATTACAGTTGCAAAAAGAGATAGAGCTAATAGTCAAAAGTAATTAATATGTACACAGCCATATCTAGAACGTCAATCGTCTCCATAAGCGGTTATCAGGAGATCTAGCGAATCGACAGGGCAAAATCGCTGAACAACGAACGGTCCAACCCCGTCATAGCTGTGAGAGGTGGACGATGAAGCAGGTATAGGGGCATCTGCCTCATTTACCATCTCCTCAGGTAAGGCTAGCTCAAGTGCTAGCTCAGCCTCTAGGTCAGCGGCGAGATCATCTAGACCTATGCCATCCTCTATAATCTCCCCACCTACTGGGACCACATGAACAACCTCTGCATCGTCCTCGGCGATGGGAACTACTGGCGGGGGCATCTCTAGCTGAGCCAGATGGGCATGCACAATCTGGATCTCGAGGGGGAGGTAGAAAGCATCGCTATCGACCAACCTCAAAATCTAGACCAAAACCAAGCGTTGAGCCTCTGCGAAGTAACGAAGCTCTAGGCGGATACGAGTCAAGTCAACTAGGTCTACCACGTGAACCTGGTGCCATACGTCAGATGCTACGGTCGCTGTGGCCAACTGCTCAATGGCCGCATGATATAAGTCGAGAAAGGCTGGGATCACTGCCCCAGGTGTCACAAAGTGTCCTCCAAATCTGTCTGGTACATATAGCGGATAAGCTGGATCCATACCTGATAATAAGGTACTACTTAAGTCAGATAAAGATAATCTTAGGCGTTTGGGTTCTGAGTCTATCCTCCCTGTCGTATCATCGGGTGTGTAGCACTTAATGGAATGTGGAATCGGGTCTGTACTGGTAAACCCTAACCTGGCTAAACTATCTTGAGATAAATAATAACCTGGCTCTGATACCACTAAATCCTGTCACGCCCCGACGTAGCATAAATAAGGAAAGCGTTTAATTTCCTTTATGGACCCGTAGGTCGCGACAGTTTGAAGGATCGATTCTGTCCCAAACGTCAAATAACAAAACATAATAATCAGAGCAGAGCAATCAAAGCTTACAAATTATTCTAACTTAATAAGTATTACAGCACGGGTCATCTAAAGGCACAGACCGCCTTGAAACAAAACAATAGCTTAAAGTCTATTACAGTCATCCTTATAACACAAACGGTTTAAAACTTAAAACATGAAATAAGTAAACAGTTCCCTCATTCCGAAAGCAGCCATTCTCAATTAGCATAGTCGTATGATTCCTCCTGGTTATAACCTGAAAAGCCTGAACACGAATGTCCAGGACGCATCAACGTCGTCAGCTTCGAGAAGCTGGTGAGTATTAAAAACATAGCTTTGAATGTAACACATACTCAATTACCTTTTTCCATTTTCAGTTTTGTAAAAACAATAGTGTGACCATAAAGAGAATTTAATTAATAAACAACAAGGAATATATTAAAAGTCGTTCATTCATAAAACCAATACTCATGTATGAGACAATGCACCACACTCATCTTGCCGACTCTTTTCTCTCGACAGCCACAACAACCCACTATCTTACTCCTGGTATCTTTGAAACACTCAGATAGCCACACTTTAGCAACGGGGCGCCAGGGAGTGTCCAGTTTGCCTCACACTTTGGTCCGGGGTACCAGGGAGTGTCCATTGCCTCACACTTTGAATACCTAAACCGCCATGCAAATACCGGAGCAACCTCACGCAGTATCCAAACTCGGGTATCAGGGAGTGTCCGTAGGCCACACTTTAGCACTACCATGGGTGCCAGTGAGTGTCCAAGTCGGCGTCACACACTTTAACGCTTCCATGGGCGTCAGGGAGTGTCCAAATTTGCCACCGTCGCATTTCAAAGATACCCTCACCACAACCACAACCACCACCACAACCACAACCACAACCACAACACAATCTCAACCACAACCACAACACAATCTCAATCACATACTCTTTCCACACTACCATTACTCTTTTCCACACTGACTGACACCCACATGCATGTACCACTGACCCCACATGAATGACATGCACTTAAACATAAGCAAAACGTTAAATTAAAGGAACAAGGCGCGTACGGGGATTTATAAGTCATAATACAATGTTTTTAATCATTCAAACATAACCAATATAGTTCTGATTAACTAAATTTCCCAAACAGAACCTTACCAGTACTTAAAAGTTTAACCAAACAGTCCCTTAACAGAAAACAGACAAAAACAGAAACTGCCAGAATTCGCTCGCGCGGTCTGCCCAATTTTTCATTTCATATATAAACTTTTATGTCTGCCTGAAAAAGCCAAAGTCGCGCGCACGGATCGCTCGCGCGAAAGGTGTCTCACGCCACCCTCGCTCGCGCGACCAGCCTAAATTTCTTTTATATATATATAAACTCTTCTGTCTGTCTGGGGAAACAAGGATCGCGCGCGCGGGCCGCTCGCGCGATAGCTCGCTCGCGCGGTCCGCTCGCGCGATCTTCGCGCGCGCGATCGTGGCGCCAGGTGAAGCAGAGGCTTCATCTTTCTCGCAGAAACTGCTCTGTTTCAACTTAAGTGGGTCCAAATTGACCCATTTTCAATTCTGTATGTATATATATCATGTTATATATGGATCTCTTCCTTTTTCCACAAGGATTAAGAATCCATTAACAATTTAGCATGATTCAAATTACAACTCTCCAATTTCATGAAAAACCAAAATATGTCAAAACTCTTTTTCTTATATACTTTGTGGTATGAACAAATTAGGCTCTATAACTTCAAACATGGCATGTAGGATGTATAATCTTCCATATTCATCTCTAAAAACGAATTTTGATTGAGTTTAGAAATTCATGGTTTTCATGCTATGAAATTCATACGTAAAATCACCAATGGAGGTTGACAAAATTAAACCAATACACAGCAAATAAGTATGAGATTACATTCTTAGTGAGTTAGAAATACTCACTGTGATAAGGAGATGTGTGTTTGTTGAGAAAGATAAGCACAAAAAAGAAAATACTCCAAGCTTTGGTTATGGAGTTTGTAAAGTTTCACTCTCCAGAAATTCTCTGTATTACTCTCAGTGCTCTTTCTCTTTTCTCTCTATGTTTTACAAATTGTGAGAATATGTGTGTGTTAGTGTAGTGTGTATGAGTTATATAGAAGGAGCAAGTTGATGAACTTGGAGGCCAAGAAATAATAAGGACTCACTTAGCAATCTCTAATTGAGTTAACAAAACCTTAATCTCTCTAAATTAACAGCATATATACATACGTATGATATATACACAGATGAGTATTAACTCATCTGCTATCCAAGAGCCAAGCATAGGGTTATAGGGGTCAAATAGTGTTGTTTGGGAATTTGGCTTATGGCCTAAGGAATACACACACACTACTAGCATTGCCAAACAAGGCCTAAGGCAATCATTAGTTGCCATAAATGGAAAGTGATGTATAGTCACTTCAATCTTATACGTCCAAATCAAAACTGTGCAAGTTTAAGGCGGCGCGGACAGTTTTGAACATAAACTGGTATTTTTGGGGTACGGTGTCCACCACAAAAATACAGAAAATTCATTTTAGTGTAAGAAGTGATTTCCTGGTTTCATAAAAATACTGATTGAGTCAAAAGGAAATATTTCCACCATTTTTGAAATACAGATTTTGAAATCCACACAGGTATTACTAACTTTGTAAAAATTATAATTTGACCCCAAAAGGATTTTAATTATGGACAAGAAATCAGTTTTAACATGCAAGAATTGTAAATAACAATGAGATTAACAATACAGATTAATCATGGAAATTCAAATTGAATTTAAATATGACAAATGCAATTACAAGAAATTAAATGAAAATGCAGGTTATTACAGCCTGAGGGTGGACACTTGGAAGAACCTGTTCTTCCACCCTTTGTTGTTGCTTCGGGTGTTCACCAAGATCTTCCTTCCCTAACAAGCCCCGATGGAAAAAAAAAAAACTCGGTCTCTCCATGTACGGGGAACGGGCGGTGCGTCCAGACAAATTCCTGGACGGAGAGTTCATATCCAAAGACCTGGGGCCACAGGGAGATGGAACCCATCAAGAACCTCCAACCATTTGGGGCCAACTGGCCTGAGGCAATCCCAAGGTAGATCAAGACGTCCCGAGCGACCGGATGGAGGGGGAAGCGAAATCCAACCATAAGGATGTTCTCATACAGGGTGGTGAAACCCCGTTGGTAGATTTGGGCCCCACCAACATTCACCACTAAGGAGCAGTGGTCAGGAAGGCCATATCTATCCCTAATGCGCCCGAGATCCTCAGTACGCAATGTGGACAGGATGAATTCGCTAGAGAAGGCCACCTCGGGGTTGGGTTCCCCTGGTGTTTTGTCACTTAAATCCCCGGACATGGAAGCTACGGGGGCTTCCTGGTCCGACTCATCCTCGGAGATACGGATTGGGATTCTGCCTTCGCTGTGCTGGTCAGAGGGGGACGCGCATGGTAGACTTAGACTTGTGTCCGGCTCCTCTGACCCGGACCGCTCGTCCTCTGACCGGGAGGATGAGTTAAAATCTGAGTGACACATTCTTGGGGTTGCGGTAGCTGGAGCGGGAAGAAGACGACGACCAAGGTATGGGTCGGGATCCCCGAGCCTGGTATACAAGGGGGGCTCACTAACCTAAAAGGCAGGGAGTAGATGGTCCTAAATACAAGATGGCACTCTCTCAAGATTACCCCGGAAACACCCGCTCGGTTCAGCCGCCCTAATGTGCCACCTGACTTAAAGAAAAAGCATAACCTAAGGAGGAAAAAATCCCACTCCCGTTTACAGCCTACCGGGCTCGCTCCCTCCAGCCTCACCGTGGAAAGGAAAGAGAAAGAGAAAGAGAAGGAAAAGAATGAAAAATTGAAGCTCGAAAAGGAAAGAGACTTACTAAAATCGACGTAAGAAAAGCGGTCGGGAATCTTGATCGGGAACTTGCTCGCTCTCAACTGCTCGGGAATATGTGTCTTTGCAGCAAAGAGTTGAAGAAATGAACAAGTGTTCCTTTATATAAGAGACATGGACGGTTCAGATCAAAACAGATCCAACGGCTCATACATTTTCCCGCCCAAAGTGACTGACAGCTGTCACCTCGGGCACGTGAAGCGTCGCCTCAAAAGGTGCGCGCATTAAATGCTGACAAGACAGTTTGGTTACCATGGAAACGGTCCGGTTACGTCTATGCTGGCCTCGTTTGATCCTGACTAGGCCAGTCATAAGCTGACACATGGCAGAGGAAGGACCCGGGCCCACGAAGTCACAGCTCGGTCCATACCCCGGCTGACCGTTACGACCGGTTCCACCCCGGGTAGGGTCCCGACCTCATACCAGACGGTTCCTCGGAAGCAATCTTGATTTTCAAACTTCATCTGATGGGACATCACATCAACTCCGAAAATGGGGGGCAGTTGATACGCCCAGAAATATCCTTCTACAGTTAAACTTCCACATCAACAGCAAAGGACCCAGGTTATCCAGGAAGGAAGCTGGTGGCCCATCGTTCCCGGGGTCCATAAGTGCAACCGCTCGGGATGCGCGTACAGCCCGTGAACGCGACTCAGCGGTTCTCCACCAAGTGCGGATTGACAGCCAAGCTGCTCAGCAGTTTCCTAATTCAGTCAGAAGACTAATGGAAGGTGTATACAGTTTCCTAAACCATTTAGGAAACCTCCCATGATTTTGTGCTCATCAACTTGTAATTGGATTAGTTTCCTTATCCCATTAATTGCCTATTGCGGGTGGTCTCTTTCACTTATAAAAGGGGCCACTCACCCCATTGAAGGGGATCGCATTCTTAACAAACAGAATAGCACACACACATTCATCTCTCACGCATATACCCGGCCGGTATTACTGGTAGTGCCGCCCCCAATTGTTAGCTCACCAGGCCCGCCGGTGATCTGCTAGTACAGCGCACTGACGCACCCGTGGACGTAGGTCACCTTATTAACGGGGCCGAACCACATACAACTGTTTGTTTTAAAATCTCTCTCTTACCAATTTTCGACATCATCAAAAAAATTATAATTTGTTATAGAAATTATCAAAACGAAACCAATTTAAAACTTCCAAAAACTACAAAAATTGCTATTAAAAAAATAAAAATAAAAAACCTCCCAAATTTCTTTCTTCTGCTTTTTTTTTTCTTTTTTTTTTTCTTCTTCTTCCATTTTTTCTCTCCACTTAATGAGTGAGTGAACTCTACTAGTAGTATGTTTTTGTAATAACATTACCTCAAAAGGTCCTACAGAAGTGCGTGGGGTAAAACTATTGGCTGATATTAATTAATAGATTAAACAAAAGTATGAGCTTATATAAAATAGGGCAAATTACACTGACCTCCCTTGAAGTATCTGACAATTACAGGGACCTCTCCTATGTTTTCAAAAAATATATTCACCTCTCTTCTATTTTGAAAATAACTGTTATACCCTTAGACAAATTATCAAAAAAATTATCTACTTCCTTTTGAAAATGAAAAAAAAATTAACAATTATGAAAAAAAAAATTTAAAATAATTGACAAAATTTCAGTATATACCAAATCAAGGTTTTACTAATTTGTTTTTTAAAAAAATCGACATTAACTTTTAAAAAAACCTAAAAATCATCAACAAAATAATCTACTACCACTTTAAAGTGAAAAAAATAATAACAATGAAAAAAAAACATCAACAATGGAAAAAAAAAAAAAAAAGAAAGAAAGAAAAGAATGGTTAGATTGTATTTTTGTCTGCTTTATATTTTTAAAATTGTGACCTTGCTCCCAACATTGTGAATGAGCTGCTCCAATAAAACTTAATTAGTACATGTCTTGCATGGGCATTGCCCGTGTGTGTGTGTGTAAGACTCCAGTGAGCATGTTTTTTTTTAAAAAAAAAATAAAGCAGACAAAAATGTAATATAACTATTCATTTTTTAAAAAAAAAATTTGTTGATGTTTTTTTTTTTTCATTATTGTTATTATTCTTTTTATTTAAAGTGGTAGTAGATAATTTAATTGATGATTTTTTATGTTTTTAAATTATTATTAATATTTATAAATAAAAGAGTAATGCTATGTTCTCAAGTTTCTTTTCCAAAAGTGCTTCCCAACGCATATGGTAGTGGACCAAGTTGATTTTGATTGGTTGTGATATTAAAGTGGTTCAACTATGGTCCCACTTCAACATCATTTGGGATGAAAATTTGGAGAGTATAGCATTACACTAAATAAATGTTCTAATATATTTCATCTACTACTTAGACAAAAAGGTTAAATGACCTAAATTAAAAACTAAATTTGTAAACTATTGTAAGTTAGGCTAAAAATTATAAAACCTAAATTTGAAATTTAAAAAAAATAAATAAATAAATAATATTTTGAGCCACAAATTTTTATAAAATTAGGGCTAAATACTATAAATCTAAATTTGTAAAATTTGTCAATGTATCTATAATTTTATCTAATGCGCGCGCACACACACAGTCACGCAAATACACACACACATGTATATATATATATATATATAAGATAAGGGGTAAATTGATAATTTTACACTCAAAAAGTAAGTAAAAAAGAGATAAGTATTATTTTTCAAATAAAAAGGAGAAGTCCTGTAATTGTCATATACATCGAGGGTTCAAAGGAGGTCAGTGTAATTGCCCTATAAAATAAGATTTGATAATAATGGCTTAGAATTAGTCGCTTGGAATCCGATTTCCTGTGGGTCTTTTGGCCCTTTTCTTTAGGGCTAAGGCTTCTCTGTCTCTCTTTTCCTCTCGCTACAGGTAATGTATGTATGTATTATGATATATACTATTTGTGTGCTGGCGCATCAAGTGACCTGTTACGTGGCGTATCTGGTTGAGACACGTGTAGTCGCCACCTTCTGAGAATTGGATTTTGGGTTAGTGTTTGGGGCGTGGGGAACACAAATATATGTCTACTCCAAATCTATGCTCGTCTCTGCACGTACTAAATACCCTTTTATCAGATATTCTTCTTGATTATAATTAGAGTAATGTTAAGGACTCAATTAATTGTACAACTCTTTTTATAATTCATAACTAGTTGTAATCCCGTGCAATGCACGGGATTTTTTTTGGGGTCAAAATGCATAATCTGATTGAATATAATTGATAATGATATAAAAAGAGGTAAATTAAGTTCCTCTTATTATTATACCCTTTTTTTAACCTCTTTATTCTGCTTCGACAACGAAATTAGTTCATAGGAATAGTATGTACCATATTTTCATGACATAAGTATATACTCAATATAATACATATATATACATATGCCCACAACATTTAGTTGCATCAAATTGATTTGTATAAATACAAAATTATTTTTTAAAACATTAATAAATGAATTGATTATATTAAGTAAAGTCTCAAATAATATGTCAAATTTAATCTACATTAAATTGGTCAATACTTTTTTTTTTTGATAGGTCAATTTAATCTACATTAAATTGATTTTTTGTTTTTGGTCAATCCTTAGTTATGAACATTAAATTGGTTTTTTGTTTTTGGTTTTTTGTTTTTGCTCAATCCTTAATTGTGAACATTAACACAATATGTAACAAAAAAAAAATTAAATAAACAAAATTCTCATAAATTGACACTTGGCAAAACCAAAGTTTCTAATTTATGAATACTAAAAGACTTAGTTTTCTCCTAAGAATAAGCTAGATTCCTGGAATTGTGCTTGTGGTCAATATCCTCAAGTTTCTAATTTAATGGGATGATATCAGTGCTTTTAAATAATAATGGTTGGTCAATATTCACATGTAAATTAATGGGATGGATATCAATAGCTTCCTAATTTCAAGATAGATTTTAATCAAATTATATGTGTATGTGTATATTTTTCAGCAAAATAAAAAATAATAAAAAAGCTTATTTCCATAGAAAATGACACGTGGCAGAAACAAATGCTTATGTTATATATATATATATATATATTTATATATTAGATTAGTTGGTCACCCGTGCTATGCACGGGCTGCAATTTGGTTGATTGAATTAGTAAACAACGTATTATCCCAAGGGGAAAAAATGTCACATATTAGCTTAGTAGAAGTGGAGAATTAATTTTAACTTACCAAATTGTATTAGTAATAAAATAATAATAATAAATTAGTAAAACATTAAATGAAAGAATGAGAATGGTTGGGGTCAAATATGGCCAGAATGTAGACCCATGACAAAAAAAAAATTGATTAATTTCAACAATTGACCAATTCGTGAATATAATTCAAAGGCTTCAGTCTCAAGGCTTTAGGAATATTACAACAATATCCCAAGTTGGGGTTGAACCTTTTCTTTAAGTCCACCAATCACTCAACACATGATCTAATATGTGAGTTTTTGTAAATTAGTAGCCAATAGGTGCAGTACCCAAGTCTAACCTTCAGCAGAGGCACGGATCTAGAAATTTTAAGTTGGGGGGCTTGGGGAAAGTTCAAGGCAATTTATTTGGGGGTCTATATATACATATTTTTGGTGCAAATGATTTAAGATAATGCTATAAATTTTAGTAATACAAAAACTCAAAAAAATTTCTCTCCTATTATATAATACATACATTAAAGTTGCAACACCTTGGGACCTATTACTATCTAATATAATGTTATAACGAACAAATGGCACTTAAAAATAACATCTAGATGCCACATTTTAATTATCAAATAGCACATAAGAAAAGATAATACTAAATGGTACCAAAGTACAAACAAAATGACACATTGTTATTTCAAATTGATGCTACAAAATTGAATGTATTATACTTGAATGTATTGTAGAATTTTTCAAAACACAAAAACTAAAAGAAAATAGGGAGTTTCTAAATTTTAGGGGGGACTTGAGTTAAAAAATATAATTTTTTTTTTGAGGTATATAAACATTTTTTTAAAAATGAAGGGGGGCTTGCCCCTCAATACATCCACCCCTAACCTTCAGTGTTAAACTGTTAATCACAAAACATATACTTACATCGCACATCCTCTACAGTTCCAATTCGCTCACGAAATGCTTTTAAAATTCATGAGGGCCATGGGTACCCCCAATCTGCATTATTAACCACTATGAATGCACTATTTGAAATTTCTGAAATAATAATGTGAAAAATTATTGAGTTCCAATAGCAAAATTAATATTTAGGAAAGTTTAAAAATAGTACTAAAAAAAATAATGCAAAAAGAAGAAGAAAATATTCATAGTTTTGCACTTACTTCTCTTTTCATCCGAATATACAAAAGTAAAGCAAAAAGAACAAAAATCAAAGCAAAATGATGAGAAACTCAAAGCAAGTGAAATGAGCATACAGCTGAAAGAAAAATAATATACGAAAGCTATTAAAAAAAAATACTGAAATGGATCTATTCGTGAATGAGGTGTTCAGTTGGATTTGGAGCTGGACAGAGAAGGTCGACTGAGTTTTTAGAGAGAGAGAATCGGTGAATGAGATTTATATAGATTGCCTCTCTTTCATATGTATGTACAAATAAACGTATGTCCATGTATATATTCTCTATATGTGTGTATTAATTAATAATAGGCATATTTATACAACTATGGAATCATGAAATTCTCTCACCAATTGAAATAGTCCCATTTTCGTGTGCTTCGAACATTGACGGGTGACTGTGGTGGCTGGTGTGAGAGAGAGAGAGAGAGAGAGAGAGAGAAAGAGATGGTGGTAGGCACCTCAAGAATGCTGAGAGAGAGGGTGAGAGATTAAATCTCTCGAGGGAAAAATATCTTAGGTAAATAAGGAATAAGGTGACTAAAGGGAATCTCATTCTTGGGTAATTAACAAGGAAGGAGGTGAATCAAATGAGTGCCAAATCAAAGAGAATCATTCTTTTAATTTCTCTCGGGTGTAGTATCTTCTGTGTAAGTGAGAGATTTGTGTGAATAAGGGATATTAAGGAGGTGACCATTAAAATGGTGCAATGTTCTGGGAGGTGAAGGTGGAGGGGGAGAGATTTGAGCGAATAAGAGTAACTGTAATCCGTATTAATATTGATTTCTAGATATACATTAAGTTTGATTTCTAAATCTCTCTCTCTCTCTCCACACTTTCTAATTTAATCTGCATTAACTTTTACTTCTAGAAATGCATTAATTTTGGTTTCTAAAAATCACATTATATATTTCCGCATATATGTAAAAAAACAAAAAAAAAAAAAAAAATTCAGAATCGCGCCACGTGGCGGAAGAGAAATCTTCCGGTTTCATATAGATATATTAGATATTTAAAGTAAAAGGTACCACATTTAAAATATAATAGTGTCTCTTGCTTTAAATGTTATAAATTGTGAAAAGAGTTGTACAATTAATTGTGTCTCTAGCATTATTGTTACAATTATTCTCAGTCCACTTTTTATTTTTAGTATTTATTTTATTAAAAATAATAATAATGTTAGGCACACACCTTCTATCATACCATAAACCATAATTATACTTTAAATGCATGTACCTTATATTTTCTAAAAAAATGTGAGCTCTGTGTGAAAAATTCACACAGCACAAAGTATATGCATTGAAAACATGTGTTGTGGTTTGGATTGTGATTGAAGGTGTGTGTGCCTACCATTATTATAAATAAATAAATAAATAAACAAAACTACACCAAAGTTTTAGATGGAAATTGGTGTATTATACTGTATAACTATTATACATGTATTATATATGTAGACACCCCATTTTGACCCCCGATAACGTTAGTTGGCGACTCTGAAAACTTTTACTGGCCCTACTCCCACTTGTACGTACTTTCATACATTTCCTTTCGCACCTTGGTTCGTTGCTTTAAGCCTTTTACCTTATTTTATTTCATTTCCTTTAAAACGGTCGCGATCCACGAGAGAACCGCCCCCCACCTTCGGGGCGGGCGCGACAATATATTCACCGGAAGTTATGACAGTAAATATAGTATATCTTTGTTTGATGCAGTGGTGATCAATCACTGCTTAGATTAACATGTTTGGGTAATTGTTGTAGCGGATTGAAGAATAATCCGCAAATGAAAGGGTAGAGTGAGCAAATATCTATTCTTCTTTATCATACAAACTTAGACACGGATTTTTGTAAAGAGTAATGATTCGTGCACATAAAATGTGCACATAAAGTGTGCACATAAAGATCTAGGTCATTCATTTTGATGGGTCCCATGTGTGCAGAGATGGACTCCACCAAAATGAATGATCCAGATCTTTATGTGCACACTTTATGTGCATATTTTATGTGCACATAGCATTACCCTTTTGTAAAATTATTTCTTTATTATACCAATATTACACGAATTTTTCATAAAAACGAGTTATAAAAGTGAAACTGGTGTTTCAACTACTGCACTCGACTGTTTTCATTATTCCCAAACTGACCCAATTCCACTTTCTTCAAATTTCAATTGTGCATATCAATCCTCTACAACAATTACCCAACACTTCACGAATAACGAAATGTTCAATCACTGTGGATGGCCTAAGTTATAAACACAGGAATGTTAATAGATTAATTAATAGAATGTTAATACTCCTTAAACCTAATTTGGTTTGACTAATTTGTGTATTAATCACTTAATTAAAACCCAAATGTCTAATCATGCACACCCCTATGGTTTGACAATATTATATTACCTTCGAATTTATGAGACCCGTTGATCATGAATGTTCTAGCATATGTCCATGTTTTTGTAAAGCTTATATATGCCCGAGACACTTCTATATTTCGTCTGTTTTTCAAAACCAAATTTAGTAGATAGTCAATCAAGATCTCTGATTGGTCGGTTAGGCAATTAGAAAAATCAAATGTTAGATTTTGTTAATGTCTTAAGTTTGATGCACAACTCAGCTTACAAATTATATATATATATATAGTCAGGCTCTAAAAAAGGCACCCTCTTTTTATTAAAGGGAGGGTTTCTGTTTTGACCATCAGATCGTATTTAAAAACTGTAAATTGACAATACTGCCCTTAATGAAAACACGATCCGACGGTTTAAACAGAGGTCCTCTCTTTAATAAAGAGAGAGCGTCCTCTTTAGAGAATTTTCGTATAGCTATATATACACACACACAATAAGACTACACACACTCTGAAAAGTACACTAAAATGTACAACCTTGTATAAAAAGGTTAGACCTTGTGCTGAAAAACTTGCAAGCACAAAACACCCACTTATGTGTGTGCAAACTTTTCAATATAAAGTCTAACCATTTTAAACAAAATTATACATTTTGATATACTTTTCAAAATGTGTGTAACATTACTCATATAAAGAAACTTAGGTTATCTTCAACCAATGGTTTTCAATTGTTTTGCTTGCCCCATGTGATCGATTAATTATGACAATGACAGCATAGTGACATCCAATTTAAGCTGAAACATTATTTGATTCAATAACCAATACCCTTAGCTCCTAGTGTTGTGGGCCATGCAAAATTTGTTGGTGGGTTTTGATTGGTAACAAAATGATCAAAATATAAAATTGCTTAATTAGGCTATCTGGGTGCAGTTTAGTATCTCATTGGTTCATGTAAACAATTTTTGCTTAGGCTTTGTTTGGTATATGAATTCTATGAGGCAAAAGAGATGGGAAATGAAAATATTATAGAAAATTAGTCTCATCCGTAAGACAAAAGAAGATAACTAACTACTTTTCTATCTTGTTTTCCTTTCCTCGATCGTTTCCATTATAAAATCTATAAACAAACAAAGCCTTACGTGTTGTTTATATGGACATTATTTAGATCATTAAGATGCTAAAACTATACCCCCATATGACATAACCTAATCAACAACACTAAAGTACCGGCCAACACAAAAATCTTGAAAGTGAACCATTAAGTATTGTGACAAATACAAAAAGAAACTAAGGCTTTGGGTCATGAATTTCATGAGAAAAAAGATAGGGGGAGAGAGAAAACAATATGAAAAATTAGTCACATCTGTCAAGTCTAAGGGGTAAGTTTTTCATCTTGTTTTTCATTCTCTTTTCATTTTACTCACAAAATTCATAAACCAAACAGAGCATAAGGGTGCTCAAGAGTGGTCGGGTCTAATTAAGCTCTAGAGAGGAAAACGAAAAAGACATATATATGGAGTAGACCTAAGGGCATTCAAGATTTTATGTGTTAAATCACATAGATTTCAGTGTTATCAGTTTCGTTAATAACAGAAATGATTTGTGCACAGAATATTTGCATAGAATTTGTGCACAGAATTGATCCGGACCACTCATTTCGATGCCCCCCACACATTTAGCTATGGGGGCCACCAAAATGAGTGGTCTGGATCAATTCTGTGCACAAATTCTGTGCATTTTTCTGTGCTTGTAGCATTACTGCGTTAATAAATACTTAAAAAAAACAAATGTTATGGTGAGTCGGTTTAGCCGGGTACAGTGCTCGTTATCTCTTTTACCACTATTATTAATGGACATTTTTTTTCTTCTAAACACTATTAATGGACATGAATGCATACTATAAGCAATATTGTGGTTTCCAAATATTGGATATCTAAGCCAATGCTATCTGTTACAGTGTTTCACTATAATAGTTGAGATATCTCAAATTGTCACAATTCATCCCACTACGCGTGAAAATAGGACACTTGACACGTCACCAAGGCTTATCTAATTCATTCAACAAGCGTATGCAGCGGAAAATAACATTTAAACCAACTTTGAGTATTAAAACTTTAGAAAACATTACCCTCCGAGTTGTAAAATCCGTATAAAATTGAAAACGGAATTATATTTTAAAACGGATGAATTTATGTTGGAAGGGGTCCCAAAGGTACCCTGTGAGCCAATCAAAACCTTTTAAAAAATTTCGAAAGGTATAGAAAAAAGGATTCTGGGGGGGCATTTTGACCGGTCGAACGACCCATTCGACCGATCGAATGACCATTTAGCAGAATTCTGCACAAGCTGTAGAATTTTGCCTAAAGTATCACCCAACCTTACTCCTTTTATTCCTCTAAACAAGTTTACCTTACTATAAACTTCACAAGCTAAAACATGTTATCAAAATCAAAGTTTAGACTTACAAATCCATGAACAGAACAAAAGCGGAACAAGCTAGGGCTCGTTTGGTGCAATTCACAAAACTCCATCCATTTTTCCTTTAAACTTCAAAATCGATAGGTCAAGCATTCAAAATACAAATCCATGAGTTCGGATTCATTACAACATAACTAAAACGAGTTTTAAAACTTATTACAAAATCATTAAAACCATACTACACCTTCTAAGTTAATTACATAGTTCTAGCTATTCGGAAAGTTCATTATTACAAGTCTTGGAAAAGGAAACGAAAACATATACAAGAGAATCCCCGGTGTTCTTCAGCCTCACTCCTCACGCTTCTTTTTCCCTTTCTTCTTTTCACCTGCAATGGAGTAAATCTCTACTGCTCAGATATATGTTGAGTGCACAATTTCTAATATATACATATATGACAAAACACACTTTAATATCATAATCACATAAATAGTCTCTAGAGAGAAAAATAGTCCTTCATCCGGTAACGGTAAGTCCAAGCCTTAAGCCGCGATGTCAATGGCTAGTCCAAGCCTACAACCATTACATCCCCAAGTGCCCTAGCAAGTCCAAGCCTTAAACCATGCACAGTAGCCGTCGCTACTAAAATTCTCAAACATCGAGAAGCTTACACCGGCATGAATTTGTATAAGACCCCCCTTTGACCCACATAGACAACTCAACGTGCTCACGTAAATTTAGACATGATTTTCACATTTAATCGCATGCATAAATAACGGGCCTAAGATTAACACATGAATTTTGCCCGGATCACAATTTTGTCTTCGAAATATTAAACATGTATTTCACCTATATAACATAGGCTAGAAATTCATACCTCGAGCTATCGTAGTATAACTTTGAGGAAACGACTAGAAGCCTGATTAAACGCCAAATCTCCAATCCTACGCGAAACCTACAAGTTTACATGCGTTTTCCCCAAATTCCTAGATTTAGAAATTTATAAAAAAAAAAAAAAACATAGCCGAACGTGGCCTAAAGACTATCAAAATGTAGCCCTTACCTTGGGGAGTTCAAATACGAATTTTGGTAAAATTCAGACGAACGAAAGGTCACCGATCATCGTCGCAAAGTCCGTAGGATCAATCTCCCTTTTCCCTCTCCTCTCTCAAGATATTATATGACGTTTCATAAGTAATGACAACTTCATCCACTACTATTTATAGATGAACTCTTCGGGAATCGCGTTTACTTCCCTGCTCTCTGTCACGACCCATCCCACTACGCGCGGAAATAGGACATGTGGCACGCCATTAAGGCTTATCCAGTTCCGTTAAAGTCAAATAGCAGCGGAAAATATAAGTGGGATCCATTAAAAATTAGAGTTTTAAAAAGTTTTGGCCAATCGAATCCTTTCAACAGAAAACAGTTTTAAAAATAGAGGTTCAGTCGACTGGACCTAGGGTCCAGTCGATTGTTCCTAGCAGAAACCAAAACCCAAAAATTCTCAACAGAGGTCCAGTCGACTGATCAGGGAACTCAGTCGACTGTTTTATGCAGAACTAAAATTTAGCATTTCAAAAAGGGGTCCAGTCGATTGGTTTTACCATTATGAGAAGCAGTAGCCAAAAATCAACAGTGTTCAGTCAACTGATAAAGGGCCCAGTCGACTGCTTCTCTTACTATTCACTTTCAGTGTCTCAAACACACGAGATCCAGTCGACTGACATATGGTCCAGTCGACTGCTCCCCTGCTGGGCAGTCCTGTTGTGAAAATTCACAACTCATGTTTCTCCACACTAACAACAATCACAACCATAACTGAATTACAACATTTAAAACATAACCACAGACGTTCAAATACAGGATTACCATACTACGGAACTAATCCAAAGATCTATTACAACGTATTACATAACCCAATTCCTTGATACTAGTTTAGGAAATAGAAACAAAAATATAAACAAAATGATTCCCCCTGCGTTCTTTAACGGCCTCACTCATCACGCTTCTTCTTGTCTTTCTTCTTACCTGCAATGGAGTACATCTCCACTGCTCAGCTATATGCTGAGCGTACAAGTCTAACATATGCAATATATGACAAAACATGCTTTAATCTCATAAATCATATCAATAGTCTCTAGGGAGAAAAATACGCCTTCATCCGGTAGGGCAAGTCCAAGCCTTAAACCGCGATGTCAATGGCAAGTCCAAGCCTACAACCATTACATCCCCACAAGTGCCATGAGAAGTCCAAGCTTATAACCATGCACAGTAGACGTCGCTACTAAAATTCTCAAACAACGAGAAGCTTACTCCGGCATGAATTTGTATAAGACTCTCCTTTGACCCACATAAACAACTCAACGTGCTCACGTAAATTTAGACATGCTTTTCACAATTTAGCGCGTGCATAATTAACGGGCCTACAATTAACACATGAATTTTGCCCGGATCTCAATTTCGCCGTCGAAAAATAAAATATGTATTTCTCTATATTTCACAAGTTAAAACTTTATACCTCGTGCGATTTCCCCCAAACTTTGAAGGATCGACTAGGAGGTCAATTAATCGTCGAATTTCGAATTTGAGACGATTCCTACAAGTTTATACCTGTTTGTCCCAAATTCCTAGAATTAAGATTTTTACAAAAATTGACCAAACACGGCCTAAGTAGTATCAAAACGTAGATCTTACCTTCACGAGTTCAAATCTAAAATCTGGAGAAAATCTGACGGACGAACGGTCGTCGATCGGCGTCGCAAAGCTCTTCGAAATTTGCGTTTACCTCCCCACGAGTTCCTCAAACTTCTAATTAGCTCTTTAAACTTTGCACAAGCTCATTTTATGCCTTTACGAGTGAAAATGATAAATTTCAGAAGTTTTCGACTATGTTTCGTTTGGGTCTAAAAATAACGTCCGAAAACTATATTCTGTGGAATCTCTACACAACTTACCTTTTTAATTAACGTATCACTCACGTTCTCACCACAGTTCTCAACATGATATACTAAAATATCCAAATACCAGAATTATACTACACAGGCATAATTGCTATTCACAGGAATACCAGATAACGTCGAATAACATTTAAATCATATAAATGCCATTTACTCATGCCCATGCAATATGAACTGCCATGTTCCTGTGTCCTCACTGACACCTTACCGTTGACTCACAGTCAACCTCATCACCATTATCAACTAACATTGATAAACTTCCAAATTACAAATATGCATGATAAAATTATGAATTCCTGAGATGGGTGTGACACGCTCAAACACCTAGTTAACTCCTGAAACTTCGTACACGTCCATTTTATAACTTTACGAATGAAAACCACCAATCACAAGAGTTTTCGATTAAGTCTTGTTTGCATCCAAAATTACGTCCAAAAACTAAATTTCGTGGAATCTCTACCCAACCTACCTTTTATATAACGTGACACTCACGTTCTCACCACAGTTCTCAAAAATCTCTATATAACAATATCAAAATTACCAGAAAATTATACTACACAGGTATAATTCACTATTCATAAAATACCAGGTAAGTCAAATAACATTTAAATCACATAAATGTCATTTACTCATGCCAATGAAATCTCGATTACCAATTACCCGTGTCCTTACTGACACCTTATCGTTGACTCATAGTCAACCTCAAACCAATTATCAAATAACATTGATAAACTCATAAATTCAATTATGCATGATAAAACTTATGAAATTTTGGTACGGGTGTGACAACTCTCCCCTCCAAAAAGAAAGTTTGTCCCCAGACTTTACCTCATAAGTCAAACAGGTACGAGTACGCATTCTTCATCTCTTCCTCACTTTTCCATATAGCCTCTTCAACCGTGTAACTATGCCATAACACTTTCACTATTGGAATCGTCTTCGTTTTCAGTACTTGTTCTTTCTGATCCAAAATTTCTACTGGATGTTCTATATAGGTTAAGTATTCTTGAATCTATAATGGTTCTGGTACTACGATCTTGCTCATATCTGTCATACATCATCTCAGCATCAACACATGAAATACATTGTACATATGTTCCAACTCTGGTGACAACGCCAACCGGTAAGCCACTAGACCTACCCTATCTAGGATCTCAAAAGGTCTTATGAATCTTGGATTGAGTTTTCCCCTCTTTCCAAATCGAGCAATGCCTTTTGAAGGCGATACTCGCAAGTATACAAAGTCACCTACTTCGAACCTCATCGGTCGTCGCTTCGAGTCTGCGTAACTATTATAACGACTCTAAGCTACCTTAAGTCGTTCTTGAATTAACTTCACCTTCTCAGTAGTCACCTGTATTAGTTCAGGTCCTAACAGCTTTCTTTCTCCAACCTCGGTCCAACAAACTGGTGATCGACACTTATGCCCATACAAAGCTTCATATGGTGTCATACCAATGCTCGACCAAAACCCGTTATTGTACGTAAATTCGATTAACGGCAAGTGCTTCTCCCAGTCACTCCCACAGTCTAGTACACATAATCTAAGCATATCCTCCAGCGTTTGTATCATCCGTTCTGACTGTCTGTAATACCTATTTAATTAAAAATATGTATATATATGTACATATATAAATAATATTATTATCGCTTATACTAGTTGACCTTATTATTATTAAATTATCTATATGTTATGGGCACAAATTATACAACTAGCAACAGTTGTAAGTTTGGGTATCAAATTTTTGTTACTTTTTTGTACTTCCATGTATTTTTGAGGAAACAATAATTATGTTTTCGTAGACTTCTACCTTAGTAACTATATGCCACCTATTTAATGTGGTACAAGTAAGTGACAATTGGTTATATAAAGACCAGTTACAAATTTTAATACACCAAAGATATATATATATATATGTATAAATAATATAAAATAAAATGATGTAACAGTTTGGTGCCATCTCTGATACAATGAACTAAATCTACCTAAGTTGGATTTTTTTTATACGGTAGGATAAACTAGCTAGGGTGAGGTGGCTAGTGTCATGATAGGATCCATGACATCACTTAAGAATTTACGTGAGAGCAAATCCCACCAGCATACACTATTGTATCTATAAATAGAGATGGTTTGGAGTTGCACTGTGCACACCAAACAAAAAGGGGTAGATAGACCCAAAGGGGTAAGTCTCTGTTTGGCTCAAATGGGTTAAAAGTTGTAGTAGGGGCTGGAAATAGGAAGGACTCTTTCAAGCAACTTGAATCAATATAGTAAGGTGAGGGCCTACATAACTTTCACTTTTATGTATATATATACGTACATATATATATATAGGTATATATCTCGCTAACCTTTGGGTTATTTTCTTTTAGTCATAAAAGAAAAAAAAAATCACAAGTTGAGAGTGCTTATCAGTATTGAGTTTCTTGTTAAAAAAAATAATAATAATAAATAAATGATAATAATAATTCTGACAGACTAAATTTTAGAGACTCTTATTACAAGTGTTTTAAATATATATATACATAAATATGTAGTAGCAGTAAGACTAATATCTACAGTTACTATTTCTGTTTCGTCGTTCTTAAAAATTTTCTAACTGAACAAGTACTCAATAGATAATATTTTTGTGTAACTAATTAATGAAATTTCAAGTGACGTAGTGGGTGTGGGGCCATGCCCTTGACCCCATGATTTTGACCTCAAATCTTGTCCCCTGCAATGGTTATATTTTATATTTTTGGAAAGAATAGCATAGGTCCATCCGTCCATGGAATGGACTCTTAGTGTTGACGCCCAACTAGGGGCTGTTTGGGGGAGGGATTAAAATAATTGAATTCAAAATATATAATCTTAAAGTAATTCGTAAATATTTATATTTCATCATGTTTTGTTTTGTTTTTTTTTTTTTTTTTTTTACTCTTATTAATTTTGGGTACATTAAATTCCCACCATTGTACAAGGGATTTAGTAATTAGTAATTAGTAATTGTAGGTTTATCTATGGGAATTTTATATCAATTATTGAGACTATTGTGGTATAAAAATAAAATCAAGTGAGTCATGTGAAATTTTTTATATTGTTGATCATGATTGTAAACTACTAACTAATTATATTTTTAACTTTGGAAGACACAATCATGCTTTCATATTGCATTACGGTGATGGTATCAGGGTAGATAGTTGAGACTTTTTGTCAAGAGACTTGAACCTGAGAGGACTGAGATAGCCCATAAGTGACCAGGACGGAGAGTGTCCTACAGTGAGTACTCATATACCATTCGATTCTAGCAAGTAGGCTAGCGAATGTTATACACCTTCCGAGCAAGTAGGCTGGGGTGCTGTGGTCGTTTCTTGTACAATCAAGTGTGAGCAGGATTAATAAACAAAGTGAGTTTGTGAATGAATACAGATTAACGTAACCCAAGGCAAAGCTCGAGTACAAAATACATTGTTATTTAGTAAACCATTGTATATATTGCATAAAAGAAATATTATGTGTGTCACTGTGGATATCGCATTTTTCTTACCCACAGCTTTTCTTTTAAAGTTCTTTTAAAATTCAAATTCAAAACAAACGAGTCGCCACTTAATTTTTAAAAGGAAAAATTAAGAAACCATTTTGAAAGGAAACTGAACGTTTGCGAAACCAAAGATTAAACTAGGTCCGGGGATTATGGAATGAGAGAGGAAGGAGCCCGCCAGACTAAAATACCCTCTCTCATCCTATCTTGTGATAGGCCTCTACTCAACATCCTTTTAATCAAATTTATTAATCTAAGCATGCCCTCAACTAATACATATATACATATATATCACAAAAACATGTCCAAAGGGTGTAAAATTGCTAATGGCAAAATATCATTCATAAATCACATATTTCAAGTAGCAAGCAATATGATATGCAATAAGGAACAAGAGAACTTACCCAGGATCCAGCAGCGATATTTAAACGTGCGATGCATACAAACAAAAGAAAATCCTAAGAAAAAGTCTCTAATCATATATACATATAAGGCAAGCTCCTAATTCTAAGGTGTCGCGCATGAGGTTAAAAAAAATCAATAAAATCAAAGAATGAAATAAACTAGAAGGGAGATGAGAAATTGTACCTCAAATGCGCTATAAAACAAAGATTAGTCCACATGCTTCACATAATAATATGATGTCAAATAATCAATCCTAATTCCCTAGCTTAGATCTAACAAGCATGAAATCCAACTTTACTCAATACCTAGTTCTAATCATGGGCATTAGATGAACATGGATGAGTGAATGTAAACAAGAATGAAACATGGGTTTATTCACTAATTTGGATCACTTAACCTCCGGATTTAAGCTAAAACATCGTTATTCAAAACATGATTTGAATCTCAAGACATTAGGGAACTAGTTGAAATAAATAAGATTAGACAAAAAAAACAGTAGCAGTTTTTTATGAATTACAGAGAGCAGACCAGATCTTAAAAAAGAGAAATAAAATACTTCCAACGGTTGGATCTTAATGATATTTGGATATGTTATGCCTCTGTGAGTCTAGTGTCTAACCCAGAAAGAAAATCAAGGTTTGAACGGTTAGATCTCCGGGAATGTGGAAAACACTAGGCATCACTCAGCATTTTATAACTCTCTGTCCAGAGATCTTGTATGATTTTTTAAAAATATCAAACAAATCCGAATGGCTTCATTCTTTTTAGGGAACCTTCATAACACATTAAGGTTCTTATAAAAAATTATTAGAGGTCATGAAAACTTGGTTAGAGCTCTGATCTATCAATTTTAAAACCGGTTTGCTGTTCTGAAACTATTCTGAAATTCTGGACAGATTGTGGTTGTCTCACAAAACCTATGATCAAACCTTTCTAAACATAAAACCACCTCAAAACAAAAATTACAGTGGTAAAACGATGTGTTATTGACACTTTCCCGTTGGTTTCACTTGATTTCAACGGTTAAAAATCTTTGATCAAAAACAGTTTGTGAATCCACTGTTTTCATTTTGCTAGTTCAACTTTGTTGGTTAACCTCAACTATTAAAACATGAAGTTGGGATTAAACCAAACTACTTTTTCTACCATTTGATGGCCCTTGAAGACTAAAAACACTTTATACTTATGGATTTTGATGAAGTATGAAATGAAATTCTCAAAATTCCAAACAATGGACTCAAACTTTATAGACCAAAGCTTGAATTCAACTTATTACTCCTACCATTTGATGGTTATGGGAGATAAAGACATGACTATTTGTGGATTTCAAGTGAAGTATAAGTTGACTTCATGAAATCTCAAGAGAAAGAAGCTAAACCATTGAGATGGGCTTGGACTCAAAACCACTTCCTCCTACCATTTAATGGCCATTGGAGGTGAAGGCGTGACTAAAACTTATGAGTTTTCAAGGAATATAAGGAGACTCCATGAAAACTCAAAGCTTATAGGACCCAAGTCATGTGTATGGACTTGGATCCATTTATTTGTTTATGAAATAAAATGATGATCAAACTTTTGACTCTCATGTAAAGCATAGGCTTACATGGGATTCAAAGGATCATACTCAAGAGATCAAGAGAGATATTGAAGATCTCCAAGGCCCTCAAGAGAAGAACACATACAAAAAAATAGATGGAAGAATTAGAAATAGAGACTCCTAAGCTTGCTTGACAAATAAAGAGAATAGCAAGAGGTTTTAGGACTAGAGATCCAAAAGAAGAAGAGAGTATATAAATAATCTATGGTTAGAGGATCACCTCCAAATTATCCTCAAAGTTTTCTTTTCTTTGAAGATCTTCCAAGCTCTTCTAGTTCTCTCAACTCTCTTTTCTCTCAAAAAAATGTTGGTGAAGTGATGGATGTTGTATGTAGTGGGTAGCTCTTGTTGTCTTTTTTTTCTTCTTCTTCCTTCCAAGGAAGATCCCTTCTCTTTTATAGGCAAAATTACCAGGTATTTTTGGTGAATTTCGGAGCAAAAAACAGGTGTAATTCTCTCATTTGGTGGTACAATGTGTAGTTTCTGAAATTAGGCAGACTGCTGCCCAGCGCGGCAGTCCAGAAACTATCGCGGCAGTCCGTGAATGCCGCGGCGACAGTTCATGACTGCCGTCGCGGCACTACGCTACTGCCGCGCGGCATTCATCAAATGCCGCGGAAATTAATAGATTGCCGCGTTTTTGTCAGTCTTACTTTATCAATTTTTTGTTCTTATTCGCATACGCATACGTATTGCTCTGCAAAATACAGACTTTAAAAGTGAACGGCAGTCAGAAATTGTTGGCGGCACTTGGTGAATGCCGGACCGGCACTCTCTGACTGCCGTGCGGTACTCAGTGAGTGCCGCGACAGTCCGCCGTGTGCCGTTTTTAGCTAAGATTCCCTCTTTTAGATTTTCTTTTTTCCAAAGCAAATGATTTTTGAGGATTTTTTCCGAAAATTATGTTTTATACCTGAATTCTCTTAAATACCTGGTATTTTCCTCTTTTCTGTGAAATTTTACCGCGTTTAGAGAACTTTCTGAAGAGCTTGGAATACTTCGAATCTTTCGGTCCTTGTTATCATCGGATACGGAGGCGACACTCTCCTAAATTCGACGGTTGGTCAAAATTGGGGTGTCTACAGTTTGCCCCTCTTTGACAGAGCTTGTGGGGCAACGCGTCCCATAAGTGAATGTCAAAGCCTGTGTGAAGACAAGCCTTTGACCAGACTGTCGAATTTAGGTAAAAACAAAATGCGTTACAAAAATCGGCTGCACGAACGGTTCATACTGGTCGTGCTCGATGGCGAGCTGCCTACGTACCCCATCGGGAATCAGACCAAAGCGTAGTTCAAACACGGGGGCCGAACACACACAAATGTAAGTAGTCACACGGATGAATGCACCTATCCTATCGTGATGTAAATGCCATGCCACGGTTCTTTCTGAATTGAACCGGTTGTACAAACGTCATGTTTATCGTGCAACGTGCTTTACGTGGCGTGTCGGAAGATCATCTAATTCTTTGACCAACGCAAATCAGTTACGGGGGTCGTAAAAATGTTCTCAATTTGATTTTGAGGATTGACGCAGATCTGTTGCGAGAATTGAGAATATAAATCTGTTATATTCCTAAAACGGGGGTTAACACAAATCTGTTGCGAGAACCGAGAATATAAATCTGTTATATTCCCAAAATGGGGGTTAACGCAAATCTGTTGCGAGAACTAAGAATATAAATCTGTTATATTCTCAAAACGGGGGTTAATGCAAATCTGTTGCGAGAACCGAGAATGTAAATCTGTTATATTCCCAAAACGGGGGTTAACGCAAATCTGTTGCGAGAACCGAGAATATAAATCTGTTACATTCCCAAAACGGGGGTTGACGCAAATCTGTTGCGAGAACCGAGAATATAAATCTGTTATATTCCCAAAATGGGGTTAACGCAAATCTGTTGCGAGAACCGAGAATATAAATCTGTTATATTCCCAAAACGGGGGTTAACGCAAATCTGTTGTGAGAACCGAGAATATAAATCTGTTACATTTCCAAAACGGGGGTTAACGCAAATCTGTTGCGAGAACCGAGAATATAAATCTGTTATATTCCCAAAATGGGGTTAACGCAAATCTGTTGCGAGAACCGAGAATATAAATCTGTTATATTCCCAAAACGGGAGTTAACGCAAATTTGTTGCGAGAACCGAGAATATAAATCTGTTATATTCCCAAAACGGGGGTTAACGCAAATCTGTTGCGAGAACCGAGAATATAAATCTGTTATATTCCAAAGTCTTTTCAATTTTCAAAAATCGGGGTACACGGGCTCAAATATTTTCAATTTTTCAAGAATCGGAAGCCCACGGGCTCAAATATTTTCAATTTTTCAAGAATCGGGGCCCACGGGCCCAATATATTTTCAATTTTTCAAGAATCGGGAGCCCACGGGCTTAAATATTTTAATTTTCAAAAATCGGGGCCCACGGGATCAAATATTTCAATTTTCAAAAATCGGGGCCCACGGGCTCAAATATTTTCAATTTTTCAAGAATCGGGAGCCCACGGGCTTAAATATTTTAATTTTCAAAAATCGGGAGCCCACGGGCTCAAATATTTTCAATTTTTCAAGAATCGGGAGCCCACGGGCTCAAACATTTCAATTTTCAAAAATTGGGGCCCACGGGCTCAAATATTTTCAATTTTTCAAGAATCGGGAGCCCACGGGCTCAAACATCTTCAAGTTTCAAAAATTGGGGGCCCACGGGCTCATATATACTCTTAAATTTCAAAATTTGTAGCCAATGTGTATCTAAAAACGACCCTGAGGGCCAAAAGTGCAATGAGGGCCAATTTTGGGGGCCCCAAATTCAATTTTCGGGACTTGGTTTGAATTTGCGGCAGTCCGTGATTGCCGCGCGGCACTCTCGGAGTGCCGTTGCGATATTCAGCGAGTGTCGCTCGGCAGTTAACTGACTGCCGCGCACGAAAAACCGAGTGCCGCGATTATATGGCAGTGGCTAAAACCGCCGGCTTCATTGCATTTTTTTCTCATTCTCTCACTCTTCCCTCTCTCGATTTCTCTCTGGAGAATTTTTCTCTTTTTCTCTCTTTTGCTTGGATCGATCTACCCGGGACTTAGCAGGTTCGTTCTACTCGATCAATACTTGCTTAATCTCTTTTATTTCACTATTTTCCTGCGTTTTCCATGAATTTAACACGTGAATTTCTCTTTTCTTTGACAGATTATGGCGAGTGGTTCAGGGCGCAAAAAGAAGGCCAAGTATACGGCCACTCATCATCCGGACGCTACACTTTTAGTGAGGGACCCCGATGAGCATTTTTCGGCCCGCGCATTTAAGAGTGAGGTAAACGCTTCTCTTTTCTTACTTCTCGTATTTCTTTCTCGCATTTTCTTTTCTGTGTGAACGTAACGTAGGATTGCCACATCTTTTAGACACCCTGTTCTGAATGACATGCTCGTGACGCCCTCGTGCGTCTTTGAACGCTTTAATTCATGTTCATTCAATTTTATATATATACATTTTCATTTCTTACAAACTTCATGACTATGGGGACGAAATTTCATATAAAAGAAGGAATGTTTGTGTTTACGAGTTTCTGGATGTCCCATCTGTACTCGCGCATATTTAACTTTATTAACTTTCCCAAAAGGGTCCTTTGACTGCGATGTATACCGATTAAGAATCCTGTTACTCATTGGATCTTTTAGCGTTACTTCTTTTCCCTTTTTTTATTTTATTTTATTATGTATTTATATTTTTTTGTCTTTGATTTTTCTTGAAATTCTTCCAATACTTTTGAACATTCTCACTTCTTTTATTATCTTATGAACGACAGCTAAGCTTTATATGAATGAGTGCTAAGTTTAGGAAACTCTCTATGAACTCTTCTTTTCTTTCTCTCTCTCTCTTTTCATTCATTCTCGTGTTGCTTTTCCTTATTATCACCTGCTTATTACAAATATATTTTATTATTCTCTTCTATCCGATTACTAACACTGAAACTTGTGATTTTTTTTTTTTTGCAGCTACAGCCTAAAGTGCTGAAGGGACATGGCAGCCTGGCCCACGGGTACGAGTGGTACACAGAGCTGGGTGGGACGGTGAGGGCCCTGGTAGATGCGGCTGGGTTTGGAGACTTCGTCAAACTTTTGACGAAGAGCTCCAACGACTTACAGCAGATATATGCACTGGCCGAGCGGTGGTGGGATACCACGAGCACCTTCCACTTTGATTTCGGGGAGATGACTATGACCCCGCTAGACTTCTCGATGATCACCGGGATCCCCTTCGGCGGAGAGCCTCTGCGACACTTGACAGATCAGGAGTGGGGCCAGGTGGAGCCCTTATTAGGAGTGGTCCCGGAGGAGGCCTTGGTCAGGGCCCAGTGGTTTATGGATACGTTCCGGGGAAAACCCGGCTTCACCGACGAGCAGATGGCCCGAGGCTTTCTGATGTACATGCTGGTGTGCTCTCTGTTGAGCACCAAGGGTTGCGGAGTTTGATTGGGTTGGTACATTCATTGGTTGCATCGCTGGAGCGCCTGGATCGGGTTGCAGAGTTTGATTGGGCTGGTACAGGATTAGCTATCCTGTACTATCATATGGGTGACATATCTCGGGACAGGCCGGCATCCACTGGTGGTTATTGGAGAGCGTGGGAGGTATACCTTTTCCTATATTCCATTGCCCATTATTATTTTTATTAAAAAAATGTGAGACTAACCCTCTTTTGCCTTTTTGTATCACAAATTTGGTCCCACGAGTATCTTCGCATGATATCTCCTCAGACACGTGACGCTGACGCCCTCGTCATGCCCCAGGGGCTGAAGTGGGCGAAGGACAGAGTCGGGCGCAAGACCGGGGCCCACGATTTTGTTTCGTTCAAGAATTTCCTGACAAACCTGAGGGAGGAGCACGTGCATTGGCAGTCGTGGCTTAGGGTGTTGCCCGAGGCTAGTGCGGGGATTCGAGAGTCGGCCGGGTATGACCCGACGAGACGACTTCTTGATGGTGGGTCAGAGGGCCAGGCATGGTATCTAGGAGAGAGAGTGACTAGGCAGTCACTGGCGGCCCCTGGTTTTTTCGTGCCGTTCCCTCCTCCTGACTCCATGAGGGCCACGGATACACTCCAGGGCAGCGAGTTCACGGCTGCTCGAGCCGGCTTCGGTATCCACGACTTTTTGAACGACCCGTCAAGATACGCGGCTTTTCGTGCCACCAAGCTGATGCTGAACTTCCCTCTGATGGAAGTGACTCGGGTGAGTAAATGATTCCTTTATTATTTCTGTGAGTTCTCCTTTTATTCTTCATTCATGTTTTATTACTTTTGTTTGCAGCCTGTTCCTGCCGCGGTTCGACCTCCTGCCTTGCCCGAGTGGGACTGGACCATGTCAACCGTCTCATTTGGTGAGCCCCACGTGACGACGATCCCCAGACTATCACGGGGTGCCCCACCATTCCTATCCATTATGATGTCGTCCCGCGTGCCTACGCGGAGGAGGGCTTGGCGTATGCCCACAGTGTGCGACAGTGGGTCCTCGGGCGAGAGTGGATGGTAAGAGACTTCTCTCCACTTTCCGTTTTGACTTTGATTGCTTCTTCTTTTACTAACCTTCATTCTTGGTTCTCGTTTTTCAGGCTGAGGGAGCTCGGGCGACTGCTGCGACTCAGTTGAGAGCCCAAGTATGACTTCTGTTCCTTTTGTTCTCGGTATTTTATCCGTCATTTCACCATTTCGTAGACTCATTTTTCTCATTTCAGGCGGAGGAGATCAGAGTCCTGTCTCAGCAGGTGGGTCAGCTCCAGCAGCGGCTTCAGCAGTTTGGCATCCCTCTCAGCAATGCCCCCGGAGGTAGCGGTGCTGGGCGTGGCGGAGGCGGCGGGACCGAGTCAGAGGAGGAGCCTCTTAGGCGCACGACTCGTCAGACTCGCGGCCGGGGTCGGGGTCGGAGCTGATCCTGCTTTTATCATTATTATATATTTTTTTTAGAGGATTTATACTTTATTTTGGTGGATGACTGTATATGTACACATATGCTTTATTTTGATGGCTGCTCCCTGGTAGTTGGTAGGATAGGCATTCCTAATACTTTTATTATTACATTATTGCTTTTCACTGTATGTGTGACCATAGCTTGGTCCAATTCTTGTCGTATGTGGGATCATGGCTTGATCCCGTCTTTATTTTTATCTTTGAATGCTTTTGTTTCTTTCATCTTTTGGAATGTACAAACGAATGAAATGAATGAATGAATGAATGTATTTGCACGTGCTGCATGATGCACACGTTTTATTGCTTCTCATTTAGTTTTCTGTTTGCAGGTGGGCTGATCATGTTACAAACAAATCCTTGCCAATGAAAAACTCAGAACGGCACTCGGTTAGGTCTCCGCGGCACTCAGTGAGAGCCACGACGGCAGTCAGTAAGTGCCGCAACGGCATTCACTGACTGTCGCGCGGCACTTCATCGAGTGCCGCCGCACTTTATCGAGTGCTGCGGGTAGGTAGACAGCCTTATTCTTCTATTTATACCCCTTCTTTCTCAAAGTTCCGCAAAATACTTCTCATTTCTTCTCCAAATGGCCCCCATTAGTTCTCAAATCCTCTTCCCATGGATGGATACTCTCTCTGGCATTGACAAGCTCAATTTTGAGTGCTTCAGACTAAACGATCTCTTCTCTTTCCAACAGATGAATCTAAATGAGGGTCTACTTCGCGCTGCCGTCCAATGTTGGGATCCTGCTCTCAATGTCTTTCGTTTCGACTCTCAGGAGATTTGCCCCTTATTTGAGGAGTTTAGCGCCATTCTCCATACGGATCCTTCTGCTGAATTGATGGTTCCTCATATTCAGGCCGGGTATGTTCGGGACTTAGCCACCCTTCTCCACATGTCTCGGAATGCAGCGGGCTCTTTTGTTCATGACAGGCAAATCGACTTTGAGCGCCTTTCTTCTGTTTATGCTCCCATAGGGGACCCTTACAATGGTGAGTATCAGATCATTCGACGTAGTGCCTTGTCGATTGCTATGCTCTCTTACTTTCTCTTTCGATCATCTTCGGACACTCTCATACCCATTGCCTGCAGTTTGTGGGAGATGAAAAGTGTTGTTATGCTAGTTCTTGGTGAAGCTCTGATTGGATTGGGCCATGCTCATGCTACTGGGGTCATGTTATCCGCTGGGGCACCTTTTGTCTTACAAATTTGGCTCATGGAGCGTCTGGACCTCTTCATACATGCTTCCCATCTCCATGGGTCACTTCCTTATGATCGCATGGAGATTCACAGCTTGTTTCAGTCCGCCGACGCGTGGCTTGGTTGGCTTTAGGGCCTCTCTTCTAGTGACATCTGCTGGGTTTGTCCGTCGTGGATCTGTCGCTCTGTTGCTGTACGCCTCCCTGGACGACCTGCCATCTGGCTGCCGGGTTTGCATGCTACGACTTTCTACATTCCTGATCGAGTTATCCGTCAGTTTGGACTTTTGCAAGTTGCTACTGAATCTGTGACTGCTGATTTCACCAGGGGGTCCCCTTTGCGTCCTTCTATTGTGAAGGCTTTCATGGAGGCTTGGCCCAGCAGAATGGCTGCTCCTTTCCCGAGGGTTCCCGCTCTGACTGTGCCTACTACCAAATATCTCCTAGAGATCCAAGCCTTGGTTGCGAGGCAAGCTTGACGGACACATGCATAATAAAGTAGACGAAAACAGGGAAAAGTTTGCTATTTTACAAAACTTTCTGACAGACCCTGCCTACTCTTTGTTTACGCTTTTGAATGTGATTTTCCTTATTTTTTTCTTCAAAAAGTGTTGTTATCTTTTAGGAAAGTTCTAACATGTTCAATCAAAGTGTTCCCCCCCTTCAATTAATCTTTTATGAAGAATTCTCCTTTCAAATGTCTTTTCTCGGCTCTTCACCTTGCTTTGAATTTTGCTTTAGGCTTCATTCTTTCTATACCATGAACTCTCATTTGTTTCTTTATAGTATGTATCTTGATAGCCAGGAGATCCAAAGACGGGTTTCAGACAGATATCTGGGTTCTTCGGCTAGCAAACGAAGTTTGCCCCTGGCTTTAGGGCTTTGAAGTAGTTCTGGGCAAACGCCAGTTTGTCCCTAGTTTAGCACGGGTTTTTTTTTTTTGAGTGGACCGAGGACTTTGGAGAGCCCGCCTACTTATCCCCGAGTGGGCGTCAGGTCCCGAGTAGTTCGGTTCAAGGTATGAAGGAAGACGTCGTTCGGGCGGTTTTATTTAAGTGATCGAATCAAGTAGGTTGCCTACGTATCCCCTAGCGGGAATCAGGTCAAGCGTAGTTCATCAAGGTAGGAGGTTTTGAAAAGAAAGGTTTCAACCAAAATACTTCTTGAGGCGATCGAGGTTAATTGGTTGTTTAAATTCAACCCCGTCCAGGTCCATGAGATAAGCCGCTCCTCCGGAAAGGAGAGTCTTAATGATATACGGCCCGACCCAGTTGGGTTTGAATTTTCCTCTGGGGTCATAAACAGGCACTTTTAGTTCTTTGAGGACCAGGTCACCCTCAGCAAGCTTCCTAGGGCGGACCTTTTTGTTGAAAGCACGGGCTATCCTCTTTTGATATCCCCGAGTATGGTTTATTGCGGCTAGCCTTTTCTCATCGAGCAACATCAACTCCTCATACCTTTTTGTACCCATTCTGATTCGGGGATCTCACATTCCGCCAAAACCCTAAGAGAGGGTATTTCTACCTCGACTGGGAGAATGGCTTCCATCCCGTAGACCAATGAGTACGGCGTAGCACCTGTTGAAGCTCTGACCGAGGTCCGGTACCCCCACAAAGCAAATAGCAGCTTTTCATGCCAATCCTTATATGTATCCATCGTTTTTCCCAGGATTGTCTTAACATTTTTGTTTGCCGCTTCTACTGCTCCATTCGTCTGAGGCCGGTACGGGGATGATTGGTGACGAGTGATCTTATACCTTTCCAAGAGCGGGATAACTTCTCCTTGAAAATGACTGCCATGATCGGAGATAAACTCATTCGGGACCCCATACCTGCAGATTATGTTTTTCTCGATGAAACTTACCACATCTTTGGCTTTCAAAGTTGCATACGAGGCTGTCTCTACCCACTTTGTAAAATAATCAATCGCCACGATTATGTACCGGTGCCCATTAGAAGCCCTCAGAACTATCTCACCAATGATGTCGATCCCCCATACGGAAAACGGCCAAGGGGTGGTCATGCTATAAAGCTGTGACGGCGGAGTGTGCATTAGATTTGCATGAATCTGGCATTTGTGACACCTTCTAACATACTCACAACAGTCTTTGTCTAAGGTTGTCCAATAGTATCCCTGTCGGATGATCTTCTTCGCTAGCATGTACCCATTCATGTGGGGTCCACACACTCCCTCATGAATTTCTTCCATCATTCTCTTAGCTTCCCTTCCATATAGGCACTCTAGATTGTACCCGGTGTAGGATTTCTTCCATAGCTTATCTGCATAGATCACAAATTGAGCGGCGAACCGCCGAATTGCCTTTCTATCCTTTTCTGAAGCTCCCTCGGGGTATTCTCCTTCTTTAATGAACCTCCACACATCCTCATACCATGGTACTTCCTCTTCGTCTTCCACGACCGCGACCATTTCAAACGACGGTTGTTTCCTTACTTCTATGGATAACGGGATCATGGTAGCTTTGGAGGGGATTTGGATCATCGAGGCCAAGGTAGCCAATGAGTCGGCTAATTGATTTTCTTCACGAGGGAGGTAGTAAAAAGAAATCTTTTGAAATTGTGCTTTCAGACTTTCCAGGTAATCATGACAAGGTCTTAGTTTCTCATGCTTTACTTTCCAATCTCCCCGGACCTGGGATATGATCAAATTGGAATCTCCGAAGACATCAATCTGTCCGACTTTCAAAGCCAAGGCCGCTTCCATCCCAATTATGCAGGCTTTGTATTCCGCGGTATTGTTGGTTGAGTTGTATTGAAGTTTGACAGCTAATGGGGTAGGGGTCCCATCGGGTGCTATGAGGATGATTCCGACCCCGTAACCTAATTGGTTGGCTGCTCCATCGAAGTACATTTTCCACAACTCCTCCTTTACCTCCATTATTCCCTCATCCGGGAATCTGAATTCTCCTTCGTCCTTGAATTCTACAGCGAGATCGGCTAAAAACTCGGCGAAAGCCCTCCCTTTCACGGACTTGGCAGTGACATATTTGATATCGAACTCAGCCAGCATCATGGTCCAACGGGAAATCCTATTGGTCAAGACGGGTTTTTCGAATAGGTATTTTAGTGGGTCCATTCGGGATATCAAGATCACAGGGAATGCTAGCATGTAGTGGCGAAGGCGACGGGTACACCAGACTAAGGCGCAACAGGCTTTTTCCAAGGGCGAGTACTTCAACTCGTATCCGATCATTCTCTTGCTCAAGCAATAAATGGCCTTCTCCACGTGCCCCTCTTCTCCTTCTTGGGCCAACATACACCCCATCGAATCTTTGGATACGGAGAGATAAAGCAACAACGGTTTCCTGGGTGATGGTGGTGATAGGACAGGGGGGTTTTGGAGGTAGGTTTTGATTTTGTCGAAGGCTTGTTGGCAAAGGGTGTCCCATTTGAATTTTTCTCCTTTTCTAAGCAGTTTGAACAATGGATCACAGGTCAAGGTGAGTTTGGAAATGAAGCGGCTGATGAACTGTATTCTCCCCAAGAACCCTCTTAGTTCTTTCTCATTTTTTGGTGGGTTCATTTCGGTTATGGCTTTTATCTTGGTTGGGTCTACTTCGATCCCCCTTTGGGTAATAAAGAACCCTAACAACTTCCCTGTGGTAACTCCGAAGGTACATTTCTGCGGGTTTAGCCTCATCTTAAACTCCCTCAATCTCCCAAAGAATTTTCTCAAAGCCTCTAGGTGCCCTCCCCTCTCTTTGGACTTCACAATCATATCGTCCACATACACTTCCACCTCCTTGTGGATCATGTCGTGCAGTAAAGTGGTGCCAGCCCTTTGATAGGTCGCACCTGCATTCTTAAGTCCGAATGGCATAACCCTATAGCAATATGTCCCCCATGGAGTAATGAATGTGATTTTCTCCCTATCCTCGGGTGCCATGAGGATTTGATTATATCCAGAGAATCCATCCATGAAAGATAGAAGCTCATGTCCCGCAGTGTTATCGACCAACACATCGATGTAGGGTAATGGGAAATCGTCTTTAGGGCTTGCCTTGTTTAAATCTCGAAAGTCAACGCAAACCCTAACACGACCATCCTTCTTTGGGACAGGTACAATGTTGGCAATCCATTCTGGATACTCGATGACCATCAAGAATCCAGCCTTTAGTTGCTTTTCAACCTCCTCTTTTACTTTAAGTGCCCATTCTGGCCTCATTCGCCTCAATTTCTGTTTTATGGGTTTCGAATTGGGAAAGAGAGGGATGTGGTGTTGGACTATCTTTGGATCAATACCTAGCATATCATTATAAGACCATGCAAAAACATCTTTGAATTCATTTAATAGATTGATTAGTTCTTTGCTTTCTTCATTGCTAAGTGTTGAGCCGATAAAGACATTTTGAGGATTATTTTCATTTCCTAGATTAATCGTTAGAGTGTCCTCAATGATTTTACATGCAGATTCTTTGTCAATTAACTTTTGCAATTCATTAGGTATTCCATGATCATCACATTCATCACATTCATTAAGCGCATTCGAGTAGGCGGAATCAGTCATACTTTCATTGATTTTGTTGGGAGTGATTACAATAGACATAGCAATAGTAAGACGCCTCATTTGGGCCATTACAGACTCTGGGTGACGGGGATACTTATCACTAGACTCAAAGACCCACTCCTTGTTGGCTCCTTGCTTGAGCTCCATAGTGATGCAGCCTGGCAGTCCTCCGGTGTCTATCTTCTCTTCCTCTTCTAGTTCCAGCTCTTCTTCCAGCGCATCCTCTTCCAGCACATCCTCAACATTCCCTTCCTCGGCCTTGACCTCCAAACCCTTATTTTCTTCCCCTTTTCCTTCGACTTCTACCCCTTCCTCGCTCAACAGATTCTGCATGACCGGTCCTTCTAGTACACCGATCCAATCGTCGATAGTAACAGGCTTTTCAGGCACTTGTAGAAATGGATCCTTGTGTTTGGAGAATTTGTGGGAGAAAAAGATCTCGAACCCCGGCTTTAAGCGCTTGTCCTTCTGGTCCACCCATGGCTCTAGGAAACCACAGAAGGGGAAGTCTTCTCCTTCCTTTATGAAGTATCCATTGAGCGTCTTTAGGTAAAGGTCTAGTGGTGCATCAGCAGCTTTCTTCTTTGCCCTTAGCTCCTTCTTTGTCGGCTGGTATCCCAAACCATGAGTGTGAGTCTGAGTGGGGATTTTTGGAAACTCAGGCAGGCCTTGAAGGTTCTTTCCTAATCCCAATCTTGGGAAGAAACCCATCTTTTTCATTATCCCGGCGACCACTGGACTGGCATACTGATCGAAATGGAACGGTAGGGACTCTCTCGGTTTTCCTTCTTCCAACATGCTGATGAACTCGAATCCCCCCAGACCTATCTCCTCTTCCTGCAGCTGTACCTCTAAGACTGACGCGCTTGATGAAGCTTCAGACGGACGAACCCAACTATCCCCAAGGATGTCATAGACCCTGCTGTCCCAGATACATTTGACCTTTTGATGGATCGTCGATGGTATGGCGCCCAAACTGTCTAACCATGGCCTCCCAAGCAGCAGATTGAAAGAAGCAGGAATGTCGATGACCTGAAATTCGGCTTCCTTCTCAAGTGGGCCAACAGCGAGGTGAAGGAGAATTATACCCATGACAGTTCTCTGAGTGTTGTCGTATGCTCTCACCTTTTGTTCAGATGGTATGAATGTCGATTCGTCCAAACCCATGCGCTTGACTGTTCGAAACGGGCACACATTCAAGGCTGATCCATTGTCCACCAGACAGGCAGGTACAGTGTT
This sequence comes from Hydrangea macrophylla, assembly GCA_033977485.1. Classification (NCBI taxonomy): domain Eukaryota; kingdom Viridiplantae; phylum Streptophyta; class Magnoliopsida; order Cornales; family Hydrangeaceae; genus Hydrangea; species Hydrangea macrophylla. The sequence goes on along the minus strand of CM066988.1, from coordinate 141,189,914 downwards.
TCCTAAACATTTGACGGTGACATACAAGGGCTTGTTATGAACGGGCCCTCCGGGAGATAAATCATCGGTTGTGAAGGAAATAGCTAGAGCTGGGGTCCTATTGATCATCCCCACGAGATCTCCTGGTGTTGTATTGATGGAGACATCGGATTGGTTCAAAGCATCCAAGACTGTCTGTCTGTGCTTTTTGGAGGCGATCAGTAATCCCCAGATGGTGATATTAGCTTGTGTTTTCCTCATCTGTTTTAAGACCCTATCCTCTTCTTCTTCTTCGCCCATTTTCTCTTTTCCTTTCTCTAGCTCCCTTCCCGGGTGATCTTCCTCTAGCTCATGTGGTTTGAAGTGTCTACCAGATCGGGTAAGGTGATTGATCTCCTCTTTTGCCCAAATGTCGTCGATTTCTGAAACGGCCTTCGAGCTTTCTTTTCCAACCTTTGCATCTTCGTCGCTTTGATACCACAGATCATCGTCTCCTACCTGATCTATGTTTCGATCATTGCTTTCTTGAACCCAACAGTCTGACTGCCCCGTCACTTCATTTTCCCATATCTCTGGCTGGCTCCCATGCATACAGATCCCCAGATTTTCTGGTAATTGATAAAACTTCCTTGGTTCCCCGACTTTTGTGATTAGCTTGGACGGATCGAATGTCATCCCCTCTACCCCTAAGAAGTAAAGACCCCGCGGCGGCGGCATAGCACGATGGTTTGGCAGAGGATTCTTGGTGACATTGGGGGTTTTGACAGGTGGTTCGGATATCACTTTATTGTCGATGAGGTCTTGGGTTTCATGCCTTAACCTCATGCACCGGTCCGTCGAATGGCCTTTCTGCTGATGAAATTTGCAGAAGAGGTCCCCTTAGAAATTTGGCGGAAGCGGACTTGGCAGAGGTCGTGGTTCCAACTGACGGAGATGCCCCTTCGCTAACAGCCTGTCAAGAGCGGTTAACAATGATACTCCCAGATCTGAGAATTTTCTTGGTTGCTTATCCCCTTCTCCTCTTGGATGGTTTTTGGTGATATCAAATTTTCTTTCCGGCTCGCTAAGTGCATTAACATCGGTGGGGCCAGAGTGACCCCCCGCTTGTCCTCCATTTGATCCATAACTAGGCCTCTGATACCGATTTGGTTGTTCTTCTTTCTTGATCACTCCTTCCTGAATCGCATCTTCAATCCTTGTTCCCACATCAAACACCTCAGCAAAAGTGTTGATTGACTGAAACCTCATCTTTTCCTGATAGACTGGCTGCAGGTTTTTCATTAACATTCGGATTTGGTCTTTTTCTGATGGCCTCTGTACCATTTTTGCGGCTTTTCCTCTCCATCGGCTCAGATACTCAGCAAACGATTCTTTGTTCCCTTGCCTGGTTGTTTCTAGATCTCGAACAGTGACGTCCGGGTCTTGATTGTACTCATACTGGGCCATAAACGATTTCACGACTTCTTCCCAAACTCTGGTTTTGCTTGGCTCAAGTGTAAGGTACCATAATAGAGCAGCTCCCATTAAGGTTTGTTGAAACAGAACGGCCATCATGGGAGTGCTTAGACCGCTAGGCTGAAAAGCTCCTATGTACATCCTTACGTGGCTGCGAGGATTGCCAGTCCCATCAAATTTGTCAAAAACTGGCATTTTGAACCCGGCAGGCAGTGTTTCGCGTACTCCGTCATACAACCCTTCCAGTTCCATTAGGTAGGTATCCACTCCCTGAGCCTTGCGCATTACCCTTTCCAACTTTTCTATCTTCTCAGTCAGCAGCTTCTCCTTCTCATCTTTTTCTCTGTCCCTGTTGGCCCTTAGTGCGTCATTCCATTGTGCTTCCTGATCGTCGAACCAATCCCCGTCCCCTCCTCCCAAAGGCGGGTCTATAACAGGCGGATTCATTTGTGGTGGTCGGCGATTCAGCTCTTCTATCATTCCTATCATGCGGTTCATGTTCTCGGCCTGTCTTCTCATCTGTTCCGCTTGCTGTTCGACTAGTACCCTTAAACCGAACATTTCTTCGTTGTTTCTCTCTTCGGCCATGTCAGCACGTCCTCTCCTTACTAGCCTTGCTGTGGGGTCCCTAAACCACGCTTGATTTACTATTTTTGCTCCTACAGTAAATTTTAAATTTTTTAGAAGACCTTTTACCTTTATTTTACCAAAAACTTTTATTTTGTATATCATGCGGATGCAATGCATGTGTGTGTGTGTGCCTACTCTATATACCAAAAAGAAGAAAAATCCTAATCCTAACACATAAGCACATAAACACATAAGATCTTCACTCATGTCAAGTACGCCAATTTCTCCTCTCATTGTGATCCTTACTACCCTCTCAGAGGTGAGATTTTTCAAAATTGATTCTCAAAGATTTTTAATCTTTTACTAGAAGATGTTTAGGTTTCTTTAAAATAACTTCAAAGATTTTTCGAATTTATTTCTTTGCGAAATTGATCAAGTGAAAATATACCTTAACAAAGGAAATTTCGATTCGAAAGGAGAAGAAAGATTTCTTTGTATTTCTTTGAAAGAGTGAATGAATAATAAAAAACTTTGGAAAGAGGAAATTCTTTAGGTAGGAGGATCACATGACCGGATTATCACCGTACTTTTCATGAATTCGGATGCATACAAGGTCAATGATGCTTAACTAAACATGATATAAGAAGTATAATTTCATAATCAAGGTTCAGCATGTTCTCCAAATGTCGTGGAACATGAGGAGGAATTGCTAAAAGGTGATTAAAAGATTATACGTCTTTTATCAAGCTAGTATTGTCATCATCTCAAATAATCCCTTCCGGACACACAAAACTTCCTAGCACATAATCCTGATCAAGAATTGATTTCCTAAGATTGAAAGGTTCTACAGAAACTATTATGCAAAGGCTGGGTTTTGGTCAAATAAGGGACCCTTGACACACACCCGATAGGATGCTTCATATACCAAATCATGGTACGAGATCAAGGGTGATCACACAGTCCCATGATGACTTGACCGACCGGGTTGCCCCGAGCCTCCAAGGTCATAGTTCCGTGCAATCGACTGGCTGGACATGCAAGTGAAATACAACAGGCACACAAAGATTAATTAATTTGATTAAAAGGATGTTTTTCGAGTCTAATCCTCAAGTGAACCCAAAATCAGAATCCTGGTCTGCGAAACCAAAGATTTTGGGTTCGATCCCCAGCAGAGTCGCCAGATTGTGGATATCGCATTTTTCTTACCCACAGCTTTTCTTTTAAAGTTCTTTTAAAATTCAAATTCAAAACAAACGAGTCGCCACTTAATTTTTAAAAGGAAAAATTAAGAAACCATTTTGAAAGGAAACTGATCGTTTGCGAAACCAAAGATTAAACTAGGTCCGGGGATTATGGAATGAGAGAGGAAGGAGCCCGCCAGACTAAAACACCCTCTCTCATCCTATCTTGTGATAGGCCTCTACTCAACATCCTTTTAATCAAATTTATTAATCTAAGCATGCCCTCAACTAATACATATATACATATACATCACAAAAACATGTCCAAAGGGTGTAAAATTGCTAATGGCAAAATATCATTCATAAATCACATATTTCAAGTAGCAAGCAATATGATATGCAATAAGGAACAAGAGAACTTACCCGGGATCCAGCAGCGATATTTAAACGTGCGATGCATACAAACAAAAGAAAATCCTAAGAAAAAGTCTCTAATCATATATACATATAAGGCAAGCTCCTAATTCTAAGGTGTCGCGCATGAGGTTAAAAAAAATCAATAAAATCAAAGAATGAAATAAACTAGAAGGGAGATGAGAAATTGTACCTCAAATGCGCTATAAAACAAAGATTAGTCCACATGCTTCACATAATAATATGATGTCAAATAATCAATCCTAATTCCCTAGCTTAGATCTAACAAGCATGAAATCCAACTTTATTCAATACCTAGTTCTAATTATGGGCATTAGATGAACATGGATGAGTGAATGTAAACAAGAATGAAACATGGATTTATTCACTAATTTGGATCACTTAACCTCCGGATTTAAGCTAAATCATCGTTATTCAAAACATGATTTGAATCTCAAGACATTAGGGAACTAGTTGAAATAAATAAGATTAGACAAAAAAAATAGTAGCAGTTTTTTATGAATTACAGAGAGCAGACCAGATCTTAAAAAAGAGAAATAAAATACTTCCAACAGTTGGATCTTAATGATATTTGGATATGTTATGCCTCTGTGAGTCTAGTGTCTAACCCAGAAAGAAAATCAAGGTTTGAACGGTTAGATCTCCGGGAATGTGGAAAACACTAGGCGTCACTCAGCATTTTATAACTCTCTGTCCAGAGATCTTGTATGATTTTTTAAAAATAGCAAACAAATCCGAATTGATTCATTCTTTTTAGGGAACCTTCATAACACATTAAGGTTCTTATAAAAAATTATTAGAGGTCATGAAAACTTGGTTAGAGCTCTGATCTATCAATTTTAAAACCGGTTTGCTGTTCTGAAACTATTCTGAAATTCTGGACAGATTGTGGTTGTCTCACAAAACCCATGATCAAACCTTTCTAAACATAAAACCACCTCAAAACAAAAATTACAGTGGTAAAACGATGTGTTATTGACACTTTCCCGTTGGTTTCACTTGATTTCAACGATTAAAAATCTTTGATCAAAAACAGTTTGTGAATCCACTGTTTTCATTTTGCTAGTTCAACTTTGTTGGTTAACCTCAACTATTAAAACATGAAGTTGGGATTAAACCGAACTACTTTTTCTACCATTTGATGGCCCTTGAAGACTAAAAACACTTTATACTTATGGATTTTGATGAAGTATGAAATGAATTTCTCAAAATTCCAAACAATGGACTCAAACTTTATAGACCAAAGCTTGAATTCAACTTATTACTCCTACCATTTGATGGTCATGGGAGATAAAGACATGACTATTTGTGGATTTCAAGTGAAGTATAAGTTGACTTCATGAAATCTCAAGAGAAAGAAGCTAAACCATTGAGATGGGCTTGGACTCAAAACCACTTCCTCCTACCATTTAATGGCCATTGGAGGTGAAGGCATGACTAAAACTTATGAGTTTTCAAGGAATATAAGGAGACTCTATGAAAACTCAAAGCTTAGAGGACCCAAGTCATGTGTATGGACTTGGATCCATTTATTTGTTTATGAAATAAAATGATGATCAAACTTTTGACTCTCATGTAAAGCATAGGCTTACATGGGATTCAAAGGATCATACTCAAGAGATCAAGAGAGATATTGAAGATCTCCAAGGCCCTCAAGAGAAGAACACATACAAAAAAATAGAAGGAAGAATTAGAAATAGAGACTCCTAAGCTTGCTTGACAAATAAAGAGAATAGCAAGAGGTTTTAGGACTAGAGATCCAAAAGAAGAAGAGAGTATATAAATAATCTATGGTTAGAGGATCACCTCCAAATTATCCTCAAAGTTTTCTTTTCTTTGAAGATCTTCCAAGCTCTTCTAGTTCTCTCAACTCTCTTTTCTCTCAAAAAAATGTTGGTGAAGTGATGGATGTTGTATGTAGTGGGTAGCTCTTGTTGTCTTTTTTTTCTTCTTCTTCCTTCCAAGGAAGATCCCTTCTCTTTTATAGGCAAAATTACCAGGTATTTTTGGTGAATTTCGGAGCAAAAAACAGGTGTAATTCTCTCATTTGGTGGTACAATGTGTACTTTCTGAAATTAGGCAGACTGCTGCCCAGCGCGGCAGTCCAGAAACTGTCGCGGCAGTCCGTGAATGCCGCGACGGCAGTTCATGACTGCCGTCGCGGCACTACGCGACTGCCGCGCGGCATTCATCAAATGCCGCAGAAATTAATAGATTGCCGCGTTTTTGTCAGTCTTACTTTATCAGTTTTTTGTTCTTATTCGCATACGCATACGTATTGCTCTGCAAAATACAGACTTTAAAAGTGAACGGCAGTCAGAAATTGTTGGCGGCACTTGGTGAATGCCGGCCTGGCACTCTATGACTGCCGTGCGGCACTCAGTGAGTGCCGCGGCAGTCTGCCGTGTGCCGTTTTTAGCTAAGATTCCCTCTTTTAGATTTTCTTTTTCCCAAAGCAAATGATTTTTGAGGATTTTTTCCGAAAATTGTGTTTTATACCTGAATTCTCTTAAATACATGGTATTTTCCTCTTTTCTGTGAAATTTTACCGCGTTTAGAGAACTTTCTGAAGAGCTTGGAATACTTCGAATCTTCCGGTCCTTGTTATCATCGGATACGGAGGCGACACTCTCCTAAATTCGACGGTTGGTCAAAATTGGTATCAAAGCATTAATATTTTATCTAATTGTTGAACACTAATTTTATCATTTTATTAATTATAGGATGGAGGGTACAGAGAAATGGGGAGGACATTATGTATTTTCCGATGGCACAGTTGCCCCAAAATCCCCCTCTTTGCTCGAAGAAATCATAATAAGGGTCGCCCAATCCATAGTGGCTGCTGATTTTAATGAGATCGAAAGTAGTCATGCTCACTTTTTAGATAGAGATAAAACAGCTGTTATCCTACACACCTTGCATATTCGCCAGAGGACATTTTAGGAAGCGATTGATTATGTTAAAAGGAATCAGTTTGGTCAACCCGGAATAATAGCAGTTAAACAAGAACCACTGGATTTTCCCCCACAAGATTATCCAGCTATGTCACTAGAAATATTTGACCCTAGTATCATGACCCTCCCAGCCATAAGCACGCCTGAAATGATTATAACTCCCATATATGAGTTCTGGCCTCTGGTGTCAGAAGCCACTGTAGTCCCTGAGCAGATAGTACCCATAATACTAGAGCCCGAGCCTTTCCCTAGATTGGCTGAATCGTCCTTTATAATTTCAGCACCAGTAACGCCACAATTTATAATCCCCCATCCACCAGAGCCTTGGACCCAAGAAATGACCCAATATTTCTTCGTGATACCTGAGCCTGCACCAACCCTTCTATTACCGGAGCCTGTCGGGGACCCAGAGCCTGTCCCAGAACCGGAGCCCGAGCTTTATTTGGTGGAGTCAGCGGGATCCACTAATGGTTCTCCAGTTGAAGAATAGTTATGACTTGTGGTTGAACTTTTGTATAATGGGGGTAGTAGTTATAGTATAATAACACTTTTGATGTAAAATAAGGTTATAGTATCATAACATGACTTTTGATGTAAAATAGGGATAATATGACGCATATGAACGAATGACATGTAACCGTTAAATATGGCATATTTACTTTAACATAAATATATGTAGTACTTTACAGTTATCTTGCTATTCTGATATTTTTTTCCTTTTAGATAATGGCGGAATGTTCAAACAACTCATATACTCAAGATGGGACAACACCACAATCTGATCCTATTGGACTATTAAGGACATTTGTCAAGCAAATGGAACAAATGAATGCAAATAGAACGACCCAAGAAGCAAACACCTTAATTAGTAGATTCAAAGCATTAAACCCAGATAGGTTTGCTGGAACAGCCGAACCAATCAAGGCCGAGCAATGGATCCAATAGATGGAGGATATTTTCGAAGTCCTAGGATGTACGGACATAGAAAAATGAAGAATGGAAGTATTCCAACTAACTACAGAAGCATGAAATTGGTGGAAAATGGTAAAGACTACCATAGGAGAAGAACTAGCTAGGCAAATGACCTGGACAATGTTCAAACAGAAATTTTTGGAAAAATACTTTCCTGACACAGAAAGAGAACGAAGGGAGAGGGAGTTCATAGAATTAACTCAACAAAACTTGTCAGTTCTGGAATATCAGAATCAATTTGAAGCGTTGTCTCGATTTGCGCCCCACTTGATTGATACTCCAGAATGACGGACCCAAAAATTTGCCAAAGGATTAATTCCTCCAATTCGTCGTATGATTATTGGACGTCGCCACCAAACCTATGAAGAGGTGGTAGAAGAAGCATTGGCCTTGGAGGAAGACAATCGAGAATTCAGGAAACAAATGGAAGGTAAGAATAAGGAGAAGAATGGGAAGCAAAGGAACCAATTTTGGAAGGGCGCACCAGCTCGAAAGAAACCAAAGACGAATTCGGGAATCCCTTATGTAGTATCATTTCACCGTTAGCCCGGAACTGCCAACCCACCCAGAAACAATTGTTATAATTGTGGAGAAATGGGCCATAATGCTCGAGAATGTATAAAGCCAAGAGGGGTAGCAGTGACTTGTTACAATTGTGGTGAAAAGGGTCATTACAGTCGAGACTGTAAAAAGCCAAGGAAGTACAACAACAATGGACCACAACCGAGACAAGGAGGCCAAGCTAGAATGTACGCAGTAGTTCCCGAGCAAGCTAGGTTAGAAGGTACTCTCACTTTGTTTAACAGTCATGCAAAGGTTTTATTCGATACTGGCGCTACGCACTCATTCATATCTTCTAAAATGGTTCAAATATTAGGATTAATTCCTGAGCGCCTAACCATGCCTTTAGTGGTAGTCTCACCCCTAGGCTCTACCATAACACTTGACAGTGTGTGTAAAAACTGTATGGTAAAGCTAGAAACAAAGAATATGCCTGCCGAATTGATCATGTTGGCAATAAGCCAGTTTGATGTAATTCTAGGCATCGATTGGCTCACTAAGTTTCATGCTAACTTAGATTGTTGTGGGAAGACGATTGCTTTTTCTATCCCTGGTCAACAACAATTTACTTTCCATTGTAATCCCTTGGGTGACGGTTTTATCACCAATTATCTTGCAACCCTTGGGAGTTCAAGTGAGGAACCCTCTATCTATCAAATTGTTGTTGTGTGCGAATTTGAGGACGTATTTCGAGAGATTTTGAGTCTACCGCCCAAAAGAGAGATTGATTTTTGTATTGAGTTAATTCCTGGCACGTCACCTATATCCAAAACTCCCTATCGTATGGCACCTATGGAGATGCAGGAGTTGAAGAAACAAATTCAAGAGCTCGAGGACCTTGGTTTTATTAGACCTAGTTTTTCACCATGGGGAGCACCTGTGCTCTTTGTGATAAAGAAGGATGGATCCCTTAGATTGTGTATTGACTATTGTGAACTCAATAAGGTGACCATAATAAATAGATACCCTTTACCTCGAATAGATGATTTGTTTGACCAATTACAAGGCGCCACAACATTCTCAAAAATAGATTTGAGATCTGGATATCACCAGCTATTGATAAGACAAGAAGATATTCCAAAAACAGCTTTCCGAACAAGATATGGACATTACGAATTTCTCGTGATGCCCTTTGGATTGACCAATGCACCTGCGGTATTTATGGATCTTATGAATCAAATTTTTCGGCCTTATTTGAACCAATTTATCATTGTATTTATCAATGATATTTTGATATACTCAAAAACCCAAGAAGAGCATGAACAGCACTTGCGTATTGCACTACAAGTGTTACGAGACCACCGATTGTACGCAAAATTTAGTAAGTGTGAGTTTTGGATGAAACAAGTTAAATTTCTTGGTCATGTAGTATCTCAAAGTGGGATTTCAGTTGACCCTTCTAAGATAGAAGCTGTTATGAATTGGAGTCAACCTACAACACCCACAGAAGTTAGAAGTTTTCTAGGGTTAGCAGGATACTATAGAAGGTTTGTTGAAGGATTTTCAAGAATAGCAACTCCGCTAACTCGTTTAAAGAGAAAGGAAGTGAAGTTTACGTGGGACGATACCTGTGAATGTGTATTTCAAGAACTAAAGAAAAGATTGACAACCGCACCAATCCTCACAATTCCAAGAAGCAGTGTCAAGTTCACCATTTTTTAGCGATGCTTCACACCAAGGACTAGGGTGTGTACTAATGCAAGATGATAAGGTAGTTGCATATGGATCTCGACAACTAAAGCCTCACGAGCTCAACTACCCAACGCATGATTTAGAATTGGCAGCTGTAGTATTTGCATTGAAAATTTGGAGGCACTACCTGTACGGTGAAAAGTTTGACCTTTTCTCTGATCACAAAAGTCTGAAGTATCTTTTCTCACAGAAGGAACTTAACATGAGGCAAAGAAGATGGATGGAACTTCTAAAGGACTATGATTTCTCACTACAATATCACCCAGGAAAAGCAAATGTAGTAGCTGATGCTTTAAGTCGAAAGCCACGAGGGATGATTGCTTACCTTATGATGCGAGAATGGGAACTACTAGAGTCATTGGCAGAATTCAATGTACCACCGATGGATCAACAAGAAGGACAGTGGCTATGCAGTCTAGTAGTTCAACCCACTTTGATCAGCAAAATCCTTGAAGAACAAAGGAGCAACACAGAATTTCAGAAATGGTTTACAAAAAAGGCAGACAAGGACTCAACAACATGGAACGTCGGACAAGACGGTTGATACAGATTTCAAAGAAGGCTTTGTGTGCCAAATTCAGCCGATCTGCGACATGAAATTTTAGATAAGGCACATCGCTTAAGATTGACGGTACATCCTGGGGGCACAAAGATGTACAAAGATCTTAAAAGAAATTTCTGGTGGGAAGGCATAAAGCGAGAGGTAGCAGAGTTTGTAGCAAAATGCTTCACATGTCAGCAAATAAAGGCAGAACATCAGAAACCCTCTGGATTGTTACAACCCTTGCCAATACCCAAATGGAAATGGGAACATATCACAATGGATTTTGTTACAGGACTACCAAAATCGAGACAAGGGTATGACGCAATTTGGGTTATAGTGGATCGTTTGACGAAGTCAGCACACTTTTCACCATACTGTATGACTGACACGGTAGAGAAAATGAGCAGACTGTACCTACAACAAGTGGTTCGACTACACGGAGTATCAGTATCCATTGTATCCGACCGTGATTCGCGATTCACGTCCAAATTTTGGGGAAGCTTTCAAACCGCTTTGGGAACCTTGTTAAAATTAAGCACAGCTTTTCATCCTCAAACAGATGGACAGACTGAGCGAGTCAATCAAGTTATGGAAGATATGTTGCGAGCATGTGTTCTAGAATTTGACATGGAATGGGAAAGTCATTTACCACTAATTGAGTTCGCCTACAACAATAGCTACCACTCTAGTATCGGTATGGCACCATTCGAAGCACTCTATGGTAGACCCTGTCGATCACCCGTATGTTGGGCAGAAGTTGGTGATAGAGAATTACTTGGACCAGATTTAATCTGAGAACTACAGAGAAAGTAACAATTATTCGAGATCGGATGCGTGCCGCTCAGAGTAGACAGAAGAGTTATGCCGATCAACGGAGGAAAGATTTGGAGTTTGAAGTAGGTGACCATGTGCTATTAAAAGTATCTCCAATTCGTGGTGTGGTGCGATTTGGACAGAAGAAAGGGAAGTTATCACCAAGGTATATTGGACCTTTCCAGATCTTAGAATGAATAGGGAAAGTGGCTTATCGACTCGCACTCCCACCAAAATTGTCTGGAATTCATAACGTCTTCCATATCAGCATGCTAAGGAAATATGTTCAAGATCCCTCACACGTGGTCGATTATGGTGATATAGAATTAAACATAAGCACTACATATGAAGAAAAGCCTGTACGAATTCTCGACCAGAAAACAAAGCAGTTGAGGACAAAGGAGATCGCCTTAGTCAAAATTAAATGGAATCATCATGACGAGAACGAGGCTTCATGGGAACTGGAGACAGAAATGCGCAACAAGTATCCTCGAATCTTTGAAAATTGATATCGTTGTGATTTCGAGGACAAAATCATTTTTTAGGAGGGTAGAATGTAATACCCATTTAATAAAAAAAATATGTATATATATACAATCAGGCTCTAAAGAGGGCGCCCTCTTTTTATTAAAGAGAGGGCTTCTCTTTTGGCCGTCAGATCATCTTTAAAAACTGTAAAATGACAACACTGCCCTTAATGAAAACATGATCTGACGGCCAAAACAGAGGTCCTCTCTTTATTAAAGAGAGGGCGCCCTCTTTAGAGAATTTTCGTATATATATATGTACATATATAAATAATATTATTATCGCTTATACTAGTTGACCTTATTATTATTAAATTATCTATCAGTTATGGGCACATATTGTACAACTAGCAACAGTTGTAAGTTTGGGTATCAAATTTTTGTTACTTTTTTGTACTTCCATGTATTTTTGAGGAAACAATAATTATGTTTTCGTAGACTTCTACCTTAGTAACTATATGCCACCTATTTAATGTGGTACAAGTAAGTGACAATTGGTTATATAATGACCAGTTACAAATTTTAATACACCAAAGATATATATATATATATGTATAAATAATATAAAATAAAATGATGTAACAGTTTGGTGCCATCTCTGATACAATGAACTAAATCTACCCAAGTTGAATTTTTTTTATTGGGTAGGATAAACTAGCTAGGGTGAGGTGGCTAGTGTCATGATAGGATCCATGACATCACTTAAGAATTTACGTGAGAGCAAATCCCACCAGCATACACTATTGTATCTATAAATAGAGATGGTTTGGACTTGCACTGTGCACACCAAACAAAAAGGGGTAGATAGACCCAAAGGGGTAAGTCTCTGTTTGGCTCAAATGGGTTAAAAGTTGTAGTAGGGGCTGGAAATAGGAAGGTCTCTTTCAAGCAACTTGAATCAATATAGTAAGGTGAGGGCCTACATAACTTTCACTTTTATGTATATATATATATATACGTACATATATATATAGGTATATATCTCGCTAACCTTTGGGTTATTTTCTTTTAGTCATAAAAGAAAAAAAAAATCACAAGTTGAGAGTACTTATCAGTATTGAGTTTCTTGTTCAAAAAAATAATAATAATGATAAATAAATTAAAAAAAATGATAATAATAATTCTGACAGACTAAATTTTAAAGACTCTTATTACAAGTGTTTTAAATATATATATACATAAATATGTAGTAGCAGTAAGACTAATATCTACAGTTACTATTTCTGTTTCGTCATTCTTAAAAATTTTCTAACTGAACAAGTACTCAATAGATAATATTTTTGTGTAACTAATTAATGAAATTTCAAGTGACGTAGTGGGTGGGGGGCCATGCCCTTGACCCCATGATTTAGACCTCAAATCTTGTCCCCTGCAATGGTTATATTTTATATTTTTGGAAAGAATAGCATAGGTCCATCCGTCCATGGAATGGACTCTTAGTGTTGACGCCCAACTAGGGGCTGTTTGGGGGAGGGATTAAAATAATTGAATTCAAAATATATACTCTTAAAGTAATTCGTAAATATTTATATTTCATCATGTTTTGTTTTTTTTGTTTTTTTTTTGTACTCTTATTAATTTTGGGTACATTAAATTCCCACCATTGTACAAGGGATTTAGTAATTAGTAATTGTAGGTTTATCTATGGGAATTTTATATCAATTATTGAGACTATTGTGGTATAAAAACAAAACCAAGTGAGTCATGTGAAATTTTTTATATTGTTGATCATGATTGTTTAACTACTAACTAATTATATTTTTAACTTTGGAAGACACAATCATGCTTTCATATTGCATTACGGTGATGGTATCAGGGTAGATAGTTGAGACTTTTTGTCAAGAGACTTGAACCTGAGAGGACTGAGATAGCCCATAAGTGACCAGGACGGAGAGTGTCCTACAGTGAGTACTCATATACCATTCGATTCTAGCAAGTAGGCTAGCGAATGTTATACACCTTCCGAGCAAGTAGGCTGGGGTGCTGTGGTCGTTTCTTGTACAATCAAGTGTGAGCAGGATTAATAAACAAAGTGAGTTTGTGAATGAATGCAGATTAACGTAACCCAAGGCAAAGCTCGAGTACAAAATACATTGTTATTTAGTAAACCATTGTATATATTGCATAAAAGAAATATTATGTGTGTCACTCACCAGTATTCATTACTGACCCTCGTTAAAAATTCATGGTTGTGTTGTATTTCAGGAGTTGATGAGCAAAAATAAATAGCAAGGAATGGAGTAGTCCTAATATTGTATAATGAAGCCTTTAGTTTTAACCTGCTTTGTATAATTATCAATAAATTCTCGGTTTGTAATATTACTATTATAGATATTGTAGATCAAATTGAGACTTTTATGAACTTATAATAAGTTTATTTGATGCTACGCTTCTGACAAATCTTAAACCTGTCACTATCTACGATTTAATTATAAATGAATAACTAGTACATATTCTATTTATTTGGTAAATCGGGGCGTGACACTGTCAGTCGGTCTAAGGATGAAATGCGGTACTGAAACTTAACTTCGTACCCATAGCTTTTTGCAAACTTTCCCAAAACCTCGATGTAAAACTACTGTCGCGATCTGATACAATCACGGCTAGAACCTCGTGTAGTCTTACAATCTCTTTGACACACAACTCAGCTAACCTCGAAGGTTTAGTCATCTTGATCGGTAGAAAATGAGCTGACTTCGTCAATCTATCAACTATAACCCAAATCTTATCATTTTTTTCGGCGATCGTGCAAATCTCGAACCAAAATACATCGTGATCTCATCCCATTTCCACTCTAATACAGGCAGTGGCTGTAATAACCCCGCAGGTACTTGTCTTTCTACTTTAACTTGCTGACATGCTAAACACTCTGAAACATACTTAGCAACTTCCCGCTTCATACCTTTCCACCAAAAGTTTTCTCGCAAGTTTTGATACATTTTATTGCTTCATGGATGAACTGAATATCTAGTGCTAAGTGCTTCTTCTAGAATTCTCTCCTAGAATTCTCTCTTTCAAGCCTTTCACATTCGGCACACACAACCGATTTTCAAGTTTCAACGTTCCTTGTTCTAATACAAAACCAGGTCGCTTTTCCAAAGGTATCTCGTCTCTCATCTTACACAGGTAGACATCGTTAAATTGTTCCCTCTTGATCTCATCAATAATATCTGGGTGTGCTATGATCGCCATCATTAAGCCACCATTAGTCTCTGAAATCACATCTAACTCTAAACATTCCATGTCTTTGATCAATCTTTTTGTTGAGTTAGCTCGTCTGCTAAGTTCCTTGGCGTCTTCCAGCTTCATGCATCGGCTATTACATTAGCCTTTTCCAGATGATATTCTATCGAAAGATCATAATGCTTCATCAACTCTAACCATCTCATTTGTCTCATGTTCAAGTCTCGTTGTGTGAACAAGTATTTTAAGCTCTTGTGGTCCGTGAAAATCTCACATTTTTCTCCATACAAGTAATGTATCCAAATCTTTAAAGCATAGATTATTGCGGCTAATTCAAGATCGTGAGTCGGATAGTTAACCTCGTGTGTCTTCAACTGTCTAGAAGCATTGGCAATTACTTTACCCCCTTGCATAAGTACACATCCCAATCCTGATGCGACGCATCAATATAGATCACAAACCCTTCAGTTCTTGATGGTATTATTAAGATAGGCGCTCTTGTCAACTGCGAATTCAACTCTTGAAAACTGTCTTCACATTCTGAACTCTATTCAAAGGTAATGCCCTGTCTCATTAGCTTTGTCATAGGTAATGAAATCTTCGAGAAATTTTTTATGAATCTGCGGTAGTACCCAGCTAAACCTAAGAAACTCTGAATTTTAGATACAGATGTCGGCCTCTGCCAATTAGATACAGCTTCTACTTTGTGAGGATCAACTGAAACCCCATTCTTGTTAATCACGTGACCAAGAAAAGTAATGCTAGGTAGCCAGAATTCACATTTCTTGAATTTCCCAAATAATTGCTTCTCTCGTAATCTCTGAAATATCAACCTCAAGTGGTTCTCGTGTTCTATCTCACTCGGTGAATAGATATGAATATCGTCGATGAATACTATCACAAAACCATCCAAGTAGTCCTTAAAGACTCGGTTCATAAGATCCATGACCGCGACTAGTGCATTTGTAACTCCAAATGGCATGACTAGGAATTCATAGTGTCCATAACGCGTTCTGAAAGTAGTTTTCTCAACGTCTTCGGCCTTTATCTTAAACTGGTGATAGCTTGATCTCAGATCTATCTTTGAAAACACTTGCGCTCCATAAAGTTGGTCAAATAGATCATCAATCCTCGGTAATGGGTACTTGTTCTTGATTGTCAATTTGTTTAACTCTCGGTAATCCACACACATACGCATTGAACCGTCTTTCTTCTTCACAAATAACACTGGAGCTCCCCACGGTGATATACTAGGTCGAATAAACCCTTTGTCAAGTAGTTCTTGTAGTTGAACCTTCAGCTCTTTCAGTTCTACGGGTGCCATTCTATATAGTGCCTTGGATACAGGTCTTGCGTCTGGCATGGTCTCAATAGTAAACTCAATCTCTTTCTCAATCAGATTGTCTGGCAAGTCATCAGGAAATACATCTGAATATTCTCGCACTATCGGAATATCTTCTACTCTTGATTCGATTGCTGAGACATCAGTCACTGAACATAGGAATCATCGACATCTCTTTCTCAACAACTTACCCGCTTGGATAGCCGAAATCAAATACGGTGGTTGTGTAACCCCACTCCCTTGGAAACAAAAGCTTCCATGCATCGGTGTTTGAAAATTAACTTCTTTCTGCTCACAGTCTATGGTAGCTTGGTTAAAAGCTAACCAATCCATTCCTAGTATCACATCAAAGTGGTTCACAATGATTGGTATAAGGTCAACGGTCATCAACTTCTCTCCTAGTTGAATTTCACAGTTCTTGTATATCATAGACGTCTTTATCAATTTATTAAGTGGTACAGAAACATATAATTCATATCCTAACAGTGTCGATTTAACGTTCAAATGTTTCAACAAAGGCAAGTGATACAAATGAATGCGTAGATCCTCAGTCAGCAAGTATGCGAGCTAAGTGTGAACATACAAGCACCAATTCTGAGACCACTGTCTCTGAAGCAGCCATGTCTCCTAGGTTCATCTGGTATGCTCTCCCTTGATGTTGTTATGTCTTTTGTCCCCCCATCAATAAACTGTCTAGGCTTCGACCCACTAGAAGTCATAGAACTAGCTCCTTGCTGGGAATGCTTCCTCGGGTAATCCTTAGTTTGCGCGCAAATACTCCGCAATCATAACACTTACCCCGCATGTCAGGAGTCGATAGCACTACCCCCTCCTTGGTTCCTGTTCTGGGGTTTGGTCATGAAACATCGGCCTGAGTATGGTCGGTTGCAAAGTGAACACAATGGTATGTTACTTGACGTCCTCCTGAAGTCATTGAAACTAGAACCAGAGCCTCTTGGAAACGGCCTCTTGAAAGATCCACCTTGGTTCCTATCACCACCCTAATTTCCCCGTTTACCATGCTGATTCTGCCTCGATCTTTCCATTTCACTCTCGGCCACAACCGCTGTTTGTTGCACTGCTGCCACAGTCGAATGTTCGTAGGTCTCCACCCTCAAACAAATATTTTCCCTTAAACCACCTTCAAATTTCCTTACTCTATCTTTCTCGGTCAACGCCGATCCCTTTCCAAATCTCAGCAAAGCATTATACTTTGAGGTGTATTCTGTCACAGTCATCTCTCCTTGTCGAAGATTATCAAATTCTCCCTTCTTTGCATTGAGAGCAGCCCTTGGAAAGAATCGACGATTAAACTCCTGCTTTAAATCCCTCCCACGTTATTGGTGCTCCCTGATCTAGAACATTCACTCACCAGTTCTGAACCTCACCTCTGAATATATCACTGGCATTCTCAATCTTTTCTCTATCAGTCATCGGGATAGATCAAAAAATCCTTTCTATGTCCATAACCCAATGCTCTGCGAGAGACGTGTCAGAAGTCCCATAAAACTCTGTCAATTTCTTCCTTGTAGATTGTTCAAATATTGATCTCAAACTCCTATTCTCAGGCGCTTGTACCACAATTATTGGTGCTGGCTCCAATGGAGGTGTTGGAGGCAACCGGTCTACTATATTTTGGATCATGTCACCCATGTTCCCCATCATTTCTGTGATTTCATTCATACGTCGGGTATGCGGTGATAATTCTCGGTCACCCTTGATTGTTCAACCTATTAATCTCGATGCATAAATACTATGCATGTATGACAATCAACAATTCATGTATGTAAAACAACATACATATGCATCAAACATCTCTAGTATGTATGGATGCATTCTACAACATGTGACAATTCACACAACACTCTACTCGTCATTGAACATTCCCAAAGTTTTGTTACCTCTAGCTCTGATACCAATAAATGTCATGACCCATCCCACTACGCGTGAAAATAGGACACGTGGCACGCCACCAAGGGTCATCTAATTCATTCAACAAGCGTACGCAGCGGAAAAGAACATTTAAAACAACTCTGAGTATTAAAGGTTTAGGAAACATTACCCTTCGAGTTGTAAAATCCATATAAAATTTAAAACGGAATTATATTTTAAAACAAATGAATTTATGTTGGAAGGGGTCCCAAATGTACCTTATGAATCAATCAAAACCTTTCAAAAATTTCCGAAAGGTAAAGAAAAAGGATTCTGGCAGGGGGCATTTCGACCGGTCGAACGACCCCATTCGACCGGTCGAATGACCCTTTAGCAGAATCCTGCACAAGCTACAGAATTTTGCCTAAGGCATCACCCAACCTTACTCCTTTCATTCCTTTAAACAAGTTTACCTTACTATAAACTTCACAAGCTACAACATGTTATCAAAACCAAAGTTTAGACTTACTAATCCATGAACAGAAACAAAAGCGGAACAAGCTAGGGCTCGTTTGGTGCAATTCACAAAACTCCATCCATTTTTCCTTTAAACTTCAAAATCGATAGGTCAAGCATTTAAAACACGAATCCATGAGTTCGGATTCATTACAACATAACTAAAATGAGTTTTAAAACTTATTACAACATCATTAACACCACACTACACCTTCCACGTTAATTATATAGTTATAGCTATTCGAAAAGTTCACTATTACAAGTCTTGGAAAAGAAAACGAAAACATATACAAGAGAATCCCCAGTGTTCTTCGGCCTCACTCCTTACGCTTCTTTTTCCCTTTCTTCTTTTCACCTGCAATGGAGTAAATCTCCACTGCTCAGCTATATGCTAAGTGCACAATTTTTAACATATACATATATGACAAAACATGCTTTAATCTCATAATCACATAAATAGTCTCTAGAGAGAAAAAAACGCCTTCATCCGGTAGCGGCAAGTCCAAGCCTCAAACCGCGATGTCAATAGCTAGTCCAAGCCTACAACCATTACTTCCCCAAGTGCCCTAGTAAGTCCAACCCTTAAACCATACATAGTAGCCGTTCAAACCATACATAGTAGCCGTCACTACGAAAATTCTCAAACATCGAGAAGCTTACACCAGCATGAATTTATATAAGACCCCCATTTGACCCACATAGACAACTCAACGTGCTCACGTAAATTTAGACATGCTTTTCACATTTAATCGCATGCATAATTAATGGGCCTAAGAATAACACATGAATTTTGCCCGGATCACAATTTCATCATCGAAATATAAAACATGTATTTCACCTATATAACATAGGCTAGAAATTCATACCTCGAGCTATCGTCGTATAACTTTAAGGGAACGACTAGAAGCCTGATTAAACGCCAAATCTCCGATCCTACGTGAAACCTACAAGTTTACACGCGTTTTTCCCAAATTCCTAGATTTAGAAATTTATAAAAAAAAAAAAAAACTTAGCGAAACGTGGTCTAAAGACTATCAAAGCGTAGCCCTTACCTTGGGGAGTTCAAATACAAATTTTGGTGAAATTCAGACGAACGAAAGGTGGCCGATCGTCGTCGCAAAATCCGTAGGATCAATCTCCCTTTTCTCTCTCCTCTCTCAAGATATTATATGAAGTTTTGTAAGTAATGACAACTTCATCCACTACTATTTATTGACGAACTCTTCGGGAATCGCGTTTACTTCCCCGCGAGTTTCTCAAACACCTAGTTAACTCCTGAAATTTCGCACACGTCCATTCTATAACTTTACGAGTGAAAACCACCAATCACAAGAGTTTTCAATTAAGTCTTGTTTAGATCTAAAATTACGTTCGAAAACTAAATTTCGTGGAATCTCTACACAACCTACCTTTTATATAACGTAACACTCACGTTCTCACCACAGTTCTAAAAAATCTCTATATAACAATATCGAAATTACCAGAAAATTATAATACACATGTATAATTCACTATTCATAAAATACCAGGCATGTTAAATAACATTTAAATCACATAAATGTCATTTACTTATGCCAATAAAATCTCGATTACCGATTACCAATTACCCGTGTCCTTACTGACATCTTACTGTTGACTCACAGTCAACCTCAAACCAATTATCAAATAACATTGATAAACTCACAAATTCAATTATGTATGATAAAACTTATGAAATTTTGGTACGGGTGTGACACAAATTTAGAAACCATAGTATTATCGGTAAATTAGGTCCAAATCCTTAATTAAAACAATAAAAAGTTCAAAGGGGCCGTTTTTTTAGCATTAGTCAAAAGTCTCTTTCACAAGTTCCGACAATCAATGCCCAAGCTTACCCCATGCGCTGCCCAAGCATAGCCCCACGCGGAGCCGTGTGAGTGGCTGTACTATAGTATTCCTCATTTCAAAAAATATTTCAAAATTTTTATCTCTCCATTACTTTTGATCTACTACTCCAATTTTTACAAATTTTATACCGCTGGAATCGTGTCAACGAGAGTTACAAAACTAGTACCATTGTTGATATGTTTTGAGCAAATTTTTTTTTCAATTTGAAGAATTTTGAAAAAGAATAGAGTTTTGTGAAATTTCACAAAAGTAGTTTTGTGAAATTTCACAAAATAATTCACAATTTTTTTTTTTTTGTGAAATTTGAAGAAATTTTGATTCAAAAAAAAGTTTTTAGAAATTTGATAGTTTCACAAAAAAAGTTTTGTGAAATTTGAATAAATTTTGAAAAAAAAAAGTTTATGAAATTTGACAATTTCACAAAATAACTGTCAAAATTGTTGAAAATAATTTTATGAAATTTTCAATTACACAAGGCATGTGGGATTTTTATTTTTTATTTTTTTGCTCAAAACATATCAACAATGGTACTAGTTTTGAAGCTCTCGTCGACACGATTCCAACGGTATAAAATTTGAAAAAAATGGAGTTGTATGTCAAAAGTTATGGAGATTTAAAGTTGCAAAATATTTTTTGAATTTTGAAAATCATACGGTACAATACTCATACTGTATGAGCTGCAGCAAAAGCATGGTGCCTGAAATGTTGGGTGGGAGTGGGAAAAATGTGGGAAATATTTGGGTACATGTCAGTTTTGTCCTTTTGTCAAAGATAAGGGACTTTTGATTAAATCCAAATATTGAAGGTACTTTTTGTTAAATTTTTAGTTGACAAGAGATATATCTATAACTGTCCCTAGTATTATTTAAAAGGGTTAATTTCAAAAACACCCCCTCAACTATGACCCGTTTTCAACTCGCTCCCCTGAACTTTTTTTTTCTGACAAATTGACCCCCTCCGTTTGTTTTATTCGACAAGTTGACCCCCTCCGTTAGTTTGCAAAAGAAAATGGGCATGTGCCCATCACGTGAGAGCAAAAATGGACACTTTTACCCTTTGTGCCCAAAATGAGTTTGATCTCTCTCTCTACAGTCTACCCTAATTTCTCACTATCCTCTCTCCCTCTCTCTCTCATTCCCTTGCCCCACACCACCACGACTAGTGGCGGATGTCGGAAATTTTTAAATTTTATTAAGCTTAGTCCCCGCAAAATAAGTAAACTTGTTATATAGCCCCCCATAAAATATCAGTTAGGCTAAAAGAAAATGATTTTACATGTAAGATGTTGGACTAATTATACTTCATTCTCCCAAAATTTGAAAAAAAAAAAAACTTATCATATGTAATATATTGGCTTAATTACAAATAGACCCAAAAAACCTTATTATATGTAATACATTGGCTTAATTACAAGGAAAGAGTCATGCTATGCTTCCCATATTTTGTATCTCAAATGATTCCCAGATACATGTAACGGCAGGACCACCTTCAATAATGGTGGGACGACTTCAGTATCCTCCAATCAAAATCACTTGGGCCTACTACCACGTGTTTGAGAACCACTTAGGATACAAAATTTGATAAGCATAGCATTACTCATATTTTAAATATTATTAGTTTTCGATATTATTAATCATGGATGAAATAGAAGGAAAAATACCTGAGAATTAATTTTCTTTTTCGATTTCCTTTCTTTTTTTCTCTCCCTCACTAAATCTATGAACCAAATACACCCTAACAGTAATAAGGGTTGATAGTTGATTGAAATTTGTAAAGTTTGGCATGATGATAAAACAATTTGTGTAGACTAAACTAAGAGATGAGATGAAAATGAGTTGAGACAAATGTTTAGGGTGTGTTGGATTATAGTTGGACCAATGTTTTATATGTAATTATTTTTTTCTAAATTGTGGGGTTGGTCTTTTGGACCAACATATTACACATAGTTTTTTTTTTTTTTTTTTTGTAAATTGGGACCTTATAATTTAGAGAGAGAAGTTGCAGAGAGAGAGAGAGGGGGGGGGGGGGGGGGGGAATGAGGTGAAGTTGTTAACTTTTTTTAGATCAGGGGGTGTACTCGAAAATAGGTCATAGTTGAGGGGGTGCTTTTGCAATTCAGAACAAGGGTATATGCGTCATTTTATTACTTCCGTTAACGGCGTTTGAGACTAAATAATTTTTGATAGTTGAGGGGGTGAAGTTGTTCACTTTTTTAAATCAGGGGGTGTACTCAGAAAAGGATCATAGTTGAGGGGGTGTTTTTGCAATTAATCCTATTTAAAATATATTGACTTATAAATTATTGACCTCTCTCAAAACATAAATCAACGACCTTCCTTAAGATATTGATATATTAGAAATTTAGTGAAAAATCTTTCATTTTAGATTAATTAAGTTTAAATGACAGGCCATTTATATATATATATATATATACAGTCAGGCTATAAAGAGGGCGCCCTCTCTTTATTAAAGAGATGACCTCTGTTTTGGCCGTCGGATCGTGTTTTCATTAATGGCAGTTTTGTCATTTCACAATTTTAAACACAATCCAACGGCCAAAATAGAGGTCGCCTCTTTAATAAAAAGAGGTGGCCCTTTTTAGTGAATCTTTGTATATATATATATATATATATTGTTCAAAACACTATGACTAATGAAACTTAATCAGATCAAATTCCACATAACTAGTTCAATTTTTCACAAAGTTATGTAAATTTCACATAACTTTTACAACGTATAAAATTTTCACTAAAATAAAAAATAGGATGAACAAATACTAAAAAAAATCTATTTTAGAGGACTTTTAACTAAAATCCCTTGATATTTTCAATCCCTTAAATTAGATTATATATTCGCCTATACTGAGGGTTGGCCCGGACCATATTTTGACATTTATAAGTATTTACAAATTGCCTAGGACCACTAAAGCTTGCTTAAATTTGGAAGCTCCAATTAAAACCCTAGCCATTACTTTTTATCTCAACTCCAAAACAAAAAAAAAAAAAAAAAATCCATAACCCAAAACCTCGTAATATAAGAATAAATTGAGGGGCTCATTTGAAGAGTTTAGGCTCAACAAAAACCATTGGCCGTCTCTGATTACGGGTACATGAGTGCACATGCCACTATGCCAGTAATTGCCATTGTAAAAGCTTTTTGGATTTGTATATTTCTCTAACAAAAGCAACATTGCTCTAAGCCTTAGGCAAAAGCACCATCACTCTAAGGCTTAGTTTGGTCCCTACGTGGCTTTTTAAAAGGAGTTTATGAAATTTACTACTAAATTGTTTGATAATTTTATACAAGTGACACACTACTCTTCAAAAAGATATCATGAAACCAAAAAGCCAGCTTGAGCTTTTAAAAGCTTCATTCTAGAGCTTTTAAAAGCTCCCCCAAAAAGCCCTAAGTTCTATTTTTGCACAGCTCATAAACTAGTTACCAAATGAATTAATATGAAATTATACTTTAAAAAAGGAAAAACACCAAAATAGAGCCAAACTAAGCCTAATAGTTGTATAACCAAATCATTATGTCCATAAATAGTTTGGCATCTGTGTAACAAATTTTTGCTGTTAATTTTTGAGCCTTTTATGTGGCATCTTAAGCAACATGGACAAGATTGGAATGGGGGGGCCATTGATGATCAGGATTGTCCCAATTTTAGTGGGACCCACTTAATAAAAACTGTTGAAGAAGGTTGGAACTGTCAAGATCAATTTTGATATGGTTTGGGATTATGATTGTACAATTTGATCTCAACATGACAAGTCACAAACAAGCAGCCAATGATTCATGGCCACATTGATCTCTCACTAATATTGGCATATTGCTGCCTTTTGAGTTAAAGCTGTGCAATTCAAGGTGTCATTTACTTACTATTTTAGTCATGCTTTGATGGTTATTTATGTGTCACTAGTCAATTTTCTTATTTGGGATGTAATGATGTACCTATAGCCTAAATTCCCCCACACAACCAAATTTCTTGTAGCTCAGTCATAGGCGGACTAAATGAGGGGGTGTTCTACTCTCCTAATTTTGGATTCAAAACTTCACATGAGTAAATACAAAGAATTTGATCAAGACCTTTTGGCATCTCTAAAGGAGGTCAGGAGCGTGTAAATTAGTTAGAGGGCTAGATCTCAAGATGAACAATATCCAATTTGGTGTAAATTCAGATCCTACCACTAGCTTGCCTCCCTGATTTACCTGGTGCGTGTATTGAGGGGTCGGTACACGTGCTTGGGATTTGCCCCTTGTTCTACTCCGATAAAACAGTAATAAATACTGATCCCAAAGTCACAAAATACAAACTGTGGGAGTTGTACTTGTATCCCGAAAAAAAAATCCCCACATAAAAGGTTTGGCTTTGGGCTGTTCAAAATTCGGAACCAGAGTTCACAACTTCACGTCAACGAAGAACACACGGTAATGATCGATAAAGTGGAAATTTAGGCACTTAAAACTTTAAAAAAATCACAGATTCAGGGGATTGAATCATCAATACTGCAATACAACTCAACTTTGGCAAAGCAAAAGATACATTTCATCTTACAGCTCAACACAAATGTATGGCTACTACTACTAGCAAGTAGTAAATTGAAAAAAGAAAAAAAAATGTGAGAAAAAAAACACTTCATGAGCATCATCTCATATTTTGACAAGCTTAGCATTCCAAACACTGTATTTTCACTGCATTTTTCACCACTAAGGGAAAAAAACGAAAAATAAATAAATAAAAACCATTGCCTCAGAGCTTTACAATATGATGCCATAAGGAAGACAAAACTGTAATCTTTATGGTTTCAAATAATTCAGAAGCCACTAAGGTTCTGAGGGGGAAATCGAATGAGCTCAAAGGGTTACAAGAAAGAAAGGAACAAGCATCCACAATCACTCCTTTCATCCAGAAACCCTGTTATAAATAATCCCATATGGTCCAGCAGCACAGAATGAATCGTCACATTACGGCCCTCTATATATATAAATACACACATGCGTACATATCATTTTGAAGTGAATCGATTTGGCCTCATCAGAATTCGAGAATGCAATCAGTGACCAGACGATACTAAAACATTATACTCTTTCAGACGCCTCTGAAAGTTAGCCAAGTGGGTTTGCAGTTGAACAATTCGTGCAGCCTTCTGAGAAAGAATGGCATTCAGTCTTGAAATATAATCATCAAGCTGATTGCCCGGTTGATCGACTTCAACCAACAAGTTCATCTCCTGCACAAATATATGAAGTTACAACCAAAGTTTAACTCTCCAGTCAAATTGAATGACCCACATGGAGATTAGTACTAACCTCCCTAACAATATCCATAGTCTCCTCCACTTGTCTCCGATGAGCATTTACCAGATCTTCCTCTTCCTAATATCAATCAAATCAGGTTTTTCTAGGAATTAGGAATTTGACCAAGTTATAAAGAAGCAAGGAGCATAAGATGGCTAGTCATCAATGTAGAGTTACCTTCAAGAGGATATTAAGATCATCTTCTGAACGCGAATTGTTACTGCCAAAGTCTGACAGATCTGTCTGTTTCTTCTGAGTGCCAGTTTTCCTTGTCTTATCGTCCAAAGCTGGTGCTTGGCAAGTGTCTTGCTTCTTATTCATCATCCACAATGGCTTGTCTTGTTCATAAATCTCCTCAGAGTAATCAAAATCATCTTCCATTATGTCACCTTGACCACCTCTCTGACCCTTGTAAGTTTCTGTATATACAGATGCAGCCAAGTTGCCCTGCACCCTTCCACTTGGAACACGTTCGATGTTAAAAGACGGAGAGGACTCCCTTTCAATCTGTTTGGACCACCCAAACCTGCTACTTTCTTGGGGAACATCCGTTATGTTTTCCTCAGAGCCCGGACCATTTGGTAAAACTGAAGATAATGGCAATGCGATCGAGCTTCTAAGGTTTAAGGATGAAGACAATGGATCCCTCTTGGAGCTGTTCCCTTTAGATAGACTCTTAACCCTGAATAGTAAAAGTAAATTAGAACTCTCAACAAAAAAATTCACTTACAAAATCAAATGTTCATTGCAAGAGAAATTACCTATCAGCATATCTTAGTGTGTTGAGAGTATGTTCGCACGATCCTGAGCTGGGTGAAATGCACGAAATCATGACAGTGCGTGAGTCACCAACAAATGAATCTCTAAGAACTTCAGTCAGCTTGCTTCCTCTGAATGGAATGTGACCCTGGTCATTGTCTAGAGCCCTAATGCATTCTTTCAAAGCTAGTAAGCTTTTATTAATTTCAGCACCTTCCATTCTGCAACACAATTTATAAATCAATCTTTTATCCATCCCATCACACTGCATTTCATATAGTCATACTTGCAGAGAGTATCAAAAAACATTTACAATATTAGAGGCTGTTTGGGTAAAAACAGAATTGGTTCTGTAGTTAAGAAAAGAAGTCGTTCTCAATAGTTCGGTGTTTGTGTAGCTGAAATATAGTTATATAGGCATCCGTGCCTGACCTAAACTTCCCGAAGAACTAGTCCTTTATCAAGCCACCACAATGTTGGTTTTCATATAAACTAGATAAAAATGAGAATGGGTTTTAACCGATCCACTTTTAAGCTTTCACAAGATCTATAAAGCAGCTCCTACTAGCAACTCACATCTCCTAATTCCTACATATGCAACTGATGGTAACATTGTTTCCAGGCCAAGAGAATAAGATAGGCCAAAGTTGAGATCTATGAAAGGCCTACCTCGTCTGCTTATCATTATCAGTAGTATCTGCTCCACGTTCACTTCCGGCAAGATCTATAAAAGATAGCTTTCCAACAATTCGAGGAGGCTTTGATTCACTGCCATCGACTGATCTCTTGATGGCGAGCTGAAGTATAGCATGTGAACGAGATGACTCCTCATTTGCACCAGTTGTTCCAGTACTCCTTGTGGCATTTCCTTTCTCAATTAGATCCTTGATAGTCTCTACCTCTGATACTCTGTATTCTTGCAAACCCACAATGCAAACCTGCTGTTTCCCATCTTCCCTCATGCAAAGCTTTCTGAAAAGGGAAGTTCCAAGTATAAGGAGTTAATGAAACACTTTTGTAGACACAGTAAGGTTACAAGGTGGGAAATTTACCTCCGATCATTAAGGAGATCAAAAACTTTCCCTCCGTATATCTCAAAGAAACTGACAAACAATTGAAATCCTTGGTTCCGATAAGTATGGTGCATCAGTCTAAAAATATCTTGGGATGCTCTAAGGGGCAGTGGCTGCATAGTGTAAGTCTTTCCACTCCCTGAAAAAAACACTGATGATTATTACCTTTTAAAAGAATAACCCCTCAGTAATTCCAAGTAAAAGGAAATGGAACCAAGAAAGATCTCTTGAAACTACAAAACCAAGGAGGGTGGGTTATTGTAAACTCTCTCTGAAGAACCAGTATTCCCTTCGTATAATGGGGTTCACTGCATGCTTAACCAGTATAGAAAATATAGCTGGTAAAGTCACACCAAACAGAAAATAATTAAGCCACATGTGGGAGCTATAGAGTAAATAATAAAGAAGAAAAAGTCAAAAGCCAGTATTCCCTTGTATAAAGGGGTCCCCTGTACAAGTGATTGAAGACCTATGGGTTTTGCGGGATTGTTATGAACAAAAAATTATTTAGACAATATAGCACCTAAAAGGTGTAGATACATACACATGGTGATGAGCGCTATATTTGTCTTGTGGTACAACACAAAAATGAAGAAAGCCTACGGTTATCATACATGATGGTTTAAACAGGCATACTAGAATAGTAAAATAGAACGATAGTTTACCAGTACGGAAAAATACACAATATCACAATGTTTTAACTGATCAGTCGAAGAGATTGAAGCTTTGGTTTCTATGACGGGGGATAACGCATTTTCAGACATAATGGAAAAGGGCAAAAGTTTGTAATATTTAGTTCTCAACATTACTAAAAAGGTTCTAATACTTTTTCCATTAGTACATATATGAAGGAGAGAAAATAAAAGGCAAAGGACAAAAAGGGAGTCAATCCACATGCCTGTCTGGCCATACGCAAAGCAGGTTGCTTTTGTCCGCTGAAAAATTATTGGGACTATGGGCTCCACGGTCTCTGAATATACCTGGAGCAACAAAACAAGAGACAGAATGTAACCAAGCTGCGAGATCTCTGAAATGGGGAACCAAGTCGAGTCAAATACTCACGTCATCATTTGAAACATCTTCGTTCAGCACCGCATCAAAAACAAATTCATGTTTTTCAACATATTCAGTCAGGTCAACCTGCAAAGGTAGTAAATTAGACTCTAGGGAAGAAAACACACTGTGAAGATCACATCCATTCTGGATGGATTTACGTGAAAGGCCCAGCCCATTCAACTCCTTAAAACTCAGGAACTAAAACCTTATAAACAGCTCAGAGGGGGCATAAATGAGCGATGTGGGATATTCCAACACACCCCCTGAACCACAAGAGCCGGACACTCAGCATATCCTGGACCACAACAGCCGGACACTCGGCATGCCAGAAGATAAGCCCAACCAAGCTCTGATACCATTTGTCAGGCCCAGCCCATTCAACTCCTTAAAACCCAGGTGTTAAGGACAGGGTAAAGCCTTATAAACAGCATAGAGGGGGCATAAATGAGCGATGTGGGACATTCCAACAAATTTAATCCACTATAGAGAGTTGAGAATAAGAAAATATTAGACAGATAGTCAAAAGTTCAAAAACTTAGGGCACGTTTGGTAGGCAGGAATGAAATGAAACAGGAATGGAATAGCAATAGTCATTACATTCCTCTGTTTGGCTAAGTTTCTAGGAATTAAATGCCAATTACATTCCACTTTGGGTTTTAAACAATCAATTAGTGGAATAAAATCAAATTTAAGCAAAATATTTTATATTTGTACAAAATATTTATGGTACAAACATTCAACATTATTTATGCAATATTTTGAAATTTTGAATTTTTTAAATATTTTTTAGCCTAAATAGTTAATATTTAGTTTTTTTATGAAATAATATTACATTTTTAACAATTTTAGTCCACCTTATTTTTATTCATCTATTTGCAAAATCTATTTTAAAATTTAATATGTTTGCTAGTTACAATTAAATTTTTTTAGTCCAATGTTAAGTTTAATAAGTATTTTATTATTTTTTTAGTATGAATAATATTTAAACAAAATATTTAATATTTTATAAAAAATTAATATTTTTAAAAAGTATTTAATATTTTTTTTAATATTTTAAATAATATTTAATATATACATATTTTTATAAAATATATTTTAAGAAAAAGTTTTATATTTTACAATTATAGTCAATCCTGTGGAAATGGAACGAGCATTCCTTGGGTTTTCGCAAGGAATGCCCATTCCTGCTTGGAGAATGTCCATTCCTGCTTAAGTAGGAATGACCATTCCAAAAGGAATGTTCATTCCACTGCATTTGGTCACACCAAACACAGGAATGGAATGAACCCATAAATGACCATTCCATTCCAAGGTGCATTTCTGCCTACCAAACGTGCCCTTAGTGATATACCTGCTTGATGAGGCGGAAACTAAACATTTTGTAATTTACTCATTATTCAAAAACTACTCCCAACTTCATTCCATTTTGAATAAGAATAAGAGGAGAAAAAATAGTTCTATTTCTTATTTTGATATTCGTCGGTGTGTGCTCAGTTATTCCAAGTTGTCCTTTTCACTTTGCATTTAATTCTCTCCTGGTCAGGGCAAACCTGCCTAGCCCTTTGGGTGGAGTTATCTGTGCTAGGCTGCTAGCTCCCCTGATTGAGAGGCCAGGGATTTTTGACACTAGCACACCTAAATACAAATTTTTCTTGGCTAGAATTTCTCAATATAAGCATGCCTTTGAGATGTGTACGAAGAAACCATGGATAACAACTTGCACACATCTTTCTCACAGTTTGAAGTATGTGCAGTACACTCCTCCCAGGCCTCAAAAATGTCAAGCACTGCATATATACCAACAGGCAACAGCCTTGTTTGGAATTCACTCATCCACTGGCAAGTCTTTTCCTTTTCTTTTTTTCTTTTTTTTGTTTCTCCATAAAGTTCTACCTTCATTTTCACCCCATGCATATAAAAATAGGAATCGGTTCTCACATCATCTGAGACACGATGCTTTACCGAAATTAATCTACTAATAGCAACAACATACCATCATATGGTCAGTGGGTAACAAGAGACGCAAAAGAAATAAAGAGCACAACCGCAAGGTTGTGCGCACCTGCTTATTTTGATGAAGATCTAAACCACAAAAGAGAAATAGACTTTTGGTTAAAGCAAAAGCATCTGTTTATATCTTTGCATTCCTCCAAAGGAGAAGAGACAAATATAACATAAGCTAATATCTAACCCAAGTATCAACCTCTGCAATAATAATTGCTCAATTACTAATCTAACATGTACTCACCTTTAGTTTGGTTTCATGAACAGTGAGAAAATTAGTATACGGTGCAATGGTTATAATGTCTTCCTCTTTCTTTGCTATTTCTTTTCTGTTAAGTGGTCTCTTACGCACCTGTATCCAAATTCGTAATTAGTTTCTTATATCACAGATAGAGCAGGAAATGAAACAAGCCTGCGCAACAGTAAAACATAGTTCCATAGCAACAATAATATTTGACCTACGGAAGCAGATGTTTGACAGATGGTAAATGAAATTCAGTTAGAAATTTCTGCTTGCGGTGTCTTTTGCAGGTTCAGGGGAGGTCGTATAATTGAAAATTTCAACGACAAAAATTGCACTAGCCACACTTGAATCTATCTGGTGTGGAGTTTTTTGGGATCAGGAGACATCTTAAGTGAAACTTTCAGACTATGTTACACGGATTCTTCAAAGTGTCTGGAGGACACGGGTATGGATTGCCATATCCGACACGGGTACTTTGCCTTTCTTGGCTGAAAATTACACTATACTACACTAGAAAGATCCTACCCAAGTGTCATACCCATGTCTGCAAAGAGTCGTGTCGACACGGGTACCTCTCCTATTTAGAAGAGTCCATGTAACATAGCTTTCAGAAGGGAGTAAATGAACAATAAAGGCAATTCAAGAAACACAAGGAAAACATGTGTGCTGGCCACTGTGCCTAGCATTCATGGCGCACAAAAGCCCAAAAGGGTTCATCATTCATTCACTTTCCTGTTTAGTTTATGTATCCAGTGACCACCAATTTTTATAGGTGAAGAAGTATAAACATGTGATTGATGTTACAAACAAATTAAATGATGGTGGATTCATGGAATCAATCCCAAGAATACTATCATCGCTTTATATTTAGAGGCCTGACATCTCATGAAGTATAGTTCTCCCAAGTTAAGCAACATAGTAAAGAATATGAGAACTACATGTAGAATGGAAGAGGGACATACCACAACTTTGATCTTAGCAACATTACTAGGCTTTTCTTTCTCTGCCAAGAGTCCCTTAAGAAGGTTATTCTCAGGTAAACCCAGTACATTGTTCGTAAGTTTGTTGGTCAAACCATATGAATCAGAATCATCAAAACTTTTGCCACGAAGAGGACGATTAAATGAAGAACCATTGTGTAGGCTAGGAACCTGCAAATATCAATGTACAAAATCCATCATCGCAACTACATACGACGATGTGTGCCCACCTAAATTCATTAGTTGAAACCAATTTATCATCCTAGCAGCTCAGAATTCATTTTTTAGATCAATAAACAGAAAGAGAGGGAAACATAAAATCAAGCCATAATAAATTCAAGGTTAATTCTATGATAATCATATATATTGTTATTCATTTACTAATAATGATTTACTCAATAGCTTCAGTTTTATATTCAGGGGGGGGGGGGGGGGGGGGGGAGGGGGGGGGGGGGGGGGGGTTTCGCAAAAAAAAAAAAAAAAAAAAAAAAACAAAGCACATTTGGAAATGCTATTAATGGTCCCTTATTTAGAGAATGCTACTAAACCCGTTTTTCTTTATTTAGACTGAGGAGTCATTACTAGCAAAGACCAACACATAGACAATTAAGGCAATTTCAATTCAAATGGCAGGGTAGTGTTCAAACCCATCTAAAACCTGAAAAATATCATAGATGAATTAAAGTTCACAGCAAAAAGGTAAATGAAAGCTAAAGACATTACCCCAAAAAAAAAACACATTTTGATTGTCAAAGATCGAAAAGCAATACAAACCTCGGGTAATAGCTCAGTATCAAAGGAATGTAGGTCGAGCAAGCCAGGGCTGAAGTCGCCGCTGCCACTGTTCCTCATGCTCGAAGACCGTAAATCCGCCGGCGGAGTTGAAGGATCGACCGACACTTCATTTCCTCCTCCAAAACCACTCCTCTGCCCGTTCCTGCTAAACCTTGAACCCTGAGCTCCTCCATCATTGCCATGAAACCCAAAGTCCTGTTTATCAATTAAAATCCACAAACACCAATGAACAATCCCCCCCAATAAAAAATTAAAAAGAGGGAAGAAATGATATGTATATATATATATATATATATACCTGTAGTGGAGGGAGTGTGGGGTTGGAGGACTGGAGGTGATGAAGACCGGCAGATTGAAGCCATTTGTTGTTGAAAGCCGTGTCGATGAAATTGTCGGAGTGCTGGCGCTGATGGTGGTGACCGGTTGAGCCAGATCTCTGCATTTGTCTTCCGACTGCATTCATCTTTGTTGTTTGATTTCGTCTCTCTAGATTTGAGCTCAGTAGTGTCAGTCCAATTTTAGGGTTTTGAATGTCTGTCTGTCTCTCTCTCTCTCTCAGAGTCAAACAAATGAGGTAAAGCTCGCAATCTGAGGAGTGTGATTTTAAATCAAAGATGTCTCTGCCTGCCGGCCGCACACTAAGCAACAAAACAATGGCCGGAAGACAAAAGGCTGATACTTTCTTTCAGATAGAGAGAGAGAGAGAGAGAGAGAGAGAGGTGAGGGGTGGTTGTTGAGAATGAGATGATTGTATGGAGTTGGGGAGATGCCTTTTGAAAAGGAGAGTAGTATATGATTTTGAAACTTTTGAAAAGAAAGACCGGGGGGACTGGGAGGACAACTAATCAACTATCTATGTATTTTTGAATACTACTCCTCGCTAATTGTACGCTCAACCCCCGCGCGTGTGGAAATGCGCTTGCTTTGGCTCCCATTTATTTACAAAAATTAAAATTAAAATAAAATTTGACTAACACTTACACTCCGTTTGGTATGATTGTGAAATAGAATAGAATAGAATAGAAAAGAAAAGAATAGAATTGAAATTCTAGTTTTGTGTTTGGTTTGAAATAGAATTGAATTGAATTCCTTTCAATTCTATTCAATTCTGTTGTTTGGTTTGAAGCTGGAATTGAATTGAATCAATGTTATTTCCCAAATTGACCCTGTAATGTTAGAAGAGCAAACATTTAATTACAATGCAAATATATAAAACTTTCAATCACACAAGATATGCCAATATAAATCATTATGTTTGTCTGCCCATAGCGTGGCTCGCAATACAACACCAGTACCAACACTCCAGCCATTGCTGAGGCTGTATACAGAAGAAACGCTGGACCAAACAAATCAATATTATCAACAGATATTACCTACAAGTTCTCTGGTATTAAGAAAATAAAATACATATAATGAATACATTAAAAGCAATGGAAGTATATCAGTTTACCTGGTTGTGTTGCTAATTCCCAGATTTCTGCAACTGAATTTATACTGTGTTCACCAGGAGTGTGAAGCACTATCACAGTAGACCCCACTACACACAAAACACACCCTAGTATCCCCATTTTACGCAAACATTTAATTACAATGCAAATATATAAAACTTTCAATCACACAAGATATCAAACATTCAAGCACAAAATATATTCTTACTCAAAAAACAATAATCCATAGGATGAAAATGTTCCTGAGTAGTGTTCATCCACCAAAAAAAAAAAAAAAACCATTGTCCTTGTGTGAATACCAAAATAACAGTGTTCATCCACCAAAAAAAAAAAAAAAAAATCCACCATTGTCCCATCCAATTACTAAATAACAATGTTCAAAACCCATACATCCAAAATATTAGCAAATACCAAAAGAGAGTTTGGGATAACCGAAAAGGCAAATTAAATATGATCCGATATCTTCCTAAATAACCACCTTGCCCTCACCTCCATTGGACACGCATCGAATGTGTCACATAGCGCCGGGTCAGCATGAAACATGTCAATAGCTTTCAAAAGGGTATCATCATCCAACTCCA
The DNA here is from genome assembly GCA_033977485.1 of Hydrangea macrophylla. Taxonomy (NCBI): domain Eukaryota; kingdom Viridiplantae; phylum Streptophyta; class Magnoliopsida; order Cornales; family Hydrangeaceae; genus Hydrangea; species Hydrangea macrophylla. The sequence continues at coordinate 141,155,193 of CM066988.1, read as the reverse complement.
TATTTGTAAGCTCTGCAAAAACATTCGCCTTCTTCACCTTAAGAGCTTTAGCAGTGCTAGTGAGTGCTGTTGCAATATTGTTCAATGAATCAGTCATCAACTTAATCTCCTCACTTATCATATCCTTTTCTACGAGCTTCCTTTTTTTACCCTTTGGTTGATTCGGAGTTATACTTGGATTGGAAGAAGACGGGGTTTGTGTACATCCTTGTGCAAAGCCAAGTGTCTCAAAGTCATCAAAACCCTCAATATGTACTTCATTTTGGGCTTGCATGTCATCAATATCATCAATACCAAACTCAGACTCTTCCCTTTGCCAGCGACGAACCTTCTCCTTAGCACTTTCAGCTTTACTTCCGGTTGCTCGATCTTTTTCAAAAATATCTCGAAGTATCTCCAAGTGATGAAGCTCTTTATCCTTCACACTCTTGAATTTAGGATTAGCCTGAATTTCACAATAAAGCAAATTAATAAAGATAAAAGTAGAGCACAAATAGGTGTTTGTGAACTTACTTTAATAATGTTATCCCACACTTCTGGAGTAGCTACGAGCTTCTTTGTGATATCATTCCAACTAATACCACTTTTACGTTATAAAAGTTCTATTGCACAGCCCATCTGATCCTTTAAAGTCTTCAGGCGGTTTATAATGTGGCTCCTAGTTATATTTATCTGAAAAGTATCATTAAGTGCCTCCACAGCAACTCGATATGCTTGTGATTGAAAGTTTCTGTCATCTTTCATGCCTTTAGCTTTTTGCTCCTTTAGTACTTCAAGAAGGTGTCCATCCATATAACGTGTCCATTTAAAGTATCGTTCTTTTTGACTTTCTTTTTCTTTCTGACTTTCTTTTTCTTTCATTGAGGCAACCTCAACATCGTTGTCATCCATTGTCTAATCTGGCATTGTATGTTATTAGGAATAAGAAATAACTAAGATGCAACAAAAGAGCAATTGTTTGAAAATATCTCGAAGACAAGTGTTTAAGATACAACACAAGAAGTAAATAAGCGTCCAACAAAAAACAAGAAAGAAAAATACATCTAATCAAAAATAAGAAAAAATAATACATCTAATGTTGTGCCATATAATCACGCCACATTTCTCCCCCTATATTATCCCTCAACATTTCCCCACGTCTACCCTCTTCATCTCTAGACATATTGCCCTCCACAACTTCATTTGTCACTTGAGAATTTGTAAGCTCACGATCAACTTCTGCAATAAGAGCTTCATCTGGATCCACACCCATTAAGAAATTATGTATAATGCAACAAGCTAATATGATTTCTGACATGGTGTCAACGTCATATTGTGGTGTGGCACTAGCGATGATTGGAAATCTTTTCTTCAATACACCAAAAGCTCTTTCAATGGCATTTCGTAAGGATGAATGTCTAAGGTTGAATAATTCTCTGGGATTTTCCGGTGGATGATGTGAATACTCTTTTAGGTGATACCGTGTATTTCGATATGGAGTGATAAACCTCGACTGTAGTGGATATCCAGCGTCAACTAGATAGAATTTACCTAAAATAATAAGAAATAATAAAAATGTTATCTAGGTTAACTAACCAATCATGTTAATAAAAGTATTACTTTGTTGGTATAAGATGTTACCTTCGGGGACAATCAATTTATCCTCCCTAGTTAAAACATCCTCTAGTATCCTTGAGTCTGAAGCAAAACCCTCCCAACCCGGCAAGACATATGTGAATATCAAGTCAAATGAGCATGCGGCAAATACGTTTAATGTAGGGTAACCCTTTCTTCCTCTATATCTTGCTACATCATCCACCCCAACCTTTACTCGAATATGTGTTCCATCAATTGCACCGACACAGTTCTAACAAAATTTTTAAAAAAAGATAAGGGCATATCCTTTAACATCATACTGGTTTATGTTAAATATTTACTAAACCAACAATGTACCTGAAAGTAAGGATAGAATCTTCCGCCACTATGCAATATCTCATAAGGGACATTAGAACCATTGGGTTGTACCAAGAAAACGTCTTCAAGAGATAGGAGTGCTCTAAGGACTTGGTGAAAATGTCGGCTTATTGTCTCTCCAGAACGACGGAAAAAAAAGTTTACGGATCGGTTTGTAACACTATGAGCTAAAATATAGAGAAACTTGGCTGCTTGTTCTTCTACGCAACTAAATTTATTATCTCTTAGACGACCCGAGTCTCGGAGAATATTGACAAGCCTACTAAATGCATCGGGTCCCATACGCAATACATCACGAGTGTTTTCATGATTAGCAATCCTTCTTAACAATTCAGCCCTAACTCTTTCTCTTTCTATCCTAGTTTCGGGCATTCGCTTACCTAACCTATATTTATGAACTCTATGCTTGAAAAACGTATAGCACACATAAGCCGCTGCAACCACAACCGCCTTTCGTTTTAGGTCTTCAACATTTTCCATTTTGGACACAAGCACTAGAACCAACTACAATCCAAAAGAAATCATGTGTGAAAGAGAAATTGGGTATACCCAATGGCATAAACATTAACTAGACTCTAGAGCAAAAAGGCATAAACAAAGTGGAAAAAAAAAAAACCATATTTTACATATTAAGGCTTTCACACCAAAATTCAACACTTCTCTTAAAAAAAATAAAAAAATAAAAAAAAAACATAACATAACAAAAGGAGAAAAAGAAAAATGAATTAAAACTCCAAATTATATTTCACTGCCCAACATAAGAATCTTTAAGAAGAAAGATTTAAAAGTTAGCCTAATATTAAGAGAAGAAATGAATATGAAAAAAAAGGTCTTGAGGTAATGCCTGAACCAAGTAAGAATTTGTAGTAACTGAAATTAAAATTGAACCCAATTAGTGTCATTGTGGGAATTAACTCAATGCATGATGATATGTGACAAGTAGATCATGTATTCAATATAGTTTTGAAAAACAAAAATGTAATAAACAACTGTTTAATATTTTAATCTTGGAATTAGGTATTGATTTCAGCTAGCTTAATTAGCAAGAATTTAAACCATGACCTCATGATCAGGCCTTAATTTGTTTTTTCAAACTCTTATCCTAGAACCATATGACATAGGTGCTGATTTGGAGCTCCTTTACTAAACAGTGTCAGCTAGCTTGGATGGTTTTATATTTATTTTCTTTAGTTTTTGGACCACAATTAGTGCAGTCTTTATCATCTAGCAGAATCTAACTCTCCCCCAATAATCGATTTACAAATGTATTATACTCAAGAATATACACAGCATTATTTAAAAAGAAGAAGAAGAAGAAGAAGAAATATACACAGCATTACATTAATGGCTGACCTAATGAAATCAATTACAGAAGGCCACAAAAAATGAGAGTTAATTTAACAAAGGCTGAGAAAAACAGTGGCTACAAGCTCAAACAATTCAATTAATATGAAGCCTAGGAAGAGATTAGTAACAAATAGATGAATCTATTGAAATAGATGAAACCTAGGAAGAGATTAGTAACAAATAGATGTATCTATGTATATAGAAGAATCTATGTGTATATATATATGTTTTACTGTGTATATATATGAATCTATGTATATATATACATATATGAATCTCAGAATGGTGTATGAATCTCAGAATGGTATATATATACATAGACGAAAGAGAGAGAGACGAGAGAGACGAGAGGAGAGAGAGAGAGAGCAGTACCTGTTCTTGGGCGGCAAAAGAGGAGACGAGAGCTGCTCGGCAGAGGAGAAGACGAGAGTTGCAGAGGAGTATCTCAGAATGGTGTAATGAAGAGGGGTTTATGTAATAACCTGCATTTCCATTTAATTTAAAAAGTCATGCCCATATTTAATTTATGTGTATTTGCATTGGCATATTTGAATTCTATTAGCATGGTCTGCTTTTATTTTAATTCCAGTCACTTGTTTGGAATATTAATGTCTTATCTAATTCACATTTAAATTCTATTGGGGGCCAAACTGCAATTTTACAAAAGTTAGTAATACCTGTGTGGATTTCAAAATCTGTATTTCAAAACGGTAAAAGTAACTTCTATTGACTCAATCAGTATTTTTATAAAACCAGAAAATCAATTCTTACGTTAAAATGAAATTCCTGTATTTTTGTGGTGACCACCGCGCCCCGAAAATACCAGTTTATGTCCAAAACTGTCTGCGTTGTACTAAACTTCCCCAGATTTTTTGGAAGTGATGTAAAGGTGATTGGACATACACTTTACTTGCCATTTATGGCAAGTGATCATTAGCATAGGCCTTGTTTGGCAAAGCTTTGTGTGTGTGTGTATTATTGTGACCAAAAGCCATAATTCCCAAACACTTCTAACTTATAACCCCTACAAACCTATGGTTACCCCTTCAAAATTTGTGGAGTTAACAATCTGATGGTGTATATACATATACGTATGTATATCAACACACATCTGTGGTCATAATTTAGCTAATTAAAACTAAATGAATTTGTTGAGTGTAGTTTATGGTTCTTGGCCCCCAAGCTTTGGATTTGTATTTATACACACACATGGTCTTTATAATCACACACTTTCTGCACAATACAAGAAAACACAGAGAGAACTTGAGAGAGTTGAGAGGAAAAACTCAGAGAGTTAATACAGAAATTATATAGAGAGAGGAAGCTTCAATCACCATAGCCAAGCTTGGAGTATTTTATCTTTGTGCTTATCTTTCTCAACAATCACACACCTCCTTATCACAATGAGTATTATTAACTCACTCTCAATGTAATTCATATTATGTTTACTGACTTGGGTAGCTTAATTTATAAACCTCCATGGAAATTTTACGTATGTAGTTCATAGCATGAAAATCATGAAACTTCTAAACTCAATCAAAATTCGTTTTTAGAGTTGAATATGATAGATTATACATCCAACATGCCATGTTTGAAGTTTTAGAACTCAATTCGTTCATATAAGAAAGTATATTAGAAATTAAGTTTTGACATGTTTTAGTTTTTCCCAAAATTAGAGAGCTATGAATCAAATGGTGTTAAATTGAGTTTAGATTCTTAATCCTTGTGAAAAACCGAAGAGAACCATATATTATATGCCCTATATACTTTAGAATTCCAAAATGGGTCATTTTGGACCCCTTAAGCTGAAACAGGGCAGTTTCTGCGAAGAAGACGAAGCCTCAGCTTCATCTCGCGCCACGATCGCGCGCGCGAGAATAGCGCGAGCGGCCCGCGCGAGCGACCCCTCGCGCGAGCGGCCCGCGCGCGCGAGGTAGGCTTCCCCAGGCAGACGTAAGAGTTTATATATATATCTGAAAATTGGCTGGTCGCGCGAGCGAGGGTCGCGCGAGAACCCCTTCGCGCGAGCGATCCGCGCGCGCGACCTTGCTTTCCTCAGGCAGTCAGAAAAGGTTATTAATAAAATGAAAAATGGGCTTATCGCGCGAGCGGCCCGCGCGAGCGACCCTTCGCGCGAGCGGCCCGCGCGCGCGAGGTAGTGCAGTTTCTGTTTTTGTCTGTTTTTCTGTTAAGGGACTGTTTGGATGAAATTTATATACTGTTAAGGCTCTGTTTGGGAATTTAGTTGATCAGAACTCTATTTGGTTATGTTTAAGTGATTTAAACATTGTAGTATGACTCATTAATCCCCGTACGCGTGTTGTTTCTTAATTCTGCATTTTGTTTAAGTGCATACCATTCATGTGGGTCAGTGGTACATGCATAGGGGTGTCAGTCTGTGTGGAAAAGAGTAATGGTAGTGTGGAAAGGGTATGAGGTTGTGTTTGTGGTTGTGGTTGTGGTTATGGTTGAGTATGAGTTTGTGGTCGTGGTTGAGGCTGTGGTTGTGGTAGAGTTTGTGGAAGAGGGTATCTTTGAAATGCGACGGTGGCAAATAAGGACACTCCCTGACGCCCATGGAAGCTTTAAAGTGTGTGAAGCCGAACTCGGACATTCCCTGGCACCCATGGTAGTGCTAAAGTGTGGCCTACGGACACTCCCTGATAACTCAAGTCTGGATACTGTGTGAGGGGGTCGCCCCGGTATTTGCATGGCGGTTAGGGTATTCAAAGTGTGAGGCATTGGACACTCCCTGGTACCCCGGACCAAAGTGTGAGGCAAACTGGACACTCCCTGGCGCCCCGTTGCTAAAGTGTGGCTATCGTAGTATTTCAAAGAGACCAGGAGTAGGATAGTGGGTTGTTGTGGCTGTCGAGAGAAAAGAGTCGGCGAGATGAGTGTGGTGCATTGTCTCATTTCACGAGTATCTGTATTTATGAATGTAAGACTTTTATTATATTCCTTGTTGTTTTATAAAATAAATTCTTTCAGTATTTTAATAATGGAAAAAGGTAAATGGGTATGCTTTACATTCAAAGTCATGTTTTTAATACTCACCAGCTTCTTGAAGCTGACGACGTTGATGCGTCCTGGACATTCGTGTTCAGGCTTTTCAGGTTTTAACCAGGAGGAAACATATGACTACGCTAATTGAGGTGGCTGCTGTTGGAATAAAGAAACTGTTTATTTTATGCATTAAGTTTAGTTGTTTAAGTTTTTAAACTGTTTTGTTTTAAGGATGACTGTAACAGACTTTAAGATATTATTTTATTTTCAAGGCGGTTTGTGCCTTAGTTGACCCCGGTTTATAAGATGTAATAAGATAGAAAATTTTTGTAAGCCTTGATTGCTTTACTCTGATTATTATGTTTTGTTGTTTGACGTTTGGGACGGAATCGATCCTTCAAACTGTCGCGACCTACGGGTCCATAAAGGAAATTAAACGCTTTCCTTATTTATGCTACGTCGGGGCGTGACAGTTTAACCTATAGCCAAGGGTATTGTGGGGATTTAGTATAAAAGACAGGGATATTTTGGGAAAATGAAATGTATGCAAAGAATCACAAATCATTTCTTGAACAATCCGACCAAAATGGGTAGGATTTGTAAAGCACCCAAAACAAGAATTGGGTGGATTTACAAATGAATTTATTTCTTGTATTGGGGCAAACCAAACACAAGAATTCCACAAACAAGAATTCCAAATGAATTCTATTCTAGTTTTTCCCATACCAAACGGAGTGTTACGGAGTATTTCACAACCCACTCTCACAAGTCACAACTATCTCTCTCTTTTGGTGAGGCATAGGATTCACTAATTTAGTTAGATCCCACAGTGCCCTACATTGTCACTCACAAGAGACATAGAGATAGTTGTGAGAGTGATTTGTGCCCCTATCATTGTTGATAAAATTTACTACTTAATTGTAAGTACGTTTTAAGATACATTTTTATCATTAGGTCCAACAAAAAAATAATTTAGTATAAAGTCCTTGTGAATATTTTTGTGGACAAATATATTCGTGTATTCATCATCTTCCCTGTCTAATCCTAATTGTCATCTTTATCGAGCTTCGACTCCAACCTATCACCATTCTCCATCTACAACTTATAGTAAACCATAACACTACCTTGAATAGCTCTGGTTGCTAACATCCATTGTCGACATTCGAACACAACACCTTTGTGTGCCACCATGTACAATTTCAAAATTTCACCCACCAAAAACTAAATTTGTAAAGTTTTGAAACTTTACAAAAAATTGTTTTCACATATCAAATCTATGGCAAACTGGAAGCAAATGTAGTGACAGAGGAGTCCTTGGATAAGCTCTATGCCCTGAGTGAAAACATTCAGTGATGGAAATCGGTGTGACGACGACGTAGATAGTGATGGTTGCTTTGTTGCGATGGTGTAGGTGATCTGATGACAGCATGGTGGTGATTGTTTGGCGGCGATAGTGAAGAAGTTGGCTTGCACGATCTGACAATAATAAGGTGGCAGCTAAAGTTTGTGTTTCTTGAATATCAATATGACTAATCTAGAATCAGGGTTCTTATATCCTTGGATAAAATTGTTGTAAAAATATGTCAATTGATAAGGCAAGGGACCTTATCTGTACAAAAATACCTAAATTAGTGACATGTTAATATAAAAGAATATGTTTCTTTTTTTTTTTTGCTGAGAATATAAAAGAATACTAGCTACATGTTCTTTAACGGTTTAACCATATAAATAAGCCTATATGGTTGAGGGACTTGGCACTAAATTTAAAAACAAACAAAAAAAAAAAAGAGTAATGTTAGGTGTACACACTTTTGTACACATTTTTTGACATATTGTGCTTTAAATGTGTGTACTTTATGCTGTTTGATTTTTTCATATTTTTTCACACTTTTTTTTGTGTACTGCTTACAAAGTACATGATACACAAATTTAAAACAGTGTGTCAAAAAATGTGTACAAAAGTATGTACACCTAGCATTACCCAAAAAAAAAAAAAACATGCTGACTTTTCAAATGAATACTGGGTTGGGCCAGTACTAGTAAATCTTGCCAACGTAGATATAGTATCAATTGGTTTAGGAAATTTCATTATTTGATCAACGGTGGTAATGGAATAGACAATAATATAAAATAAAATAAAGTGTTTTAGCCTTGAGGAGGGAAAATTATACAAAGGAAAGTCGTTTGAAAAATTGAAAATCCAGGTGTTCTCGACCACGCTCGTTTGAAGAACGCGTGTGACCAAGCGAGAATGAGCGCTCGTACCAATATGGTCCACTGAATCTGTGACGTGTCAAAGACTTTGTTCGTCCGTTGGTAAAAGACTTTGCTACGCCTGCGGCCTGCCAAGGGAACAGAGTTATTGCTCCACACGTCCTCCAGAGAAGTGGCCCCCATTTGTGGTTTTGATGGTTTGGAATTCAATTTGATCCTAACAAGTTACAAGTTGGTCAATGCATTATAAGTTTTTGTAAATTTGAAAATTATTTTAACTTTAAAATAAGAGTAAAACTGGGACACAACTAAATACACAATTTTTGGAACACAATTCAATTAATGTGTCTATCTCTCTCCTGTGATGTCACTGGACCCCACAATGACACAGGAGAGATAGACACATTAATTAGGTTGTGTCCCAAAAGTTGTGTATTTGGTTGTGCCCCAAGTATTACTCTTAAAATAAAGGGGAAAATACATTTTTCCCCCCCTGTGGTTACACTCATTTTCTCATAACCCCCTTGTGATTCATTTTGTAACACTTAACCCCCATGTACTACGGACTGAAGTGAGACTGTTAACTTTTCTAACGGCAGTCCCACTTCAGTCATTAGTACAGGGGGTTAAGTGTTACAAAAATGAACCACAGGGGGTTATGAGAATATGGGTGTAACCATAGGGGGGTAAAAGGTATTTTTTCCTAAAGAGTATGTATAGGGGCTTGGGGGTATTAATGTCATTTCCTTTTTTTCCGTTAGAAAAGTTAACAGTCTCACTTTAGTCCGTAGTACAGGGGGTTAAGAGTTACAAAATGAACCACAGGGGGTTATGAGAAAATGGGTATAACCACAGGGGGGGTAAACGGTATTTTCCCCTAAAATAAATGTTCCAAGTTATAATATTTTGAGGCCATTACAGCTGGGGTGCAACTCAGGCAGGATTCAAAGGATTTTGGCGCTGTCCAGATCTGTGTCTGAAGTCAAGCAGTATGTCCAAGCCCAAGTCCGAGCCCGATGTGAACCCCAACTTTTCAAACTAAGCCTCGTTTGTGATTTAATATTAAAACCCGAGCTCAAATTGCAAATTTTTTTTTTTTTTTGTGCAAACCAATTTTTTTGTATCTAAACAATAATATGTATAGTATCAATTTTTTTTTTTTTTTTTTTAGATTTAGGAAAAAAACATCTATCTATTAATTTAGTGCTTCAATAATATCTAATGGTATATTATTGTCACTAAAAAAATTCTACAATCTAATGTAAAAAATAATACATAAATAGAATTTGAGATCGAGCTCAGGTTTCACAGATTAGCAAAATTCTGCCCAAGTCCGACCTGAATTGAATTCGGGCTTCTATTTATCTGTCCAACCCCGCCCATGGTAAAAGTACCACGGGCACGGGTTGGGCACGAGTTGATACCAACTCACAATTTGTTGAGACTAAAAATCACTAAGGTGTATCATAGAATTTTCCTTGGATTGGTGTATAAGATCTCTATCATCAATGGTATGTTTGGTAGGAGACTTGAAATTAAGAGGATGGAACGGAAGGGGGATGGAAAAGGTATTTACAGTGAAATGAACAAGAGTTTTTCTTCTTTTGTTTGATTAAATAAGAAGTAAGTGAATAAGGAAATTCGACAAATTGTATGTTTTATTACCATTCTCTAAAATAGAGAAAATAATTTTTTTCTTTGAAGTAGTACATAACCTTCCTGTGGTTTGCCTCTATGGCACTTTATCCCCTTATAATTTGGAATGTAACACATAACCCCCTGTGATTTTCCTTTGTGGCACTTTACCCTTCCTCTAATTGTTGGTCCCCCGCTCTAATTGTTGGTCATTTAAGCAATTTATTTTGGCTATAGGGGGGTAAAGTGCCACAAATGAAACCCACAGGGGGGTTATGTGTTATATTCTAAATTACAGGGGGGTAAAATGCCACAAAGGCAAACCACAGGGAGGTTATGTGCTATATTTTAAACTACAAGGGGACAAATTGCCATAGAGGCAAACCACAAGGAGTAAAAGGTAATTTACCCAAAAAAAAAAAAAAAGAAGAAGATGAAGAAGAAGAAGAAGAAGCTTTTTCTCTCTCTTAATTTGTTCACTTTATGAAAGAAATGAATTTTGTAAATCCGGTGAAAATACTATTCCCTCATCTATTCCATGATTCATCCTACTAAAGAAGTGATTCTACCATCTTCCCTCCAGTCGTTTCATTATTTCCCCTCGTACTTATACTAAATACACTCCAAGAGCATATATAATGCAAAAAGCCAAATATGTATTTTGACATTGCTAAAGTCTCAAAAATGTCATAATCTGGCATCTATGCTCCTATTGTACAATTCATAAAAAATGCCAGGGTTTGACATAATCACCTTCTGTAGACTGTGGTCACAACAAGAAACTCCTACATTATGTTGCAAAGTTCCTTTGTATATATGTTGAGTTTACTTAAAATTGTCCACTGTGTTTTTATTTTTTATTTTATGAATTGAAGTCCTGTTTTGGGGTTGCTTCCAATTTCGATGGCTTAAATAGTTTGACATTTACTTTGACTGCTCTCACCAATGCTTTTGAATGTCTTTGTGTACACCCTTTGGCCACGTTTGGTTGCTAAGAGTTGGAATTAGATAATTGGTCTATTTTAATCTGATAGTGCATAGACTATTAATATACTCACCCTAGGATTATATAATCTCCTATATGGGGACCGTGTTAGTGAACATGGTCTTATAGTCCCGCGCCCTACTAGTGAACCAAACGCCGAACTATTAATGTGTTTAAAATAAAATAGTCTAATTCCCCTCAATTTCTTCTTAGTATTGTTAAACAACTGTGGCCTTGTGGTGTGTGTTGTCCCTCGTATGCGAGGTTGTTGCCACTCTAATGTGAATGCGAGTGAGCAGTAGCCAGTGGGATTAGAATGTACGCTAAACTCTGAACATGGTTCATTAAGTTACTTGAGATCTATCCTTCTATATTCTAACCTACTTACATTGATCCCGGAGGTTTCAACCATTGACCTCCCTTAAGAGGCCAAGAGCACTTGCATTAATGGTCGTGGTACCACAAGGCATGTACGAGAATAGTTACAATAGAATATAGTTCAGTCTAAGATGCTACTTGGGTAATAGCACAATCAATTTGTATTTTAGAAAAAAATCAGTTCTGAATAGTTTTAGATATGTGTGACTGATTAAGGTTACATAAAGACCATGCCCAACCTAAGCTAAGGGTATGTTTGATAACACAATTAAGTGCTGAAAATGAAAAGATTCAGCACTTATTCTTTTTCAGTGCGTTTGATAACATACCACTTAATTGAAAAAGCAGCCAAAAAACCACTGAAAACTTTAAGTAAAAAATTTCTACTGAAAATAATCACTGAATGCATTCTATTTCAGTAGTTGAAGCACTGTTTTCAGTATTACAAATTCAATCATTTAAAATTTTCAGTACTTGAAATTCAGCACTTAATTTTCAGCACTTAATTTTCAGTTTTATCAAACACACCCTAACTCTTTATTAGACCAAATGTAATACTAGTTTTACTTTATATTTGGCTGTTTGTGTGGACGAATGTTATATATATCAATTATATGAACGAAACACTCACCAAACAATCGAATTTATAGAACCAGTTCTTTTGTTTTCCCCCCAACAACCATTGTGTTCACTAAGATAGATTTTGAATTGTGACTAAGTTACAATTAAGTTGAGATGGCCGAGTTGGTCTAAGGCGCCAGATTAAGGTTCTGGTCCGAAAGGGCGTGGGTTCAAATCCCACTCTCAACATTCAAATTTTTTTGGGTTAATTACAGAAACACCCCCTGTGGTTAGGCCTTTTATCAGTTACCCCCTTATACTTTAAATTTTATCACTAATACCCCATGTGGTTTGGATTAAAGTGAAATAGTCACTTTCTCCGTTAAAGTTAACGGAAAATGGGTAAAAATACGAAATTACCCCTATTACATGCTAATGAGAACACCCTTATATGTTTAAATGTTTATTTAGGTATATGTGGTATACTATTATATTATTTTGATATTATATTTGTTGTTAGAGACACCCTGTAGTCACTTTGAGGAACATTCATGAGAGCAAATTTATTTAATTTTTTATTTTATTTTTGATCTACCCTTGGACACACACCTTGTAGGGGTAATTTTGTACTTTTATCAATTTTCTGTTAACTTTAACGGAAAAAGTGACTGTTTCACTTTAGTCCAAACCACAGGGGATATTAGTGATAAAATTTAAAGTACAGGAGGGTATTTGATAAAAGGCCTAACCACAAGGGGTGTTTCTATAATTAACCCTTTTTTTTTCCCCCATACTTTCCACAGTCGTTCGAATTCAACATCACTGTCCGCGCCTTTTCTGATATCTTTTCCCCCAAATTCAAGTTTCGAACCCTATTTAGAAAAACCTAAAAAATCAAATCAAAGCCCCCAATTCACAGTTCAACCAAAAAACTTGAAATGGCTCAGGCCGCGAGACTCAGCCTTCGAATGCAGAAGGAGCTCAAGCTCCTCCTTTCCGATCCCCCTCTCGGCGCTACTTTCCCACTTCTCTCCCCCGATTCCGACCTCTCTCTCCCTTCACTCTCCTCCATCGATGCCCGTAAGTCCATTTTTACATTCACATATATATATATATATATATATATATATGCGCGCGCGCGCGCACACACACACACTCTTCATTTTATTTGACCTAGGCTATTTGAAATGGTTGTGATTGTTCTAAACAAGTGAATTAATATGTTTCGATTAGAGATTGAGGGACCAGAAGAAACTGTTTATGCTAAAGGGATCTTTAAGGTAAAGATTCAAATACCAGAAAGGTATGTTTTTGAGTGTGTGCATGTGTGTGTGTGTGTGTGTGTGTGTGTGTGTGTGTGTGTGCGTGTGTGTGTGTGTTTTTATTTTTATGCGAATGTACGGGTATATACTAGTGTAAGTTGTGTTGATGCTCTGAGGGGTTTTCTATGGCTCAACAACAGGTACCCTTTTCAGCCTCCAATTGTGACCTTTGCCACTCCCATATACCATCCCAATATCGACAATGGTGGACGGATATGCCTTGACATTCTCAATCTTCCCCCGAAGGTATGTACGTATGTGACTGTATACTCTGATGCACACATTGAGATTGTTTATGATAATCCGTGGTAATTAATTCCTAAAAAAAATTACTTATTACTTGTCCGTTTTAACAAATGATCAACCTTCATACTGTCATTTTCTATAATGGCATTGCAGAATGATCTTTGGTTTTCCTCCTGGATTCACCAAAAAAAAGAAAAGAAATTTTTGTTTATTGATATTTATATAAAATTTGACAATCACCATGAACAATCTCAATGTCCATCTCAATCAAGAAGGTTAATGCGTAGCGAGATGGCTTACTATTTCTTTCAGGCTCTTGCAAAAGAAGGTTTCGATTTTTATCCGCTGGTTTCAACTGGTTAAGATATGTTCAATTGAGCACAGTGAGCTATTACCGTTGTTCAATTGTGAATTTCTGTTTCATTCAACGACATGATCTGTAACAGGGTGCATGGCAGCCATCTTTGAACATTTCCACGGTGCTAACAAGCATTGGGCTGTTACTGAGCGAACCCAACCCTGATGATGGCCTAATGTGTGATGCGGTAACTGGATTTCCTTACAAGTAATGTGTGTGTTGGCAGGCACTGAAGACACCTCTTTGATGTTGACGTTTGATTGGATTAATGTGCAGAGTAAGGAGTATAAATATAACAGGCAAGCTTTTGACCAGAAGGCTCGATCTATGACTCAGAAATATGCGAGGGCTGGAGGAAGTGGAAATGATTGTGGTGACCAAGGCAGTCAAGCGCCCTTAAACCCGAGCATGGTATTTACAACCACACCTTAGTTGTTGCTTACCTTTCTCTAATGGCCTGTTTGTGTGTCTGATAATTTCAATGAGGTCACTCACAATTTGCAAAGCGTTTCAATGTAGAAATCCACATCTTAAATTAAAGCATTTAGAAAAATGGTAGCATTGAAAAAAGTTGTAAATAAAATCATCAATTATATCTTCGGAATGACTGCAAGTGAAGAAACATGATGAAATTTCACAATTTCTCAGTGAAGTAATTGAAGATATTGAATTTTTATATTAAAATGTTACACAAGTTAGTGAGCTCATCCAAATTCATGCAATGGCCAAACAGGCCATAATATTTTGACTTCACTTTTCAAAAAATTACTTGATGGCTACTGCAGAAGGCAGTGAAAAAACCGGATGGGTCACAGTGTGAAGTTAACGAGGACTTTTCAAGTCACAAGAACCTGTGTGGGATAAGCTGGAAGTTGTCTCTGGAGCCATCAGGGTCTAGTCAGAAAAGGGATGGTGGTAAAGGAGTTAATGAGGAGCTAATGCATAATCTCGTAGAAAACCAAATGGAAATTGAAGGATCAAAAGACAAGGGAAAACTATTATGCAATGAGAACTATCATAGTCATGCGAAGTTACATGTGACCAGGCGGAAATTATCCCTAGGATCTCTGGGTTCCTCTCAGCCACGAGTTTTCGATGATAAGGATATCCGGGTTCATCAAGATCTAAATAGCAGAGACAGCAGAAACACTAGTTCAAAGAAGCTCTGCTTGGCTGATCAGAATTTCCACTTGGGCCAACAACTTAATGATAATGATGGAGAAGCGGATATAGTGTTATCCCCCTCTCAGTCCCATTCAATTGTGCCAAACAGGGCCTTGTCAATTCCTCGGGATGTCAAATGTAATGAGAAACAACCTCAGAAGGATTCTACAGATGGATTTGGAATGGGCTTCAAGAACACAGGACATAAGAAGCTAGGTTTGGCCAGTAAAAAGCTGTCTTTGGGACTTTCCGGCTCACTGAAAAACCAGGAAAATCATGAGAACAATGAGAATGTGCCTCCAATGCCTTGCAATTATGGTAATAGTCTAATGAACTTGCACTCTGACCACCTCCCTAAAACTCCATCCAAATCCCAGTCTGTGCTAGAGGACTCTAGAGTTGACGAGAAACAGCAGTCCAACCCAGACAATGATGAGTCATTTTCGCCCTCAGAAGTGTCCCCAATATCTGAAGCAATGATTGTTTTAGACAGCGAAGATAGTGAGGAGGAAAAGAATGAACCAATGAGGCCTAAAATGTTGCTTGCAAGAAAACGCTTGCCAGGAAAGTGGAGAGCCAAAGCTTGAAAGTGGAACATTTTTTTGATCCTCCTGTTAATGACATTTTAACTTGTTCAGAATGAACATAAGCCAAAAGAAATTTTTTTTTTTTTTTTTTTTTTCAAACTCTTAAGCCTCACGTGTTCATATGGAATAGCTGATACTTGAGCTGGAGTTATTTCTTAGCTTGAATTTTGTACTATGATTTGCAATGATGGGCATATGTTCTGGTTCACTATTTCTCTGAGTGACATACAATTGCTTGTGGCATATTTCATGGCCTCTTTGTCCTGCATCACTGTGTATTTAGCTGGTCTATCCTCCGGGGAAATTATTCAGCGGTTTCGGAATATCATGTCATTCATGTGTGTCAAATTATTAACTAATAACTTCATAAACTCAAAATTCAAAAACAGCCATTTCTCTCTCTCTTTTGTCCCACATTCATCTGGCTTGTCTAAAGCTTTTTGTTCTAAAAAATAACAGGAAACTGGTCCCTTGGTGAATGTATTATGTATCAAGTACAAAAGGATTTGGGAAAAAGATAATTTTATTCTTTACATCCCATAGTATATGCTATTTACACCGTTTTTGCTTTATGTTGATAGTTTTTAAATACTAAAAATTATTTGCTTTCCTAGAAAATCATAGTCTTTGATATACCCAAAATACTCTTTCAAAGCCAATTAAGACTTGTCAATTTTATGTCACACA
The DNA here is from genome assembly GCA_033977485.1 of Hydrangea macrophylla. NCBI lineage: Eukaryota > Viridiplantae > Streptophyta > Magnoliopsida > Cornales > Hydrangeaceae > Hydrangea > Hydrangea macrophylla. Next base: position 141,138,750 of record CM066988.1, on the reverse strand, counting down.
CAGTTCACAATTGCTTGTCTCTTCTAAGCAAACGTCTCCCACCGGACGTCCATCACTGCCGACTCCCTCACCGGCGACATACCCCATTGGAAGTCGTCGTCGCCTCCTTCATCGGCTGTCGCGGCCACCCTCACCAAAACTAGGAAGTTTTTGGTATGTTTCAGTATTCTCTATTGTAGCATCAACATTTGAATTATTTTTTATTTTTATTTTTATGAATCATTATTTATTTATCTTACTATGTTGTTTATCTTGTGACACTTTTGCAGGAGGAAATCGTTACACTTACAATTCTAAAAATATTAGGAACTTTTCTAAGTGATTTTGGTGATACACAATTTGTATGATTTTAAATTTAAAATTTTTAAGGCTATTTTGTTTAGATTAGGCTACTCTCTGTGACTTCATTGGTTTGACTTTGGATTTTATGTTGGTTGGGTCCTTAATCCTTATTCAGGTGTTTTGGGTTAATTTGTTATTGTTTGTTCTTGATTTTCTTAATTTTTATGTCTTAAGTTATGCCTAAATGAAATTGATATGCCCTAAATCACTAATTACTTTTACGGCCCGTTTGGTTCACGGATTATTTTAGGTGGATTCTAATTACTAGAAATCACAATATCAGTAATCACTTTACCAGGAATCTGAATCCCTACAGAATGTTTGGTTCACCAATAGAATTCTAGCTGGATTTAGAATCCAATGTTTGGTTGGGTCAAGGAAAATAAAATAGAAATATTGTTAAATACCTAAGCTACCCTTGAAGGCTAAAAGAATGTATGAGTTAAAATCAAATTGTCAACCCTCTAAAAATGGATGGTTATTAAAAAAATAATAGTATATATCTAAAAATCAATGACACTTAAAAAAATTAGATAAATAGAGTAACTGTCAGGCTCTAAAGAGGGCGCCCTCTCTTTATTAAAGAGAGGGCCTCTGTTTTGGCAGTCAGATTGTGTTTAAAAACTGTAAAATGACAACAGCATCCTTAATGAAAACACGATCATACGGCCAAAACAGAGGCCCTCTCTTTAATAAAGAGAGGGCGCCCTCTCTTTATTAAAGAGAGGGCCTCTGAATTTTAAGTATTAAAAATTTTAAGCGTTTGAAGTTTTATTCCTTAAAACAATGTTTTAGCTATTAAAGTAGAATGCATTCAGTGATTATTTTCAGTAGAAAATTTTCACTTAAAAATTTTCAGTAGTTTTGGAGCTACTTTTTCAATTAAGTGCTATGTTATCAAACGCACTGAAAAAGAATAAGTGATGAATGCTTTCATTTTCAGCACTTAATGTTATCAAACACACCATAAGCATATACTTTTTATCTCCAAGACTCCAAAAAGTCAGACAACTTTGCCACATGGCAACCCATATTGTCCGGAATGCCAGGTGGCAATGTATTGGACCATTGAATAGCTTACTCAGTAATAGGACTTAAGGGTGTAAGCAAATCGAACGGACCAACCGAACCGATCTTTTTAAAAATTTCATGCAGTGTAACAACCAAATTGAATCAAAATCGATTGATTTGGAAAAAAAAATTGGACCGAACCGTACCGTTTTCACCCATACTAGGACCATTAAAGGTGAATTGATAGTCATTTTTCAAAAGCTTTATTAGTAGTTATAATAAGAAGTCTTTTCGAACTATTAGAACTATTTTTGACTTAAAAAGCAAAATATGTGCTGCAAAAGCTTTGTATCACCTTGTCATAATTAAAGGGTGGTTCATAAAATTATGAGAATATTAGGGACTTCGATGGAAATTTTTTTGGGTATCAGTGATAAGAATGATGTGTTATATACCCAACCCTATAACATTTTTTTAATTCATACACTTCCCTATTTTCAAATGAGTTCCATCCTACATACTTTCAAACTCTATCCACATAAACTAAAAAATCTACACTGTAATAGGAATGTTACAAAAGTGACGTTATATCCCCGTTGCAACCAATATGGTAAGAGGTAAGTGAAATTTATCTCATTTGTTTGCTTTCAGATACCGTTATTGCCAAAGGTATAGAGGATGTTGCCAGAGTAATAGTGAATGTTGTCAAAGACCATCGAGGGTGGTGGCCTAGTGGAATGAAGCCTTCTTCTCATCACCTTGCGAGTCCGAGGTTATGAGTTCGAATCCGGCAAGCCCCATTGGTGTTCGGTGGTCCCATGCCATGGTATCCCCGGGGTTTAAGTGGGTGGGGCATTTGCCGTGGGTCAATGATTTCCCACCAAGGAGACCCTTTTTTTTTCAGCAGAAAAAAAAAAAGTGAATGTTGTGTGAGTTCTTTTTAGTGTGGATGAGGTGTAAAGAGAGGTATAACACGTAGTCAGGCTAGTAAGAGTAAGATATAGTAAAATAATAGAAAAGTAGTAGTATAGTCAGATGGGTTCCGGAGAGGACGTGACTCGAGTGAGAGCCAAGGTAGTTCCAAATAAGAGAGAGAGAAGCATTAGGTATCCTGCAGTGAGGATGTGAGTATGGAAGGAGTGAAGGTGGAGGAGGAGTGGTACTACGGTATGAGTGAGGGTGGAGGAGGAGTGGTAGGTAAGGTATGGAAGTAATGGCTAAGAAGTCTAGGATGAGTTGTTTGGATGATAGCAGGGAGGGTGTGAGAACTTGATTAATTGCTCAAGCTGGGGGTTCATTCCGGTTGTTGGATGTATTGAATTAGGCTGGTATTTATAGCAGGGTTATGAGGATGTATGGTACAATTGGAGGCTCTGTGGGTGTGGTGTGCTGGCACTCTAGGAGAGGTCCCTCTGTCTAAGGTAGGTGAGGGCCTTAAATGCTTATGTTTAAGGTAGTTTAGGGTATTCAATGGGATTTTACCAGCCAATGGTCAAGCAATGACGAGTCATGTAGAAAAGCAAAGCTGGCATTGGTGAGTGGCAGGTGAGGCAGCAGGTGCTGTAGGTGTGTCAACGAAAGGGTGGCTTGTTATTGGTTGCAGAGGCTTAAACGAGGGAGTGTATCAAGATTATGCTATTGGTCTGCAGAATGTGCTGCAAGGTTAAAGTGATAAGGCAATGGGAAAGTTAATGGCCCAGCTAGTCTTACAGCCATGGGACTCCCTAATTGGTTTGTGAGGCTTGGTTGCAGGGCACGTGAAGGCCACGTGTCTCTCTCTCTCTCTTTGGAACCAACCCTAACTTTGCCTGGGAGGCATAAGCTAGGGAGATGCCCTTGACTCTAGCCACCTAGCCATGAGCTCTCGAGATCCCAATGGGTCAGGCCACCCTTTAGTACTGCTCCTGACTAAGGGTGGTTGACCCAAGTGTGAATATGTTTGTTTGTGTATTGATTATGGGCTCTTGTGATTGCCACGAGTATGGCCCTTTAAAGTGCCATGGCCCCTACGACTGGGGCTCCCATCATAGGCTTAGCCTTTTGAGGTGGAGGGCCTTAAGTATTGGAATTGCACTTAGCAGTGGCCCTTCTTGGAGATTCATGGAGAGAGCCTCCCATCATGGGCTTAGCCCTTTGAGGCGTAAGTGTTGAAGCTGCACCCTTTCTATAGAGGGCATTCCATCATCTTGGGCTTGGGCCTGTAGGGTCCCCCAAGTGTTGGGGTTGTAGCCTTCTTAGGGAGGACCTCCCCAAGTATTGGAGTTGCATCTTCCTAGGGACGACCTCCAATCATCATGGGCTTGGCCCTTGGAGATGCTATAGGTAGTGGAGTTGCGGGGCCCTCTTGGAGATTTAAGTGAGTAGGTAAGTAGTCTATGTGGACATATAAGTAATAACGACGTTGGAGATACGTTTCCTTTTTGGTGACATATGCAACTACCACGTGGCGGATTAATACACATTGCCTACAAATGTTATCAAAATAACTTTACTTCTTGAAAATATTGCTTTGGCAATAGTGATACACTTGCTTTCCTTATTCCTCAATTTGGTTTGATTTTAAAACAAAATAAAATAAAATTGAAATGAATGCTTGATAAATCCTACCACTTTTAATCAAAATCTTAAATCCCATAAAAAAAATTGGGTAAAATTTGAAAGAATTTAATTCTAGTTCTATGTCAAACCAAACACAAAAATTTTCACAAATAAGAAATATGCAAATCAATATTTTTTTGTGTGTGTGGCAAATCAAAGTATCAAATGGACTATATTTGTTCCAAACAGAGTTTTAAAATGCGACGTTGTTGGGGAAAAACAACTGAACTACAGTACTAAACCAGAGAGAGAGAGAGAGAGAGAGAGAGAGAGAGCGAACACCTTATAGACATACATGGTGTCGAGTTGCCTATCAATAGCAATGATTTCAAAATTGGTATTCTTTCCGTCTACATCATCATCATCATGCCCAGCTTCCGCTTCTTCTTCATCTTCAACATGTTGCCGAGGCGGTCTCGGGGTCACGCCGATATTCGTACCTCGACGAACGCTGATGATAATAAACCCTAGTAATCGGAGGCATGTGGTTCGAATGGCCCTCGATGAGGAAAAATTGACTCACCGCACCAGGGCTGGCCCTGCCTATAGGCGGGGTAGGCGGTTGCCTAGGCCCCACATTTTGTTCATATTTTGCTCTTTAAAAGGACCCCGAAAAATACTGAGTAGGACCCAAAATAAAAGTTTTATCTATAATATGTTGAACCAATTATAAAAGAGTCGAAGCAAATACTGGAAAAAAAAATAAATAATTGTATGTGCCCCCATTATAATCCAACCCACCCTAAATATTTAAACTAATAGTACTTATCTTCTCACTTTTTTGTTTAGCTCAACCTAAATTATTTTAGGTTGGATCAAGCTTTATAAATTATTATCATAGATAAAGCTCTTAACAATTATTATCAATAAAAAGTAATAATATGAACACATGTGGAATTACAGAAGGCCAAAGAGGCTAGTGGAAGGAGAAGAAAATCATAATCAGTACATACAATAAGGATTACAATTACTAAACCCCCGAATTATAAAAAATGACCCAAAAAAAAAACTCACAAATCAACACTATAAGGTTTATAACATGTTTGATATAGAAATTATACACGCAAACATGTATAAAATGACCCAAAAATTTTCGCTTCGAGGGCGCTACTCCCGAACCCTCGTTGTTTAAAGGGCCCCGGCTTTCAATGTTTGCCTAGGGCCCCCAATTTGTCAGGACCGGTCCTGGCCGCAACCCTCTCGATTTCCCCATTGTATGTTTTTCTCTTTTTTTTTCTCTATCCCCCCACCCTCCTCCTCCTCTGCATTTGTCATGTGTGTGTGTGTGTATGTATATACACTTCACACTGCTATTTTACTCATTCAATTCATTTAACTGGCGTATTGATTGAATTAAGTATTTTCCCTGTAATTCTTGTCTATGTTACTTGCCCTAGTTTTGTTACCTAAAGTTAATAGAAGTGCTTTCTACATGCTAAAAGAACAACTGTCCGCAATTGTGATATATTGTACTCTTCGAAATGATATATTTGATAGTATCCTTCATATAATCAATCTCTTCTTGCAACAAGAACATCTCAAGAGTGAACAGGAGAACAATTTGTGTTTCTCTTTCTGACGAAAAAATCACAACTTTTCATGCATATACGCTTCCATTAGCTTAGCACGAAGACAACAATCTGTGGATAATTAAGATATGACTGGCACCATAATTCTATTCGCCAAGTGAACTGACATGACACACACATCACCACCTTTCAACTCTATTGTTATTACCGCTTTTCTTCTGCCTTAACTAACAATGGTCACATGCCTTCCCTATGCTACCACCTTCACTTGAGAGTATATGCACCTGTATTCTATTTAGTGGCTTAAGGAGATGCATACCCTAAAGGTTATAACTACTCAAGAAATATTAACTCTTGACACCAGAATAATCCGACCTCAGCAAAGCTGATAGATGATTCTAGCAGCATGTCACTGACACCCAGATTCAATTCTGTGCTTGAATGCTTTATTTATTGAGGAAAAGCTTTTGCAGTAATTCCTTTTAACAAAAAATAAAATAAATTACGATCCTGAATGTTTTATTGTTTTACATAACAGGAGTGGGAGAGGCCCTAGCCCTTGGGAATAGGCCGGATATATTCCCCCAATTTAGCCCGATGAAAACACCATTGCCACCCCCGATGCCATATGATCCTCCTGAAGAAGATGAGGAAGAGGAAGAAGAAGAAGATCCTGAAAAAGAAGAGCAGGATAAGCCCGAAAACTAGTAGTTTTTGATCTGCAGTAGAAGGTTGTGGGCCATGAATTTCCATGATATTTTCTCTTAACAAAACTGTGATCGAGTTACCTTTGCTATGTTTTGCATGAGGTACTAGATGGAGGGAGAAATTGCACAATTTTGTGGAGTGCTGAGTGCTGTCTGAAGATTTCTGGCAATGCAAACTTCCATGGTAAGCCCCTCTTGATTTTAATGGGGACTTCCTACACACAAAATGTTAGATGTCATTTTCAAAGTCTTCTTATTTAGTGTTGCAAGTGATATGACAGTCTTGTTAATGATTAAGTTTGTGATGAAGGGTTGGTTGTGCTTTCTTGGGTGGTTATTTGATACGAAGTGTATTTTTGAACCATGACCATGACTGTCTCGTCTTGAGGTCCAAAGAGAAACTCTTTACTATGTTCACAACGCGACATAGCAACTTAAATGGTAGAACATTGAAGAAATGAGAAGAGAAACAATAGAAAATAGTTGATGTAATAGATTGATTAAATTACAGAAGGTTCACAGAATATGTTTATTTGTATAAAATGATCCTGAATAAGATGGAATCATAACACACACATTCAATTATTGAATAGTAATAAGCTCAAACGACCTTACTAAGGTAGATGCTACATAGCCTCGCAATCCAAAGCATACATTGTCGTTCTTGCGTAATGCTGATGATTGGTAGAATCATCTCCATCAAACTGTAGAACCAAATGGGTTGACACATGTTGTTCAAAATAACATGTATCTAACTATTGCCTTCAATAAGTAACCACTGATGCACCTACAAGGCAAGATAAAGTGAATTGAAATCAAGCACCATATAAATTTAAATAACAAAAAGAAAATGAAAGGGAAAAAACCTTTGATAGATGTAAAACTTCTTCAGAGACTATAATATGCTTTTGCTCTCCTTTTTTGTTTTTAATAAATTCCACGTTCCTTTGTTGTGGTGGTATATGATAGTTGCAAATAGTTTCCTTTTGTTTTAAAATCACATTGACCTCCTTTGTCAAAGTTGACAAGGTCGAGGTCAAGGTCGTTAACAGAAATTGATCTTTTACTTTTTGGCCCCCGGAACATCATCTTACTGATCACCACCGTAAGCTTAACTACACAAAGCCTACAATAATTCTTGAACTGTACAGAAGCTCAAATCTCAGACATCACTTCTATGTCACCAACATATTATAGAGCACTTTAGTAATTTTCACATGATTGTTCAAAGTTCAAACATTGTAGTCAAGTCCCACAGACCAAAATAAGGTAAACAAATGCATTGACAAAGTAGTTTCAAAAAGATAAGAAATCCTTGAACTCTTCGGTATAAGCAAATTACGATTCTTGATGTCCTATCAAAACAAGAAAATTTCACTGAAAAATATGCACCATAACCAAAAAGTCAAGCCTTTTTTTTAATCGATGACTCTACAATGGGTTTATTGATAGGGGATCGTTTCTTCAATCTCCGCCCAACCTGTACAAGGTGATGCTCGCTTTCTCTCAACCACTAGTAACTTATGCAGTGGTTGGCATGAGAGAGAGAGAGAGAGAGAGAGAGAGAGAGAGAGAGAGAGAGAGAATGGGCGGAAGAGATTTTTGAAGTTGGAGGAGACTTACCAGCCTTAGTCAAAAAGGGGGTGCAAATGTCGAAAAATCTAAGGTACTTTTATTTAGGAGTTCGATCTCCCTTGTAGATGGTAGGTTGTTGGAATGATCAAAGTTAAGACTCTGAGATCGACAAATTCCAAAGATGCACATAAATGTTTGGCAGTGATTCAGTTGAAATTATCAAGACAATTAGCTAAAAAAAAAGCCACGCTTAGGCATCTAACAGTAAACAAGAACTGTAATACGTCATAATTGTTAGAATTGAACGATTCACAAGATTTGACTCAATTTGATTCAATTTTTACATACCGCATACCAATCAAGCGTGTGAATCGAAGATCTGTATGAGTCTATATGAATAACTAGTGAATCACACGATTCACACGATTTTCACAATTCAACCGATTCACAAAATAAATAAAATATATATAAAAAAATTGATGAAACTGTGTAGTTTTGAACTGCTTTAAAATGGCTAACCTAAGTCAACAATCTTCAATTCATGAAAGAAAAGGCATTCTTTTGCCTGAATCCCCAAGTCGAATCCTCCCTTCGACTATTTGCCATCAAAGACTGCTCTCAAGTCTCAATCTTCTCTCTTACAAAGGTCTATTTCTCTATCTCTATCTCTTCTCTCATCTCGATTCTCGATCTTCTCCTAGTGTGTCGAGCTTGAACTGCTGTATGATATATTCAAACCATACTAGTGCTATAGGTGTATTACACTCCTATCCTTGGTAGTCATTTCCTGTTGAGCTGTATGTTTATTCTTTAATTTTTATTGTTTTGCTTAAATTCATATTAATAATTGTTACTAATATTGCTTAACGGATTAGTGCTACTGGATGACATTGTGGTAACTGGGAATGACATCCATAGTCTCGAGGAATTGAAAGCGAATCTAAAATCTGCTTTATATATAAAATATGTATATATATATATATATATATGAAAGACCTAGCGAAGACCCGGCTCCAATGCCTTACAAATAGGGGCTAGCATTTCGCTCTAATCAAGCCGATCCCGCTGTTTTGTTACAATATCCTCTCCGTTTGCATTTGCATGAAACTTATGTTTTAAAGTTATCTAGTCACAATTTAAGCAATGTACATGTGTTTTTAAATGTACATGCATACGTATATCGGCTCTTCTCTTCAATCGTGCGACCTTAATGCCTATATCGGCTCCACAAAATGGCACGGTGACCACGTGCTCCTTCTGACCCAAATAAGCAACTTAACATGCTCAAATACACATCACCATGCTCGCGGTAATCAAAACATTTCATCGTGCTATTGGGCCTACTTATCAATATAAATGCCCAACATGAACTACACAAGATATCTCTAAGTATTAATACATGCTATTCAAACAAGACATGAATATATGTCAAGAAACCATTCCAAAAACATAGTTGAATCACACACCTCCAATTTAAGCTCTTATAATTCAATCTCAAGAAAACCCGTGCACAAAGAACGTGCAGAAGTCCGTCTAGTACAATTCCTATGAATCAAAATTCCATTTATCAACTTTTATGAAAAATTTTAGAAAAAGACTTTTTGAAAAACTTGGCCAAACAAGTCCTAACATATATCAAAATGAAGCTCTTACCTCGAGGAGCTCGAATATGAAATCTGGGAGAAAACAAACTGACGGAAGGTCGTTGTTTGGCGTCGCAAAACTCGAAGCAACAAAATCTCCCTTGGCCTCTTTTTGGAAACTTAGGTTGTAAGCTTTGTAAAATATCTCACTCATATCTATCTATATATAGGCAAAACTCTCGGGAATTACGTTTACCTCCCCACGAGTTTTCAAACCTCCTAATCAGTCTCTAAAACTTTCTACACAGCTTATTCACAGCTTTATAAGTGAAACCTCAAAATAATAAAAGTGTTCGACTAAGTTTCGTTTGGTCGCTAAAACGCGAATTTCTACATGACGTTTTCGAAGTTGCTAATTAGCCTACTAAATTAATAGCGTGTTAATTCGTTCTCACCAGGATACTAAAACTAATGACAGATATAAATTCTAAAACAGAAAATAATACAGATATTGAAATACACAGGTAAACATTTATTTTCAGATAAACATTTAAAGTATTCCACAGTGACTGTCTTACATTCGGAGAGACGTCACAACAACAAATCCTCAATCACTACAGTTTCAAAGGGTTCTCTAATGCAGACACCCAAATCAACTCATGAGTCAAAACTCACTCAACCATGTGCCAAAAGACACGCCACATCACATTATCATGCATGACAATATAATGCAAAAGCAATAACACAAATGCAGGTGTTATAATACTCTCCCCCTTAAAAGAAGTTTGTCCCCAAACTTATTCCTCATGTCTCAAAAAGGTGCGGATACTGAGTACGCATCTCATCTTCTATTTCCCACGTCATCTCTTCCGTAGTTTGGCTACGCCATAACACTTTCACTTTCGATATTACCTTGTTCTGTAAGACTTGATCCTTCCGATCCAAGATTTCTACCGGATACGCAACATACGTCAAATCACTCTGAATCTCATTCGGCGTCGGAGCCATCACTTGTTCCCTATCCTCTACTAAATGTTTAGGTAACAATGATACATGAAATACGTTATGCACTTGAGCATACTCACTCGGCAATTTCAAACGATAAGCTACGGGTCCAACTCTCCCAATAATTTCAAAAGGTCCTACATACCTCGGGTTGAGTTTCCCGTATCTACCAAATCTGGTTATTCCCTTTGAAGGTGACACCTTCAAATACACCAAGTCTCTTACATCGAATTCCAACGGCCGTCTGCGCTTGTCGGCATAAGTCTTATACCTACTCTGGGCTGTCAGTAATCGTTGTCTAATTACCTTTACCTTATCCGTCGTTTCTTATACAATTTTCGGCCCTTCAATCATTCTTTCTCCCACCTCTGTCCAACTAATCGGTGAATGACATACACGACCATATAAAGCTTCATAAGGAGCCATTCCAATACTCGACTGAAAACTGTTGTTATATGCGAACTCAATTAACGGTAGGTGGTCTTCCCAATCACCCTGGAAATCAAGTACACATAACCGAAGCATGTCTTCCAAAATCTGAATTACTCTCTCTGATTGGCCATCAGTCTGAGGATGAAAAGCGGTACTAAAGTGCAATTTGGTACCCATTGCTTCTTGCAAGGCTCTCCAAAACTTCGATGTAAAACTACTATCCCTATCCGAAATGATAGAAACTGGGATACCATGTAGTCTCACAATTTCGCGAATATACAACTTAGCTAACATCATTGGCTTAGTTGTTCGGATTGGTAGGAAGTGCGACGACTTCGTCAAACGATCAACAATCACCCAAACAATAGTGTTCGATCTCTTCGACCTCGAAAACCCACTAACAAAATCTATTGTTATGTGCTCCCATTTTCACTCGGCTATCGGTAACGGTTGTAACAATCCTGAGGGTACTTGGCGTTCGGCCTTTACTTGTTGACAACTAGTACAACGCAAAACATAGCGTGCTATTTCTCTCTTCATTCCCGGTCACCAATAAACATGTCTTAAATCTCTATACATCTTGGTGCTTCCCGGATGAGCGGTGTACTTCGTATTGTGTGCTTCTTCTAGAATGTTCCGTTTCAACTCCTTCTCGTTAGGCACACAAATTCTACCCCTCAATCTCAAAATATCATTCTCAAAAGTAAATTCCGGTTGTTTGCCCATCGGAATCTCATCACAAATCTTCTTCAAAGCCACATCTTGAAGTTGTTTCTCTACGATCTCGTGAATCAAGAGTGGTTGTGCCACCATCGTCGATATCAAGCCACTTTCAATCCTCGGTATCACTTCAAGCTCCAAATTCTCTATATCTCGTATCAGTTCTTTCTGAGAAGTCAAATCTGATGCGGTGTTGGTTGGTACTTTGCGACTAAGAGCATTGGCGATGACATTCGCCTTGCCCGGATGATACTGAATTGACAAATCATAGTCCTTCATCAACTCTAATCATCTCCTTTGCCTCATGTTCAAATCTCGTTGTGTAAACAGGTACTTCAAACTCTTGTGATCCGTATAGATCTCATATTTCTCCCCGTATAGGTAATGACGCCAAATCTTCAATGCAAAAATCACAGCGGCCAATTCTAGATCATGTGTTGGATAATTCTTCTCGTGCAGTTTAAGTTGTCTTGATGCATATGCAATAACCTTATCACTTTGCATAAGAACGCAACCTAAACCTCTATATGAAGCATCACTGTAGATAATAAACCCTTTAGTCCCTGACGGAACGGCTAAAATTGGTGCTTTCACTAGTAGGCTCTTCAACTCTTGAAAACTTTCTTCACATTCTGGACTCCAAACAAAAGCAATATCTTTCCTCATTAATTGTGTCATCGGCATTGCTATATGCGAAAAGTCTTTTACAAATCTCCGATAATACCCAGCTCATCCTAGGAAACTTTTAGATGTCTGTCACATTCGTTGGTCTCACCCAGTTAGTAACTGCTTCTATCTTCTGAGGGTCGACAGAAATTCCCTTTGCTGACATTATATGTCCAAGGAAAGCTATTTCGGTCAACCAAAACTCACACTTCTTCAATTTGCCGAATAATCTCTTTTCACGTAATCGTTGTAAAGCTAATCGCAAATGATGCTCATGATCCTCAACGCTTTTGGAGTAGATTAGGATGTCATCTATGAACACGATAACGAACTCATCTAAATAATCCTTGAAAACACGGCTCATCAAGTCCATGAAAGCAGCTGGTGTATTAGTCACTCCAAATGGCATAACCAAAAATTCAAAATGACCATATCGAGTCCTGAAAGCTGTCTTCTCAACATCTTCCTCTTTGACTTTCAACTGCTGGTAACCAGATCTCAAGTCGATCTTCGAAAATACCTGGGCCCCTTGTAACTGATCAAACAAGTCATCTATTCGCGGTAACGGATATTTGTTCTTGACGGTCAACTTATTCAACTCTCGGTAGTCGATGTACATACGCATTGTTCCATCTTTCTTCTTCACAAACAAGACTGGAGCTCCCCACGGCGAAACACTCGGTCGGATAAAACCCTTCTCAAGTAGTTCTTGTAACTGAACCTTCAATTCTTTCAACTCTATCGGTGTCATTCGGTACGGCACTTTAGATATCGGTTGTGACCCTGGTACTACTTCTATTGTGAACTCAAGTTCTCTTTCAATCAATACGTCGGGTAACTCATTGGGAAAAATATCTGGAAATTCTCGAACTACTGAAATGTCTTCTATTAATCGTCTAAGAACTCGTGTGTCGATAATTGAACATAAGAAACCCGAACAACCCTTCTTCAACATTTTACTTGCTTGAATCGCCGATATCAAGTACGGCAGTACGATCACTCCCTTACCCTGAAAAGTAAACTCTTCTCGCCTTGACGGATAGAAACTAACCCGTTTTTGTTCACAATCGATTTTGGCTTGATTAGCCGATAACCAATCCATACCCAATATAACATCAAAGTAGTTCACTGTCAACGGAATCAAATCAACGCTCAAGACTTTATCACCTATCTTGATCTCACATGACTTAAATATCGAAGAAGTAACTAGCGGTTCACTACTAGGCAATGATACACACAAGTCATATCCTAACAGTTCTGACTTAACAGTTAAATGCTTAACAAAATCACGTGATACGAATGAATGCGTTGAACCAAAATCCATAAGTATACGTGCAGGATACGAACAAATAGGAAGAATACCTGATATCACGGTATCATCCGTATTCCCCGGCCTGAGCTGGAAGTATCGTCCTTGTCGTTGCGCGACTCCTTTCTCTTTATCCACTCAAGGTTCTACCCTTGATCCGCTTGGCACACTCGATGCCCCGGTACTCATTCCCGTTTGTCTCTTACTCAGACAGTTCTTTGCTATGTGTCCCGGTTGTCCACACTCAAAACATTCTCCTCTCATTTCTGGGTTGTAGCTCTTCGTATTCGGAAAGGTATTTGGTGTGGTTGAGTTTGCATTCAAAGGACAATTGCGGGATATGTGTCCTAACTGCTTGCAAAAGTAATAGGTGCTCAATTGGTAGCAAGTTCCTCTGTGTCGCAGGTTACATGTTGGACACAACGGTCTCGAGTCTCCCATGAACGTACTCCCTCCTTGGCTACTCACATATGATCCCGAACCTTGCGTAAATGGTTTCTTCGCATTCCCTTGACTCTTACCCCGACTGTCATTTGCTCTCTTCCCTTGTTGTCCCTGTCGATATCTGTCGACACTTTTCTCAGCAATACGAGCAGCTTCCTCAATGAGAGAAATGGTCGGGTGTTGTAACATATCCACACGGCCACGGATATTCTCCCTAAGTCCTTCCTCAAACTTACGAGCTTTATCCCTATCAGTCGGAACAGTAGTTTTCCCAAATCGTAACAAGGCATTGTAACGGGATACATACTCACTCACAGTCATGTCTCCCTGAACCAGACTTGCAAACTCTTGGCGTTTCTGAGTATAAGTAGATTGCGGAAAGAAACGTTTATTGAATTCTTCTTTAAATGCTTCCCACGTGGTCGGCTTCCCTTGTTCAAGTACGTTGTTCCACCAATCCAATGCTTCGCCCATCAACGTATCGGATGCGCATAAAATTTTCTCCTCATCGGTACATATTACCTGACGAAAATGTCTTTCCATGTCCATCATCCAATGATCGGCCAAGTCTATATCAACTTTTCCATAATACAAGGTCGGTTTCCGCTTATGAAACTGTTCCACGATTATGTGTTGAGGTCGCGGTGTCGGTGGTGCATTGATGTAACGAATTTCCACTGGTATAGGCTGAACGTTCATCTGTTCTCTTTCACTTACCGCTTGTATGAAATTTCCCACCATATTCACTATTTGGTCCATCCGCGAATGCGGTGACAATTCTCTCGGCAGATCCGCCATAATGTTTCAAATATTCCCATATTGAGTTCAATGCATAATGATCATGCATGCTATGCCACAATATAGATATATGCGCACAGTTCATCACAATCAACAAATGCTAACACATGAAGCATTTCTACAATGATAACAATTATCTTCATAATTACACGCTCCACTCGACATCACTCAACATATATAACGTCACTCGTTCCCAAGGCTCTAAACTTATGCTCTGATACCACTAAATGTCACAGCCCGGTCCCACAATAGCGGAACAGGAGCCCGTAGCACGCCACCGAGGCTAAACCAATTCATTAACGTTCCCAAATTTTAGTTTGAAGAACACACGCAGCGGAAAACAAAACACATTTTAAAACTAGGGGTCCAGTCGACTGGGTCTGGACCTCAGTCGACTGAAGAAAGCAAAGAGTTTTCAAAAAGGTTTAACAGACCATCCAGTCGACTGAGACTGGGGTCCAGTCGACTGGGACTCCAACTTTCAGTCGAATGAATCCCCCCTTCAGCCGACTGAAGCAAGCAAATCCAAAATGAACACAAAACCTACAGAGGTCCAGTCGACTGAGGCAGGGCCTAGTCGACTGCTTTTGCCATATTAAAAAGCAGTAGCTAGCAAGCATAAGGGTCCAGTCGACTGAACACTGGACCAGTCGACTGCTCCCCTGACAGCAGCCCAATCAGCAGAAACACAAGTTTCAAAAGCTTTTCAAAAACAACCAAGTGTTAACCACACACTCCAATTTCTCATCAAAGTAATCCTAGCTGTATTAAAACATTACCAACGTATAATTACAACGAGTTATTAACTATTACCATGCTTTAGGTCCACTCTAACATACTACGTTAAACACAAGTTAAAACATTCAAATTCTTATTACAACATTCCCGATTGTTCCAAAACTACAAGATCAACATTCGGGTTGCCTTCTAATCGAACTCTGAACCCACGTGCTCGCTTCTCCGATTCCTCGCCAGCATTAACACCTGAAATGGTTATTTGAATAACCACAGATATTCGATTTGTTTAAGCTAATGCTTAGTGAATAAAACAACATATGCATATGAATGATAAACATGTCTGCATTCACATCTCTACATTTCATACTAGTCGCCGGAGACTCACGTGCCCGTCCATACTCCCAATCCGCGACTCCTCGCCAATAAGTCCACGCGAAAGGGTAAGACCCACGATTCTTCTCTTCAATCGTGCATCCTTAATGCCTATATCGGCTCCACAAAATGGCACGGTGACCACGTGCTCCTTCTGACCCAAATAAGCAACTTAACATGCTCAAATACACATCACCATGCTCGCGGTAATCAAAACATTTCATCGTGCTATTGGGCCTACTTATCAATATAAATGCCCAACATGAACTACACAAGATATCTCTAAGTATTAATACATGTTATTCAAACATAACATGAATACATGTCAAGAAACCATTCCAAAAACATAGTTGAATCACTCACCTCCGATTTACGCTCTTATAATTCAATCTCAAGAAAACCCGTGCACAAAGAACGTGCAGAAGTCCGTCTAGTATAATTCTTATGAATCAAAATTCCATTATGAATCAAAATTCCATTTATCAACTTTTATGAAAAATTCTAGAAAAAGACTTTTCGAAAAACTTGGCCAAACAAGTCCTAACATATATCAAAACGAAGCTCTTACCTCGAGAAGCTCGAATATGAAATCTGGGAGAAAATAAACTGACGGAAGGTCGTCGTTTGGCGTCGCAAAACTCGAAGCAACAAAATCTCCCTTGGCCTCTTTTTGGAAACTTAGGTTGTAAGCTTTGTAAAATATCTCACTCATCTCTATCTATATATAGGTAAAACTCTCAGGAATTACGTTTACCTCCCCACGAGTTTTCAAAACTCCTAATCAGTCTCTAAAACTTTCTACACAGCTTATTCACAGCTTTATAAGTGAAACCTCAAAATTATAAAAGTTTTCGACTAAGTTTCGTTTGGTCGCTAAAACGCGAATTTCTACATGACGTTTCCGAAGTTGCTAATTAGCCTACCAAATTAATAGCGTGTTAATTCGTTCTCACCAGGATACTAAAACTAATGACAGATATAAATTCTAAAACAGAAAATAATACAGATATTGAAATACACAGGTAAACATTTATTTTCAGATAAACATTTAAAGTATTCCACAGTGACTGTCTCACATTCGAAGAGACGTCACAACAACAAATCCTCAATCACTACAGTTTCAAAGGGTTCTCTAATACAGACACCCAAATCAACTCGTGAGTCAAAACTCACTCAACCATGTGCCAAAAGACACGACACGTCATATTATCATGCATGACAATATAATGCAAAAGCAATAACACAAATGCATGTGTTATAAGTAGATTTTTAAGATTGACTATAGTGGAAGGAAGTGTTTTAAGGCCATCCCCCCTGAACCGAAGGTAACTCAAGTGCCTTAAATTGCCTATTTCATTTGGAAGAGACAATGACAAGTTTTTGTAGTCTACAGTTAACACCCTAAGAAATATCAAGTCTCCTAGAAAAGATTTAAAATGCTTCTCTTCAAGCTTTTCATTTTCTCTATTGAACCATAGTAGAGCACGAAGCTTGGAACTTCTAGCTTTCAAAGAAATGTATTCCTTGATGCTATTACGTTGTGTAGAAACTCGACGTACTCTGTCGGCAGAATTACGTCTGACTTTAGCATGGATGTTAAAGAAATTGCTCTTTCTTGCCTCTAGAATACAAAGGTTATGCAAAAGATCATGAATACGACAACTTTTAATCCTTCCGTTGAATTTCCTCCTAGCAACTTGAATCAAGTTTCTAGCAATTAAGTTACTTAGGTATTCTTCTGCCACATCCTCGGGCTCTTGCACTCCTCTAGATTGTACAAATCCCTCGGCTACCCATATATTAATTAATTCGAATGCAGAAATTTTGTGATCCTCCGAAAAAAATCCAAAATAAAGAAAGCAAGCTTTTAATTTAGTGGGTAAATCTTGGTAACTCAATGCCAAGATTCTAGAGCACTCGTCTTCATCTTCACCCATGGTCTCAAGTACCCCCCTCCATTCGAATCCTATTCTTTCTCGTAATGACAGCAAACCTGCTGCGACCACAATAGCCAGTGGCACGCCACCACATCTTCTTAAAATTTGCCTACCAATATTCTCCAACTCGTTGGAGCAACTTGTTTTATTAGTACTACTTGCATTTTGTGTAGGACCCATGGCCATTTTGGCGAAGAGTTTCCAACTGTCTCTTGGCTTCAAGGGTTGGAGCTCATAAAGAGACCTTTCACCTCCTATATATAAGCCTACCCCTCTGTTGCAAGAAGTGATGATTATTCTACTTCCATTCTCACAATTGTTAGGAATGCTTACTTTGAGAGCATCCCATGTTTCTTTGTTCCATATATCATCAAAGACAATCACATACCTTTTTGTGCTCAAATATTCAAAAAAGGTTTTTCTCCACATTTTCCTCTCAAGCCTCCTTTTGCAATCCCACTTGTCTTGCAACATCTTGCAAAACTTCTCTTACTATAGGATCTTGAGAGACGTAAATCCAGGCTGTGCACTGAAAATGGCGTTTGACATACTTGTAAACCTTCTTTGGCAAGAGTCGTCTTGCCCAGACCTGCCATACCCACAATTGAGGTCACACGGCACTCCAAATCTGTATTCACCAGTTTGCCCTGCAATACTTTGATATGTTCTTTAAACCCAATAATATTTGGTTCATCAACATGAGGGTAAGATCGTCTTGCATCCTATCTCTTTCTTCTTCTTCTGCTGCCGCCATTGTTGTCCATGATTCCAAAAGTTGTTCTAACTCGATCAATGTCCTCAACCGTTCTTTTAATTTTTCGAATTTCCATAATAAAGCGGTTGACATAATGACCGTTATAGAAGAAACAACCCATGAACCACCCCTTCCTTGAAATTATTGCCATCTGGGGAAGAAATGCATCAATAATGTCCTCTAATCAAAAGCAAGGTCTCTGATATCGTTTATCAAGTTTGAAACCCTTTGGCTTGCGTCATGTTTGGCTTCTGCATCTTCCAAGTAGGATTGAATATGCCTCATATCTCTTTCGATCCAACTTATTTCTTCCTCTAACATATCGAAATCAGAGCTTTTTTGCAATAGTAGGCTACCCAATATTTCAACAGCTTTTTGGATCACCGACGTTAGAGCAATGTCCGCCATGCTTGTTCTCTCTATCACAACACAATAGAGACAAGTTAAACAAAGCACAACCTGAATTTACTTGATAAAAACATAGACCACTAATTTTGTCTAAAGACTTCCAAGTGATTATGAATAGGAAGTCAACTACTAGTCTATAAGAAGGTAGCTGGCATTTTCTACTTGTTTATTGAGGAGAGTCATTGACCAATAATTGGAGAGCTGTTGTAGTTTATTTTCCTTTTCTTTTTCCTTCTTCTTCGACGCATGTTCCTTACTGATATGAATTGTCTGATATGAAACTTCTTTTTCGTCTTTCTTGTTGTTGACCGTCACATATTGAAAGTTCAACGTAATTATTTTTTGTCTTTCTTCTTGTTGGGTGTTGAATATGAAACTTCAATGTAATATTTTTTCTTGTTGATGCTTAAATATCAAGGTAAAAGGATAATGCTAAGCATATCAGATTTGGGCACTTAAATTTGTTTACTTAGGTGATGAGTTAGTGGCCACTTTTTTTTTTTTGATAAAAGAGTTAGTGACCACTTTGAATCTACATAAAACTCAGGTATTTTATTTTATAGCTTGGAGGAGTTTATTTACCTACATCACTTCAGAACTTTTTCGCTGTCTCTAGTAATTTGAAGAACTCTGTGAGTTAGAAAGTATAAATATATACTTTCGTATCTGTGTAGTTAAGCTGATTAGGTACGTAAATTAAAGCATCCAACTCAAAACGAATTGACAATGAGTGGAGTAGCCCCTTGAACTTATATATTGAATAGCTAGGTAATAAGTCTCCGATGTGGGACAATCTCAATAAGGTATATCCAAATTGACATTAATTATTGGACTGCCTATAAAAATGAGGCATTGTTGTTGGCGCGGATTCATCATCATTTCCTTTGATTGGTTCATAAGACTTCAGCGTAAAAATAAAATTCAGAGGCATCAAAGTTTGAGAAAAGAAAAAAGGTGTTATGAGTATTTTTTTTTGCTTGAAAAGGCAAATTCAATAAGAAGAAGGAACTAAAACAAGAGCATAATTCCCACATTCCTTTGATGTCCAACCTCAAACACAAGGAACAGGATTATCAGAACAACAAAAAGGAGCTCATTGGGCTAAATTGTGCGCTACACAGTTAGCAGATCGAGTAATTTTTACAACTTTCCAAGAAACAAAAAAATCAGCCAAACTGGATCTTCCTTTGTGAATAGTGCTATCAACAGTCCAATCGGGAGTGGTATCCCAGCAGCAAATGGGGCTACAAGTCAACAAAGAGTCCCCTTCAAAGATGACCTGCTGGAGGCCAAGGTCCGCAGCAGCTTGGATTGCATGGAGCCTGGCAATGGATTCAGCCTGAAGGTGGTGGTGATCCATGGCTTTGTCCTAACTCCTCCCAAACATTTGTCATCCCAAAAAATAGCTGCCAACATTGTTATCACACTACCAAGGTCCAAGTAGTTTGCGTTTTATGGAGGTTAGTTATATCTTGCCCCTATATGATTAGGCCATGTGGCTCAAAGTGTCTACTTAACATATAATGGATGGCGATGATTAAATTGAAACGGTTATTTGCCAAGAAATTTTTTTTTTTGTCGAATTTCTAGAAATTCAACTATCAGCTATCCAATTAAACGCCCCCTCTCACCACATCTATTACCGCTGCACACCTCCAATACTGCCGATCACCGTATAAAAATATGGGTAAATTACAGTAACATTCCTTGAGTTATGACCGTTTTTCACTAGCATCCCTTAAACTTTAAAACTGAACAAGTTTACCCTTAAAACTATCATTTGTTGACACTAGTTTAGGGGTGAGTCTGTTCAGTTGAGGTGAATGTCATTTATGTCATTATGGATAGCATAGACATAAAATTAAAAATGAATAAATAATATATTTGTCATCTCAACTTAAAAGTTAACTACTTTAGGATTAGCAGTTGAGAGCTGTTAAATACCCACTCAATTTATCTCTACACCAGTGTTATGCAACGACAAAGAATGCATCCAACTAGGGTTGTACAAAAATTTCACAAACATATATATACTAGTAATACAACACGTGTGTTGCACGTGGTTGGTGCTCATATTGCTAAAATTGTTATCAAAGACAAAGTTTTTTTTTTTTTTTTTGGGAATTGCAACTATAAGTAAAAATAAAAAGTATCTTCATAACTCATAAGTAAGTTGATTGAAATAGTGTTATGCACCAAAAATTCAAGCAATTGGAATACTAAGAAGGAGAAATAAAAAGTAAATCGATAAAAGTATAGAACCATGAGAATGATTTGTGATGAGATCATCACAATGTGCGAAATTTAATATCTTAGTTCTCATAACTCATAATTATAGTTGATTGATGAATAATTAAGTGTAATCCTCACAGAAGAAAGCAATATAAAATACTTGTTTATTGTAACTTAAATTTGGAAATATACTCGAGTAAAGAAACTCTGAAGACTATAGCAAAATGTTTATATATATTTCAAACTTATTCCTTTTCTGTTTTGATTTTATTCTTCATGGGATGTTTCTTCTTTCTATCACCTTTCTCTGATCTTTGTTTCCTTTACTTGTAACTTTGGATGTTTTCATCATCTTCAATAGCAATAGGTCTCATATCTTTCACCCATTCAAGTGATTGAACAATATTGTTTCCTTTATCTAGTGAGAAATCTTTGCCATTTGTCGGTAATTTGAAGTAGAATTTGTGTTCTTTTGTAATTTGCATGAGCACAAATTACTATAAAACTTGGACCTATCACATCCCTGTGTTTGCAGTAATGTTATAATTAGATGTTTACATAACTATTCAAAAAACAATATGAAATTTGTTGTTAAAACATCGGAATGCGTACCTCATTTATGGAAGCAATATATTCTGACACTGGACATCCTATTAAAATTCATGATGCCTCGTCAAATAGAACAACATTAATTTTACTCATCTCGTGAATAGCTTCGAGTCTCACAAGATACCTTAATAAGAAGTAATTAAAGTTCAGTATTCTTGTGAAAAAGTACCAATAATAGGTGAAGTATTATTTATTTAGATATTTATGTTTCCTAGACTATGTATTTTTTCTAATTTTTTTTTGCAGCTTGTGCATTCTATTCCATCTCCATTTATGACTATTTTTTTTACTACATGCTTTGCACACATCATGCCATGTTTGGTTTTGGTTGTAAATTCTTTCAACGGTTGACTGAAAATAATACAATGTATTATGTTTATTATTAAAAAAAAAAATTTAGTATTAAAGTAATTCAAGTCTATACTTAGTTTTGTGAAGTTATGGTAACATTATCTTTTGTAAATATGAACTTAGAAATGTCAATAGTACTTACTTCTATTGTATCATTCATTAAGGGTTTGAATGTCAACAATTCTGATTTTTAAGTTTTCTTTGAAGATTTCAACCTGATTTTTTATTGTAAAATGTGAAGGCATATATATAAAGATTGAACTTAGAAATGTAACAAATTTCGTATAATCAAATATGCATATTACACACAAACTTGTCAATCCTGTGACCTAACTTTTGTAATGAGGACAAGAATTACCCGAAAATAATTCACTTTTCTAATAATAACCAATACTCACTAAGATGAATGATTAGAGTTATAGTACATTACCGTTTTTTTAGTTCGTCAACTTCTTTTCCGGTTGGATGCAGTTGTATGCTCGATTGGAATGAAGTTAAAATTTGAAATTCACCTGTAGTAGTACATCAATTTAGATTTGTTCTACCATATATGTATGAGCATAAATACAACTTATGTACACGCGCAGCTGTATACTTGTTGCTATATGTAATCATTATAAATTTACCTTTGTATTTTGTTCATTTTATTTTTGAAACTGCTATAGTTAGCTGTTGAGCAGCTAACTCCTCAAGTATTTGTCCCTCGTTAGTTGCCAAGCCACTCCATAGATTCAGTGATACTGATTGTAGGCTGCAACATAAGTTATGTACAAGGTTTAAATATGTGTTACGATAAACTCTTTTAATTATAATTTTGATACTTACTCATTTTGTAGAATAACTTTTCTTGTTTTTACTTTACCACTTCTTTTTGTGATCACATGACTTGGTTCGACCTTGCTGATGATCCCTAATATATCTGCATTTATAATGTGCTATGTTGTCAATTTATGTAAACCATATGCTCATAGACAATACTATATGATGGTAAACTAAAATTTAACATACCTATTGTGGTTTGTTTATTGAAGGTGTTGTGAATCTCTTTGAAGGGTACAAAATCATAAGTAATGTTCTTCAACTTTAAACTTAATTCAACATCCCTAACATCAAAATTGTACTGTAATGTTAGTTCAAACTCCGCATGAACATGCTTATAACTTGCTCAGAATTTGGATTGACTTTCTTGACTTCTATTAAATATAGTATACGTCTTATTGTATAGAAGGAGTCCTTCAAAATTTTCAGTTAGCGCGCTAAAAATTATGACTTGTACTCTAGTCTCTTACATTCATTAAGTGAATAAAAAATATGAGTTATTTGTTCAAAACGCTTTAACAATCTAAAATTAATTGTATTGGTAATTACTGCATCGTCAAGAACGAATACTTTTTTGAAATTTTCCTTCACCATTTTTGTATTTCTCAGCACTTCCTTGTCGAATGACCATCACCTTGATGGTCCATTTTTTTTGGGAATATTTTGAATGAATTAATGAGTATCGTCATTTTGGTTGCATTAGAAATGTTCAAATTATAAGCTCTTTAACATAAAGGTAGTAATGGTAAAATTTGTTAAATCATTATGTGAAACGGAGAAAATAAAATATTTTTTTAGCATATTATATTATATTATATTGTTAAGAAAACAACTCCAATAGGAATAGTTAACAATTATTAATAGAAAACACTTCAATGTTAATATGTATAATGTTTTCAATATTCATATGTATATATCATCTCATTATGTTTGATTTAAAGTCCTATATATCCTAAAGGAGGGATAAAAGCATTAAAGTAATAAAGAGTCCTAATAAAGTAAGAGACAACTCTTATACTTAAATACCAAGCAGGCATAACCCAATTGGTATGACCTCTCTCTCCCCACTTCTCTCTCCCTAGTGGGGAGATTGAGGGTTCAAATCCGCTTAGAGCGATTCCTTTGCTTGCCCCCTTGTTGTTTGTCAATCAGAATGAGTGTCCATTTGTTGAGCTTTGTTGTGGGTCATTATGGGACTTTGCGGTGGGATGGGGTGGGGTGGGGTGGGGTGTGTGTGTGTGTGTGTGTGTGTGTATAAAAAGTAAAAATAAAACTCGTATACTTAAATAGAATTTATTGAATCATGTTGTTAATATAACACCATTAATTAGATGGATTTAAGTTAACAATATTATGACTCAATTAGATAATTGTAACCATGCTTAACAAAATAAAAAAATAACAATTGTATCTACAAAAGTACTTGATTGAGTAGGATTCTTGGGTGATTATACTGAAGCAGCTAGATGTAGTATATAGTGATCATGACTAATAAGACTTCAATTGATCGTCTAAAAAAAGTAACACTTAGGTAGAATGTTTTTTCTAGAAAAAATGATAGAATAGTGAGCCAAGGAAACCATACAATGAATAGTAGGTAAATTGTGTGGACACCCTCCTATCATTTGTTTGATAATTATTTTCGTCTTTCACTATTGAATTGTTAACAGCTACCCTTCTCTTCTTTCTTGAATCTCTAGTACTTTGTATATAAAGTTATCTTTCCTCATCACTGAACAACGTGTACCAGTTTCTTCTATTTCTCTGTAATGCCATTTTCTCCCAAAAGTTTGTGTATAAATCATTGAATCAAAAATAATAAATTCCAATTATGGATAGTACCACATGCAGACATATGCTCATTCATAGTTCATACAACCAATTATGTAAATAAGTCAACCACTTCAGTGATGAAAATGTTCTTTTTACTATGTTTTTTGTAAAACTAATTAGTAATTGTTAGACTTAATTGATTAAAGTAATGAAGAAAAAAATATATGAAACTTACATACGATGTAATTCTTCATACAATATGTTTTTGCAAGCACGTAATATACAATCATAACATCATAATCATAAGAATGCAAATATGAAAACTTTGTGTGATTGTAATATTAGATCAGGAATGTTGAACTAAACTAACCCTTGTTTCGGTTGCGTGTACATACACAAATAAGTGGTTCATATTTCGCCACTCGTATAGTATAGTGTTTTTATATAGTTTCTTCTTTGTTTTAAATTTATTGTGTCAAGTAAAATATTGATTATGAAATTTCTTAGTATTGCATTTAAAATATACAATAAGTCTAACTTCATATTTGGCTTTTTCCAAAAGATAAATTAAGGGGATTAATTTTATGGTCGTCTTCCCAGTCTGTCAAAGTCCCGGTTCCTTATCTATGTAATAAAATGTGTTTTGTATTTATGATTCCATAATTCAATAAAATGATAGATGATAGTATGTTGTAATATCAATATTCTTAGTGTTGTTTATGGAATAAGATATCATGCTCATTGATTACTCACACCATTAACTAAAATTTTTAGAGAACAGAATCGTAACAATTACCAACGTCCCAAAATAAACAAAAGTCACCTCCAGAAATTGAAAAAGAAATTAGATTAGCAAGTAATGCTTATCCGTTGGAGTTCACCAAAATAAA
Organism: Hydrangea macrophylla; assembly: GCA_033977485.1. Classification (NCBI taxonomy): domain Eukaryota; kingdom Viridiplantae; phylum Streptophyta; class Magnoliopsida; order Cornales; family Hydrangeaceae; genus Hydrangea; species Hydrangea macrophylla. Next base: position 141,113,148 of record CM066988.1, on the reverse strand, counting down.
CAAAAGCAGCAAGATTTGTCTAAAAAGTTGAAATATAAAATCCCAGCAAAAATAAGAGACTAAGGTTGGGTTTGATAACTAAATGAGTAAAAAGAATTTTGTTCCCTCGAACTATACACGTTTTTGCAATTTGAACCCTGAACTTGAAAAATGTGTAATGTCAACTGTGAATTATCTACTGAGTTGCAATTTGGACCCTGAACTTCAGAACGTTACAATGTCAACCCTGAACTATCTACCGAGTTGCAATTTGGACCCTAAACTATCTACTGAGTTGCAATATGCACCTTCCATCTAAAAAATGGACGGAAAAGTCTCATATGGGCGGCACACGGTCATTTTTGAGGGCATATTTGATATTTACATAGTTTTTGGTTAAAAATACCCATTTATGCCTAAAAAAAACATATGGATATCTATCAAATGAGAGAAATATCGACTACGAAAATCCTAGGGAAAAAACTAAAAATTAAACAAACATGTAAAAATGTGTTTTTTTTTGCATAAATGTAATAAAAATATATTCCTTTTATAAATTTGCATCATAGGTGCATAGATCTAAAAGAAATACATGAAATAATCAAACTGTTTTTAAAAATTACTTTTTGTGTGTGTAAGTAATCTATCTCCTTGTACTTTTTTAGAAATGTAATTTACAAATTTATAGCCTCATTTATAAATGACCTGTTTTTGAGTGATTTATAAATTACCTCTTTTGTGTAATTTATAAATTTATAGCCTCATTTATAAATTACATGATTTTTAAATTTATAGGCATAAAGGGTATTTGTGACCAAATACAATTTAAATGTCAAATATGCGATCACCGTGACCATGTGAGACTTTTCCATTCTTTTTTTAGACGGAAGGTGCACATTGCAATTCGGTAGTCAATGTTTAGAAGTTCAGGGTCCATAATTTTTTTGAGTAAAATGCAGTTTGTAAGTGTTTGTCACCCTAGTATTAATGTATTTTAATTACATATAGGGTAATGCTAGACCCAAATCTCACACCCATCCATCCACACCCTGATGTGAACCAATAGGGATAGTCTCATATCCCTATTGGTCTCTTTTTCCTATTGGTCCATGTCAGGGGGGGGGGGGGGGGGTGGATGGATGGGTGCAGGGGCGGACCCAGGATTTTTGGCCGGGCCTAAACTATACGGGGGTTCGGGGGCAGCGCCCCCGAGGCGAATTTTTTTGGGTCTACCTATACACAATTATGTGTAAAATTGTAGAATTAGTTTAACACTCCTAGTTTGGGGTAAATCATGTAATTTTAGGGGGGCTTGTTTCTAAAACTTGTAATATATTACATATAAATCTATAATTTTCAAAAGTTCAGTGGGGCCTGTGTCTAAATCCTATAAAATATTGTATGTAAATCTACACTTTTTAAAAGTCCAGGGGGGGTCTGTGTGAATTTTAGGAGGACCTATTTCTAAAATCTACAAAACTTTACATGTGATTATATAAATTCCAAAAGTCCAGGGGGGGCCTGTGCCACCCCTAGAATGAGTGTGGGCCCGCCACTGGATGGGTGTGAGATTTGGGTGTGGGTCTAGCATTACCCTTACATATATACCCCTTGTTTGGGCCATGTTTGGCAACAACGGTCATTTTTTTTTTAATATTTATGAAACTCCAAGAGCTAAAATTAAATATTTAGCAAAATAGCCTCTGCAACTGCAATTGCCATTGGCCAAAAGCTACATTGGAAAACTTCGACCAATCGCATTTTTTTGTGATTCAATTACATAAAAAAAAAAAAAAGAAAGAAAGAAAAAAAAGATGCCAAACAGTCCAAAAGTGGTACTTTTGAGCTCTTTGATAGATTTCTATCTTTTATTGATCTCTGTTACTTATTGAAGTGTGTTGTACCTCCTCACGATTTTTTTTCTTCATGTCTAATAAAACTCCTTTTTGATTGACCAAAAAAATAAAACAGGAGACAAAGTGAAAAAATAAAATAAAATAAAAATAAAAATAACTTTTCCCGTCACTTTTAACAGTTAAAAGTGACGGAGGGGGGCAAACTGCCACAAAATATTAGTTGAGGGTCCAAAATGCGGAAAAAAAAAATTTAGGGACCAAAGTGCAAAACATGGTATAAAAAAGTTTATTAAAAGCTATGAAAATTTGTTAGTTTTCCCATTAATAATGTGTTGTTTTTTTATTTAATAGCATGCACTATGAACTTTGTTCCATCTCTTGCATGGGAGGTCAAAGTATGCAAACCATTAAGGATGTCCCTGTATTTTCACTTTACCTCAACGGAGGTTAGTATTATTGGGGCATTATAGGTCTCTATGATGAACATTTTTTAACCATAGGTCCCCGCACCTTTTGTTTAACCCCAAAAGTCATTGACTTTCTTTTTGGCCAAAAATACCCTTTAAATACCTCTCTAAACTATAAAACTTGACAAACTGACCCCCTTAACTATTGCATTTTTCACTAAACCTCTTCCGTTACAACTCCATCCGAAAAGAAAAAGGTTTTTGTATCATGTGAGTAATATTTGATACAAAATATTAACAACATGATATTTATTTATCTCTCCTTCGAGCTTGATCATATGATGATCAATAATTACGATTTAAAAATTATTACTCTAGAAAGAAAAAATATGAGAAAAATGAATAATTATCTCATCAAAAGGCAACCTGGACAAAGAAAGGAAAAAAAAAAAAACAATTAGCAGATCCCTGCAAAATGTACAAAAATATAGGGGTATAAAATCGAAACAATTGAACACAGTTCCACGTCAAACGTGACCCAAAATTTTCTTTTTTAGAATGATCCATGACAGAGAGCAATTCAAAAAGGTTGGACTCAATAGGCCCAAAACAGTAGAATATCCATTGTTGCTTTGCTTGAGGAATGAAGATACAATTCTACTCCAATTAGGAAATTGCTAAGTCAGCTTATTTATTAAAAATAGGGAACCATATATCTATAATATATATAAGTGCACCGATCCCCATAAGTGTTTTACACTTTTATCAATCGGTGCACTTTCACTTAATTAAGTGATTTTTTTAATAGTTTTAATAAGTTTGGTATACCACTTTTTTTTTTTTTGGTACGTTCGCTATGTTTTTTTGGTCTTTGATGGACTCTTTTACTCCTTGACTCACGTTTCTATATTTTTTTCCCGTGCTCACTTTCCTATTGTTGAGCAATATTGCTTATAGATATTGTTTAGCAATATGACTTCCTATTGTTCAGCAATATCGCTTTCCTTTCATGTGGATCCTTCCTTTTTGGGATTGTTTGTAATCTGCTTTAATCAATGAAATTTCATTACTGTTCAAAAAAAAAAGAATTAACTTATAGATAGAGGATTCTTACTAAGTTTAAACAAATTAGATTTCCAACTATTAAAAACACACCTTAACGTGGGTCACAAGATTCCAAATCAACAATATTGAATTCCTAAATGCAATATTACAACTATTGTCTCTAAACTCCTCCTCAAAGTTGTGATTCTCCCCATGAAACATTGTACTTTAATATCAGCATCAACAACAAATAGGCCATCTAAGCCATTCTTTTCAACTTCAATACTTTGCATAGATTAACTAATTTGGCCTCTCAATTATAGATGAATTCATGGTTAATTCTTCGCCTCGGTTAGGCTAAGGTATTTTTTTTCTTTTCTTTTATAACTAAAATTTGAATATTTTACATGTCTTTTGTCTTTTTATGTAGTTTAATAAAACTTTTACCTACATTGTCTACTTTGTGATATTTACAAATTGCGTGCATAGAAGTTGAGTCGATAGCGATTTATTGCATGTTTTATGAACAAATTTAAGAACAAATTTAAGAACAAAAATTTAGCTTGTCTTGGTCCCATAGAGGACAATTATTTGAGGTCAATTATTCGAGGTCCGCAGTTGTAGTATTCATTATCTATTGTTCTTATTCAAAAGTATGCTTCTCAAATTCAAATCCCCAAAACTCATCCTAAATGATATGACAGTGGGACCACTGAATTTTATTTGGAGAATTTGGATGGATATTTGGGATTTAGATTTGAGAAGCATAGCATTACTCTTTTGAATAAGAACAATAGATAACGAATACTACAACTGGGGACCTCGAATAATTGTCCTCGGTTGAAAATTTTTGTACTTTTTTTTCTTTTTTATTTTAAAAATTGATTTGTTTGTACTTAATTAGCATTAATTAAAATCAATATAAAAGTAAGGGCATCAAATGATGCGATATGTATAATAGACTTAAAATGATATTTCTTAAACGTAAATGGTAGTATGGTACCATCCCAAAAATAAAATTCAATCAAAACTAATTTTTACAAGTAAAACTTTCTCAAACACAGTATATTATGAATCTCTCTACGCGCGCAAAGCAGAAAAAACAAACAACTGAATAGAACCAAAAAAATATAATATTTGTGCAAAACAAATTCACAATTCTAGGATTTCTATTCTTTAAAGAATTATAAAGGATACCAACAACACCAATAAACTTAATTCAATTATTCTTGAAATCAACCATGCAGATAGCAAAACTATAAGATACATCACATAGTTAATCCCATAATATAATAGACGTTAAATTGTACTAGCTAATAGAAGTAAAGGGGACTATCTATGCTTAGAATTTGGTTCATAAATTCATTAATGGCCGTTCTTGTCAATTCAACTTGGAATTGCAGTGAGAGTGACGACGAACTATTATTGTCTTGCCTCAACAATTACTGAAAAAAGAAGAGTAATTAATACAGAATCCCCTTCATGTATTGCACTTGTTCACTAAGACCCCCTAAATTTTTTTAAAAAAATGCAACAAATTGACCCCCTCAACTATTTGTGAGGGGTTAATTTGAGAAGAAAAATAAAAGTTGAAGGAATCAGTTTGTTGAATTTTTAGTTTAGGGGCATTAGTGAACAAGTGCTATACATGAAGAGGTGACTATATAATTTACCCAAAAAAGAACTTCAAGTTCGCTAGATATAGAAAAAGATACTTACGAAGCTTGATTTTGTTCAAATTGAGAGGTTGTGTAATTCATTGTGCATTGACCATACACACACATTAATAGTGTCTAATGTATATCCACTATCCTTTATGTATCTATACTTTATTCTTTAGATTATAGTACTAAAGTCTCAATATCTATAATATCGCAAACCCCTTGCTTATGACAATGCCATTGCTTAAAACTTGATAACAACGCTACGAATGTAATTATTAGTTGCAACCGACTTACAATTTTATTTTTCAAGTTAGTTTCTTTCGTTGTAGTTCATAAATAAAAAATAAAAAAAAAAAAAAAAAAAAAAAAAAAAGAAGAAGACAACATCTGCTGAAAAAGTTAAGACAAATAACATTCAATATTTTCAACTATATATTAACTTAAAATTTAATGTTTTAATAGTTGCTTCAGAATATTTTTGTTAAAAACAATAGTAAATGACGAGTAACTGAACAAGAATTCTAGAATATCTATCCTTTCTCAAACATTCACAAATACTTTCATATGTCATATATTATAGTTATTTCTTTTTTTTTTTCTTTTTTTTTTTTAGTCTTACTTGGATCGTGGCTAGATACAATGCACACACACCCCACACACGCACACAAACCCCACCCCACCCCACCCCACCCCACCCCACCCCACAATGGCCCATAGCAAAGCCCAATAAGGGCCACTCATTCCGACTGAACGCACAAATATGGGGAGCAAGAACTTCTCCCAATGAAACCCTTGACCTATCCACTGGGGAGATCAAGGTGATACCACTTGACCACTTGGGTTGTTGGTATAGTTTTTTCTTATTTAGATGATCAATTACTATTTTATTTGAACAGTAACATAGGAAGTTTTAAAATTGCTTTTACGTAGTGAGTAATTATAATATGTGGATTAAAAAAATGAACAAAATAAAATTGTAAGTAAAAAGGGGGAAACAAAACTTATTGCGTTTTTATAGGTGATTCTCAAAACCATATAAACTGAGTGTGCACTACTATAAAGAGCTAATACCTTTTTTTTTTTAATACGTATATAACATCATTTGTACTTGAAAACAAATAGCTTAAGAGAAAAAAAAAAAAAAAAAAACTTGAACATAGATCATAACAATTATTTCAAAACAAGTAATCCTTTACATTAGCATATTATGTAACTTGTTGATTTGTTATGATAGTTATATGAAGTTAATGAATCACCAAACCAAATTTTTTTTATAAGTAATTGAATTTATATTTCAGCTTGTTGGTAGTTTATCATTTATTTTTATTAATGGAGATATATTTATATTAACATGATGGTTAAATATGTAATTACAAAAAAAAAATACATAGGATAAAGAATATGTTTCTAATTAAGATTTAAATAACAATTATTAGTGTTATTGTAGAATACTTCCACATGGTCCCAAACTTAAAAAAATAATAATAAAAAATAAAAAAGAAAAGAAAAACTAAACAATTGAAGAATAAAACAATAGGTCACGTTACTTTTGTGTTGCTCTTAACAATTGATATGCATGGCCTTCAACATGGTATTCAACAAAGAGTACAAGTCTATGAATAGCGTTCAGCCGGTTTGATGCATCAAATTATTGGTATTTTACTTTCGTGGGTGTTGGATCGAAACAATCACATGTAAACAATATATGAAAAACAGAAAGATTAAAGAGAAACAGAGAATTTTTACGGGGTTCGGCAATGTGCCTACGTGATTACGTTAACACCGGAGAGCTTGAAATTTTCACTATCACAAGCGATTTAGGGTTACATTATATATATCTCCTATAGGTACATGGCAAAATCTCCAAAAGTGGGCAACCACGTGCAACACACGTGACGTAAGACTAGTATATATATATATATACATATAGAATCGTATCTAATCTAGTGCCCTTATATATTTAATGTTGTTATGAAATCGTATTATTGTAGGATTCTTATGGATGGACCAACAAAAAATGGTATACTAAATTTATTAAAACTCTAACTAAAATCAGCTAAACAAAAGTGCACCGATTGATAAAAGTTCAAAACACTTAAGGGGATTGGTGCACTTATATACGATTCCAATTTTATTTCATCTTCATTGTTACTGTAAAGTGAACTTGGGGCCTGACTAACCTGAAGGATAAGTTATAATTAAGCCGTTTTAAAGGCTAGATTCCTTGGGATTTGCAAGTGGTTACATGTGTGTGAGGTCTATCTAGTCCTTATAATGAGAATTTTGGTTTCCTCACACCAAAAAGTGGGGGAAAAAAAATAAAAAAACAAAACAAAACAAAATAGGTACAATTACTAAAGTACATTCATATCTAGACAAGTTAATTTTTCTAACTTGATTGCCATATGTACAAGTTGTTTTTAATTTTTTTTTCATAGAGCAAATATTGAGATAAAATAAAATTGGAATTAATTTGTTGTACCTGGCTGGTGGTCTCTCTCTACTGGGAAACTATTATGGACATACTTTAACCTAACTAATAGCTTAAAATACAGAATACATTCGCACGTTCGTTAAACATTAGAAAGTTCATGAGGTATGAATCACAGGCCCAACCCAATTCTTCAATACCTGCAATTAATGATGAGTTGGCAAAAAAACCAGTTTCAAAATATGAATCACAGGTCCAACCCGATTCTTCAATATAAAACTTCAATGTAATGCTTTTTCTTGTTGATGCTTAAATATCAAGATAAAAGGATAATGCTAAGCATATCAGATTTGGGCACTTTAATTTGTTTACTTAGGTGATGAGTTAGTGAGTACCACTTTGAAACTACATAAAATTCGGGTCTTTTATTTTGTAGCTATTTACCTACATTACTCCAGAACTCTTTTTTGGTGTCTCTAGTAATTTGAAGAACTCTGTCAGTTAAAAAGTATAAACACATACATTCGTCTGTGTGTGTAGTTAAGTTGATTAGGTATATCCAAATTGACATCAATTACTGGACTGCCTATAAAAATGAGGCATCGCTATTCATCCTCATTTCCTTTGGACCTTTGGTTGGTTCATAAGACTTATAGCACAAAAAGACATCAAAGTTTGAGAAAAGAAAAAAAGGTGTTGTGAGTATAAAAATGTTAGGCACACAATATCAACTACAATACAAATCACACAATACATGTTTTAAATTTATGTACCTTGTGCTGTGTGGATTTTTCACACAGTCCACACTTTTTTAGATAGCACAAACTACAAAGTATATGCATATCAAGCATGACTGTGATTTGTGTTGTGTGCCTGGTATTATTCTATCTTACCTCTGTATGATTAGTCCATATGGTTCAAAGTGTCTACTTTACATATAATGGATGGCGTTATGTTTTGCCAAGAATGTTTTTTTTTTTTTTTTTTGGGTCCAATTTCTAAAAATTTAACTATCAGTTTTCCCATTAAACGTCCACTATCACCACCACCATTACCGCTGCACACCTTCAGATACTGCCGATCATTGTATAAAAATCTGGGGTAAATTACAATAACATCTCTTGAATTATGACCGTTTTTCACTAACACTCCCTAAACTTTAAAATTGAACAAACTCACCCCTAAATTATCATTTGTTGACACTAGTTTAGGGGAGTTGAGGTGAATGTCATTTATGTCATTATGGATAGCATAGACATAAAATTAAAAATGAATAAAGAATTATTTATCATCTCAACTTAAAAGTTAACTACTTTAGGATTAGTAGTTGGGATCGAGCAGTTAAATACACCCACTCAATTTTTCTCTACACCTGTGTTATGCAATGAGAAAGAATGTATCCAACATATAGTATTGTACAAGTGAATGTAGTGAGAAATTTAAAGGGTGTACCGTGTGTGTAGCAATTCCCTTTGCACTTTAGTACACTTAACACATGGCCGAGTTTCATCATTGTTAATGTAAAGTGAACTTGGGACCTTACTAACCATAAGGATAAGTTATAATTAAGCCGTTTTAAAGGCTGGATCCTTGTGACTTGCAAGTGGTTACATGTGTGTGAGGTCTATCTCATCCTTAATTATAACGAGAATTTTGGTTTCCTCACGCCAAAAAGAGGGAAGGAAAAAAAAAACAACAAATTAACAAAAACAAAAGCAAAGTAGTTACAATTACTGAAGTTCATTTTATTTTTCTGGGTAATCGGGTGCGTTCGGGTCAGCTAGTGCGCACCTCGACTAATCTCCCGAGGCCCTGAAGTTGCCGGGTGAATTCTCCAATGGGCACGCTCCCCATGACTCGAACACTAAACCTCTTGGACAGTACACTCAAGAAGCTTACCACTCGGCCACAAGGGATGTGGTTAATTACTAATTAAAGTACATTCATGTGTAGACAAGTTAATTTTCTAACTTGATTGCTATATGTACTAGTTGTTTTTAAATTTTTTTTTTTTTCATAGAACAAATATTGAGATAAAATAAAAGTGGAATTTGTTGTACCTGGCTGGTGATCTTTCTCTACTGGGAAACTATTATGGACATACTTTAGCTTAACTAATCGCTTAAAATACAGAATACATTCCACGTTTGTTAAACATTAGAAAGTTCTTGCGCGCGGTATGAATCACAGGCCCAACCCAATTCTTCAATATCTGAAAATAATGATGAGTTGGCTAAAAAACCAGTTTCAAAATATGATTCACAGGCCCAACCCAATTCAGATCTTCAATATCTGCCAATTAATAATGATGCTGGCTTCTCGACGAGAAATTATCTCCTATGATCGTCTTATATACGTGCTGTGATTTGGGTAATTTGTGGGTCTCAATTGTGTCCTAGAGTAATGAAGAAATCACAGTGACCATCACACGATGTGACGGTTATATGGAATAATTTCTTGGGTGAATTAGGATGTTCTACCCTGATGTTTGCATTTGCTAGAGTCACACCTTTGAAGTAACATGATCCTCTCTTGTTCTAAGGTTTCGATGACACATTTTCCCATCATTTTAACTATCAGTTAAAAAATTAGAATTTTCTTTGCTCTGTTAAGGCTATAAGGATATTGAATGACCAATATACTTTTACCTGTTAAAATCTTTTATATCCTCCCTGATAAATTTAATTTTTTTTTTTCAAGAAAAAAAAAAAAAAAATAGAAATTTAATCTTGCTATCGTGAAAGTAATTCACATGGTAGCCGGCTGCCAGCTTAATTTGATTGGTAATTACCAACTACTCCCAATGGTTCAGACAGCACGTGATTATTTCACACATGCAGCGTCAGAGTAGACTATATAATCTACTAGTACTACATTTGTTTGGGTTTAGCCCGTTGGCACACACATTCTCGGACGGGTAGGTGTGAATGTCCGCTGAAGGAAGATTGGCTGTTACATAGTCTTAACCCAAATGCCCCTCTCTCTCTCTCTCTCTCTCTCCAAGATTTCATCTCCAATCTTGCTGCTCTTACTCACCAAATTAAGCCATGGTAAGTTCAATCAATCTTTCACCCTCAAAAAAACTAATCTTTAGCTAATGGTTTGTTGTATGTTGATGAAATTTTATTAAAATCAACCTGTATATAATAATGTGTGTGTTTTCATATGTACGTATTTAACAGTTGTATATATATATATATTTAATTTATATAATTGTGCAGTCTATAACATCGTTGATGTTTCGGTCACTGATAAGGCTGATAACATCTTTGGTGGGTGAACCAGCGGCCTCAGTCACAACACTACTCTACTATAGTGAACTTCTACCTCAAAACATTGTCTTAGAGAGATTGGTTCGACACGAATTGCTGGATCGAGAGAACTACTTGTACAATTTTCTCATCAATTTCTTGAGATGTTTTTGGTAGATATAATATATACATATGCATATATTCATATATGTTTATGTACTCGGCTGATCTCTGCAAGGCCACAAAGTTGAGTTCCTTCAACTCATAACTACTGGTGGGTCATTGTGATTTTTCTCCGATAGTGGTCCCCGCTCTTCTTTTATGTAATTCTAAACGTTGTTTGTCAATTAGCAATGAGAATGTTTGATATCTTATTTAATTTGATTATAAATATAGGCTAGCTTTTGGAGACCTTACGGATCAATTTACTCGACAATTTTCGTTATGTGATTGGATTTAGTTAAATTTTGTATTCTTTCATTTCTTGATTTTAGATATAGAGTATTGGTATTCTTTCCTACTAAATTACGAAAATAGGCTTCCCATCACCCTCTTGTGGTATGCTATTCTATTATTTTGGGCAACTAGGTTATATTGATGTGACTCTCGTTGTGATTTCGAGTGTTTTGTGTTCCACAATTAGGGGTGATCATTCTCACCTGACCGGTCCGACCCAACCGAGGAGTTTTGGTCAATTTCTATAGCCTACGGTTCGAGTCACGGGTTATGTTGCTTTAAACCCAAGTTGTTCGGTTTGGCTCTTGGGTAGACCCGACCCCACTGGACTAGTCTCTCAAAATCCCAAAAATTTGTGTTTTTATATACCACATTAGAGAGAGAAAAGCAAATATCTCAAATCAAAGCCCCAATTCAGATTCTCAAAATTGCCATTCTCATTTCATCTCTGAAGTCCAATTTTTCCACTCACGGCACACTTTCGCCTTCCTCATCGGAGATTTCATTGTCACCGTGAGCTGCTGCCATTAGAGGTGGTATGAACTCACCAATAATTGTTGGTTAGTTGCGACTCCTTCTTCTTCTTATTTCTTGAATATGCCCTTCTTATTCTCTCTCCTTAATTGTTGAATCTACCCTTCTCATTCTCTCTCCTGATTTGTAGATCAAGATTCTAATCATATGAATTTGTGCATACACACCACAAAATGTTTAGATTTGTTGCAATTGATTGCAGACTTTTTTTTTTAGCAAACTTCATATGCGTATGCGTGTATATAATATTTACATTTTGTATTCTGATAGTGATACGAAAAGGTTTTTAGGGCTTTAATTGTTCCTATCTGAAACTTTTGATTTTGGAATAGCCAAATTCCAACCCCCCACTCCGCCCTCCCCCCCCAAACCCAAAAAAAAAAAAAAAAAAAAAAACTGACTGGCGATTTTAACCTGAAACCGACCCGACTCCATCTGCAGCCGATGAGTCGGTTGCACCCGACTAGATGGATGGATGACGGGTGGGATGTGTTTGAACCCAACAGGGTTCGAGTGAATGAGCGGGTGGGGGTCATACCCGACTCACCCGACCGACCCATGATCACCCCAATCCACAATAGTTTAAAAATCATAGTGTCCGTCATAGAGTGTCATGATTGCATTAAATAATTCTCACAAAGAGATATGTGCTACTCTTACTAGGATTTTTTTTTTCCAGCTAACTTATTTAGTTGGACAAACTAAGATCTGGCTAGCACTTTAGTTAGTTAGTTTTTATTACAAGAAAAACATTACTTAAATAAGTCTCACAAAGAGATATGAGCTATATACTCCTAGTGAATTTTTACTCCTAGCTAATTTTTTTTGTTGGACAAACTAAGATCTGGCTAGCACTTCAGTTTGTTAGTTTTTATTACAAGAGGATTTTCAGAGATTGCCTCTAACTCTCAAGAACTCAATGAATCGGTAAAAATGACCAAAATGCCCCTAAAAAAACCAACTCTTTCCAAATTGGACCAAAGCTCAGAAATTATTCAATGTTGTTCAAAATAAACAGAAAAATATTTTAAAAGAAAAGGGGTTGAAAATGTTAGCTCCCAGAGGCTCCCGGAAGTCATGAAAGTCCCGGAAGTTTCCGTTTGACCAATTTGACCAAAGTTTGACTGAAATTTTTCAAAATCGCTCGAAAGCTCCGAAATCATTCTAAATCATGTGAAAAGTTTTAAAATATGTTTTAAAAGAAAATTGGACTGAAATGTCAGTCTCCAGAGGCTCCTAGAACTTCTTAAAATTTCTTGAAATGCTCTGTTTGACTGATTTGAGCGCAAGTTTGACCAAAAGTCAAAGTCTCCTTTGCGATGTTGAAATATTTTTATCAAATAGTAGAGGTCAATAGCTTTCCAACGGTATAGCGTACATAGTTTCTAGACTTAAATTGAATTTATTATGAATTTATGAAGACAAAAAAGGCAATTAAATCGGCTTTTATCACGAATATTGCAAAACTTTTCAAAGTGACCCAACTTCAAACTATTTTTTTTTTTTTGGAAAGTAGACCTCAATAATTTCCAACGGTATACTACAAGCTCAATTTGGAGTTCGTATGAATTTTTTGTGAATTTTGGAAGAAATGTGGTCATTTTATGAATTCCGAGAGTTCCAGGGCCTAAATGCAAAATATGGTCAACCGGGGGGTTGACTGCCACGACTGCACTGGCCCATTACTGCAGCGACATTTTGAGTGATTTTTCATTATTATTATTATTATTATTATTATTATTATTATTATTATTATTATGTATTTTTTGTTTAATTTTTGGATTCTAATTCAAATTTTCAATAAATAAAACGACATAGGTTTGATATTCTGAACTTTTTGGACAAATTAGAAACTTTTCAAAATCCAAAATATCTCCCCAAATTGGCCTATAAAAGAGACCCTTTGGCTTCCATTTTAAGATGACTTGAAGGGTTTAGTTGGAGCTTAGGGAAAGAAATAGAGAAGAAGAGAGGAAAAGAGAGAAGAAAAGAGAGGTTTTTCATACTTCCAAATTCTAACCAAAAAAAATGTGAGTTTGTATTTTATTTCTACAACTACTTCAATCCATTTCACCATTGCAATGAGTTCTTCGAAGTTAGAGAGTAATCTACACCCACATACACACATATATGAGAGGTTGAATGTTTGTGGTTCCACCATTGATAATCATTGATTAAATATTTGTTCTTCTTTCCTAATTCCACTTTTATTTTCATTTTTCTATATCATACTTGCATTTCTCTTCTCAACCACATTTCTATTTTGATTTCTTTTCATTCTAGCATAATCTCTTCTCAACCTCCATTTCTATTTTGGTTCATTTTCATTTGCATAATCTATCCCTCATCTGATTTCTATTTTGATTTCTTTGTCATTGACATCATCTCTCCCTCAATAACATTTCTTCTTTTGATTTCTTTGATTACTTGTCTATCATCATCTAGATGATGACATGGTATTTGAGGGAGTGAATCCTTATGGATAGTAGCTCTTGACCTTAAAAACCTGTTTGATAGATGATGATCTAACTTCAATACATTCTCATGTATTCTTGAAGTTATTTCCCAAACAGAACCATGGTTTGCAAATGTCTTGGAAAGTTCTTGATATGAGTTTGGATATGACTTTCTAAGTGGTTGTAATCTCCATTTAAGTGCTAGAAATGCACTTTTAAAATCCCATTTTCCAAAACCCCCTCTAAAACCCCCCACATTTTGATTTCAAGAAATAAATACTTGTTTTCCCAAAACCCCCCAAAACAGTGAGTTCTTCAACTTGAAAATACCAATCTAGGTTCAATACTAAATGGATGATTGTGTTATCACTTGGAAAGTCTTTTTAACTCATTAGGGAACACCCATGATTTTTGGTTTGATTTTGAAACACTTGGAAGGCTTCCTTTTTGACCCAAACATTTTGTTTTTCTGTCATAGCAGCTTTGGTTGACTTTCAACTTGTTTTCCAGAAAACTTTTCCACTAAGAGTGGTCCAAACTCATTTTTTTCCTTAGACTTCAGTGTGTTAGGGAGCTTTTTGTGTATTATGAACCATCAGTGTTTTGTTTTCATTTTTAAAGATTTTTCTATATTTCAGTCGACAGTACGGATTCTGTTTCTAAGTAATCTATCTTGTTTATATGATTTCTCTCAATATACAACTTGAATCTTGATTTGGATTTTTCCTATGTGTTGTAGTCACAGTAGGGATGATAACATAAATTTTCATGAATTTAAAATGCTCTTAACCCCACTCTTCCATTTTTACAAAATAAGTTCACTGTTCTGTCTACTATTCACAGCAAATATATTTTACTTTCATTCTTTGATTAGATATTCACATGCAATCCAATTTAGCCCACATATTAGGAAGTAGTTCATACCTGTCACGCCCCGGAACGACAAAAATAGAGAAAAATAAATTTCCTTTTTGGGTCCAAAGGCAGCGACGGGTGAAGTCACATGATTGTCCACACCACGCAGTACTAAGCAACAAAAGTAATAGTGTAACAACAATGAAGTCTAGGTTCTGATTCACAACATAACATAAGGTCAACAGAAGTTACTAACTATTACATATCAGAGTCTCGAATCAAACATAAGGCAGCGGAAGTACAAATGTCAAGGCAACATATGCCTGACTACAAAAAGGGTTCTAAAACGGTAGAGACAATTAGCTACAATTCTAGTCTAGTCTTCAGTTGGCATAAAGGTAGTCCTCGGCGTAGTAGTCTTCTTCAGTCTGACCTCCGTCGGGGAAATCCTCCACAGGGACTCCGTCACCGGCATAGTAGTCCTCTCCTGCAGACCCTTCACCTGTATAGTCATAACCAGGGTGCGCTGGAACGTAGAAATGTCCAACGGCATAAACGCCGTCAGCTTAATGAAAGCCGAGTGAGTTAGATACTAACAGGGTATCGACTATTGAAGTTATCACAAGTTATAAATAGTAACCAAATTAGAATTCAGTAAGGGTGACTCCTTTAATCAATCCAATGATCCGATTACTGACGTCTTACTCGTTATAAGACCGATAACGCGTCTTGATAGGGGAACAGACTCAACAGTAGTTCAACTCTATAACGCACCATTGCTCATCCACCGCTTTTAAGAACATATGCACAGTCCACCGCATGTCATAGATACCACGTTAGTCCATCCCTCGCTTTTAAGAACATATGCACAGTCCACCGCATGTCAGGGATATAACGCTTTAAACAACAGTACATCATTCTATGCCACGACTTAGCGACGTCTACCAGTGATCACGGTTCACCGCATGTCATAGACACCTTCGTCTGTCTACCGCTTTTAAGAACATATGATTAGATCATCTGGCTATCTTAGGGCAAATGGTCCGGTTCACCGCAAGTCATAGACACCTTCGTCTGTCTACCGCTTTTAAGAACATATGATCGACCAAAGCCCGCCCACGCAAATTTCCCGAATCTTAGCAAACCTACTTAAGTTCAACTCTATTACCGATACATGACAATCCCAATGTGGCCCAACTACTCAGAATGAAATGAACGTTAACTCCAAAGGATTCACGACTATTCCGTTGTCTAACATTATAAACATTATCCGTTAATCTTGTTATTACTACGATCCTACGCCGCATTAACTCATTATCATGTCTGTATTACAATAATAAAGCATGCTGGGAAATACTGAACAGTAAATAAACAACTAAACAATTATTACATTAACTAACCAAGTAAAACAGTAAATTGTAACTTCCAATCGATTGGTATGTATGTCAATCGATTGGTATAAAAGTAGTGTCAATCGATTGGAAGAAAGTTCAATCGATTGGTATAAAAGTAGTGTCAATCGATTGGAAGAAAGTTCAATCGATTGGATCACAATCCATGTCAATCGATTGCATAAAATGTCAATCGATTGAGACATGAAAAATGTCAATCGATTGATAAAGATTCTATCGATTGGAACCTGAAAGATGTCAATCGATTGGTATAGATGTCAATCGATTGACACTTCGTCTTCTTCACAGAGAAGACTGCCCAGCAACATATAAACGGGAAACATGGTTTCTCTTTCATTTCTTCATTCAAAACATGTTCTAACATCAATGTAAGGCTACCAAGTGAGCTTAAAACTCACCTAGACGTTAGGGGCATGTTTGGTTGTGTTTTGAAGCTTGAGCTTCAATGGTGGTCTCCCTCTTCTCTCTTTCCTCTGCTCTCTGCCTTCTCTCTTCTCTTTCTCCTTCTTTTCTTCTTCTTGCTGATCTTCTTCTTCTTCTTCTCAGTCCATCTCTGAGTGTGGGTGAGTAAATATATGCATATATGTGAGTATATATATATATATATGAGTGTATATATATATATATATAAACACACACAAATCACTCCCTCTCACTCTCTCTGATTTTTCTAAAGAGAAAAACGCAGGAAAATGGTTGGTATATATAAGGAGAGAGTGTTCACGTGGCTTCTCCCCAGCCATAGCAAAAGAATCTGCCCAGCTGCCTCCAATCGATTGACATAAGTGTCAATCGATTGAAACAATCAATCGATTGAGATAAAGTTCAATCGATTGGTATAAGCAATCGATTGATATACTTGCCAATCGATTGGTATAAAAATATACCAAGGATAAGGCCAAGCTCATACAAGTATTGAAAGAAACATACAAGGTCTAGTTATATAATATATTACAAAAATACAGGGTATTACAATACCACTCTTGTACATATCATAAAATAACATTCTTCATACGTTTATGCATATTCTATACTTTCAAGTCACTTTAGAAATCCATGAACACAAACGCACTACAACTTTGCACATTCTAGGAACATACATTACATCCATGCAAGATTTGGGGGTCTTTGTGACTCTTAATCCAAGAAGATTATAAGGAATGAGATTGATCACACGTTCATATACCCCTAGATCAAATCTCCTTTTCTCGTCCGTCCCGGGGATTGAGAGATATTATTTTCCCAAGAATCAACATGCATATATTCTAACTTCCTAAGCATATTTTTGTTTTCTTTGATTATTTTTTCAAAGAACAATCTATGTCCCCCTTTAGATTAGGAAAATTTGATTGCTTGATATGTGATTAGACGATTTTTTCTAAGTTTATTTTGTGTGATCTTTCACATTTACATTGTATGATATTTGGCTTAGATCTTATAAATGATATCATATCTTTTGATCTTCCATTTCAAGATTCATATGTGATGTAATATACTTATCATAGTATAAGATGATTATTTAGATGCTAAATGAGGCCCGTCGAGAGACGAGACAAGTTTGTGTTTTGGTCTTTACGAAAGCTCCTTTCTCTCCCCTACCAAAATCCCGAGCCAAATTCTTTGGTTATGAATGGCCGGTACCCTTTATCCGCTTTGGTGAGTCAAATTGAATTTCTTAGTTCCCTAAAGACCAAGTGGCGACTCTATATTTGGTTTAATAGACTTTTCAACAAATTTCAAAACCAAAACTCTTTCCGAAACAAAAGGAGTGGACCCTCCTAGGTCACGTGTCCACAAGTCCCTGTAGTTTCAATTGTGTCACTTTGGTCTCTGAAGTTTCTAAATAGAAGCAATGTGGTCCAAATGTCCAATTCTGTGGGAAAGTTGATGGAATTTATTCACATGTTATGCACTGTTATGTTTTTTAGGGGCAAAAATGGAACCCCACCAATCTCCCCACCCACTTATCCCCATAATTGTGCTTAGCAGAGGATGAATTCCATCAATTGTTCTGACCTGGAAAACATATTCTATCTAAACTTCAGGGATCAAATTGACACAATTGAAACTACAGAGACTAAAATGAAACAAGGACCAAACTTCAAGAGTGTATTTTGTAATTAACCCAGAAAACATATTCTATCTAAACTAGATTTGGTTATCTTTTTAATACTTATTTATTTATTTTCCCCCAAAGTTCTTATGTTATAATTGATATACACCTTTTCTGTCACAAATTAAGAGTCATTTATTTTATTTTGAGATGTCCTATAAAGACTTCTTTGAAAAGTCAACGTATTTAACTATGTAATGATATGCTTCTTGAATTCTAATCCTAAAAATTTATCCCAAATGTTGTGGCGTGGACTCCCTAGATTTTGATTGGATGATATTGAAGTGATGGTCTAATCAAAATCCACGGGCTCTTAACTATAAATACATTCTACAAGTTTGTCATTTATTATACTCCAACTTCCCAACTTTTTCTTTGATGTACCTGTGGATACCGGCATTTGGGCCCACTTTTGTTTTTAAAACAATTTTTCAAATTCAAGTACAAAGAGTCACCACTTAATTTTTAAAAGGAAAATTAAGAAACCATTTTGAAAGCAAACCGATCTTTTGCGAAACCAAAAATAAACTGGGTCCGGGGATTATGGAATGAAAGGGGAAGGAGCCCGGCGGACTAAAACACCCCCTTTCATCCTATCTCAAGATAGGCCTCTACTCAACATCCTTTTTAATCAAGTTATTAATCTAAGCATGCCCTCAATTAATACATATATAGGTATACATAACACAAGCATGTTGGAAATGGTGTAAAATTGCTAACGGTAAAATATCATTCATAAGCCACGTAATTCAAATAGCAAACAACATGATATGCAATAGAGAACTAGAAAACATACCCGGGATCCAGCCGCGAATATTAAACGTGCAATGCATGCAAGAATAGAAATCCTAAGAAAAGGTCTCTATCACATATAAGCACATAAGGCAAGACCTAGTCTAAAGTGTTGCACATGGAGTTTGAAAATCAATTCAAAATCAATGAAATGAATTAAACTAGAGAAGGGATGAGAAGTTGTACCTCAAATGCGCTACAAAACAAAGATTAGTACGCATGCCTTAGACAAGATATAATATCAAAGAGTAATTAATCCTAAGTCATGTTCAATTAGATTCATCTTAGACAAGAGATAAGTCATACTTATGAATATTAACATGTATGAATGAATGCATGAATGCATGAATAAGAACAAGAATGGGACATGAGTTTATTCACTAATTTGGATCACTAAGCCTCTGGGTTTAATCTAAATTATCATTATTCAAAACATGGTTTGAGTCCTAAGCCATTAAGAGACTATTTGAGTTGGAATAAATAAGATTAGACAAAAATGGTAGCAGTTTTTTATGAATTACAGAGAGCAGACCAGACGTTCAAAAATAGGAATAAAATACTTTCAACGGTTGGATCTTAATGATTTTTGGATATGTTATGCCTCTGTGAGTCTAGTTTCTAACCCAAAAAGAAAATCGAGGTTTCAACGGTTAGATCTCCGGGAATACGGAAAATACTAGACCTCACTCAGGATTCTGCAACTCTCTGTCCAGAGATCTTGTATGATTTTTTAAAAATAGCAAAAAAATCCGAATTGCTTCATTCTTTTTAGGGAATCTTCCTAACACATTAAGGTTCTTATAAACAATTATTAGAGGTCATGAAAACCTGGTTAGAGTTCTGATCTATCAATTTTAAAATCGGTTTTCTGTTCTGAAACTATTCTGAAATTCTGGACAGATTGTGGTTGTCTCACAAAACTCATGATCAAACCATTCTAAGCATAAAGTCTTACCAAAACAAAAATTACAGTGGTAAAACAATGTGTTATTGACACTTTCCCGTTGGTTTCACTTGATTTCAACGGTTAGATTTCGAACTAAAAATCTTTGATCAAAAACAGTTTGTGAACTCACTGTTTTCATTTTGCTAGTTCAACTTTATTTGTTAATCCCAACTATTAAATCATGAAGTTGGACTTAAACTAAACCATCTCTTCTACCATTTAATGGTCATTGAAGACTAAGGACATCTTTAGGCCCATGGATTTTTTATGAAGTATGAAATGAACTTCACAAAATCTCAAACAATGAACTCAAACTTATGGACCAAAACTTGAGTTCAAATCATTACTCCTACCACTTGGTGGTCATTGGAGGCTAAAGACACACATACATGGAGGTTTTAGATGAAGTATGAAGAACTTCTCAAAACCTAAGGAAGAGATTAGTCTAAGCCATAGAGATGGACTTAAACTAAACTACTTCTCCTACCATTTGATGATCATTGGAGACTAAAAACAACAAATCTACTCTAATCTCCATGGAATATAGTATGAATTTCATAAGATTCATAGTAAAGAGATCCTAGTCATGAGTTGATACTAGCATCTCACCAACTATGTGTAGATTAAAATCATGATTCATTTTAATCTCCATATGGATCATAAGATCATAGGATACTAAGGAATCAAATTCAAAGAGTTTCAATGAGATATAGAAGACCTCATGAACCTTATGAATGAAGTAGAAATAAAGGAAATCAAAGTTTTATTTAGGAACACAAATTTCTTCAAAACTAATTTATCTCAAACCCAAGGCATTAATTAGATCCAAATTAATTAGATGTCATGAGATTCAATCACAAGTTCTTGGTGGTGTGTGATGAAATGGGGTAAGAAGAGAGGTTTTGAAAATGTGAAAAGTTCCTAGATCTAAGAACTTGTGATTGAATTATTATTATATATATATATATATGAAGGCTTTACCTCTAGATCTTCTCAAAACTTGTAGAGATGTTGAGTTTCTCAAGCTTTTCCTCTTCTTCTTCCTCAAGCTTCAAGCTCCTTCAATGGTGATTTGATGGTTGGGTAGAGTTTTGGTGGGATTTGGGTAAAATAATTGGTAGAGTTTCTCTCTCTATATTTCTTTCCTCTAAAGCTCTCCCAATATTTTTTCTATACCATTCAAGTGTCTCCCCCAAAATGAGATAAATGGGTTTTTTATAGACTTTCATTACCTTAGGGGCTAAGATAAGGGTAGATAAGTCAATTTGGGGTGGGTTAGGAATATTCCATGGCATCTCTAACTCTCCATGGCACTTCTATATAATTCCAAGAAACTTGAAGGGCATTTAAGTTGGCTAGAATAAAGGAACATTCTAGAGCATCTTTAAAGCACATGAGAGATTAGTGCCCAACAAAGGGCTTTTTGGGTATTTACTTTGGATTAGGAATATGCCAAGGAATCTCTAACTCTCCAAATCACATGGGATACTTTCTTTTATTATTTTTCTTTTCTTATATATGTATATATATATATATATGTATAGACACATTTTTCATTTTAAATCTAAATTAATCATATGAGTCACCAAATAGTATCTTTTTTCTTTTTTTTTTCTTTTTGAAACTAAAAATATGAGAAACAATGTTATTTTTAGAAAATATCATTATAATATTATTATTATTTAATCTATTCTATTTTTTTTTAGAAAGTAACCCATGGTCTAGTGAGCTCGAGACAGATGGTCAGTGATTAGCCAAATCTAGGGATATTAGGAGCAAGTTTTGGGAGCTTGAAGCTTTTCCGAAGTCGAAGCGATGAACTTGAAGAAAATCGTCGGGACATTATTCATCATTGATTTCTAGAGGTAAATCCCCCCTAAGTTTAATAGTTCGGTCAAAATTGGGGTGTCTACAGTTTGCCCCTCTTCGGCAGAGCTTATGAAGCAACGCGTATCACAAGTGAATGTCGAAGCTTGTGTGAAGACAAGCCTTTGACCGGGCTATTGAACTTAGGTAAAAATAAAATGCGTTGCAAAAACATTCGCGGAGACGGTTGGTGCTGGTCGTGCTCAATGGTGAGCTGCCTACGTATCCCTTCGGGAATCAGACCAGGACGTAGTTCGGGCAAAGGACAACACACAAGCGCAAATAATCATACGGATGAATGCACCTATCCTGTCGTGATGCACATGCTATGCAATCGTATTTTCTTGAATTGACCTGGCTATACAAATGCTATGCTCACTCTATAACACGTTTTCATACGATGCATATCACGTGATATGTTAGTCAAAGGAGGTCACCAAGTCTCTGACCGATGCCAATTTTGTTAGGGAAGCTGCTCTGACTAGAAAACGATGGTTACTGCAAATCCGTTGCGGAGACTAAGAATGTAAATCCGTTGCATTCCAGAATGAGGGCTAACGCAAATTCTTTTGCGAAAATCGAGAATATAAATCCGTTATATTCTCAAGCGAAGGATCGACGTAAATTCGTTACGACGATCGAGAATATAAATCTGTTATATTCTCAAGCGAAGGATCGACGTAAATTCGTTACGACGATCGAGAATATAAATCCGTTATATTCTCAAGCGAAGGATCGACGTAAATTCGTTACGACGATCGAGAATATAAATCCGTTATATTCTCAAGCGAAGGATCGACATAAATTCGTTACGACGATCGAGAATATAAATCCGTTATATTCTCAAGCGAGGATCGACGTAAATTTGTTACGACGATCGAGAATATAAATCCATTATATTCTCAAGCGAAGGATCGACGTAAATTCGTTACGACGATCGAGAATATAAATCCGTTATATTCTCAAGCGAAGGATCGACGTAAATTTGTTACGACGATCGAGAATATAAATCCGTTATATTCTCAAGCGAAGGATCGACGTAAATTCGTTACGACGATCGAGAATATAAATCCGTTATATTCTCAAGCGAAGGATCGACGTAGGTCTAACGCAAATCCGTTGCGAGAATCGAGAATATAAATCTGTTATACTATCAAAACAAGGGTTAACGCAAATCTGTTGCGAAAATCGAGAATATAAATCTGTTATACTCTCAGCGGGTATCAAATTATACGGCGTAGCGCTCTATCGATTGCCATGCTTTCTTATTTTCTCTTTCAATCGTCTTCCGACATTCTCGTACCCATTGCCTGCGGTTTGAGAGAGATGAAGAGAGCGGTCATGCTGGTTCTCGGCGAGATTTTGATAGGACTAGATCATGCTCACGCTACCGGGGCCGTATTATTTGCTGGGGCACCTTGTGTTCTGCAGGTTTGGCTTATGGAGCGTTTGGACCTCTTCATACACCCTTCCCATCTCTGCAGGTCACTTCCTTACGATCGTATGGAGATTCACAGCTTGTTCCACTCTATCGATGGCTTGGTTGGCTCCAAGGCTTATTGTAACACCCGTACCCGAAAAATAATATTAATGCGATATCAATGTGTGTTAATTAAAGATAATTAATGCATGAGATGAATTAAGGTGGGGTTATGAACCCACATGTGAAAAGGTGTTCAAATGCGGACACAGATGAAAGTCCTGTGAAAGGCGGGACTGGTATAAATGGGGGGCCCAACGAGGGTCTAATTAAAATAATTTGCATTTTCATGTCATTATGTGCTTATATGATTACTTGTTTAAATGTTTATTGATATTATTATGTCTTATGATAGATTAAGGGGACCAATTTGGGTACCCATGTGAGGGCGTATTTGAATAAAATCGATAATTGGTAGGTTTAATAGCAACCTCATAATTTATGTGGGACCACGTTTGGGACCTACACGGGACTTAGTTTAAATCCTTTTAGAAAAGATGGGTAATTAATGTAATTAACATGGGGGTTTCATAATAAAGCTTAAAGAAATTCAGGGGAGGTAAACATAATTAATGGAAAGTTGACACAACACATATGCATGTGTTGATATGTGTCATAACACAACACACACAGCTGGGAATTCTCAGAATTTGAGAGAACGAGAGCTTCGATGAAGACGACGGAAATTCCACGCGACGTTTCTCGCCGTTCCTTCGCCGTTCGGCGCCGGATTTTCGATCCGAGGCCGTATTTGGACTCGTGGAGGTAAGAGGATCACATGCACGTAATTTAATTTCATTTTTGGCAACGTTTTTCTGACACCTTTTCTTGAAAAATGATGTTCTTGGTACCAAATCCATGTAGGAATTACACCAGTGGAATTTGGGTTGGAAAGTAGGAAGAGACTTGGAAAATCTAAGCTTAATTGCTAGTAAATCAAGAAGGTGAGTGTTTTAACTTCTCAATTGGGTGTTTAGCTATGTTAGTGTAATAGTTGTTGTTAGTAGTTACTTGAATTCATGCTCATATATATATATGTTGATGATTGTGGGTGAAAAGCATGCCAAGTATGTGAAATTGTTATGCTTATATGTGAAGTTGTTATATGCCTATGTGGATCAAAGGGAAATCAAGTAGTGGTCACCATCTATAGGTCCCATATGTAAGGGATAGTAAGTCCTCAATGAGTAGGACGTGGTGACGACCACAATGAAATGCCGGTGATGCCTTCGGGGTCACATGAGAGTGTGTGTTGCGCTATATGCGCCAAAAGTGAGAAAGATCCGGGGTGAGAAGGACCCGGGGGTGGTGGCTGGAGTTACTTGACTTTCCCGGAGATCAATTCGTTGTTGTTTATAATGATTGTTGCATTTACATACTTTGCATTCCAATGACATGGTTAGTTCCCTCACTAAGCGAAAGCTTAAACGAAAATATATTTTCTGTTGTGGTTATTGAATAACCATCGCAGGTACGGCACGGGAAGAGGAGAAGAAATGATCCGTGCGACGGTTGGGCGTGGGGGTTACAAGTTATGTTGATATGTACATGTGTATAGAAGTTTTGGTTAATGGTAGTCTTTGTAATCCATGGGTTAAAAACATCTTGTGTTTTGAAAGTGTTAGGATCACCTTGTATTTGGAGGACTTGTATCTTGAAGGGCTGGGTTATTGCTAATTATGTCCTATGTTGATGGTGGTTTCTTTGTTAGTCACAAGTTGTATAATGTTGGAAGAAAGTTCTTTTTGGTTGTAAATTTAACTTGAGTTCTCCTATGATTGAATGGTCATGAGTATAATGGGAGAAATATGGATTTTGATGTAAGTTCATGATCCTAAGGAAGAATTTGTGTGTTTGATTGTCAATCCATGCTTTAGAGATGTTGTGTTAATGTTAGAAACATTTGAAAATGCTTTGAGAATGAGTTTTAAGGGTTTCACAAAGTTTTGGGAAGTTTGGAACAAGTTTGGATATGAAAAACTGATGTTTTTAGCAGCAGGGAGGTGTTCTGCCAAGGCCGGATCGATCCGGCCTTTCCGCGGATCGATCCGCCCATTTCCGGGGACATTCTGCCTCAAAATATAGAAAATGGATCGATCCGCCCTTTTCGCGGATCGATCCGCCCCTATGAAAACTGACTGTCAGCTTTTACGGAAACAAGCATAACTCTCTCTACAAAACTCGGATTCGCGCACCGTTTTTTGCGTTGGAACCGGGACTCAAAGAGATATCTTTCCATATAAAATTTGCTATACTTTATTAATGACCATTTTGCCCTTGGGTCTGTTTTGTGTCAATGGAGCTGTTTTATGAGGTATAATTCATGTGTTTCTTTATGAAATAAGGGTGCTTTGAACGTGTGGGCTTGTTACACGTGTCCCAACTCGCCCGAGGCGGGTTGGGGTGTGACAATTTTTGGTATCAGAGCTATAGGTTAGAGCCTTTGGGGACGAGTGACAATTACGACGCGTAATAAGCATAAAGGATTAAAAGATGTGTAGTTCATGCATTCACGTTTACTTAGCATGTTGAATGATGTTGAGCATGCATTGAAAACTATAAAAGTAATGTGTATATGAATATGTATTGTGAATGCCAGAGAGAAAATGTCTGGTGAAAGATCGAAACCGCCTACGCAAATGGAAAGAATGGAAAGAGTTGTAGCCGGATTAGTACAAGTTGTTGAAACTCATACAATAGAGGGAAGACGTGAACAACCGAATCCTAATCCAAGGGAGGAGGTGACCACTATTTCACAATTTTACAAGCAGAAACCGACACTATTTCGAGGGGAGACTGATCCAATGAGAGCTGACTTTTGGTTGTCCGACATGGAAAGGATATTCCGGGTTCTTCCGTGTTCCGAGGCTCAACAGGTTCTATTTGCCGCTGATACTTTAAAAGAAGAAGCGCAATACTGGTGGCGTACAAAATTGGGACTCGAAAGGCCGAACACTTGGGAGGAGTTCGTAATACTCTTCAAGAAGCAGTACTTTCCGAAATCTTTTAAAGATTTGAAAGCTCAAGAGTGTTCATGGAATTGAAACAAGGGGGAATGACAGTTCGGGAGTACTCCGCCAAATTCACATGTTTGGCACGATTTGCTGAAAATATAGTACCGAATGAAGGGGATCGAACTAGAAAGTTTGTGACGGGGCTGAGGGATAAGATTCGACGCCAAGTATCAGTGCAACGGTTGGATAGAGTTGCAGAGGCATTGGATGTGGCTTCAATCGCTGAAAGGGATATGGGGTATCAACAAAGTTTGCAAGCACCAACAACTCAATAATACAAAAGGCCGAGTTCAAGTCAATATAGCGGTCAAGGGAGTTCAAAACGACAGAGTTTTGGGGGTTCTTCGGGTGGTGGAGGTAACAAGCCACGATGTAACACATGCGGGAAATTTCATTGGGGTGTATGTAATCTACCGACAACGGTGTGTAATAATTGCCGACAAATGGGACATGTAGCAAAGAATTGTCCGGGAGTGAGGCCAAATACTTATACTCCGATGAGGCGTACAGACGATAGTGGGATGGTTTGCCATAACTGTGGGGAGCTTGGACATCGAATGCGTAATTGTCCTAAGCCGAGGCAAGGAGGTTTTAGTGCAACCGCAAGTAGTGCACCAACACCGCGACCACCTCAACAACAACCACAAGGAAGGGAACAACGTCAGGGCCGTTATTTCCAGCTTAATCCAGGGGAGACTACCGTTGCTAACACAGTTGTGTCAGGTAAAGTTCTTATTTGCTCAACACCTGCTAATGTGTTAATGGATTCTGGTTCTACACACTCGTTTGTATCACACCAATTTGCTAGGAATATGAATGTACCCTTAGAACTTCTCGAATATGATTTGTCTGTTAATGTCCCATTGGGAAGATCTTTGGTGAGTTCGGGAGTTTATAGGAATTGTGAAGTTAAAATTAATGATGAAGTGTTAACAGCGAATCTAGTACCGTTAGTAATCCAACATTTTGATGTCATATTGGGGATGGATTGGTTGTCAGTTAATCACGCGGTTATTGATTGTGAAAATAAAAGGGTAGAATTTCAGACACCGACCCATAGAATCTTCTCTTTCCAAGGGGTAGGTGTTGTGTCACCACCATATCTCGTATCCGCCATCAAAGCTTATCGTTTATTGAGGAAAGGGTGTAAAGGTTTCCTTTGTAGTGTATTGGATACCAGAAGTACGGAACTAAAATTGGAAGATATACCCGTAGTTAAAGAATTCTCTGATGTATTTCCAGACGATTTGCCGAGTGTGTTGATTGAGAGGGAGGTTGAATTTGGTATAGATGTAATACCGGGAACACAACCCATTTCGCGGGCACCATATAGAATGGCTCCAGTAGAGTTGAAAGAGTTGAAAACTCAGTTACAAGAGTTGTTGGATAAGGGGTTCATTCGGCCAAGTGTATCACCCTGGGGTGCACCGGTTCTTTTTGTGAAAAAGAAAGATGGGACGATGCGGATGTGTATAGATTATCGTGAGATCAACAAAGTAACTATCAAAAACAAGTACCCATTGCCGCGAATCGACGATTTATTTGACCAGTTACAAGGAGCTCAAGTGTTTTCAAAGATCGATTTGAGGTCGGGGTATCATCAATTGAAGGTAAAAGCTGAGGATGTTGATAAGACAGCCTTTAGAACTCGGTACGGTCATTATGAATTTCTTGTAATGCCATTTGGAGTAACCAATGCGCCGGCTGCGTTCATGGATTTAATGAATCGAGTCTTTAAAACGTATTTGGATGAATTTGTTATAGTTTTTATTGATGATATTCTTATTTACTCAAAAAGTCCAGAAGAGCATGATAGGCATTTGAGATTGGTGTTACAACGACTTCGAGAAAAGAAGTTATTCGGAAAATTGAAGAAAAGTGAATTTTGGTTAACAAGTGTCACCTTCCTTGGCCATGTGATTTCCAAGGATGGCGTGTCAGTTGATCCACAGAAAATAGAAGCTGTTATGAATTGGGCGAGACCAACCAACGTGTCAGAAATTCGTAGCTTTCTGGGATTGGCTGGGTATTATAGAAGGTTTGTTCAGGATTTCTCGAAGATTGCTACTCCGATGACAACATTAATGAGAAAGGATATTCCGTTTGAATGGGGGAAAGAATGTGAGGAATGTTTTCAAACATTGAAGAGTAAGTTAACTTCTGCTCCAATACTTTCGATTCCGACAAGTACCGGGGGATTTAGTATTTACAGTGACGCTTCTCATCAAGGCTTGGGATGTGTTCTTATGCAAGGGGATAAAGTGATAGCATATGCTTCAAGGCAATTGAGGACTCATGAGAAGAATTATCCAACCCACGATTTGGAACTTGCCGCGGTAATTTTTGCTTTAAAAATTTGGCGACATTATTTATACGGGGAAACTTGTGAAATTTTCACTGACCATAAAAGCTTAAAGTACTTATTTACCCAGAGGGACTTAAACATGCGCCAACGAAGATGGTTGGAGTTAATGAAGGACTATGATCTGAAAATTCAATATCACCCAGGTAAGGCGAATGTAGTCGCCGATGCTTTGAGTCGGAAATTGCCAGAAAATTTGACATGTGTTTTGACAGCACAAGAAGGGTTAGTGAAAGAGTTTGAACGTTTGGAACTGGAAGTTATTCCTAGAGTTAAAGGTGGATTGATGGCAGTAATTGTAGCACAACCTGACTTGATTGGAGAGATTAAAATGAATCAACTTCTAGACCCAACCTTAAAGAAAGTTGTAGATGAATTACCTGAGGGTAAGCGACCGGAGTTCAGTTTACATGATGGGGTATTATGGTATATTAATCGGTTATGTGTGCCTAATGTTGGCAATTTAAAGGAAATAATTTTGGAAGAAGCTCATAGTACTCGGTATTCCGTGCATCCGGGTAGTACGAAAATGTATAGAGATTTGAGGGAGGTCTACTGGTGGAGTGGAATGAAACGTGAAGTTGCTGAGTATGTGGCCAAATGTATGACTTGTCAATTGGTAAAGCTT
The DNA here is from genome assembly GCA_033977485.1 of Hydrangea macrophylla. Classification (NCBI taxonomy): domain Eukaryota; kingdom Viridiplantae; phylum Streptophyta; class Magnoliopsida; order Cornales; family Hydrangeaceae; genus Hydrangea; species Hydrangea macrophylla. Next base: position 141,083,602 of record CM066988.1, on the reverse strand, counting down.
GAACATCAACGACCTGCGGGGGAAGTACAACCATTGGAAATACCGGAATGGAAATGGGAGCACATTACAATGGATTTTGTGTCTGGATTGCCAAGGTCTCCTAGATCTAATGATAGCATTTGGGTAATCGTTGACAGGTTGACTAAGTCAGCCCACTTCTTGCCGATTAAGACCACAGAACCGACAAAGTTAGCTGAACTTTATGTTAAAGAGATTGTAAGATTGCATGGAGCACCGGTATCTATAGTGTCAGATCGTGACACACGCTTTGTATCCAGATTTTGGGAAGGGCTACAAAGAGCAATGGGGACAGCTTTGCATTTTAGCACCGCTTTTCACCCGCAAACTGATGGACAGTCGGAACGAGTTATTTAGATTCTCGAGGATATGCTTAGAGTATGCGTTATGGATTTTAAGGCTGACTGGGAAACTCACTTGCCGTTAATTGAGTTTTCTTATAACAATAGTTTCCAGACAAGCATTGGAATGGCGCCTTTTGAGGCATTGTATGGTCGAAAGTGTAGATCGCCTGTGTGTTGGACAGAGATTGGGGAAAAGCAACTTCTAGGGCCGGAAATTATACAAATCACCACTGATAAGGTTAAGTTGATTAAGCAACGGTTGCAAGTGGCACAAAGTCGCTACAAAAGTTATGCTGATACGGGTAGAAGACCGTTGGAGTTCGAGGTTGGTGATTATGTGTTCTTAAAGGTTTCACCTTCGAAAGGTATTACACGGTTTGGTAAGAAGGGTAAGTTAAGTCCAAGATATGTTGGACCTTTTCTGATTTTGAGTAAGGTGGGACCGGTAGCTTACAGATTGGAGTTGTCACAAGAATTGGCACATGTTCACAACGTGTTCCACGTATCTATGCTCAGACGTTACGTGTCAGATTCGAGTCATATCCTTGAACCAGAACCGTTGGAAGTCCGAGAAGATATGACATATGTTGAACATCCGGTACGGATTCTGGATAGGAAGGATCAAGTATTAAGAACGAAGACAATTCCGTTGGTCATGGTCCTCTGGCGTAATCATAGCGTTGAAGAGGCAACTTGGGAACGAGAAGATGAGATCAGAGAAAGATATCCACACTTGTTCGATTGATGAGGTAAGAATAAGTTTGGGGACAAACTTCTTAAAAGGGAGGGAGAAATGTAACACCCGTACCCGAAAAATAATATTAATGCGATATCAATGTGTGTTAATTAAAGATAATTAATGCATGAGATGAATTAAGGTGGGGTTATGAACCCACATGTGAAAAGGTGTTCAAATGCGGACACAGATGAAAGTCCTGTGAAAGGCGGGACTGGTATAAATGGGGGGCCCAACGAGGGTCTAATTAAAATAATTTGCATTTTCATGTCATTATGTGCTTATATGATTACTTGTTTAAATGTTTATTGATATTATTATGTCTTATGATAGATTAAGGGGACCAATTTGGGTACCCATGTGAGGGCGTATTTGAATAAAATCGATAATTGGTAGGTTTAATAGCAACCTCATAATTTATGTGGGACCACGTTTGGGACCTACGCGGGACTTAGTTTAAATCCTTTTAGAAAAGATGGGTAATTAATGTAATTAACATGGGGGTTTCATAATAAAGCTTAAAGAAATTCAGGGGAGGTAAACATAATTAATGGAAAGTTGACACAACACATATGCATGTGTTGATATGTGTCATAACACAACACACACAGCTGGGAATTCTCAGAATTTGAGAGAACGAGAGCTTCGACGAAGACGACGGAAATTCCACGCGACGTTTCTCGCCGTTCCTTCGCCGTTCGGCGCCGGATTTTCGATCCGAGGCCATATTTGGACTCGTGGAGGTAAGAGGATCACATGCACGTAATTTAATTTCATTTTCGGCAACGTTTTTCCGACACCTTTTCTTGAAAAATGATGTTCTTGGTACCAAATCCATGTAGGAATTACACCAGTGGAATTTGGGTTGGAAAGTAGGAAGAGACTTGGAAAATCTAAGCTTAATTGCTAGTAAATCAAGAAGGTGAGTGTTTTAACTTCTCAATTGGGTGTTTAGCTATGTTAGTGTAATAGTTGTTGTTAGTAGTTACTTGAATTCATGCTCATATATATATATGTTGATGATTGTGGGTGAAAAGCATGCCAAGTATGTGAAATTGTTATGCTTATATGTGAAGTTGTTATATGCCTATGTGGATCAAAGGGAAATCAAGTAGTGGTCACCATCTATAGGTCCCATATGTAAGGGATAGTAAGTCCTCAATGAGTAGGACGTGGTGACGACCACAATGAAATGCCGGTGATGCCTTCGGGGTCACATGAGAGTGTGTGTTGCGCTATATGCGCCAAAAGTGAGAAAGATCCGGGGTGAGAAGGACCCGGGGGTGGTGGCTGGAGTTACTTGACTTTCCCGGAGATCAATTCGTTGTTGTTTATAATGATTGTTGCATTTACATACTTTGCATTCCAATGACATGGTTAGTTCCCTCACTAAGCGAAAGCTTAAACGAAAATATATTTTCTGTTGTGGTTATTGAATAACCATCGCAGGTACGGCACGGGAAGAGGAGAAGAAATGATCCGTGCGACGGTTGGGCGTGGGGGTTACAAGTTATGTTGATATGTACATGTGTATAGAAGTTTTGGTTAATGGTAGTCTTTGTAATCCATGGGTTAAAAACATCTTGTGTTTTGAAAGTGTTAGGATCACCTTGTATTTGGAGGACTTGTATCTTGAAGGGCTGGGTTATTGCTAATTATGTCCTATGTTGATGGTGGTTTCTTTGTTAGTCACAAGTTGTATAATGTTGGAAGAAAGTTCTTTTTGGTTGTAAATTTAACTTGAGTTCTCCTATGATTGAATGGTCATGAGTATAATGGGAGAAATATGGATTTTGATGTAAGTTCATGATCCTAAGGAAGAATTTGTGTGTTTGATTGTCAATCCATGCTTTAGAGATGTTGTGTTAATGTTAGAAACATTTGAAAATGCTTTGAGAATGAGTTTTAAGGGTTTCACAAAGTTTTGGGAAGTTTGGAACAAGTTTGGATATGAAAAACTGATGTTTTTAGCAGCAGGGAGGTGTTCTGCCAAGGCCGGATCGATCCGGCCTTTCCGCGGATCGATCCGCCCATTTCCGGGGACATTCTGCCTCAAAATATAGAAAATGGATCGATCCGCCCTTTTCGCGGATCGATCCGCCCCTATGAAAACTGACTGTCAGCTTTTACGGAAACAAGCATAACTCTCTCTACAAAACTCGGATTCGCGCACCGTTTTTTGCGTTGGAACCGGGACTCAAAGAGCTATCTTTCCATATAAAATTTGCTATACTTTATTAATGACCATTTTGCCCTTGGGTCTATTTTGTGTCAATGGAGCTGTTTTATGAGGTATAATTCATGTGTTTCTTTATGAATTAAGGGTGTTTTGAACGTGTGGGCTTGTTACACGTGTCCCAACTCGCCCGAGGCGGGTTGGGGTGTGACACTTATCTTACAGCAATATCTGCTGGGTCTGCCCGTGGTGGATTCTTCGTTCTACTGCTGTACGACTTCCTGGGCGACCCGGCGTTTGGCTACCGGGCTTGCATGCTACTACTTTCTACATTCCTGATCGGGTGGTCTGCCAATTTGGGCTCTTGCAGGATGCTACTGAGGCTGTCACGGCTGATTTTACGAGGGGATCCATTTTGCATCCTTCCGTTGTGAAGGTTTTCATTGAGGCTTGGCACAGCAGGATGGCCACCCCGTTTCCGGAAGCCCTTTCTTCGATCGTTCCTACTGCTGAATACCTTCGGGAGATTCAAGTTTCGGCTATGAGACGGGCCTGATAGATATATGCATAATAAAGTAGAAGAAAACAAGGAAAATCTTGCCATTTACAAAACATTCTGACAGACCCTGCCTACTCACGCTGCGCTTTTGAGATGTGATTTTTATGTTTTTGGAAGACTTTCTATCATGTTCAATCAGGGCTTTCACTCTTCTAATTAATCTTTTATGAAGAACACCCCCCTTTTAATGTCTTTACTTGGTTCTTTGCTTTACTTTGAATCTTGCTTGAAGCTTTAGTCATTCTATACCATGAATTCCGTTTGTTCTTTTACAGTACTTATTTTAATAGCCAGAGACGGTTTTTTTTTTTTTTAGAAATATCTGGGTTCTTCGGGTAGCAAACGAAGTTTGCCCCTGGTTTTGGGGCTTCGATGTGTTTCTGGGCGAACGCGAGTTTGCCCCTAGTTTGACACGGGGATTTTTTTTTTTTTTTTTTATGGACCGAAGGCCGGTATGGCCCGCCTACTTATCCCCAAGTGGGTATCAGGTCCTGAGTAGTTCGGCTTAAGGCTTCAAAAGAAAGTGCCAATCAGGCGATTATTTGCTGACCGAACCGAATAGGTTGCCTACGTATCCCCTAACGGGAATCAGGTCAAGCGTAGTTCATCTAATCTGGAGGTTTTAAAAAAAAGATTTCAAGCAAAATATTTCTTGAGGCGATCGAGGTTAATTGGTTGCTTAAATTCAACCCCATCTAGGTCCATGAGATAGGCTGCCCCTCCGGAAAGGAGAGTTTTGATGATGTATGGACCGACCCAGTTGGGTTTGAATTTTCCTCTGGGGTCATAAACGGGCACTTTAAGTTCTTTGAGGACCAGGTCACCCTCAGCAAGCTTCCTTAGGCGAACCTTTTTGTTGAAAGCACGGGCTATCCTCTTCTGGTATCCCCGAGTGCGGTTTATTGCCGCCAACCTTTTCTCATCAAGTAACATCAACTCCTCGTATCTCGCCTTTATCCATTCTAGCTCGGTTACTTCACATTCCGTCAAGACCCATAGAGATGGTATTTCTACTTCAACCGGGAGAACGGCCTCCATCCCATATACCAAGGAGTACGGTGTTGCCCCCGTAGATGTTCTTACAGAGGTCCTGTATCCCCATAAGGCAAACGGTAGTTTTTCATGCCAATCCTTGTATGTATCCGTCGTCTTTCCCAGGATCGCCTTGACATTTTTATTTGCTGCTTCCACTGCTCCGTTTGTCTGAGGCCTATATGGAGACGACTGATGACGGGTGATCTTGTATTTTTCTAACAGCGGGATGACTTCTCCTTGGAAATGACTACCATGATCAGAGATGAATTCATTCGGGACCCCATATCTACAGATTATGTTCTTTTCGATGAAACTTACCACATCCTTGGCTTTCAAAGTTGCATACGAGGCTGCCTCTACCCATTTTGTAAAATAATCGATTGCCACGATTATGTATCGGTGCCCATTGGAAGCCTTGGGAACTATCTCACCAATGATATCGATCCCCCATACAGAAAATGGCCAAGGGGTGGTCATGCTATAAAGCTGTGACGGTGGAGTGTGCATCAGATTTGCATGAATTTGACACTTGTGACACCTTTTGACATATTCGCAACAGTCTTTGTCCAAGGTTGTCCAATAATACCCTTGTCGGATGATCTTCTTTGCTAGCATGTGTCCATTCATATGGGGCCCGCACACTCCCTCGTGTATTTCCTCCATCATTCTTTTAGCCTCATTCCCATATAAACACTCCAGATTATACCCGGTGTAGGACTTCTTCCATAGTTTATCCGCGTAGATCACAAACTGAGCAGAGAATCGCCGAACTGCTTTCTTGTCCTTTTCTGAGGCTCCCTTGGGGTACTCTCCCTTTTTAATAAAATTCCAGACGTCCTCAAACCAAGGCCCTTCACCCTCTTCTTCTATGGCCGTGATCATTTCGAACGATGGTTGACTTCTTACTTCTATGGATAGTGGGATCATGGTAGTCTTGGAAGGGATTTGGATCATTGAGGCTAGGGTTGCTAAGGAATCGGCTAGTTGGTTCTCTTCTCGTGGAAGGTAATAGAAGGAAATCCTTTTGAATTGCACTTTCAGGCTTTCTAGGTAGTCATGGTAAGGTCTCAATTTCTCATGCTTCACCCTCCAATCGCCTCGTACTTGGAATATGATCAGGTTAGAATCCCCGAAGACATCGATCCTTTCAACTCTCAGGGCCAAGGCCGCTTCCATTCCGATTATACATGCCTCATATTCTGCAGTGTTATTGGTAGAGTCATACCTGAGTTTGACGGCTAACGGAGTGGGGGTCCCATCGGGTGCTATGAGAATGATTCCAACCCCAAATCCCAATTGGTTGGCCGCTCCGTCAAAGTACATCTTCCACAAGTCTTCCTTTACCTCCATTACCTCCTCATCAGGAAACTTAAATTCGCCCTTATCTTCGGATTCTACGGCGAGATCGGCTAGAAATTCGGCGACGGCCCTCCCTTTCATGGATTTGGCGGTGACGTACTTAATATCAAACTCGGCTAGCATCATGGTCCACCGGGAAATCCTACTGGTCAAGACGGGCTTTTCGAATAGGTATTTTAATGGGTCCATTCGGGATATCAGGATTACAGGGAAGGCTAGCATGTAGTGGCGAAGGCGACGGGTACACCAAACCAAGGCCCAACAGGCCTTTTCTAAGGGTGAATACTTTAACTCATATCCGACCATTCTTTTGCTCAAGTAGTAAATGGCTTTTTCCACGTGCCCTTCTTCTCCTTCTTGGGCCAACATACACCCCATCGAATCTTCGGACACAGAGAGGTAAAGTAACAGGGGTCTCCCGGGTGAAGGTGGTGACAGGACAGGTGGGTTTTGGAGGTAGGTTTTGATTTTGTCGAAGGCTTGTTGGCAAGGGGCGTCCCATTCAAACTTCTCTCCTTTTCGGAGTAGTTTGAACAGTGGGTCACAGGTTAAGGTAAGTTTGGAAATGAAGCGGCTGATGAACTGTACCCTCCCCAGAAATCCCCTCAATTCTTTCTCATTTTTAGGCGGGTTCATTTCGGTTATGGCTTTTATTTTGGTAGGGTCCACCTCTATTCCTCTTTGAGTGATGAGAAACCCTAATAATTTTCCAGTAGTGACCCCGAAGGTGCATTTTTGCGGGTTTAGCCTCATTTTGAACTCCCTCAACCTCCCAAAGAACTTCCTCAAAGCCCCCAGGTGTCCTCCTCTTTCCTTGGATTTCACAATCATGTCATCCACATACACCTCTACCTCTTTGTGGATCATGTCGTGCAGTAAAGTGGTGGCAGCCCTCTGATAGGTTGCGCCTGCGTTCTTAAGACCGAATGGCATCACTCTATAACAATAGGTCCCCCAGAGCGTGATGAAAGTGGTTTTCTCTCTGTCCTCGGGTGCCATGAGGATCTGGTTATAACCTGAGAAGCCATCCATGAAAGATAGGAGCTCATGACCTGCCGTATTATCGACCAGAACATCAATGTGAGGTAATGGGAAATCGTCCTTAGGGCTTGCTTTATTCAAATCTCGGAAATCCACGCATACCCTAACACGACCATCCTTTTTCGGAACCGGTACTATATTGGCGATCCAATCTGGATACTCGGTGACCATCAAGAATCCGGCCCCTAATTGCTTTTCAACCTCCTCTTTTACCTTAAGTGCCCATTCAGGCCTCATTCGCCTCAACTTTTGTTTTATTGGTTTAGAATTTGGAAATAGGGGGATATGGTGTTGGACGATTTTTGGATCAATTCCTGGCATATCGCTATAAGACCATGCAAAAACATCTTTGAATTCATTTAATAGATTGATTAGCTCTTCGCTTTCTTCATTGCTAAGTGTTGAGCCAATAAAAACATTTTGAGGGTTGTCTTTACTTCCCAGATTAATTGTTCGAGTGTCTTCGATGACTTTACATGCAGGTTCCTTTTCTTTTTCAATTAATTTTTGCAATTCAATTGGTATTTCATGATCATCATATTCATCACATTCATTAAGCGCATTCGAGTAGGCAGAATCAGTCACATTTTCATTCATTTTCTTTGGAGCAATTACAACAGACATAGAAATAGAAAGACGCCTCATTTGGGCCATTACAGACTCCTGGGGTGGGGGATACCTATCACTAGACTCAAAGACCCATTCTTTCTTGCCTTCCCCTCCCTTGTCGGTGATGAAGCATTCTTCCAGATTCTCTGTTTTGGTAATCACTTCCGCTTCTTCTTTCCCCAGCTCTTCCACTGATTCTTCCTCTGGTTCCTCTTCCAATACATCCTCAACATACACTTCTTCAGCCTTGACCTCCAGACCCTTGTATTCTTTTCCTTTCCCTTCATCTTTTACCCCCCCTTCGCTCAACAGGTTCTGCATGACCGGTCCGTCCAGTACACCAATCCAATCGCCGACTGTAGCAGACTTTTCAGGTATTTGCAAAAATGGGTCCTTGTACTTGGAGAACTCATGGGAGAAAAAGATCTCGAACCCCGGCTTTAGACATTTGCCTTTCTGATCCATCCACGGCTCCGGGAAGCCACAGAAGGGGAAATCTTCTCCTTCCTTTACGAAGTACCCGTTGAGTGTTTTCCGATAGGGGTCCATTGGTGCATTAGCTGTCTTCTTCTTCGCCCTCGATTCCTCCTTTGTTGGCTGGTAACCCAAACCATGAGAGTGAGTCTGAGCCGGAATGCGCGGGAATTCAGGCAGGCCTTGATGATTTTTACCCAATCCCATGCCCGGGAAGAAACCCATCTTTTTCATTATCCCTGCGACCAACGGACTGGCGTATTGATCAAAATAAAGCGGTAGGAACTCTCGCGGCTTTCCCTCTTCCAGCATGTTAATGAACTCGAATCCCCCCAGACCTGTCTCCTCTTCTTGCAGCTGTACCTCTAAGACTGGTGCGCTTGATGAAGCTTCAGACGGACGAACCCAGCTATCCCCGAGGATGTCACAGACCCTGCTCTTCCAAACACATTTAACCTTCTGGTGGATTGTTGATGGTATGGCGCCCAAACTGTCTAACCATGGCCTTCCAAGTAGCAGGTTGAAGGATGCAGGAATGTCGATGACATGAAATTCGGCCTCCTTCTCAAGTGGACCGACAGCGAGGTGAAGGAGAATTATGCCCATGACAGTTCTCTGAGTGTTGTCGTACGCTCTCACCCTTTGCTCAGATGGTATGAAAGTTGATTCGTCCAAACCCATGCGCTTGGCAGTTCGAAACGGGCATACGTTTAAGGCTGATCCATTGTCCACTAGACAGGCAGGCACAGTGTTACCCAAGCATTCGACGGTGACATACAAAGGCTTGTTATGCACGGGCCCTCCGGGAGGTAGGTCGTCGGACGAGAAGGTAATAGCTAGAGCCGGGATCCTACTGATCATCCCCACGAGGTCTTCCGGCGCTGTATCGATAGAGACATCGGATTGGTTCAAAGCATCCAAGACTGCCTGCCTGTGTTTTTTGGAGGCGATCAGCAGTCCCCAGATAGTGATGTTAGCTTGCGTTTTCCTCATCTGCCTTAAAACCCTGTCCTCTTCTTCTTCTTCATTCACCTTCCCTTTCCCTTTTTCCAGTTCCCTCCCCAGGTGATCCTCTTCTAGTTCGTGCGGCTTGAAGTGTCTACCAGATCGAGTCAGGTGATTGATCTCTTCTCTTGCCCAAACATCGTCGATTTCTGAAATGACCCCTGAACTTTCCTCCTCAATTTTTGCCTCTTCGTCACTCTGATACCACAGATCGTCCTCTTCTTGGTTCATGCCCCGATTATCGCCTTCAAAAACCCACCAATCTGACTGCCCAATTACTTCCTCTTCCCATATTTCCGGCTCACTCCTAAGTGTACAAATCCCCAGATCTTCCGGTAACTGATAAAACATTCTCGGTTCCCCGACCTTTGTGATTAGCTTGGATGGATCAAATGTCATTCCTCCTACCCCTAAGAAGTAAAGACCCTGCGGCGGTGGTACAGCATGGTGGTTCGGCAGAGGATTCTTGGTGACATTGGGGGCTTTGACAGGTGGTTCAGATATGACTTTGTTGTCGATGAGGTCTTGTATTTCATGCCTTAACCTCATGCATCGATCCGTCGAGTGGCCCTTCTGCTGATGGTATTTACAGTAGAGATCTCCTTTAAAATGCGGTGGGAGCGGACTCGGCGGGGGTCGAGGTTCCAACTGACGGAGATGCCCTTTTGCTAACAGCCTGTCGAGGGCAGTTGATAATGATACTCCCAAATCCGAAAACTTTCTTAGTGGCTTATCCTCTCCTCCTCTTGGGTGGTTTCTGGTGATATCGAATTTTCTCTCCGGCTCGCTAAGTGCATTGACATCGGTGGGGCCAGAGTGACCTCCCGAATGCCCTCTATTTGATCCATAACTGGGCCTTCGATATCGGTTTTGTGGTTCTTCCTTCTTGATTGTCCCTTCTTGAATCGCATCTTCGATTCTTGTCCCCACATCGAACACCTCAGCAAAGGTGTTGATTGACTGGAACCTCATCTTCTCCTGGTAGACTGGCTGTAGGTTTTTCATTAACATCCGGATTTGATCTTTCTCGGACGGCCTTTGCACTATTTTCGCAGCTTTCCCTCTCCATCGGCTCAGGTACTCAGCAAATGATTCTTTGTTCCCTTGCCTGGTTGTTTCTAGGTCCCGGACAGTGACATCCAAGTCTTGATTGTATTCATACTGGGCCACAAATGACTTCACCACTTCTTCCCAAACTCTGGTTTTGCTCGGCTCAAGTGTAAGGTACCACGATAGAGCAGCTCCCGTTAAGGTTTGCTGAAATAGGACAGCCATCATGGTAGTGCTCAGCCCACTAGGCTGAAAAGCTCCTATGCACATTCGGATGTGACTGCGGGGGTTGCCTGTGCCATCAAACTTATCAAAAACTGGCATTTTGAATCCGGCGGGCAGCGTCTCATGGACCCCGTCATATAGGCCTTCTAACTCTATCAGATAGGTATCAACCCCTTGAGCCTTGCGCATTACCCTTTCCAGCTTCTCTATTTTCTCGGTTAGTTGCATCTCTTTCTCAGCTTGCTCCCTGTCTCTGTTGGCCCTTAGTGCATCGGTCCATTGTGCCTCCTGATCGTCAAACCAATCTCCTTCTCCTCCTCCCAAAGGTGGGTCCATGACAGGTGGAACCATATACGGTGGTCGACGGTTCAGTTCTTCTATCATTCCCATCATTCGGTTCATGTTTTCAGCCTGTCTCCGCATCTGTTCCGCCTGCTGTTCTACTAGTACCCTCAACCCGGTCATCTCTTCGTTGTTTCTCTCTTCGGCCATGTCAGCGTATCCTCCCCTTACTAGTCTTGCCGTAGGATCCCTAAACCACGCTTGATTTGCTATCTTTGCTCCTACAACAAATTTTGAAAACTTCTTTTTTAGAAAACCTTTTTCACCCTCATTTTATTCGAGGAAGACTTTTATTTTATACATCATGCGGATGCAATGCATGTGTGCGTGTGTGCCTACTCTATATGCCAAACAGAAAATCCTAATTCTAACACATAAACACATAAGATCCTCACCCATGTCGAGTGCGCCAATTTCTCTTCTCATTGTGATCCTCTTTACCCTTTCAAGGTTTTCAAATTTAGAATTTTTGAAATCCATTTGACAAGTATTTCCCCTAGATGATGGGATCTTTTCAAAATTCTTTTTGAAGACAACAACATTTCTAAACAAAAGATGATTGGGTTGAAACTTTGCTTTTGAAATTTATCTGAAAATGATTTCTTTAATTGCAGAGATTTCTTGGATTATATTCCTTAACAAAAAGGTGATTAGGTCCAAATTTTGCTTTGAAAAAAAAGCAAACTTTTCAAACTCTTTCAAGAATTTTGGGTTCCAAGAATTTTTAGGTTCTTCCTTCAAATATGGTTGATTTGAAATTTTAATCCAAAAGTGAACTCCATAAATTTTGAAAGAGTGATTGAATGCCTTGGAATAAAGATACCAAAAATCTATTTGCTTTCAAAAACATATTTAAAACTTTTTGGGTAGGAGGATCAAATGATTGGATTGTTGTCGTACTCTTCATGAATTCGGATGCATACAAGGTCAATGATGCTTAGCTTAGCAAGGTGTAAGAGATGTAATCATATAATCAAGATCCAGCATGTTCCCAAATGTCGTGGGACATGAGAAGGAATTGCTAAAAGGTGATTAAAGGGTTACACATCTTTTATCAAGCAAGCATCGTCATCATCTCAAATAATCCCTTTCGGGCATACAAAACTCCCTAGCACATAATCCTAATCAAGAATCAATTTCCTAAGATCGAAAGGTTCTATGGAAGCTACCATGCAAAGGCCGGGTTTTGGTCAAATAAGGGACCCTTGACACACACCCGATAGGATGCTTCATATACCAAAACATGGTACGAGATCAAGGGTGATCACACGGTCCCATGATGACTTGACCGACCGGGTTACCCCGAGCCTCCAAGGTCATAGTTCCGTGCAATCGACTGGCGAGACGTGCAAGTGTAATGCAACGGGCACACAAAAATTAATTAATTTGATTAAAAAGATGCTTTCAAGTCTAATCCTCGAGTGAACCCAAAATCAGAAATTCTGGTCTGCGAAACCAGAGATTCTGGGTTCGATCCACAGCAGAGTCGTCAGATTGTGGATACCGGCATTTGGGCCCACTTTTGTTTTTAAAACAATTTTTTAAATTCAAGTACAAAGAGTCGCCACTTAATTTTTAAAAGGAAAATTAAGAAACCATTTTGAAAGCAAACCGATCTTTTGCGAAACCAAAAATAAACTGGGTCCGGGGATTATGGAATGAAAGGGGAAGGAGCCCGGCGGACTAAAACACCCCCTTTCATCCTATCTCAAGATAGGCCTCTACTCAACATCCTTTTTAATCAAGTTATTAATCTAAGCATGCCCTCAATTAATACATATATAGGTATACATAACACAAACATGTTGGAAATGGTGTAAAATTGCTAACGGTAAAATATCATTCATAAGCCACGTAATTCAAATAGCAAACAACATGATATGCAATAGAGAACTAGAAAACATACCCGGGATCCAGCCGCGAATATTAAACGTGCAATGCATGCAAGAATAGAAATCCTAAGAAAAGGTCTCTATCACATATAAGCACATAAGGCAAGACCTAGTCTAAAGTGTCGCACATGGAGTTTGAAAATCAATTCAAAATCAATGAAATGAATTAAACTAGAGAAGGGATGAGAAGTTGTACCTCAAATGCGCTACAAAACAAAGATTAGTACGCATGCCTTAGACAAGATATAATATCAAAGAGTAATTAATCCTAAGTCATGTTCAATTAGATTCATCTTAGACAAGAGATAAGTCATACTTATGAATATTAACATGTATGAATGAATGCATGAATGCATGAATAAGAACAAGAATGGGACATGAGTTTATTCACTAATTTGGATCACTAAGCCTCTGGGTTTAATCTAAATTATCATTATTCAAAACATGGTTGAGTCCTAAGCCATTAAGAGACTATTTGAGTTGGAATAAATAAGATTAGACAAAAATGGTAGCAGTTTTTTATGAATTACAGAGAGCAGACCAGACGTTCAAAAATAGGAATAAAATACTTTCAACGGTTGGATCTTAATGATTTTTGGATATGTTATGCCTCTGTGAGTCTAGTTTCTAACCCAAAAAGAAAATCGAGGTTTCAACGGTTAGATCTCCGGGAATACGGAAAATACTAGACCTCACTAAGGATTCTGCAACTCTCTGTCCAGAGATCTTGTATGATTTTTTAAAAATAGAAACAAAATCCGAATTACTTCATTCTTTTTAGGGAATCTTCCTAACACATTAAGGTTCTTATAAAAAATTATTAGAGGTCATGAAAACCTGGTTAGAGTTCTGATCTATCAATTTTAAAATCGGTTTGCTGTTCTGAAACTATTCTGAAATTCTGGACAGATTGTGGTTGTCTCACAAAACTCATGATCAAACCATTCTAAGCATAAAGTCTTACCAAAACAAAAATTACAGTGGTAAAACAATGTGTTATTGACACTTTCCCGTTGGTTTCACTTGATTTCAACGGTTAGATTTCGAACTAAAAATCTTTGATCAAAAACAGTTTGTGAACTCACTGTTTTCATTTTGCTAGTTCAACTTTATTTGTTAATCCCAACTATTAAATCATGAAGTTGGACTTAAACTAAACCATCTCTTCTACCATTTAATGGTCATTGAAGACTAAGGACATCTTTAGACTCATGGATTTTTTATGAAGTATGAAATGAACTTCACAAAATCTCAAACAATGAACTCAAACTTATGGACCAAAACTTGAGTTCAAATCATTACTCCTACCACTTGGTGGTCATTGGAGGCTAAAGACACACATACATGGAGGTTTTAGATGAAGTATGAAGAACTTCTCAAAACCTAAGGAAGAGATTAGTCTAAGCCATAGAGATGGACTTAAACTAAACTACTTCTCCTACCATTTGATGGTCATTGGAGACTAAAAACAACAAATCTATTCTAATCTCCATGGAATATAGTATGAATTTCATAAGATTCATAGTAAAGAGATCCTAGTCATGAGTTGATACTAGCATCTCACCAACTATGTGTAGATTAAAATCATGATTCATTTTAATCTCCATATGGATCATAAGATCATAGGATACTAAGGAATCAAATTCAAAGAGTTTCAATGAGATATAGAAGACCTCATGAACCTTATGAATGAAGTAGAAATAAAGGAAATCAAAGTTTTATTTAGGAACACAAATTTCTTCAAAACTAATTTATCTCAAACCCAAGGCATTAATTAGATCCAAATTAATTAGATGTCATGAGATTCAATCACAAGTTCTTGGTGGTGTGTGATGAAATGGGGTAAGAAGAGAGGTTTTGAAAATGTGAAAAGTTCCTAGATCTAAGAACTTGTGATTGAATTATTATATATATATATATATATATGAAGGCTTTACCTCTAGATCTTCTCAAAACTTGTAGAGATGTTGAGTTTCTCAAGCTTTTCCTCTTCTTCTTCCTCAAGCTTCAAGCTCCTTCAATGGTGATTTGATGGTTGGGTAGAGTTTTGGTGGGATTTGGGTAAAATAATTGGTAGAGTTTCTCTCTCTATATTTCTTTCCTCTAAAGCTCTCCCAATATTTTTTCTATACCATTCAAGTGTCTCCCCCAAAATGAGAGAAATGGGTTTTTATAGACTTTCATTACCTTAGGGGCTAAGATAAGGGTAGATAGGTCAATTTGGGGTGGGTTAGGAATATTCCATGGCATCTCTAACTCTCCATGGCACTTCTATGTAATTCCAAGAAACTTGAAGGGCATTTAAGTTGGCTAGAATAAAGGAACATTCTAGAGCATCTTTAAAGCACATGAGAGATTAGTGCCCAACAAAGGGCTTTTTGGGTATTTACTTTGGATTAGGAATATGCCAAGGAATCTCTAACTCTCCAAATCACATGGGATACTTTCTTTTATTATTTTCCTTTTCTTATATATGTATATATATATGTATAGACACATTTTTCATTTTAAATCTAAATTAATCATATGAGTCACCAAATAGTATCTTTTTTTCTTTTTTTTTTTCTTTTTGAAACTAAAAATATGAGAAACAATGTTATTTTTAGAAAATATCATTATAATATTATTATTATTTAATCTATTCTATTTTTTTTTAGAAAGTAACACATGGTCTAGTGAGCTCGAGACAGATGGTCAGTGATTGGCCAAATCTAGGGATATTAGGAGCAAGTTTTGGGAGCTTGAAGCTTTTCCGAAGTCGAAGCGATGAACTTGAAGAAAATCGTCGGGACATTATTCATCATTGATTTCTAGAGGTAAATCCCCCCTAAGTTTAATAGTTCGGTCAAAATTGGGGTGTCTACAGTACCCTGTCCCATTTATGTGTCTCCTTTTTTTTTTTTGAGGTCTCAAAATTGTTGTCCACTTTCTTAAATTAGGATGCAAATTTTATTTAATTTTTCAAACTACCCTTTCTTGCAATCAATACTAAAATAAAATATAAAAAAAAAGAAAGTGCGATAATTATGGACAAATATAAAAAGTAAATATAAATTTTTTTTATCCCGTTAAATAGTTAAATTGTCAAAGAGAAATACATAAAATGAAACAGAGACAATAGCGCTGAAAATTTTAAATTGAAAGAATAATGAAAATTTTAAGCCGTCAAAGAGACTCCTTAAATAGTTAGAATAATGCTACACACACACCCATTTGCACAACACTGCTTAAAAATGTTGGACTTTGTGCTGAAAAGCCTGTACACACAAAATGGTGTGCAGTGTGTGTGCAGACTTTTTAGCACAAAGTCCAACAATTTAAAGCAGTGTTGTGCAAATGGTTGTGCAAATGGGTGTGTGTGTAGCATTGTTGAAATAGTTATAATTCCAACAGATGCTCTGACTTCTTTGCTGTAGTAGACCGGTAGGCTTTTTTTTTTTTTTGATACTTAGTAGACTGATGGTTGACGTGTCAATTAATAATGCAAAGGTAGATATTTTTTAAGAAAAAATGCTAAATTCATACACTTTTTTCATATTTTTTTACACATTTTAAATGTATAAACTTTGGACAGTTTGAATTTTTTATATTTTTTTGTGCACTACTTACACAACACATAATACATGCATTTAAAACTGAATGTGAAAAAATGTGTGAAATAATATATGAGTGTAGTAGTGCTATTATTTTTTTTTTTGCCTAGTTCCAAAGGTAGATGTTGGTGCACCATCAGTATTACGATGATTTGAATATTTGTTAGGACTCCTAGAAATATTGAATTTGTAGTGCTCCTGAAACTATTTTGAATGTTATCTTAGTTTCCCGACAAATCATGTAGTAGTGGGACAACATGAGTTTTAATTGAAAATTTTAGTGTCACATTATTTTAGAATCAAATTAGATATAGTTTTTATGAGATCGAATCAAAACAGCTACAATGTTTTTTTTTTAGAAGAATAGCACTAACCATCATGTCATCAGTTAATTTATTTCACTTTTTAGTTGGATTTTGTGAAAAACAAATTGAAGTCTATACCGTTAAATCCCCCCACCCCCTCTCTCTTTTTCTCTGATTACAATGAGTGAGGAGGGATTCGAATCTACGCCTAAAGTGTGAGAAGAGTTAGTATTGTCGGCCAACTCAAACATGCCTTCAATCATTCTACGCTTAACCTTCTCTATATCAATGAAGTTGTAAAAAATTAACAAACGAATACGGATTCGAAATTTTAATCATAACCATGGATTGCATTAGGCTGGAAATTTTAAATCCAATATTTAATTTCTTTTAACTAAAATCATCATCGAATGATATGCTATGGACTTAAAATGTGGTTCACGACTGAGGTGGTGGTGAGTTTCTAAAATGTTCATTGGATGTTGTTTCTTCAAAACCAAATTTGAGAACCGCAATATGATCATTTTTGGTTTCAGTATTTTTAGGAGTTTTCTTATTGGTAAAATGTATGTTAGTTCCTCGTGAATTTTACAAGAAATGCCAAAAACATCTAAAATCTACCTAAAAATGTTATTGAGTTACGTGGACAACGAAAACTCTAGCTTTAATTACAATTACAGACTAAGTAAAGGGGCATGATCGATCTTATACCACAGTTGTAAAGTTGCTACTCATATCCTCCTGTAACTAAATTTGATGTATTTAACATTTTTCTTTATTTTACTAATAACCATTCAATTCCATTTGCCCAAAATGAAAATATGTTTATACGAAGAAAAGGGTAAATTATAATTTGTTTTAGTTTGGGTGCATTGTCAATTTGGTTCTTATAGTTATAATTTTCACCATTTGGTCCCTACAATTTCAATTTAGGTTCATTGTACGTAGCCCATTCGTTGAAATGTTTTACATTTTTTGATGGATTTAGATTCAATGCAGGTGTGTAAAGTGTAATTTCTATTGGAAAATTTCTCATTATGCCTTTAATAATATCTCACATGTACATCATTTGACCTATTTTGGTCCAAAAATGTAAGAGGCGAACCTAAATTGAAAATATAGGGATCAAAGTGTCAAAATTAAAACTATAATGACACCACACCCAATCTGCAAGTGTAGAAAGTGTAATGTATATCAAATAGAAAGAAAAAAAAAACATATGCATATACGTGTGTATAGATACATATATATTTATATATATATATACATGATAATGACATTAGTTCAATGATATGTAATATTAGGCCATTCACCATTATTATATTTTAATGCTTTTCTCTTTTTGGCCTAGGTTACCTTTTTCAAAAAATGAAAATAATAATAAAAATAAAAAAATAAAGAAAAAGAGGAGCCTTTGATAATGTATCACTTAATTTAAAAAGTAGAAAAAAATTTATGTAAAAAAATTTCAACTATAAAAAAAAGGGAAAATTGGCTAAAAGGTCATTAAGAAGAGCTTTATTGGGATCAATAACAACTTAAAATACACATTGGGTATGAGTCCTCCCAATGTCCATAGACAAAAATACCCTCACCTTCAACCTCTAACCCTAAACAAACCCTAGCCACCATTACCACTACTCCACACCACCTCCGACCACCACCCCTGCCACCTCCGGCCACCACCCTCGCCATCTCCGGCGACCACCACATGGCCATCTCCGGCGACCACCTCCATTGCACCTTTTGACCACCACAACGCCACTCCTAACCACTCCCTACCACTCGATTGACCTCCAGCCACCACCCTCGCCATCTTCGGCGACCACCACCCTCTCAATCTCCGACGACCACTCAGTGAGTCAAATTTGACTTAGGATATATCCTAAGTGAAATTTGTCTGAGGATATATCCTAAGTTAAATTTGTCTGAGGATATATCCTAAGTGATATTTGTCTTAGAAATTTCTCTATTCAAATGGGACAGTGGTGATGGTGGTGGTGGTGGCAGTGGAGACTGGGGTGGTGGTGGATTAGGGACGGTGGCGGTAGAGACTGGTAGTGGTGGTGGTGGAGGTGTAAGTGTCGGTGGTGGAGGTGAACTGAGATCAGTCATCGTAAGAGAAATTTCTCTTAGGATGACTGAGATCAGTTTGGCCATGATTTTTGTATGGCCGGCGGTGGTGGTGGCAATGGAAGGGGAAGAGAGAGAGATGGTGGTGGTGGTGGCTATGGAGGAGGAGGAGAGAGAAAGTTAGAGAGAGAAAAGAGTTGGGGTAGTGGCGATGGCTCCGGCGACGACTCCAGTGACGACGAGGACTGCTCCGGTAGTGGCTCCGGTGGTGGTGGCTATGGAGGGAGGAGGAGAGAAAGTTAGAGAGAGAAGAGAGATGGTGGTGGTGGTGGCTATGGAGGGTGAGGAGAGAGAAGAGAGTTGGTGGTAGTGGCGACGACGACGTCTCCAGCTCTGGCAACGGCAGCGACAACTCCGGTGGTGGTAGTTGTGATGGTCGTGGCTATGAAGGGAGGAGGAGAGAAGGTGGTTGTAATAACCTGCATTTCCATTTAATTTAAAATTCATGTCCATATTTAATTTATGTGTATTGGCATTGGCATATTTAAATTCAATTAGCATGGTCTGCTTTTACTTTAATTCCAGTCACTTGTTTGGAATATTAATTTCTTATCTAATTCACATTTAAAGTTTATTGGGGGGCTAAACTGCAATTTTACAAAAGTTAGTAATACCTGTGTGGATTTCAAAATCTGTATTTCAAAAACGGTGGAAAAGTTTACTCTTGATTCAAACTGTATTTTTATAAAACCAGAAAATCAATTCTTACGTTAAAATGAAATTCCTGTATTTTTGTGGTGACCACCGCGCCCCGAAAATACCAATTTATGTTCAAAACTGTCCACGCTGTGTGAACTTCCACAGATTTTGGAAGTGACCGATTTGGACATTTGCTTTATTTCCAATTATGGCAAGTGATGATTGCCTTGTGCCTTGTTTGGGAACATACCACTTATATGTGCAAATGTTGTGCCATAAGCTAAATTCCCAAACACCCTTGCTTTAACCCCTACTAGTCTAATGTTGGCTCTTCAGTTATATGAGAGTGTATATACGTATGTAATTGTGTGTGTATTTCTGCAGCTTTGATGAATTGAGAACTAAACTCAATTTGTTGAGTAATGTTCACAGGACTTGGCCCCCAAGTTCCTACTCTTGTGAGTTTATATATACTCCCCTTAGCACTACTCACACACACACACTTGGTTCTGCACATTTTGGCAAGAAACACTGAGAGTTTAGAGAGAAACTCAGAGAGTTCTTCAAACAATTATATAGAGAGAGAGGAAGCTTCAAGACTCCATAGCCAAAGCTTGGAGTATTTTATTTTTGTGCTTATCTTTCTCAACAAACATACATCTCCTTATCACAGTGAGTATTTCTAACTCACTAAGAATGTTAATTATACTTGTTTGCTATGTATGTGATTGTAATTTAGAATCCTCCATTTCAATTTCGTCCATGGAAGCTTGAGCTTCAAAAATCAAGATTTTCAAACCTTAATCTAAATTCGTTTTTAGAGATGAATATGATAGATTATACATCCTACATGCCATGTTTGAAGTTTTAGAACCCAATTCGTTCATATAAGAAAGTATATTAAAAATGAAGTTTTGACATGTTTTAGTTTTTCCTAAAATTAGAGAGCTATGGATCAAATGGTGTTAAATTAATCATAGATTCTTAATCCTTGTGAAAAACCAAAGAGAATCATATACTATAAGGCCTAGTAACTCACAGAATGGAAATGGGTCAATTTAGACCCTGTTTTGCTGAAACTGGGTATTCTCCACGAAGAAGATGAAGCCTCAGCTTCACCTCGCGCCACGATCGCGCGCGCGAGAATCGCGCGAGCGGCCCGCGCGAGCGACCCCTCGCGCGAGCGACCCGCGCGTGCGAGGTAGGCGTCTCCAGGCAGACGTAAGAGTTTTTATATATAAATGAAAATTTTGGCTGGTCGCGTGAGCGAGGGTCGCTCGAGAACCCCTTCGCGCGAGCGATCCGCGCGCGCGACCTTGCTCTCCTCAGGCAGACAGAAAAGTTATATTATAAAAGGAAGATGGGCATATCGCGCGAGCGGCCCGCGCGAGCGACCCTTCGCGCGAGCGGCCCGCGCGCGCGAGTTCTGACAGTTTCTGTTTTTGTCTGTTTTGTGTTTAAGGTCTGTTTGGTTCAACTTTTTAGTACTGTTAAGGCTCTGTTTGGGAACTTGGTTAATCAGAACTCTATTTGGTTATGTTTGAATGATTAAAACATTGTAATATGACTCATTAATCCCCGTACGCGTGTTGTTCCTTTAATTCAGCATTTTTGTTTAAGTGCATACCATTCATGTGGGTCAGTGGTACATACATAGGGGTGTCAGTCTGTGTGGAAAAGAGCAATGGTAGTGTGGAAAGGGTATGAGTTTGTGTTTGTGGTCGTGGTTGTGGTTGTGGTTGAGTATGAGTTTGTGGTTGTGGTCGTGGTTGTGGTTGTGGTTGAGCTTGTGGAGAGGGTATCTTTGAAATGCGACGGTGGCAAATATGGACACTCCCTGACGCCCATGGAAGCGTTAAAGTATGTGAAGCCGAACTCGGACACTCCCTGGCACCCATGGTAGTGCTAAAGTGTGGCCTACGGACACTCCCTGATAACTCGAGTCTGGATACTGTGCGAGGGGTTGCCCCGGTATTTGCATGGCGGTTAGGGTATTCAAAGTGTGAGGCATTAAACACTCCCTGGTACCCCGGACCAAAGTGTGAGGCAAACTGGACACTCCCTGGCGCCCCGTTGCTAAAGTGTGGCTATCTGAGTGTTTCAGAGATACCAGGAGTAGGATAGTGGGTTGTTGTGGCTGTCGAGAGAAAAGAGTCGTCAAGATGAGTGTGGTGCATTGTTCTCATACACGATCCCATTTGTGTGAATTTACCCTCTTTAAATAATGTTGTGGTTGTTTTTCTAAACGAGCTCTTTAATCATAATTATAAACTTGTGGATTTAACCTTGAATTGGAAAAAGGTAAATGGGTATGTTTTACATTCAAAGTCATGTTTTTAATGCTCACCAGCTTCTTGAAGCTGACGACGTTGATGCGTCCTGGACATTCGTGTTCAGGCTTTTCAGGTTATAATCAGGAGGAATCATACGACTATGCTAATTAAGAATGGCTGCTTCTGGAATAAAGAAACTGTTTATTTTATGCTTTAAGTTTATCTGTTTTAAGTTATGAACTGTTTTGTTTTAAGGATGACTGTAACAGACTCTATGATATTATTTTATTTTCAAGGCGGTCTATGCCTTAGTTGACCCCGGTTCATAAGATGTAATAAGATAGAAAATTTTTGTAAGCCTTGATTGCTTTACTCTGATTATATGTTTTGTTGTTTGACGTTTGGGACGGAATCGATCCTTCAAACTGTCGCGACCTACGGGTCCATAAAGGAAATTAAACGCTTTCCTTATTTATGCTACGTCGGGGCGTGACAGGATTTAGTGGTATCAGAGCCAGGTTATTATTTATCACAAGATAGTTTAGCCAGGTTAGGGTTTACCAGTATAGACCCGATTCCACATTCCATTACGTGTTACACACCCGATGATACGACAGGGAGGATAGACTCAGAACCCAAACGCCTAAGATTATTCTGTTCTGACTTTAAGTAGTACCTTTTCAGGTATGGATCCAGCTCATCCCCTGTTTGTACCTGATGTTTTTGGAGGGCATTGGGTTACTGTAGGAGCTATAGTACCGGCTTCGGCGACCCTTTATTTCACTGCTGTTGGGCAGCGTGCAGCTGCTACCGTCGAGCTAGACCTCTGGCATCAGATTCATATATTAGGACTGGTCGACCTATCTCGCGCTCACCTCGAGATTCTTTACTTCATAGAGATCCAGCGCTTAGTACTCGTTGAGATGGTTCGCTTGGTTAATAGCGATACCTTCTATCTTCCCCTTGAGGTTCAGGTTGTGCAGGCCCACCTTGCACAGCTGGAGGTACCTCCATCGGTCGTCCCTGCTGGTGAGGATGACGGTGACGTTGATATTGTGCTCGCTTCTATTTCCGAGGAGGATGGCTTAGGATGGGACGACTTTGCAGTCGACCTTGAGGAGGCGCTTGCACTTGAGCCAGCCTTGCCTGAGTCAGATGTCCCTGGACCTGCTTCACTGATGACCTCTCACAGCTGTAACTTTGGGGCAGGCCCCTCCCATGTTCAGCGACTGCATCAGGCCGACTCGCTTGACCTGTTGATGGCTACCTACGGCGATGACTGACTGTTTAGATATCGCCTTGTACATATTGACTGTTTTGACTATTAGCTCTATCTCTTTTTGCAAGCTGTAATTACATGCATTAGAGTGTAGGGCAATGACCCCATTTTTGTAACATTAACTCTTGCATGCGTCCTAACCCATACAGATAGGGTAGGCATTGATCTGACCATACATGCTTTTTGTATCTACTTGACAGAAGTTATATATATAAAATATACTCTTTTGAATGTTGTTGTCATTTAAATTACTTCATAGCACTGTTGCATGCATGTTTCTCATTCTACTACCACTATCATGCATAGAATGGCTGGAGGAGTCAGGAGAAACAGAAACCTGATCGAGGGAGCGCCCAAGGCTGCTGATCCTACAGGGATGTTTGAAGCATTTATCAGACGGTTAGAAAGAATCGGTAACACGAACGACAACCGAAGAGACCGTCAAACGGGAGACAAGTTGCTAGAAAGATTCCGTGCTCTAAGGCCCGAACAGTTTGCGGGTACCGCGGAACCCTGGAAAGCGGAACAGTGGTTGAGACAGATGGACCGCATGTTCGAAGCTGTCCAATGCAACGAGATAGACAAGAGAAGATTGGCTACGTTTCAGCTGACCGATGCTGCCGCAGATTGGTGGGATTCGGTCATAGCTACTATCGGGAATGGAGCTGCAACGGGAATGACGTGGACTGCGTTCAAAGGGAGATTTTTGGAGAAGTACTTCCCGGCTACGGAGAGGCACAGAAGAGAGAAGGAATTCATGGACCTGACGCAAGGAACCAAGTCGGTGCAAGAGTACACCACACAGTTCGAAAGACTGTCTCGGTTTGCTCCACACCTGGTTGATACTGAAGAGAAGAAGATCCAGAAGTATAATCAAGGGCTAACGCCGCAGATTCGTCGCCTGACTCTCGGCCACTTGGATAAATCGTTTGAAGGACTTGTTGGTTTGGCTACTGATCTGGAAGAGGATGCCCGAGTGAGCCGAAAACAATTTGAATTCCGACCGCCTCAAAGGGGTAACTTTGGGAATAGACCACCAATGAACCGTACCCAAGGGCAGAAGAGGAATTTCGACGGAAGCAAGAAGACTCAGGCTATTACCTATCCGACTCAACCCCGAACAGGAGAAGGAAGTAGTAGTGGAAAGTGTTTCAACTGTGGCAACCCTGGTCATTTGGCTTGTGATTGTAAGGCACCAAGGCGTGCTACTCAGCAAGGAATAGTCTGCTTCAACTGTGGTGAACCAGGTCACATCAGCAGGTTCTGTACTGCTCCTAAGCAGGTGACTTATGGTCAACAGGGTCAGACTCGCTTGAATGCTGTTATCCCTGATGCCGCTGGATATGATGGAACTGCGTATAAAGAAGGGAATTATGGAGAAGCTCAACCTGATCAGCAAGCAGTAGAAGGTACATTAACTCTGTTTAACTCCCATGTTAAAGTGTTATTTGATACGGGTGCTGCTCTTTCGTTCATATCTGTTAATACAATTCGGAGATTGGGTATTTTACCTCATCGCTTAGAGAAAGCTTTGAAGGCTACTTCGCCACTAGGAGCTGCGGTCAGATTAGGACACGTGTGCAAGGATTGTCCCTTACGGTTAGGAGACCGTGAAATCCCTGCTAGGTTGATTGTCCTATCAATGAAGGAGTTCGACATAATCCTAGGAATGGATTGGCTCTCTCAGAATCAAGTGAAGTTGGATTGTGCGAGGAAGAGAATTACATTCCCCGACAATGAGAATCAACCCTTTGATTTTCAATGTAACCCTTCGGGAGATATGTTCCTCACGAGATGCTTAGCCAACATCGAAGTCGTCAGTACAGAGGTGACAGCGTCATCTATACCTGTAGTGAAGGACTTCGAAGAAGTGTTTGAAGATGTTTCTGGTCTACCGCCCGAGAGAAGTATAGAGTTCTGTATTGAGCTTATACCGGGTACCGTACCGATCACCAAGGTTCCCTACAGAATGGCCCCCACAGAACTGTTGGAATTGAAGGAACAAGTTCAAGAGCTCGAGAACCTAGGTTTTGTACGTCCAAGTACATCGCCTTGGGGAGCACCGGTGTTATTCGTGAAGAAGAAGGACGGGACACTGAGACTGTGTATCGACTACAGAGAATTGAACCGAGTAACTATCAAGAACAAGTATCCCTTGCCTCGGATTGACGATTTGTTTGATCAACTACAAGGAGCTACGACGTTTTCCAAGATAGACCTTAGGTCGGGATATCATCAGTTGAGGGTACGAAAAGAAGACATACCTAAGACTGCTTTCAGAACCCGATATGGTCATTATGAATTTCTGGTGATGCCGTTTGGAATGACGAACGCCCCGGCAGTGTTTATGGATCTGATGAATAGAGTGTTCAAGCCTTATTTAGATCAGTTTGTCATCGTCTTTATAGATGATATTTTGATCTATTCTAAGTCAGGAGAAGAACACGAGCAACATCTACGGATTGCGATGCAGACGCTCAAGGACCATCAGTTGTATGCCAAGTTCAGTAAGTGTGAGTTCTGGTTGCAGGAAGTGAAATTTTTGGGACACAAGGTGTCATCTCAAGGAATTTCTATGGATTCATCCAAGACCGATGCTGTATCAAATTGGGTTAGACCGAGCAACCCTACAGAAGTTCGGAGCTTTCTTGGACTCGCAGGCTATTACAGGAGATTCGTTGAGGGATTCTCAAAGATAGCAGCACCTTTAACTGGGTTGACGAAGAAGAATCTGAAGTTCGAATGGACAGAGAAGCATGAGCGAGCCTTTCTAGAGTTGAAAGAGAGACTCACAACCGCACCAGTACTAGCAATACCCAAGCCTGATGAGAAGTTCACTATCTTTAGTGACGCATCATATCAAGGGTTAGGGTGTGTACTTATGCAAGAAGGCAGAGTTATCGCCTATGGATCCAGACAGCTGAAGCCGAATGAGTTGAACTACCCCATTCATGATTTGGAGTTGGCGGCAGTGGTTTTTGCACTCAAGATTTGGAGACACTATCTCTACGGTGAGAAGTTTGATTTATTCTCCGATCACAAGAGCCTAAAGTATTTGTTCACACAGAAAGAGTTGAACATGAGGCAACGCAGGTGGATGGAGTTGATCAAAGATTACGATTTCACATTAGAATATCACCCGGGTAAAGCTAATGTGGTTGCTGATGCCCTGAGTCGACAGACTCGTGAGACGATCGCCTCCTTAATGGTTAGAGAGTGGCGAGCTTTGGAGACGTTGGCGGAATTCGATGTACAGAGTGCTGAAGAAGGAAAAGGACAATTGTTCGGATGTCTTATCCTGCAGCCTGTTCTTATCGACCGCATTATTGGAGGTCAGAAAGAAGATGAGAAGTTTCAGACATAGTTCATGAAGATGTCAGAAAAAGACCCGACAGAATGGAAAATGGGAGTCGATGGAGGATATCGGTGCAAGAATAGATTATGTGTGCCAGGTAATGAAGAGTTAAGGAAGGATATCCTGGAAGAAGCACATAAGTCGAGGTATACAGTTCACCCGGGAGGAACGAAGATGTACAAAGATTTGAAAAGAAATTTCTGGTGGGAAGGTATGAAGAAAGACGTGGCCGAATTTGTATCCAAGTGTTTGACATGTCAGCAAGTCAAGGCCGAACATCAGAGACCGTCAGGATTGTTGCAACCGCTACCTATCCCTGGTTGGAAGTGGGAACACATTACGATGGATTTTGTAGTAGGATTACCTCGATCGCAGCAGAATCATGACGCCATTTGGGTAATCGTGGATCGATTGACGAAGTCAGCTCATTTCATTGCTTATAGTATGACATACCCGGTAGAGAAGATGAGCCGGATGTACATACAACAAGTTGTGCGACTTCACGGTGCACCTGTGTCAATAGTGTCAGACCGTGACGCCCGTTTTACCTCTGGATTTTGGGAAAGTCTACAAGAAGCTATGGGAACTTCGCTCAAGATGAGCACTGCTTTTCACCCTCAGACAGATGGGCAAACTGAGCATGTTAATCAGATCATGGAGGATATGCTCAGGGCTTGTGTGATCGATTTTGAAGAATCTTGGGAGACACACTTGTCGTTGGTTGAATTCGCCTATAACAACAGCTATCACACGAGTATCGGTATGGCTCCGTTCGAAGCATTGTACGGACGACCATGTCGTTCCCCTTTGTGTTGGGCAGAAGTTGGGGATACAGAGTTATTGGGACCAGATTTGGTAAGAGAAACCAATGAGAAGATTACTTTGGTCAAGGAGAGGATGAGAACCGCTCAGAGCCGGTATAAGAGTTATGCTGATCGACGCCGGAAGGATTTGGAGTTTAGTGTTGGAGATCACGTGCTTCTCAAGGTTTCACCAACCCGAGGAGTGGTACGTTTTGGTCTCAAGAGAGGGAAGTTAGCTCCGCGTTTCATCGGACCGTTTGAGATTTTGGATCGAGTCGAAAAAGTAGCTTATCGACTGGCGCTACCACCGAAGATGTCTGGGGTTCACAACGTGTTTCACGTAAGCATGTTGAGGAAATACATACGAGACCCCTCGCACGTGGTTAGTTATGACGATATTGAGACAAGTCATAACGTTTCTTACAAGGAGAGACCTGTGAAGATTTTGGATCAGAGTATCAAGAAGTTGAGGAATAAAGACATCCCGTTGGTGAAGGTTCAGTGGAATCACCATGACGAGAACGAAGCCTCGTGGGAAGTTGAAGCTGATATGAAGAAGAAGTACCCGGAGTTATTTCACGACTAGTCAGTCTTGATTTCGGGGGCGAAATCCTGTTTAAGGGAGGAAGGGTGTAATAACCTGCATTTCCATTTAATTTAAAATTCATGTCCATATTTAATTTATGTGTATTGGCATTGGCATATTTAAATTCAATTAGCATGGTCTGCTTTTACTTTAATTCCAGTCACTTGTTTGGAATATTAATTTCTTATCTAATTCACATTTAAAGTTTATTGGGGGGCTAAACTGCAATTTTACAAAAGTTAGTAATACCTGTATGGATTTCAAAATCTGTATTTCAAAAACGGTGGAAAAGTTTACTCTTGATTCAAACTGTATTTTTATAAAACCAGAAAATCAATTCTTACGTTAAAATGGAATTCCTGTATTTTTGTGGTGACCACCGCGCCCCGAAAATACCAGTTTATGTTCAAAACTGTCCACGCTGTGTGAACTTCCACAGATTTTGGAAGTGACCGATTTGGACATTTGCTTTATTTCCAATTATGGCAAGTGATGATTGCCTTGTGCCTTGTTTGGGAACATACCACTTATATGTGCAAATGTTGTGCCATAAGCTAAATTCCCAAACACCCTTGCTTTAACCCCTACTAGTCTAATGTTGGCTCTTCAGTTATATGAGAGTGTATATACGTATGTAATTGTGTGTGTATTTCTGCAGCTTTGATGAATTGAGAACTAAACTCAATTTGTTGAGTAATGTTCACAGGACTTGGCCCCCAAGTTCCTACTCTTGTGAGTTTACATATACTCCCCTTAGCACTACTCACACACACACTTGGTTCTGCACATTTTGGCAAGAAACACTGAGAGTTTAGAGAGAAACTCAGAGAGTTCTTCAAACAATTATATAGAGAGAGAGGAAGCTTCAAGACTCCATAGCCAAAGCTTGGAGTATTTTATTTTTGTGCTTATCTTTCTCAACAAACACACATCTCCTTATCACAGTGAGTATTTCTAACTCACTAAGAATGTTAATTATACTTGTTTGCTATGTATGTGATTGTAATTTAGAATCCTCCATTTCAATTTCGTCCATGGAAGCTTGAGCTTCAAAAATCAAGATTTTCAAACCTTAATCTAAATTCGTTTTTAGAGATGAATATGATAGATTATACATCCTACATGCCATGTTTGAAGTTTTAGAACCCAATTCGTTCATATAAGAAAGTATATTAAAAATGAAGTTTTGACATGTTTTAGTTTTTCCTAAAATTAGAGAGCTATGGATCAAATGGTGTTAAATTAATCATAGATTCTTAATCCTTGTGAAAAAACCAAAGAGAATCGTATACTATAAGGCCTAGTAACTCACAGAATGGAAATGGGTCAATTTAGACCCTATTTTGCTGAAACTGGGTATTCTCCACGAAGAAGATGAAGCCTCAGCTTCACCTCGCGCCACGATCGCGCGCGCGAGAATCGCGCGAGCGGCCCGCGCGAGCGACCCCTCGCGCGAGCGACCCGCGCGCGCGAGGTAGGCGTCTCCAGGCAGACGTAAGAGTTTTTATATATAAATGAAAATTTTGGCTGGTCGCGTGAGCGAGGGTCGCGCGAGAACCCCTTCGCGCGAGCGATCCGCGCGCGCGACCTTGCTCTCCTCAGGCAGACAGAAAAGTTATATTATAAAAGGAAGATGTGCATATCGCGCGAGCGGCCCGCGCGAGCGACCCTTCGCGCGAGCGGCCCGCGCGCGCGAGTTCTGACAGTTTCTGTTTTTGTCTGTTTTGTGTTTAAGGTCTGTTTGGTTCAACTTTTTAGTACTGTTAAGGCTCTGTTTGGGAACTTGGTTAATCAGAACTCTATTTGGTTATGTTTGAATGATTAAAACATTGTAGTATGACTCATTAATCCCCGTACGCGTGTTGTTCCTTTAATTCAGCATTTTTGTTTAAGTGCATACCATTCATGTGGGTCAGTGGTACATGCATAGGGGTGTCAGTCTGTGTGGAAAAGAGCAATGGTAGTGTGGAAAGGGTATGAGTTTGTGTTTGTGGTCGTGGTTGTGGTTGTGGTTGAGTATGAGTTTGTGGTTGTGGTCGTGGTTGTGGTTGTGGTTGAGCTTGTGGAGAGGGTATCTTTGAAATGCGACGGTGGCAAATATGGACACTCCCTGACGCCCATGGAAGCGTTAAAGTGTGTGAAGCCAAACTTGGACACTCCCTGGCACCCATGGTAGTGCTAAAGTGTGGCCTACGGACACTCCCTGATAACTCGAGTCTGGATACTGTGCGAGGGGTTGCCCCGGTATTTGCATGGCGGTTAGGGTATTCAAAGTGTGAGGCATTAAACACTCCCTGGTACCCCGGACCAAAGTGTGAGGCAAACTGGACACTCCCTGGCGCCCCGTTGCTAAAGTGTGGCTATCTGAGTGTTTCAGAGATACCAGGAGTAGGATAGTGGGTTGTTGTGGCTGTCGAGAGAAAAGAGTCGTCAAGATGAGTGTGGTGCATTGTTCTCATACACGATCCCATCTGTGTGAATTTACCCTCTTTAAATAATGTTGTGGTTGTTTTTTAAAACGAGCTCTTTAATCATAATTATAAACTTGTGGATTTAACCTTGAATTGGAAAAAGGTAAATGGGTATGTTTTACATTCAAAGTCATGTTTTTAATGCTCACCAGCTTCTTGAAGCTGACGACGTTGATGCGTCCTGGACATTCGTGTTCAGGCTTTTCAGGTTATAATCAGGAGGAATCATACGACTATGCTAATTGAGAATGGCTGCTTCTGGAATAAAGAAACTGTTTATTTTATGCTTCAAGTTTATCTGTTTTAAGTTATGAACTGTTTTGTTTTAAGGATGACTGTAACAGACTCTAAGATATTATTTTATTTTCAAGGCGGTCTGTGCCTTAGTTGACCCCGGTTCATAAGATGTAATAAGATAGAAAATTTTTGTAAGCCTTGATTGCTTTACTCTGATTATATGTTTTGTTGTTTGACGTTTGGGACGGAATCGATCCTTCAAACTGTCGCGACCTACGGGTCCATAAAGGAAATTAAACGCTTTCCTTATTTATGCTACGTCGGGGCGTGACAGTGGTGGTGGTGGCTATGGTGGGGGAGGAGAGAGAAGATGGTGGAGGGAGGAGGAGAAAAGATGGTGGCTATGGTGGTGGTGGTTGTGATGGTGATGGCTATGGAGAGGGAGGAGAGAGAGATGTTGGTGGTGGTGGCTATGGAGAGAGAGGAGAGAGAGATGTTGGTGGTGGTCTCTTAGGATTGCATGGGCAATTTTGACATTTAGAATGAAATTTAAAATTTTATAGGACTAAGAGGGATAGTTTAAATTTTAGAAGACTTTAGGAGGGAAAGTTTTTTTAGAGTGTGTCCTTGTATGGGTGTTTGATTATGACTTGTCCTTTAGTCCAACTTAGCCCAACCTTAGGGGCCTTACACCAAGTCTCCAAAAAAAAAAAAAAAAGCATTGAACACAATCTATTTCAATATTTGAAACATTATTATCAGTATTGAAAATTCATTAGATTAAAAATTATAGAAATTTAGTGAAAAATACCTTATTTGATACCTTCCAACTATATAGACCATCTCGTTTTTTATTTTGGCATAACTCCTTGATTAATGAAAGTTAACTGCATCAAATCACTTGACTAATCAAACTGAATAAAATCAAGACAAAAATACCCCTGTACAGATTTATACACACGATACGCTACCAACACATACGTTACCGAGAAAGGAAAGGCCAGAGAGGAGGGACGAGCAGCCGGCGATGGTGGAGAGAAAGGACGAGCGACCGACGATGGCTATTGATAGCTGGTGATTCAGCGGCCTGTGATGGTGGAGATTTGATGCGATGGAGAGTTGGATCGAGCCCTTCCATCCATGGTGAGTCAGCGGGCTGTGATGGTGGAGTTTTGATGGCTGTTAAAAAAATAAGGTTGTTACAGGCGACAACAGTGCCGATGGTGATGGAGGTGGAGGAAAGGCTGAGCACATTGTGAATTCGATTTGGTACTTCAATCCAACCTGTGAATTCTCAAACGCTTGCCATACATTTCTTGATGAAATGATATCATCGGAACAGTCTCAATTAAGAAACATAGTTTGAATTTCTGATAATTCTCTCCATTTCTTTACACAAAAACCGAGTTTGTGATCAATTTCAGACAGTGAGGTTAGAAATTGAAGAGCTGTTCACATAATTTTGTGGGACATATGAGGATATTAATGAGAGATGGGTAGAAAGAGACAGAATAATAGTGATGACAGAGAATTTGAGAGAGAGAGAGAGAGAGAGAGAGAGAATCCATTTCACAATCTGTTCAATTTCCTCAACAATAGTGATGGCATGAGTTGGTCGTTTGGTCCTATTGTTCCTTGCATTTTTTAATAGGATAGTTGACTAAAAAGGACAAAAAGTCCTGTATGTAAAAGTGGGTATTCTTCATCCTTATTTAAAACTGTTTGTTTATGTTAATTTCTTAAATTTTTGTCCACTTTAATGATTTAAGAGAAGTAGTCATGTGAAATTTGAAAGTTATGTGATATTTCACATAACTTTTTACATGCAGGACTACTCTCTCCTTTTTATACTCTCTATCATTCTGGAATGAAATTTCACATAACTTTTTTTCTGGACAAACATTGAGACCACTCTCTCCATCTTATACTCTTTATCTTTTTGGAATGAAATTTCACACTGAAAATAATTGTGTGAAATTTTTCACATGACTTTTGCTTTTCACAAATTTCACATAGCTAGTTTGTGAAATTTCACATAGCTATTATGTGAAATTTCACATAATTTTTTTCTTTTCACAAATTTTACATAGATAGTTATGTGAAATTTCACATAAAAAAGTTGTGTGAAATTTCACACAACCTTTTTTTTTTCCAGAATTTTATAGTAACAATGGTACTTGTTTGATAGATCTTGTCGAATAGATTCTTAAAATATAAATTTTACAACAAATTGATGTATGGAATGAAAGTTATGAAATTTTGAAGTTTGTAAAACATTATAGGAAGTTTGGTGTGAGTGACTGCACACTATAAATGTTAAATCACCAATACATGAGTGCGACATACAGGGAGGGTCAAATTTCACATAACTAGTTATGTTAAATTTTAGTAATGTGAAATTCGACATTTTCACAAACTTTTTTTTTTACATAATGAAATTTCACAGAAAAATGTTTGTGAAATTTCGCATAAGAAGTATGTGAAATTTTAATTAAAAAGTCTGTCAAATTACACAGCATTAGAAATTTTCCTCCTAGCTTTTCCTTTTATTATTTCTTAAATGAAAGTTCATTTAGGTAGAATTTCGCTGATTTTTTGTACTTCTAAATGTTTGGTTGAGACATTATGTTAAAAGGTTTTCAAAATTCACAAAACAAAGTTACGTGAAATTTCACATAACTTTTCTAATGTGAATTTCACATAGCTTTTTTTTTTTCTACTCCAGAATTTCGTATTGACAAAGGTATTTGCTTGATAGAACTTGTCGACTAGAGTCTATAAATATAAAATTTTCAAGAAAATGATTCCTAGATTTGAAAGTTATGGATTTTTAAATATTGCAAAATCTTTTAGGAAGTTAGGTGTGAGTGAGGAAGGAACATTAAACAGTGTGAAATTTTACATAAAAAAAAAAGTTCTGTGAAATTTCACATAAGAAGGTATGTGAAATTTAAATATAAAAAGGTTAGTCAGCACTACGAATTTCCCTCATTGTTTTCCTTTTCTTTTTGGTGTTTCTTGATGTCTACAAAAGTTCATTTGGGGTGGTATTTTGCTAATTTTTTGTACTTCTGAATATTTGGTTGGAACATTATGTGAAAAGGTTTTTAAAATTCACAAAACAAGTTATGTGAAATTTCACATAACTTTTCTAATATGAATTTTACTTAACAAATTTTTTTCTCTTCCAAATTTCACATAACTTTTAATTGCATTAGAAGTTGTTTTAAGTAGTTACATTGCTATATGTTTTGGAGGTAGGAAAACTGAAACCAGTAATACTATGCTTACCAAATTCAAATTCAAATCCAAATCCCAAACAATTTGTAGATTGAAGGTATGGGTCTATAAAGATTGATTTTTTTAGAAGTTCTTTTGAACAACACAACCTGCATTCTACAATATGCAAATATGTTTTTGGTTAGCAAGCATCACAGGCAAAAGGTTATACATACCCCATACAAAATCACCCAGATTGATATAAACCAAACTAGATGGACAATTGGACAACCAAAATAAACACTCAACTCTTTCAAGCCTTTCAACAAATAGCTTGAGAGCAACCCAAAACATGATACAGAAATCCCGACCCCTAGCAATCCACACCAAACAATCAACATAAACACATACATACAAATAGCATTGTCACAATATGACAAGCTAAGTCCTCCCAAATGAAGTTAGAATGCTAACAAAACTGCACACATATATATATATATATATATAGATACACACACACGCACACATATATATAGCATGTATATATATAAAGAAAACTAGAACAGGATTCTCAAGACTGAAATTATTACCAATTCTCTACGATTTATGTTTCTACACAAAATACTATCACAACTATATCAATCTTTACATAACATTGTTTTGATAAACAAAAATCCACCCCACACATTGCCCATCAGGTTCCAGCCATGGTAAGAATATGAATTTCAAGCCCAAACTTTCCAGTGCCAAACAAAATGTAATCCATTTTCCACCCAAAAAAGATACGCACCTTGGATAGTACGTCAAAATCGGATCAAATGCAGAATCAGAATAAGCACTGTAGTGCAAGGGCTTTGTTTGAGAAGTTTTTGTATTTTGACCGTTTCAAAAGTTTTGTTTGAGAATTCTGTTTGAGAGTTTTATTCCAGAAGTTTTTGTATTTTTTCGAGTATCGCGCAAGGGCTTATTAGATATTTAACGAAGCGTGAGGGTTAAATTTGTCAACTAAAAGATAATGGAGTTAAGTATAAAATGTTTTGTTGACCGAAGTAAAGAGTGAAAAAGCATAGTATAAAAGATTTTTGAGTAAATGTCCCTAAAAATTAACTACTTAATTTTTTGTTTTATGATAGTTTCAGATAACCATATGCATGATGCTGACTAGGAAGTGGATATGCTCGAAGGAGAGTGGTGCTAATCATGAAACAGTTTCTAAAACTGAAAAGTTTCTCACGAAAATCTAACATTCTTTTGGAGAAATTATTCAGTTAGTCCGTCACGCACGTCAGTACGATGATTGGTGTGATCTTTTAATCTTAACCACATATATATCCCCTACTTCTAGAGGACCATGTCATGTGGTTATCAAATTTAAAAAAAAAATAAAAAAAAATTACCCACCACATGTCATAACCTCCTAATGTTAGTGGCCACATGACACCTTTTTATTGGGAAGGTCACACCACGTCATCATGCTGACGTGGCGTGATGGGTGTAGGCGACATTACAGTACTAATGGTTAGTTGGGTCCTACGTGGCTTTTAAAAAGAGCTTGTGAAATTTATTACTAAGTTGTTTGATAATTTTATACAAGTGAATCATTACCCTTCAAAAAGACAACATGAAACCAAAAAACAACCTCGAGCTTTTAAAAACTCTATTTTAGAGCTTTTAAAAGCTTCTCCCAAAAAAGCCCTAAGTTCAATTTCTGCAAAGCTCATAAACCAGTTACCAAATGAATTAACATGAAATTGTGGTTTAAAAAAGGAGAAGCACCACAATGGGCCAAACTAAGCCTAAGCCATGTTTGTTTACATAGGAAGGATGGGAAAAGAAAATTAGGGGCTGTTAGGCAAAAAAGCGCTTAGCAATTTCAATTGCAAAAATTGTAATTGGCCACTATTTTATTCAGTCACAATCGGAGGTTTACTGGATGTCAGGTTGCGATTCAAAATCATATTCACAACCTGCATTAACAGAGCCAAACGGACTCTTAAAATGGCATTTCCAACTCCGGGTGGGAAGTTAAATACGATCTTTTATGGTTTTATTTTTTTTATTTTTTATTTAAAAATTTATGAGAATAATGTCATTTGATAACATTTGGCAAAAATTAAATATTTTGTTTAAACATATCTAACTGTTAGTTTTTTGATAATGACCAACATTACATTTAACAAAGTTAATGAAAATTTCATATACTAATATTGTTCTTGTAATATGAATATGAGAGGTTTTTTTTTTTCACATGGTAAATTTTCCAATCAATAATGTGCTGATTTTTAAATTAAAATGTCATACTTTATATTAGGGATATCTATGTAATCTTGCATGGACTACTAACTTTATTAGGGTTTATCTATAATAGTGGAGGAGGTCAGTGTAATTATGCATATATAACGTTGGAAATCTCTGAATTTTTACCTTATCTAAGAGGAGGCCAGTAAAATAAAATCACACAAGGATTGTCATAACAGACATGATGTTAATTTTTCTTTTTGTGATAAACATTAAGCTTTTTCACTGCAATGGTCTGAAGTTGAATCCAAACGGTTGTTGACTTGTTTGGTAACATTTGGCCAAATTTTTTTTTTATCCAAACATATCTAACAGCCAGTTGATTGGTACGTTTTTTTTTCCCTTCATAATGGCCAATTTAACTTTACCAAAGTTAATAAAAATTTCATAGAGCATTTTTCCTCTAGTATGAATATGAGAGTTTTCTTTTTCACATGGTAAAATTTTCAATTAATCATGTGGTGATTTTTAAATTAACAAGTACTAGTGATATTTTATATTTGGTGTATCTATGTAATTTTGTATGAACTATTAATTTTATTAGGTATTTATATATAACGAAGGAGGTTAGTGTAATTATGCAAATGAAGATAGAAATGAGCACTATTAGATCCACTCCACATATTTTTTTCACACAACTTTAAATGTATGTACCCTGTGTTGTATAAGTGAGGCACAAAAAGTGTAAAAAAAATTAAAGTACAAATATTTAAAACTATGTATAAAAAAACATATATAATTCACTATATGAGTCTAACATTTTCCGATAAAAATCTATGTAATTGAACCATACTTAGAGCATCCACAGTGGGTATAGCAAACTTAAGGCTGATTTTTGGTAAGTTTAGTGTACAGATGAAATACACTCGCAATGGGTATTTGTTCAGACGGTAAGGAGAATGCAGTGTGTGATATCAAACGGCACACATTGTGTCGTGTGGGGGTAGACGGCACAATGTGTGCCGTGTGGGAGTAGGCGGCACAATGTGTGCCGTGTGAAACATTATAATTTTCCGTTTAATATTACGGCCGTTGGGGACATACGGCACACATTTAGCCGTTGGGGACATACAATGGCACACATTTAGCCGTGAAAAACATTACAACTTTACACGACACATATTGTGCCGTGTGATATCACAAACATGGTTCAATGTGTGCCGTTTGGAGCCTCACGGCTCTCTCTCTGCCGTTGCACCTGTACAATAACTGAACTTAGCTGTACACTAAATTTAAATTTTTTTAAGTTCGTTTGTTATATACTATTGTACCAACAACCCATTACAAGCATTCCAATCCAAACAACCCTTAAATTTGTTGTATAAAACAACCCATTCGCACGAAGAGTGTCATAATGCCGTAATGTTAAACATTTTTATTTTTAATTTTATTTTTATTGGGATAAATAAACATTATAAAGCTTTATCACTTCAACGGTTCTGAAGACGAATCCAAACGGTTGTTGACTTGTTTGGTAATGCGGTCCAGCCAAGCATATATAGTATATAATTGCCCTCCTAACTAACCTGGACACTCCGCTTACCCACTAACTTGACCCAACTCATCTACATGTCACCATCTCTCCTACTCAACGTCTTCTTCGGACCCTAACCCACCACCATTCCCCAAAATACCCCCACACAACAGCCTTTTTTTTTGGGTGGTCCCCACACAACAACAGCCTTAACATCTGACGTACTGAGGTTTTACTAAAGGTTATTATTGTCCACACAAATCAGACCCAGTTTGAAACTTTGAAATGAGCTAGACGCCAGGTAAAAGAGCCACTTATTCTTTACATTAACATTTCACTTTTATAGGCTTTGTGCACATTTATTAAATTAAATATTAGATATGTGTGTTGTCTAGA
This sequence comes from Hydrangea macrophylla, assembly GCA_033977485.1. Lineage (NCBI taxonomy): Eukaryota > Viridiplantae > Streptophyta > Magnoliopsida > Cornales > Hydrangeaceae > Hydrangea > Hydrangea macrophylla. The sequence continues at coordinate 141,045,676 of CM066988.1, read as the reverse complement.
GAGAGAGAGGGGGACCGGTTCTTCTTCTTCTTCAGCTGTAAATTGTAATAACCTCATTCTGAGTGTGCGTAATTAATGGCGGATCTGATTTACTTTAGCGTATCAATATATGCGTTTGAGCATATATATCACTGAATCGGTGTCTGTGATTGAAGGACAGAGTCCGAAAAATGTTGGACGGACTGCTAGGGCGAGGGTTTAGCTCCAAATGGTGAGTGCCGGAAACTCAAAATTTGCTCCTCTGTCTCTCTTTCTCTTTCTATTTATATATATATATATATATGTATATATAAACACAGGCACAAACTCTATCTGGTATCTGCTGTGATGTTGTTTTTCTCGATCTGTGTTTTTGTGGTGTAGTAAATCGTTGATTAAGCTGTCAAGGACTCGAATCGATGTGAATCGGAGAAATAAGGATGCAAGGCAAAGGATTATGAAAAAAGACATTGCCGATCTACTTGCTAACGGCCTCGATATCAATGCATACGGAAGGGTGAGACGCTGCTTTCTTTTGAATCTGTTTCACCTTTTTAATGTTTCTGATGATCCGATATTTTTTTTTATCTAAAAGTGATTTTGAATCAGAGTTTGTGCACAATTCTGTTTGTTTACCGAGAAAATGTCCGAAAGAAAGAAAAAAACAATTTAAAAGAATTTTTTTTTTGTCTTTCAACATCGTGGAATTAAAAGTCTGAAAAACAAAAAATAATATATAAAAAATCCACCTAAATGGATGGCTCTCTACTGTATTTGGCTTCTGTCCTGTGTGTGTGTGTGTGTGTGTGTGAGATAAATTAAGTTGATTACGTAATACTAAAAAAAACCACATGAAAAATGGAACTTATTATTTTAACTTTTAAGTTTTCATTTTCGTAGCAATACAACTGACGTTCTACTGTTGGAGTAAATTTCCGTTAGTTTTCCTGCTGTTATCATATTGTCGCACACGTATTTTACTCTCATTTTCCATATAATTCAGTTGATGTTAGCGCTCTCTCTCTGCTTTGTTGCTGCTCTATTCGTGTGCCATGGACATGACTATTTGTGTTGTAGTCTTTATATATATAGATACACACACACACACATGCACACACACGGATGTGCTGGTACGGTATTTGGTTTTTCCCCCAACCATTTGGATCGCAGTTCAAACACTTAATCAATGAACCAAATGCGGCATACGTAATTACCTTCTTTTTGAGTTTTCTCTTGGACCCTTTAACAGATTTTTGAATCTTTTTTCTTTGATCCTTTTGTTAGATTCTCTGTGACTCGTGTTTTCTTTTCTTTTTTTTTTAAATGCTTGTCTAGCATTGTTTGAGTTCATAGGATGCATATTGTTATTTCACAGATCAATGTATGACATGGTGTAGTAGCATCATGGATTTTATTTTTTGACAAATTATGAATTGCTTCTTTATCCATACAAGTCAAGCTTGGATCATCTGCACATTCAACTCCTTATTTTTCGAGTGGTCGAAATTGAATTGTCTTCTTTGCTTAGTCTCTTGTAATACGATGGACTTCTACTGTGTTTACCTTTTGATCTCAACAATGGTGAATGTTGATTCAAAACAAAGTTTAGGATTTGGCCAATAGTGAGGTTGCATTGGGGGTTATTTTTACTCTCCATATACTGTCCACTTATAATTTTTTTTTTTTTTTTTTTTTTCTAAGGGTTACATTTTACCAAAAATTTATGTTATTAAGAGTTAAGAGCAATCTGAAAAGCTTTGGATTGGGTGGTAGGGTGGGGTGGCAATATAAAGGGTTCATAGATTTTCAAATGGTTGAAGGCCTGAAACACTTCATTAACTTTTGTGCATTTGATATACTTATTGAGGTGTGAAATCTTATCTTCCCTGGACACAATTAATCCCATCATACTTATGTTTGATTACATTTTTGCTCACCCCAAAATTGATCACCCTTTGCTCACCCTTCTCTCACATTGGCTAATGCAGTGTGCCCAGTATTAGATGAGAATTAATTAATAGTGTAAAGTATTGGGCCTCACTGCATTAGCCAATGGGAGAGGAGGGTGAGCAAAAGTTTACTCCTTATGTTTTTCATATGATACAACAATCAATGTTTCAAAGTTGGCACCCTTCTGCTTGTAGTAATAATGTAGCACGGACACTTCAATTTTGGTTAAGCGAACACATGTCCAACACGCAAAAATATGTGCGTTACATTTTTTTGACATCGGATACATATCGGGCACACAACTGGCATGGCCGACCACGGTGGTGGATAAGGGAAGGCAGCCCCCTTGAAAATGTTTTTAAGACTTTGACGTGAGAATCATAATATGGTAAAATGGGAGATAGTAACTGGGTAGTTTGAAATCTAGGAAATGGAACGGACACGACACAAGATAGTGTACAATTAATTCTAGAAAAGTAAAATTGTATTCGTCGTAACTAGCCATGTCTGTATCCTACATTTTGAAGATTTGTCGTGTTGCTCCTTTTCTATGCCTATTTTGTTTACATATGTATGTGTAGAATTCAGTTCTTATTATACAATAGGCTATTCCGTTTAATTGCATGTGATGCTAGGCTTTTTATTTATGTTTATTAAATATTGTGACTTTATGCCTTCGGTTCTAAATTGAATATGTTTATGCATTTATGTTGAAATTCTCTTTCCTATTTACCCATCCTCATATCTCCTCTTTTCCAGAATTTTTCTTCATAAACATTGGTTTTCCTTTTATGTCCAGCAATTGATACTCGCAAAACTTGGGAACTTGTTTTTTTTTTTTTTAATGGTTATGTTGATATCTTAATGATATTGTTGTGATTTAGTTATTTTAATGCCAGGGTTAATTGAACTAATGGTACAATTTATTTATTTATTTTTAATATTCAACATGTCCTGTTTTTTGTTTCTAATAAATTGCGTGTCCAAGTGTCAGTGTCATGTCATATTCGTGTCCAGTGTCCAGGCATCTTATAGACTATAGTTGTTCTTTTCTTGCCAATTCAAGGACTTCCATGTCAGGAAACACAGTTTATCTACACTTCTAGCTTTTTTTCCTGGTTTATGGGCATATTTAAGCACACGAACTTCTGGTCGCCAGTTTAAAAAGCTGTTGGACTCAAGTTAGAGCATGGTTCACTAACCACATAAACGACAGAACATATATATGTTTGTTTGAGTTTTCTTTGGCTTACACCTCGCCCATATTTGAAATGCTCTCAAAGAAGTGTTCTTTTATGCGAGGTGAAACAGACTGAAGAACTCTCTGCTGGGCTGAACCTCCTGTTTTGTTATGATTTTATTGAGCAGTCTTGTGATTACATATTGAAGCAGCTTTCAATAATGCAAAAACAGAGGTATGCACAGCGGCTTATTATACTGTTATGAACACTAAATAATTGACTGTTATTTATACTATTCTGACATCATTCATTACTCAATAGCGGATTGAATTTTCTGGTGTATGCCATGCTGAATCAGTCAAGATGCTAGATTGTATGCATAACATGTATATGTGCTTTTATTGGGAAGAAATATTGGAAAGGACTGTCAAATTGTCTGCTATCAGCACACGCTTACTCTAATTTTCCATTACTATTCTGGGAATAAAATTAGTAAAATACATTAATTTGATTGTTAAGCTTCTCAGTCTTAGTGATTTAAAATTGACAATCTGTATTTCTCCATCTCTATGATTTTTGTGTTTCCCTGGCTGTTGGGTGATATCTTCGTAGTGGTCTGTCTTTTTTTTTATTTTTTTTATTTTTTATTATTATTATATTTTTTTAACAGGACCCTTATCTTTGAATGCAATCACAGTGCTTGAGAAACTGTATTCTTGATTTAGGTTTGGTTTGAAGTCATTTCCATCAGCAACCATGCAGTTAGACTATTACAAATCAAGTGACAAGAATATTTATTTGTACTATGTGTATTGGTCCCTTTAGAGTTTCAAGATCTCAGTCCTAATTTGTTCAAGAGCAGCACTGTGTTACATCATACTCATTTTGTGCAATCATTACGAAGAGAATATAATATTTCAGAGAGCAGATGTGGGGACAGGCTAAGGTCTAATATAAGCACATGATTGGATCCTACCCCACAAATTATGTTTCATCAGAGAGGGTTTTACTGCTGAAAAAACCTGTGCAGTAGCAGGTTTAGACTTTAGTTCAAAACGTTTTGGATACAGCATTGACCAATAGCTTTCTCTGTTTTCTTTCCAGGGAATGCCCCGAAGAATGCAGGGAGGCTGTGGCATCCCTGATGTTTGCTGCAGCCAGATTTTCTGATTTGCCTGAATTACGTGACCTCAGGGATACATTTCAAGAGAGATACGGAAATTCTTTGGAATGTTTTGTGAATCAAAAGGTGAGTCCACAGGTCCACTCTAAATAGGAGATTGTTAATACATAGTTCTGTATCCATACCTAACTGGCTTAATTTCTCATTTTTAGTTTTTTGAGAAACTAGCTCCGAAGCCTCCCACAATGGAGAAAAAAATCCAATTGCTGCAAGAGATAGCTTCAGAGTACTTAATAAAGTGGGACTCCAGGGGTTTTGAGCAGAGGATGGCCACTCCCTCTATATCCACGCAGGTATGCCCCTTGTATCCATAAGTTTGATGACTGAACAAACAGAAAAGAAAGCATGAAAAGCCCACATTCCTTATCTACCCTTAAAAACATTGTCTGTGTACTTTTTGTCTGCGTATTTCATCTCATACAAGCCTACACTGTTCTGCATCTTCTGCGGACATCATGCAGGACCGACCTGGGAAACACGGGCCTTTCCATGTCACTGATGATAAATACAAAATACCCGATGGCAAGGACGCTATCCCACAAACAAGTAAGCGCAATGTTTCTTCAAAGGAAAAATCGGAGCCTTTTAAAGATAGGCACAGAATGCGCAACGGCACGGGGGATAGTGTCTTGAAAAGAGAAGGGTTGGAAATTCGGTTCTTTGGTAAACAGGAATACGCTGATAATGGGCATAAACCACTTGCCGGCAGAGAAGAAACTATCCCCAAAAGAGAGGTCACCGCTGATAAGCACCAAACAGTGAATGGAAAGGATGAGACTACTCCAAAAACCAGAAGATCAGGTAGTTCATCTCGTGGAAAAAGGCCTGAATTTACTGAAGGTGGATACAAGTTGCATAATGATGGGGTAAATATTGTCCCTGAAAGACGCCGGGACCCGTTTAAGAGTGAAGATAAAGATGTCTCATCTGGTGGTTATAACCACTATGGAGAACAGAACATTGGGAGTTCAACGAGAATAGTTCAGGAGGAAGAATCAGTGGGGCAAAACTCATATTACAACAATGCCCTCCCCCCACCATACATTAAATCGAAAGATAATACCATCCCACCTCCATATATTAAACCCAAAGAGAGAAAACACGGGACCGATATAGGGGATAAGCGTTCCAGTTCAGACCGTGACCGAGCCTCCCCAGACCCTTCAACCCATGATAGAGCTAACGCTGCTAATATGTCAGAGAGGAGCCATATAAAACCAGAGCATCCCAACTATGAGGGCCACGTTGTTGGACCTACGAGAGTGAATAGTCATGGTCATGAAAAAGATACTCATGGCATCGATCATATACCCTTGCCGAAACCCAGATCAGTTAGGAGGAAACACTCGAAATCATCATCAAGTCGTGATGATTATGGTGATTATGAAGGTGCTGGCATTCCGAAGAGAAGCTCAAGTAGCAGGAGAAGCTCAAGGAGGGGATTGCAAGTCTTGTTGAATGACGAGTATGATCAGAAAGATGAAGAGGAGAAGATAATAGATAAATTGTTGTTACATTACAGCAAGAAAGCATCCACGTTCGAACCAGGAAATCTCAGAAGAAAGTCTAAAGCAGATCAGACAGCCACTGACGAGACGGATGCTCAGCCGGAGATGGTTCCTCCTCCCACCAGATCTATTTCTCTCCCACATGAACAGGCTAATTCATCGGAGGCAAAAAAGGTTTTCAACCGTGTCAATTCTTTTCAGCCAGATAACCAGGCACGGCATGTGCATCCCAAGTTGCCGGACTATGACGATTTGGCTGCCCGGTTTGCAGCCCTGAGAGGGCGGTGAAGGTTATGTTCAAGTGAAACTTAAAAAAATGCATCTTCTTATACTTGCTATATTCTTCTATTGCTCTTGTGATATACACCGGGAGCGGACAGAGAGTGTCATTAGACTTGCTTTGATATGCTGAGAATCCCGAGGCACAAGGTGTCCTATAACAGGGGTCTTGCAATGCCTGTAAGGTTTGTAGTACTATTTTTCTGCAACCCCTTGGCTTCTGTAGGCATTTTATACTCTTGAAGTCTGATTTTAGATTGTGGATGCTTTAATGTAGCGTTGTAACATTGTAATGGTGGATGTACATCTTATCTTACATGATTTCAAAATCCACAGATTAGAAGATAGAAGTTGAGCTTGAGATTGCTACAAATAATATATATATTTTTTCAGGGTTTCACAGCTACTGATACTTGATTTCTTTCAGTTGAGTGATTAATTTCTGTTTTCTTTGTTTTAGAATAAATTATTACACCGTGTTTTGGCAACACATTGTGCTAAGCAACTTTTTAATTAGGCACTGAAATGTAACATTTTGGCGTGGGTTCGAATCGAATTACCCACTTGCCTCCTGACTTAGTAGGTGTATTTGTGTTGTAGTGTTGATTTACATGCCAGTCGGGCCGCGGAGGCAGTGGCTTCATTAAATGACTCTTGTGATTTGTTTGTGGGAAAGAGTTTTTGGTGATTGGTTGATCGAGTAGGTGTTATGAAAGAATTTTTGACGAAACCTATCACTTTTGGAGTGATATTTACTTGACCAATCACGTTTTCAATTTATTTTCTAATCTCATCACTAGTTTAAAGTCGCTAGTTCAGTTAGTAACGATTTTATCAAAAAAAAAAATCTGTAGACGTCGCTAGTCCAACTCGCGACTTCTGGTCGCAACAAGAAGTCGCTAGCGACTTTTGTTGATATATACACTAGAATCTTTAAGAGAAAGAAGGGAGGAGGAAGTGAAAATGAGTAGCTGCAATGAGAAGTCTCTAGTGACTTTTGTTGATATAAATACTCAGAGAAAGACAGGAGGAAGAAGTGAAAATGAGAAGCAAGTCGTGAGTTGGACTAGCGGCCTCTTTTTTTTTTTTGTTGATGAAATCGTTATTTGAACTAATGACTTTAAAACCTGATGAGTTAACTTCAAAAGTGATGGATTGAGTAAAAAAAATTATATTATGATCAAGACTTCGAATGAGAAGTTTTTGTGTGCCTTGAAGGTAGCGTCTATGTGGCGTCTATGTGGTGCCCCACACCCAATGAGATAGTGCCACACAGGATTATTGGACCATTTAAATTTTTTATGGTAGGTTTCATTGTTCGTGCGGCGCGCATCTATTGGGTATAGGGTATCAAGTGTCATGTCAGGAGGTACCTTGAGGGTATCCAAAAATTTCTCCCCTGAAGGATGCTACCGGTACCAGCTACTTAACCTGATGCCTAAGTAAAATGACCCAAATAACCTCGAATGTCAGAAAGCCTCCGCCAGGTCAGAATGAAAGCTATCACTCTCTAGATTCTCTTTCTATGTTCTCTCTCTGAGTCTCTGGTAAAAGCTGGAGTACTATTTCCCGCCAAAAAGCTTATGTGCCTCCCATTTATTACACTCCTCCCCATTTCACCTAGAGATAGAGAGAGAGAGAGAGAGAGAGAGAGAGATGAAAGGTACTTCCAAAGTGATAATGGGGGCAACCCTTGTAATGGTTGTGAGTCTTGCCATGGTACTAGGCCTGGTCCTGGTGCTCTTAGCTGAGCTCTATTGCTCACTCTTACTTCGCCGGAGACAACTCGGAATCACCACCACTTCCACTTCCACCCCCACCACCGCTGCCTCTGCCGTCACCACCACCACCGCCGCCAGTACCAACAATTCATCCTCTCAGCAGCGGCTACCCAAGGAGCAATCAGCTGCTGCTCTACCTCCTCTCCGTAGCTTCTATGCTCAAGGTGTCCTTCATGCTCCCAGAAGCGTCCTCTTCCCTGAAGTCCTAGTCATGTCCAACAAAGAAGGCAATGTAGATATTGATATAGAGAAGCAACAAACTCACCTCCACCATCAAATCCTTCTTGAGTCCCAAACTCAAGAACCAAATCAAATCGGACTTATCGTAACTCCCTCACCTCAACACGAACCAATTCACAAAGTTTCACTCCAAGGTGGTTATAGTACTAGCAATGATGGCAAGCATTTAATATACATATCGAATCCAATGTATGACAACGAAGCCGGCCAGCCAAACACTCCCTTTGAAACGCCTGACACGTCACCTTCCCGGTTGGAAATGGGTGGTTCTTCCGGCGCCGAGGACGATAAAGACACAATATTAATGTCACCCCCAGCTAGTACTAGTCCTGCTTCCTCACTCCCAAATACTCCACCGTTAACTCCGATGAAGAAGCTTCCGGCGGAGGCGTGTTCGGTTTCTCTGAGAGATGCTAGGTCCCTTGCCACTTCTGGTAGTGATTCTAATATTAATAGTAACAATGGTGGTTCTTCATCTTCATCAGGCTCTCCTTGTACTTCTCCTTCATGGTGAATATATAAAATTTTCTCTTGTAAAAATTAGCATGTTACACTAGCTAGTATATATTAAGCTTTATTTTGTTTCTATGCATTTTTTCTTGTGAATTCTGGGAGATCGATGCATGTTCTCCTCATTGCCAAATTAATGCCAATGGAGCAGTGGCTGCGCGCATTGCCTCCCTCTAAAGGGAGGTATAACTATCAAAGCATTGTGTACAACTCATTGCAGCAGCAAGTCTGGGTCTAGTACTATTACATTACAGTAAACTTCTCATAAAATATTTAATATATATATATATATATATGGACTCCTTTTGGAACTTTTCTCTTCAAGCGTGACTATGGCTCGTTAACCCAAGCCACGCCTATGCCAACAACCATATCCTCTCTCTCTCTCTCTCTCTCTCTCTCTCTCTCTCTATGCACACAATATATTACTAGTATAAGTTTTGGTTTTTGATTTGGTTGTATTGTAGTATGTATTATTGTGGAGAGGCATTATTTTTCAGATAGGAGAAGAATGCAAAGCCTATTTTTTTTTAAAGCTATTTTAGTGGTGGGATTGTGAAGATTCATTTGGAGTGGGGTTGGAAATTAATAAGGGTGTTTGAATAAAAAGGTTTCTATTTTTGATGGGGGAGGGCCTCGTTTGCTGATTTCAAGGCATTGAAGCATAAAAACAAAAAACTGTCCCTGTGGAACTGTGAGTCTGTCCACTTAGATAACGACGACTGCTGTTTGGTTTTTGTTCATGAAACCTTCCCTCATCAGTATCATGACTAAAGCGAACCTTCCGTTTCCTCATTGACTCAATATTTTTTTTTTCAAAATCCGATAAAAAGAGTAATATTTGGGATACAACTTTCATATAACTTTTTTTTCACACAATTTAAAAGATGTGTTTATCTCTCTCTTTTGTGTCACTATGAGGTCTAGAAATATCATAAGAGAAAGATAGACACATTTTTAGGAAAATTATGTAAAAATTATATGAAAGTTGTGTCCCAAATATTACTCTTTGGCAAAAATAATTAAGAGTGGATGTCCCTATTTCCAATGGATGTGGTACAATTATTATACCAAGTTACTCCATTTGAAGTAGCTTTTGGTAAAAGCCGATGCTGCAGCTTGGCCTTAGCATGCTGGTTTTAGAAGAGTGCATACCGAAACTTGGTTATTGTATGATAGTATAACATTTGTGGGGTTGATGCACATATTTTGGGTTTGCCCCGTGTTCTACTCTGATAAAACATTAATAAGTAAACCGTCTGAGATACTGACAAAGATTCCGAAATCGTAGAGGACATGCTGAGATTTACCCTCATCATCGAAAAAAAAAATTTGTTAGTATTTCAAAATCATGCCAAATGGTAAATTAAAAAAATTACAACCAAATGACTTAAAAGGCACCTTAAAAAGTTAATACTCATTGGCAACTAATTTGAATTATACAACCAAAAGTACATGGATGTATTGTGAAATCAAAAATGCTAAACACACTGTTGGAAATATTTCATTGATATAATAGAATAAACAGAAACAGATTCTGGATTACAATTTGGAAAATTAGAAATTGAACAGAAACAGAATTACAATATGTAGACAAAGCAATAACAGGAAAACTACCACAAAAATAAGAACAACCAAACCGAGGCCTGTGATTTTATTCACAGTTTCCTTAAAGCAGATTCGCCGCCTCACCGGATTGTGCTTGAGGGAATCGTCGGCGTCTGTCTCCCAGGATACAGCGGCTTCTAACAGCAGTACTAGCACAACGTACAACTGCTCCGGTGAACCAAACTATATTCTGTGACTCTCTCTCTGAAACTGGAATGATGAAGATGAACTCTTTGAAGAACAGTATACAAAAACTGTATTGGATGTGTGTATATTTCTGAAGGAGATTCATTCATGCATATAAGATAGAGTGGAATAAATCTGTGGATTAATTCACAGCAGTTCAAGAACTTCAAAGGTTGTAACTACAACCTCTTGGAGTTCTGTAACTCTTAAACTTTTCATCACGACCCGACCCGGCCGGCCGGCCGGACGGACGGACGGCGGCGGCGGCGCGCGCGCGCGCGTGTGGAGTAAACCCAAAGGGCCTTAGGTCCTTCCCCTTCCACAAAACTGGGTACCCCTTAGGGCCCAAACCCAAGACTTGAAGTAGCGTTATAAATACACTAGAGGCTACTTCTAGTTTTCCTATGTGGGACAAGGCAAGTTGTGAACCTCTTTCATTTCAACAACTCCTTGTATGGGGCAACCTTTAACCTTTAATTTCTCATTCACCCATTAATATTTTTGGACATGTGAATATCCAAACTTCATCTCCTCATGAAGGAGAACACAAATCCACAAGGACCCCACTTAAACTCTAAGTAGGTCCCACTTTTCTTAGCCCTTAAACATGGCCAAAACACATATTTATCCAACAATCCCCCACATGAATGAAATTAACCGAAACGATGTGAGACAGTGACTCGACAAGAGAGAGAGCACAACGGATCACTCCTGCAAAGGATAGGTAGCTTTTGGCTTTGAACCTTCCCTTGTGACAATCTATCAGATTTACTGGCTGACCAGTGAACGTATAGTCTTGAACTGATTGTCATTAGTGTAAACAACCGACAGACATCACACAGGAGCTTTCCAAACATAGTTTAGTTCTTACACTTGTGTTCATTTTGGCCTTGAACACTCGCCTGGTTCAGTGAATGTTTATCAAAGAATTTCGCCTTTCTCAAATTCTTTTAGAAGCGGCCCCACTTCACATTCACATAGGTGACTATTTAGAGTATCCTGCTATACTCCGCTTGGTTATACCAACACACATAGTCATTAAAAGCTAAGCTTACCCTTACACCATGCAGGTATCACTGTTGAATCATAGAAATGGGCAGAAGAACATTTCTTCTCAGTGATTCTCTTAAGGTACATGAAATTAGGTTGTCCCTTTGAACCTAGATCTTGGGATCTCCAGTCAACTAGGTTGGGTTTCCATTCCATTCCCTTGTAATGTCATAGGCTTTAGTCCCATTCCTCTAGACGATTTACTAACTAACTCTCGATTTAACCCTTTGGTTAGCGGATCCGCAATATTGTCCTTTGACTTTACATAGTCAATTGTGACAATCCCACTTGAGAGTAGTTGTTTAATGGTATTGTGTCTACGACGAATATGTCTAGACTTACCATTATACATATTACTTTGTGCCCTTCCAATAGCAGATTGGCTATCGCAGTGTATGCAGACAGCTGACACAGGTTTTGACCACCTAGGAATATTTTCTACAAAATGGCGAAGCCATTCAGCCTCTTCAGCTGCCTTGTCTAGCGCAATGAATTCAGATTCCATTGTCGAACGAGCAGTACAAGTTTGTTTTGAAAATTTCCATGATACAGTTGCACCACCAAGTGTGAAAACATATCCACTTGTAGATTTTGAATCTTTCATATCAGATATCCAGTTTGCATCACTGTATCCTTCCAATACAGCTGGATATCTCATGTAGTGCAGTCCCTGATCACGTGTATATCGTAAATACCGTAGTACCCTTACTATCCCTTTCCAGTGTTCAGCACTAGGATTACTAGTATATCTACTTAGTCTACTAACAGAATAAGCAATGTCAGGCCTTGTACAACTCATTAAGTACATTAAACTTCCTATCACTTGAGAACACACTCACCAGTATTCTTAGATAGGTGTAGACTTAAGTCCACAGGCGTCCTGGCTATACTAGTATCAGACTTGTTGAACTTCTCTAGGATTTTGTCTACATAATGTGACTGTGACAGAACAAGTCCATTATTATTTCTAGAGATCTTGATGCCCAATATAACATCAGCAAGTCCCATATGTCAAATTTAGAATTCAACATTTTCTTAGTGGATTTAATGATTTTATCATTACTACCCACTATGAGCATGTCATCAACATAAAGACATAGGATGACATAGCCTTCAATTGTGTCTTTGACATAAACACATTTATCACACTCATTGATTTTAAATCCACTAGAGAGTATAGCTTTGTCAAATTTTTCATACCACTGTTTTGGTGCTTGCTTTAAGCCATACAATGATTTGACAAGCTTACACACTTTATTTTCTTGCCCTGGAGCAGAAAATCCTTCAGGTTGTTCCATGTAGATTTCTTCATTCAAATCTCCATTAAGGAAGGCAGTATTAACATCCATTTGATGTATTTCGAGACCTCGCAACTCTGCGATTGCAATAATCATACGAATGGATGTTATTCTCGTAACAGAAGAATACGTATCAAAGTAGTCTAGACCCTCCTTTTGTCTATACCCTTTGATGACAAGCCTTGCTTTATACTTATCAATAGTACCATCCGTCTTCATTTTTTTTTTTTTTTTTTTAAATCCATTTGTAGCCCAATGGCTTACAACCAGGAGGAAGATCTACCAGTTCCCAAGTATGGTTTTATAGAATAGAATTAATTTCACTCTTGAATGCTTCTTTCCACAATGGACCATCTGGTGATCTAATAGCTTCATTATAGCTTTGAGGCTCACTTTCTATAACATAAGTTAGAAAGTTTGGACCAAAAGATTTTGAGGTTCTAGCTCATTTCCCACGTCTAGGCTCAAAATCAACATTTCCTTCTTGGGTTTTATTAGTTTCCCCAATAGTCTCAAATGTGCGTTTTTTAGAACTATATTCCTCTTTACAAGGAAATATATTCTCAAAGAACGACGCATTTCTAGACTCCATGATCGTGTTCTTGTGTATATCTGGGTTTTCAGATTTATATACAAGAAACCGATACGCACTACTATTATGTGCATAGCCAATAAATAAACAATCATCAGTTTTTGGACCTATCCTTTCTTTCTTAGGAGTAGGTACAAGAACCTTTGCAAGACACCCCCACATTCGTAAGAATTTATAGGAAGGTTTTCGACCATTCCATTGTTCATACGGGGTTTTATCAACTTTCTTTCGAGGTACCTTATTTAAAATGTAATTTGCAGAGAGAATTGCCTCCCCCCACAAGTTCTGTGGCAATCCAGAACTTATCAATATCGCATTCATCATTTCTTTTAAGGTACGATTTTTCTTTTCAGCCACTCCATTTGATGGAGGCGAATAAGGTGCAGTGGTTTGGTGAATAATTCCATTTTGTGCACAATAGTCACCATACGGTGCTACATATTCACCACCTCTATCACTTCTTAACACCTTAATCTTTTTTCCGAGTTGATTCTTAACCTCTGTCTTGTATAGAATGAACTTATCCAAGGCTTCATCCTTACTTTTTGGCAAATTCACATAGCAGTATTTATAAGTGCTATCACCGAAATAAGTAATAAATACTTATTGCCACCATCTTCTTGGTTCTCCCAAGGCTATCACATATACTAAAATAGTATACTCAATATGATGTATTCTCCATCATATGTCTACCCCCACAATTCCTAGTATAGGACAATTTCAAGTTGATACAAGATTTTATCATTGTCCCATCGCGATAAAATTCCAAGACCTCATGACCTTACTTTATCACGACCAATACTCATGTTCATGCCTCGGTAAATTTCAACCATAAATTTTTTTTTTTTTTTTTTTTTAATAAACCAATTCTCATCTTCATGAACCTCCATGATATTTTAAGTATGTGTAAAACTTTAAAACTTTCAAAATAATTGCAACAAAATGGGTTACAAAAATAACACATATATATATATATATATATATTTTTCCACATCTAACGAGGCAGAATTTTCCATATACATCTTCTCACCATTAGTCTCTTGGACTTGACTGATCACAGTCTTTGAGTCCACCATCTTATAGCCGAGGAATCTCCCCACTACAAATTTCTTGGACCCAATGTCCTTAGTTTTGTATTTTCTGTCTAAGGACTCCCGCAGTTCCTTAGCAGTGGTCTTAACACTATACACATTACAGAGTGTATTGTGTAAGCCATTCAACACATAATTTCGGCACATAAAGTCCGAGTGCTTCATAGCATCAATAGCTAGCACAACCTCTTGATCTTGTTCTTTCCCATTAAATTTGTCGGGTTTGTCCTCGGAGTTCAACTCTTGTTCATTTTTATTAAATTTATCGGGTTTCTCCCCGAGGTTCACAGGAATCATTTTGATTGAGGGAACTTTAACAATGATCGAACCAATCACCACGGTATTGGTAGCACCATCGGTCGCAACCAAGTTCAAGGTCTCATTTGCCATTTCTGAAAAATTATCACAAGAGAAAAGAAATTAAATATAATATTTTTCCCTTTTAATTTTAACAGCAGCAGAATTTCTTTTTCCAAATAATCATTAGAAAACGAATGAATTTTAAGATTCTGCTCGCGTAGCCCCAAGCAAAACGCGATTCTGCACACTTTTCGTCTAATGCAATTTTTTCAGATTCTGCACCGTTTGGCCAGAAAACGAGGATTACAGTAGCAGTTTTTTGTAAAACTGTTTTCAAAAAATCATTTTGTTTTTCCAAATCTGAATCTGTTTTTGTTTTGTAGAATATATATAATCTGTTTTAAGATTGTTGGAAATATTTCATTGATATAATAGAATAAACAGAAACAGATTCTGGATTACAATTTGGAAAACTAGAAATTGAACAGAAACAGAATTACAATATGTAGACAAAGCAATAACAGGAAAACTACCACAAAAATAAGAACAACCAAACCGAGGCCTGTGATTTTATTCACAGTTTCCTTAAAACAGATTCGCCGCCTCACCGGATTGTGCTTGAGGGAATCGTCGGCGTCTGTCTCCCAGGATACAGCGGCTTCTAACAGCAGTACTAGCACAACGTACAACTGCTCCGGCGAACCAAACTATATTCTGTGACTCTCTCTCTGAAACTGGAATGATGAAGATGAACTCTTTGAAGAACAGTATACAAAAACTGTATTGGATGTGTGTATATTTCTGAAGGAGATTCATTCATGCATATAAGATAGAGTGGAATAAATCTGTGGATTAATTCACAGCAGTTCAAGAACTTCAAAGGTTGTAACTACAACCTCTTGGAGTTCTGTAACTCTTAAACTTTTCATTTTCTGTCACATGTTAAGTATGACAGAAATTCCAAAGGTCTTTTGCAACTTTGAAAAGTTCTGGGGTCCAAAAAGAAATATTATGTGCGGGCCGCACGGCGGCGGCGGCGGCGGCGCGCGCGCGTGTGTGTGGAGTAAACCCAAAGGGCCTTAGGTCCTTCCCCTTCCACAAAACTGGGTACCCCTTGGGGCCCAAACCCAAGACTTGAAGTAGCGTTATAAATACACTAGAGGCTACTTCTAGTTTTCCTATGTGGGACAAGGCAAGTTGTGAACCTCTTTCATTTCAACAACTCCTTGTATGGGGCAACCTTTAACCTTTAATTTCTCATTCACCCATTAATATTTTTGGACATGTGAATATCCAAACTTCATCTCCTCATGAAGGAGAACACAAATCCACAAGGACCCCACTTAAACTCTAAGTGAGTCCCACTTTTCTTAGCCCTTAAACATGGCCAAAACACATATTTATCCAACACACACAACACAATTCATAACACATTCCACATATTACATGTACGAGGTCCTTTTCGTGTTGTACTTGTGCAAATTTTCTTTACCGGGATGGATTTCAGTTGCTTCTGTATCTATTTAATGCACAACTGATTAAACATGTGCCATGACTGCCACTCACCATGACCATTCCTTGGAGACTAGGTTGATGTACCTAATGGTCAACGTTAGGGGTGCGTTTCGGCCGGAACGGATCGGAAATACCCATTTCGAAAAAAATTTCAAAATTTTCGAAAGCCAAAAATGCATTCCGAATTCCGTTCCGAAATTTCGGAAATTCCAAAATTATTTTCGATTCCGAAATTTCGGGAATTTCAGAATTTCCGGAATTTCATCAGATTCGGAATTTTTCGGAATATTTTCGGAATTTTTCGGAATATTCGGAATTCAAGCTTAATGGGATTTCACTTGAAACTTGTAGGCCTTTATAGAAGCACCTCACATCCCATATTTTGTGTTTTTTCGATGTGGGATGAACACAATTTTCGGAATATTTCGGAATATTTTCGGAAAAGTTTCGGAAAATGCAATTTCGGAATATATTCGGAAATTTTTCGGAAAAGTTTCGGAAAATTTTCGAAAATTTTTCGGAATTTTCGGAATTCTGAAAACAATTCCGATTCCGATCCGATTTTTTTCGGAATTTTCAGAATTCTGAAATTCGGAATGCATATTTAGTTGCCAAAATTGGAATTTTTCGGATCGGAATCGGTCGGAATCGGAATTTCCATTCCAAATGACACCCCTAGTCAACATGCAAATCAGTTGCCCTGTGAGGGGATTCATATAAATCAAAATAAATGAATTATTGAGTGGATGTGCTAGAAGTTTTATCAAGGGTCTGTTTGGTAGTGGTCAAAATTGGCTCATGTAATGACTCAGTCACGTTATTATATGATTTTTCATGAAAACCAGTAGCGTGTTGATTCGATGAAGAACTAATAAGACTTTTATATCACAAAAAAACATGGGATAACAACATTTAACATGTTTAAGTTAAATATTGTATATTTGGAGAAATTATTGTATGGTCCTAATCCATTGCCACATAGTGGTCCCGACCATTAGAGCGCTGCCATGTGTCCAAGTAGCGTGGGCGTAGGCGCGTAGATAATAGGAGACAAAATGTCTACACTTGACCACATGATAATACAGTATTGGTCAGGACCACCATGTGCTTATGGTCCAGGACCATGCAATAAATTCTCATATATATATATATATTTGATCTCAAACAACATTTCATTCATTAGAACAAGGTAGATCCCAAGTGGAACCAATACAAGCATCAGAAAAAGAAAAATATATGAGACAAACAAATAGCAACAAACAGAAAAACATCATAAGCCGCATTGCATCTCCTATTTTCAAAGATATCTCGGACTTTGGCACCGCAAAAAGTTGGGACCGAGGAGAAGCTACCAACCAACATCCACTGACAAAGATCACGTCAAGAACATCACGACTGCATCAAGAGCCCACCCATGCACCAGATCTGACGAAAAAATGTTAGATCTAGACGAACGGACGGTGGATCTAGGCACAACAATGAAATCAAAGGATCTTGCCGAAAAACCCAAAAAAACAAGCCCCACAATAGGGATCAAACCCCCCCACAAGGGGGGGTTGAACTCTCCTAAAGAGAAACATAGAGAACCAAAAGAGGAGTGAAACCAGGCTCTCTCTTGAGACCATGAGAGAACCTGGAGGTGTGGGTGAGAAGAGGAAAAAAGTCGGAGAAAGATGAAGAAAGTTCAATTGCTCTAGTTTTTTATGTAAGAATAAAAAAATATAATCAGAACCCACAATTTCCCATGAACCGATTTGAATCAATAATTCTCATATATGTGATTTCCTACAAATTCAGCAGCTTTCGAGCAAGAAAAGAGGCTTTACTGCTTTACATCTGTCAATGAGCAAGTCAATCAACTCAAGAGAACTCAAGAATTTACTACAAAAACCCATACATAGTCCTTCAAATGAGAAAATTCCAATGGATTTGGAATAAGTTCCTTTTGAGTAATAACATCAATGTGGAAAGCTAATTAGCCACCCACTGAAGCTTGTGCAGAGAGTCTGGCTATGGGGAAAGTAAACAGAACTTTGTGGACAGATGATAGCAAAGAAGAGCAATGGAGCCAGAGGAGAGAGAAATCTCTCCAGAACCATATAACCCATCACCTTAAAAAGTGAGGTGATTTGAAAAAAAAGCACAACATACTCTGCAAAGTCCATAACAATACAAAGAGATCCTTTTATGAGCCCCATCCTTTATTTCCTTTCCTTTCCTTTCCTTTCTATGATCAAGCTAATGATACTTTTTCAAGTCTTATCTTTTCTTTTCCTCTTTATTTCTATTCCCTTCTTCGAAATAAGGAATCAGAATATGAATTAGGGTGAGGGTGATGAAGAGCAGCTGGGTTATCACCTTGACATTATACATTCAACTCAGAGATGAAAAAAAACCAACTAGCAGTTGACCCCAACAAATGATCAGATTATTTTCCTTTTCCCTGGTTTTTAATGTATTTGATGGATTAACGAGCGTAGAAATTCAATACAACTACATACAGTTGATAGAGATGATCAACTTTGGTAACTATGCAGAGCAACAGAATAGACTTCTTCTCCTTTCTTGTGATCTGCTATGCAGTTTCATTCCAGACGACCGCGAAGGGGCAGCTTTTGCCAAACACTTTGCTGCAAAATACATGCATCTGTGAGCACAAAACGGACGTTGAAGAGATGGTCCTTGCATTAAGTTCAGAAACAGAAGTGATTAATTACCAATTTCATAAAATAGCTCGTTTACGTTCTGCGCAGTTTTTGCAGAAGTTTCAAAGAAAAGCAAACCATTTTCTTTAGCATATTGCTCCCCTATCTGCAACAGTAGTAATTGAAACAAGAAGAGAACTCGTCTTCAATAACAACGGATTTTCAGAAATATATCAAAGGAAAATAAAGAAATCGCTTTTTGCCCTGTCAGATACAAAGTTGAAGTGTGTCATTGTCATGAAGAGGCGAACAAAGATGCTCGAGACAACTGAGTTGATGTCTTACCTCTGATCAGAAACAAAATACAAATACACATCGAATGTATCAAAATGTGTACACGTTTCAAAATGCAATGGCCAAAACATGAGAAGTTGGTTCATCATCCAAGCCTAGGTGTGAGGTCCTTAGAGAAGAGGCATATGACTATTCCACTGTTGCATGTGTTTAAAAGCTATGTTTCTTGTAGCCAACAACAAATTATTTCAACGGGTATTGTTTTGGGGAATTGAAATATGGGAGCATTTTTGTGCGTAATAATAAAATTTTGACAGCTTAGTTAAAAACCAATATAGAAGAAAACCATGAATTATTTCTTCAAAAGCACGTTGTGGAACTTGTTAGCTTTGACAATTGTAAGGTAGAAAATAAGAGTAGGTTGGGATAGAATTCGTTATACGCCAAGGTGCTCAAGAAAAAGGAGCTTGACCACACCCCTACAAACTGTGAAGGGTTAATTACAGTACCACCCCCTGAACTATGACCCTTTTTCACTAACACCCCCTAAACTTTAAATGAACAGACTCACCCTTTAAACTATCCAAAATGAACAAACTCACCCGCTGAAGAAGGGGTTTTAGTGTCAACAAAGGATAGTTTAGGTTGTGAGTTTGTTCAGTTTTAAAGTTTAGGGGTGTTAGTGAAAAACGGTTATAGTTCAGGGGGTGTTAAAGTAATTTAATTGTGAATGGTCATGATTTAAACTTTAATGAAAGAAAAATATTCAGTTGAACATACCTCATTCTCCACCTCTCTTTTTGTTTCCAAATCAGCCTTGTTTGCCACCAAAACCATTACCAATTTTGGATTTCCTACAATAATATAAGATCAAGACACCAAAAATAAGCTAAAGAATTATGAGGTTCAAACAAGATCAGACGAGGCTAATGTTTTTTTTATCATGAGAAGCACAGCTCATTTGATAAAAACATTAGCTTCATCTGATATGAGCTTACGATTACCATCTATTTACTTGCCAGTAAGAAAACAATTAGAGCACATGTTACAGGTTTCAGTTCGTTTACCTTGTCTTTGCAGTTCTTGAACCCACTTTTTGCCTCTTTGAAATGAATCCTTAAATCAAAACACCACATACTTTACTGGTAAGTTGATTGTCACCCACTCGTGAATAAATAACAGAGATGCAAATACTAACAGTCCATAATATAGTGAAAACAAAATATTTGCGACTACAAATAACAGAAAAGGTTAATGTACAAGTAAACCTTTTAGATCCACTTTGTTAAAAAACCAACCCCACCATTAATATATTTGGATAAACATCAACACATTAAAAAAGCTACCATGCTTGTAACGTCAACCAAAGAACATAACCCAGGAGACATATCAGTAATAGCTACCATGCTTGTAATGTCATACACCACGATAGCAGCACCTGCGCCACGATAGTACATTGGAGCTAAGCTATGGTACCGTTCTTGTCCTGCTGTGTCCCATATATCAAATTTTATAGTAGCTTCATTCAATGATAAAACCTGAGTGAAGAAGGCCGCTCCAATTGTTGATTCCTGAAATTTATGTTAAATGTCAACGGTCCTGTCATACTAAATGTAAGGCAAAAAAGATTGAAACAAAGAAAAGAGAAAAAAAGCAAGGACAAGTGAACCTGAAACTCATAGAATTGGCCTTTGACAAATCTCAGCACCAAACTGGTTTTGCCAGTTCCCATATCTCCAAGAAGTACCTGGGAAACGCTTTAACAGACTCAAACCTTTGTGTGCTATTCCATTGATTAATTGATCATTATATAAAAGTTAGTTAATGTACTCTAATAATCTCTCGAAAGAATTCTCCCAAAAGGAATAATCTAACCCTCCATTTGTCCACTGAACGGGTCTAAAGTGAACCTGAAAAGCCATCCGGTCCAGGAGACACCTGAACATTAGTTTAATTATTTTGCTTTTTTTTTTTTTTTTTTTTTTGGGCTAAGAATTATTTTGCTTTCATAAGGACATGAAAAGAATCATCTCCACCAAGCCAAGGAGGTGAATAAGGGATCAATTCGGTTGAAGTTTCAAGATCTCAGTCCCGAGTAATGAAAAGTCTAAATCTCAAACTTCGCTGTGTTTCTCAGTTCTATATTTTCACATTAACATATCAGAGCATAAGAATAGAAACTAATTACCTTTCTACACCATCAAATTACATGGTCATAATTGGGACTGTGATAAGAATATTTCCATATTGAGAAGGAAAAGAATTCAACATTAGAAAAGTCAAACTGGTGACATCAAGTTCGAGTTGAAGAGTCAAATTTGATTGGTACAACAAAGAACAGGCCAGCCAGAAAGGGAGTTACTAGAAACAAGTAAAGTTATTATTACCTAATTTATTTTTCGACCTTTTTCGCTTGGTTTGCCACAAACAAAGAAAAGAATTGAATTGCAAATTCTTATGCTTGGTTTGACCTAAAACTAGAATTGAATTCTTGCCAATTCTACCCAAGTGTTGTTTTAGGGGGTTTACCAATCCGATCAAAAGAGGTCGGATTTGTCAAGGATTCAATTCAATTCTATTCTATTTCAAAATCAAACCAAACGGATCAGATTGCAACAGATTAGACAAAAAAGTATCAATTTCTACATCATCACACAATTAACTCAAGAAGTCACCAAAAGGGTGTTTCGTATTTTATATATTCTGGGAGTACATAATGCTGAAGAGAAATATAATAATCATCGTACAGTACTAGACAAATTACACACGGGTCGGTCGGTCTCATAAAACTACAGTACTAGAATAGATAGATACTCCTAGATGTTAGTAGCTTGTTTGTTCAGTAACTTAATTAAACCTTTTAAATTCTAAGCTGCATCTCGAATTATGTAGTAGACTTGAGAGAGTACATCTCTGAGTTGAATTCATCAGATTTCAGTCATCAACCCCCCTTAATATATAAACACTACTACTTCAAAAAAGAAAAAAAAAAAAGGTACATATGGAAATTGAATAGTGCAAAAATACCAAAAGGGAAGACATACCCACCAGCTTGGCTTGTATGTTCTTGTTCCTCGCCATTTCGATTCAATCAATGCCTGAAATTTTTTTTAGAGAAACTGGATTGAAAAGGAAACGTGAAAGGGTAGAAAATGAAAAAAAAGGGTTTTATAATTTATATGGAGTAACTGAGAGAAAGGGAGAGAACGTTTGGTTTTTGCTGTTTTGACTGTTAGTTGGTTTTCCTTATCGGATTCTGGATCCACCTACCGGCTCGGCACGGATCCCCCCTCCCTTACACTACTACAGTAACAATTTCTTTAAGGTGCTATATGCTGCATGTGTAACCGGTTCGATTGTCGAATCGGTTCTCTCTTTTTTTTTTTTTTTTTGGTGAAAACTCAATCGGTTCTCTTCATTTCATTATTTTTGGTTCATCTTTTCTAAATGGTAATGTATAAGAGTCCCTGACTATGCTATTTATAGTATTATATGCATGACTCTTAAAAAACTATGGGTAAATTACAGAATCATCTCTTAAACTATGATTGTTTTTCATTAATACTTTTTAAATTTTAAAACTAAACAACTCACACCCTCTGAACTATCTAAAATGAACAAACACATCCGCTAAAGAAGGTGTTTTAATATATATATGAAAAATTTAGTGGGAAATCCCATTCTACCAATGTTTGTTATAATAGATCCACCAATTGGTACTTCCCAATGAGAGACCCTATAATTGTGAATGTTGTTAGAAATTAGTCCACAATCCCCAATTATAGATAGTTTTAGTGACTTTTTTACCCCTATACATATACACAGGCATACATATATAGAAATATATATATATATATATATGGTAATAACTCTATTATCCAATTGATTTGCATATCAAATATATGGAAATAAAATCCCATAACTTTAGCCTTGTACATTATGGGTCTTTTGAATATTTCTAACGCCATTTTTATGTGGGTATCCCATTTTTGTATGTTCTACCAATAATCATTGATCACATAACATATTAATCTGTTACTATGCACCATACATTTATGCGAGTATTGAATTTTACACTGCAACTAGTTCGTTTTACACTGCAATTGGTTCATTAGAGTGAAATTTTACACTGCAACTGGTTTGTTTTTACATTGCAACTAGTTCATTAGTGTGAAAATTTTATACTGCAATTGGTCAAACTCAATCCCATAATCTTGCATATATTTTGGGAAGTTACCAAACTTATTTTATACTGCAATTGGTCAAACTCAATCCCATAATTTTAGGAAGTTACTAAATCTTGCATATATTTTAGGAATTAAGTTACTATATGCCATAATTGTAGGGCTTTATACGTTAGAATCTGTTTAATATTACACATATCTTTTTTAATTTCGTATTTCACCATTCTTGGGTGATCTAACAGTCATTCATCACCATCACCCAAAAAAAATTGTGTTAAATTTCACACTAGAATGAATATAAGTGTTAAATTTCACACTCATATTCGAGTTATTCAACAAAAGGAACACCGTCTTATCACAAATTCATTTGCACATTCATTTTTACACTGACTGCAATATTTCATTGACATCACATTTTTCATTCACATAGTATACAATTTCGCAGAATAACATGTGAAACCAAGAACATGAGTGTTAAATTTTACACTACAACCTTTTGGACCACAACCTTTGAACCACAACATAATATACAATTGGGTTCCATTGTATAGCTTGAGAGAGAGCAGATCCGGTATTGCCATTGTTGTTGAAACCCAGAAAGGTTCCAAGAATCATAAGTCAAAACATCAACCGGGTTCGAAACAATCACCAACATCGAATCGGGCGAGTACATCGCAAGTTGGGGCACAATAATCAAGAACACCCTTATTCCTCTGTATCAAGTTCAGCCTGGACTCGCCGAGGTTCTGCCTAGCACCGGCGATGACGATACAGAGAGCGGATCCGACGATGATCTTGGTCCTCAAGTAGTCCAAGTCGGCCATGATCTTGGTCCCCGGGAGGAGCGCGACGGCGTGTTTGAGACTGAGCATCTCGCCATGGAGTTTATCTGGCTTGCGTCGACTAGCGTGAGGTCGCCGGAGAGGTCCTGTGTGAGGATGATTTGAGCTATGGCCTGAGCTTTCTCTCTCTAAACAGGGAGAGAGAGAGAGAGAGAGAGAGAGAGAGAGAGAGAGAGAGAGAGAGATGCATATATAATGTGATTTATTATCATTTAGGTAATTGGGATTTGAATTTTGAAAACTCCTAAAATAGTTGGGGTTATTAATTGCAGTTTTGAATGAGAAATGGAAAGGGTAGTTTGGTCCAAATTTTGTGGTGTGGACTTCAGACGAAATTGTTTCATACGTTGGGCCTATTGCAAGAAACCTAGAGTAAAATGGACATTATACTAATTAACTCTATATATATATATATATAATGATATTTTAGAGGATTAGTTTATTCAATTTTAAAGTTTAGAAGTGTTTGTAAAAAATGATCATAATTTAAAGGTTGTTATTGTAATTTACCCTAAAACATTTCTTTGACAAACCAATCAGATGTTGGTTTTCAAGTGAACGAGTTAAAGAAACAAATAGTACAAGATTGAACCTGGTAGTACTATTCTAAGAAATCCAAACGAATGCTAAATATTAATCCACAATATTATAATGGGGTGTCATATTTTTAAATGGAGAATAAAACTAAATGTCACCTCGTTAAAATAAAATTAATACGGAGTAGTGTTTAAAAAAAGGGGTAATTACACTGACCTCCCTCGAGGTTAGGTCTAATTACACTGACCTCTTTTGTGGTTTTCAAAATTACACAGACCTCCCCTGAGTTTAGAGTTTAGGTAACAATTTGCCCCCTCCGTTAACTTCCGTTAGTAAACCGTTAAATATAATTACACGGACCTCCCCTGAGGTTTTCAAAAGTACACAAACCTCCCCTGACTTTAGTATTTAGGTAACAATTTACCCCCTTTGCTAGTAAAATACCATAACAAGACATGCTTAGGCCAGCAAATATTTGTGTTAATTTTTTCAAAATACCCATATAAGCTTTCCAAAATACCCTTACTCTCGCTGTATGTTTATTTTTCTGCTCAACAAAAAAAAAAAAAAAAAAAAACTGCCATCCACATGTCATGATCCCATGCAAATATGGGGTAAATGTATGATTGAGATTATAGGGTCACACCACATCAGCATGCTAACATGGTGTGATGGGCTCACTAAATTTGAAATTTTACAAATTAGTCATGACCCCTTTGGAAATAGGGGATATACGTCTTGCCTAGATTAGAGGGTCACACCACATCAACATACTAATTTGTAAGACGTATATCCATCTAGACAACACGTATATCCCCTATTTCCAAAGGGGTCATGACTAATTTGTAAAATTTCAAATCTAGTGAGTCCGTCACACTATGTTAGCATGCTGATATGGTGCGACCCTATAATCTTTACCATACATTTACCCCATATTTGCATGGGATCATGACATGTGGATGGAAGTTTTTTTTTTTGTGGTTGGCAGAAAAAACCGTAAAACGAGGGTAAGGGTATTTTGGAAAGCTTATATGGGTATTTTGAAAAAATTAACACAAATATTTGCTGGCCTAAGCATGTCTTGTTATGGTCTTTTACTAACAAAGGGGGTAAATTGTTACCTAAATACTAAAGTCAGGGGAGGTTTGTGTACTTTTGAAAACCTCAGGGGAGGTCCGTGTAATTATATTTAACGGTCGGAAGTTAACGGAGGGGGAAAATTGTTACCTAAACACTAAACTCAGGGGAGGTCTGTGTAATTTTGAAAACCACAAGGGAGGTCAGTGTAATTAGACCTAACCTCAAGGGAAGTCAGTGTAATTATCCTTTAAAAAAATGGAGTACAAGGAAATAGTATATTCTCGAATTCTATTTCTTTGTACTGAACACAATCTTGTCTATACGCATTCTTTACCTCGTCTACACTTTTAAAAAGTAGTCTCACTAAAAAAGATTAAAAAATTGGGTAAAAAAATCTTATCATATTGGATTATTTAAGTTTAAAGGACGAACAATGTCTAATTTTGATCAAAAGTTTCTGACTAGAGAAACCATATGTCTATTATTAACTAATAATAATTGTAAACAACAAATGATACGTCTAAACACATCAAATCCTACACAGCCCTAGATTGGGTTGTCTTCAGTCGATAGTTTATCTAGGAGTCTCTTTGAGTCGCAGCCGTGAAAGACTCATTGTAGAGCTGGCCAAGTTGGACTAAGACTATTATGATAGATGAAGAACCCTTTTATCTCGACCGTAAAGCGGTCGATCGGGAGTAACAGATTACTTTGACTATTGTGGGTATATTAGGGGTGTAAGATAAAATCGCAAATCGAAAATCGAATAGTCGGTTCTAAATATATGTACAAGCTAAAACCGACCGAACACCTAAAAAATCGACCGACTGATTTACACCCCTATTGGTCAATTTTCAAACACCAAAAAATCCAAAAAAAAAAAAAAAAAAAAAACCCGACCGACCGATTTACACCCCTAGGACATATCAACAGCTTTAACCAAATTCAGATCCAATCTACCTAGCCCTCTCTATCAATTTTGTGATCGCGCGTATTGCGTAATTTCTATTAATTCAAATGGTAGTATCTTATTATAATATAAAGGCCTCAAAACAACTACTCCGTAATAGGCAACCAAGCAGGGGCGGCATACTTGGAGATGGCCCCTACAAAAGTTTGGGGAAAACTTTGTACCGATATGTAATTTTGATAATTAAATTGTTGGCCCTACAACTTTGAAAAACTTTTAAAATGTATATGTAATATTTAAATAACCAATCCAAAATTTAAAATGTTAGGTTTTGCAATATCTCACTCGTTTGAGATAATCAGGCCATGGGACTTTATGGAGGGACTCTAGGGACCATATGGGACACAACCATGCCAAAAAATTGGACCCTTATTGGAGTTTTGTATTAGACCCACTTCAAAATCAAAATATCAAAGTTTTGATAAAAACTTGGTTAAGCTTTAATGGCAGATTCAATTCGAGTGATCTACGGGCGAATCAAACACCTATAGGCTCTGATACCAATGTAGAAAAATATGCACGCAAGCATACGAGTCGGGTTTAGGTCACTTACCTAGCGGAATAACCCAACGGATCGTCGAACAGTGTTGTTACGAGCCCAGCGTCTTCACCTACGAACTACTGCTCCATGTTGCCTTCGTGTACTCCCTTATGCTTCGCGTAGGTCGTGAAGATCACTACTAGAGCGGTCTTCGTACGTATCACGTGCTAAATCCCATGGCTCCTTTGGTGATGGCCAAGAGAGAGATGAACCGTAAGGATAGAGAGAGAGAGACTAACGTGAGAGAGAATGAGAGGCTGCTGAAAGTTATTATTTTTATTAGGTTTTCCATGTAGTAAATATGTGTATATATAGGCACATAAAAACCTACAGGGCTTAGGACTTCAAAGCCCATTACTTGGTGTCCAAGTCAAGCCTCTTTGGACCTAGTCCAATAACATGTGGGTGTCCGTTTGGCCCGACCACAATTTGTTACATCATTAAAATCAAGGCAAATTTGCCTGTATTGAGCCAGAGTTCTTTCTATTTTTTTTTAATCATTTATCCACTCTCATTAAAGGTATATGAATGGTTATGCGGTGCAACAATGGTAATGGACTAATGGGTTGCGCCGCCTTGATCTCGATCTCTTCATTTCATTTATTTTATACATACACTTTTTTTTATGAAAATTTATTAAGAACTGCTATTAGCACTCTATGAATGGACCAATGCACTCTATGGACAGTATTGACTCTAAAGCCAACCCAACTAAAGTCACCAACAATGAACAATTTTTTTATTTTTATTTTATTTTATTTTTTTTTTGTGTGGTACATATGCTTCTATTACACACAACCAAAAAAAGTAGAAGGAGCTGAGAATGTATGTTTATTTGAAACATGAGTTTTTCATTGCTCACTAAAAACGACTCGCTCAATGGACGGGTGTATGCGCATTTACATTGTGAATATATTGAATGTGTGCTAGAGTTTTTCCCTATTTTACAATAATGCAACCTAACTATATGCATTGAAAAACTTGCACCCTAATTGACTAAAAGTTGAAGTTGCTCTTGTCATTTTCGAGAAAATAAGTATATAAAGACTTGATGCTGGAAAGGTTTTATGCAGAATGATTACCAATAAAAATTTGATATTCTCTTGAATTTTTGCTTTAAAAATTCTTTACAGTACTCAATCTACAAATGCACGGGTTATCAACTAGTTTGTCGTAGTATTTTAACAAACTATTGGCTCCACTAGATGGTTATACTTATGCATATGGACTATGGCTATAAATTAAGGGTGCTGTTATTGCCAAAACAGAAGTTGCTAACGTCAAAGCAACTTAGTTTGAATGGACAAAATAGTCCCTTTAGTGAAAGTAAAGTTGCTAAGAGGGGTAGGAGATATTTTGTCGATTCAAACCAAATTGTTTTGACATTAACAACTTCTGCTTTGACACTAACAGCACCACTAATTAAATTAAGATGATAGGAGATTACATTAGTGTTGCAAAAATGTGTAGTAGATGAGCAACGTCGCTATGTAAGCAATGGTTTTTTTTTTTCTAAATCATCGCTATCATAATATTTTGATTTCTTGTTATTATTTTCTGTAGTTAATACACTTTCTTCTCATTAAAAAGATTTCCATTCTTTAAACAATTTCGAAATTATAGACTGTATTCATTAGACAAAAAGTCCGGTATTAGCTTACTTCATTATCTTTTACTTTCACTTCCATTTACATCTCTCTCTCTAAAGTGTTTCTTAAACAAAATATGAGCAGCACTTCCATTTTTTTTCCTATTATCTCTCTATCTATATATCAAGTCTCTGTAAAATTATACATGTAGAGTAAGAAAGTAATATTACCTATCCAATTTGAGTGGCCATAATGAGCATCTAGCTAATGTAAGAGTTATGCCATCATTCTCAAATTTGTATTTTTAAATGTAGTTCACAACGTATGTGACAGCAGGTCTACTTGATTTTAATTGAAGGATATTAAAGTGATCCCATTATTATTGAAATTGGTCCCTATTGTCACATGTGTTACTTTTTTGGTACAATGTATTAGAGCAGAATGTCTGCTAGCATATATAGCTAGTGACAAAGAGCTACGCGATTCAACTAAGCATACAAAAAGTTCTTGGCTATCAACACCAGTTATATTAGGCTGTTCAAGAAAATCGAAAAATTGAAAACCGACTGAAACCAAACCGACCAATCGCCGACAAAACACCGATTGGTCGGTTTTCAATTCCAGAGTAGTGCACAAGCTAAAATCGACCGAAAACTGTCTAAAACCGGGCTACTGAAAGCGAATGATCGATTTCAAATCACTAAAAAATCGAAAAAACCGACCGTAAACACTCCAGTATTAGCTGCTAAATATATATATATATATATATATCATAACTAGTACCCTCCTTTTTGGTATGCATTATGGTTCCTTTTTGTATCTAATTCTCAAAAAGAAATCTGCAATCTTCGATAATAGCTCTCAAAGAATGATTATCTTGCATTATCTTTAGGGAGTGTATGGTGTCGCATGTGTTGAGATCCTATTTAAAATATAAAATTTGAGAAGCATAGTATTACTATTAACTACGTAACAAAATTTTGTACTCTATTGTGATATGGTCACAATAGATATATATCATAACAAAATTTTGATTCAGACTTCCATTTTCCATCATATAAAGAGTGGACAGTAATGGGCTGCTGAGGTCCAATTTGTCCTTTACGAAAAGTGGGCAAAGGAGGCGTGGAAGACGGGAAGTATTGGAAAGCGATCCAAACCAAAGTCTTATCGATCGCTTCAAGGCCGGAAGATATAGATCCACATAAAGGCCTGGCCTACACAGTTCAGCGACGTCATTTTTTTAAAATTTTTTTATTTTTTAACTTTGGGCTGAGTATTTAAGTGATGAAAATATTAAGTGATTATTTACTAAGTGATGAAAAAATAAGTTACGGAGTATTTTTTTTTAGCTAATATGTTTAAGTACTAAAATTTTAAGTTAACTCAAACACTTCTATTTTATAAAATAATCATATTTTTTCCCTTAAAATCTGCAATTCATCAATTAATTTTTAATTTTTAACTCATCCAAATGGGCTCGAATTCTGTTCGAATCTATGGTATTACTCTAAGCTGAGATCAAGGGGTGACCTAGTAGTAAGAGTTTTTATCCCACCTACAGTTGTTTGCGGGTTCGAGTCTCATGTGTTGGGTACGGATTGGGAGAACACTACTTCCCCTTGTGCAATGCATAATAAAAAAAACAATAATGATATACCCACTCCCTCAACCACACCCCCAACCACATTCAGCAAATCCTGCCCTTTAATTTTAGTGGATCCTATGTGAAATTCATGTGGAACCGACAAGAATTAAAGACAATTAAGGGTCAATATGTGTTGAATGTGGTTGGAGGTGTGAATGAGAATGTGGGTGTATCATTACTCTAAAAAAAAGGGGGCACTTGGTCTAAAAGGTTTCTAGCAAGTAATATTTAACTAACCAGGCCCACAAAAATCTTCAACACCTTCTAAGGTCATCAATGGTTTTTTAACAAAAAAGTTCATTGTACCTGCCACACTACCATCAACAACCATATTTTGTTAATATAGATTTAAATAATAATAATAATCATATTTTTTTATATAAAAAAATTTGATATTTTTTTGGGTTGACGTCAACTTTTGAAATATCTCTAGCTAAAATGGGAAATTCAGAGACACTTCGGGGGCAAATGTCTGAATTTTCTTCTTTTTTTTTTAAATCGAAAAATTTAGATACATTTCTATAAAAATATGTCTGAATCTGAGAAAAAAAAAAAAAAAAGGGAAAAAAAATGTAACTGAAACTGAAAAATTCAGACATATTCTATGAAAAAGTTTATAAAAAGATTTCTGAAAATGGCTCTGAATCTAGAGGATTTAGTGAACACGCATAATGTTGTAGTGTTAACTTATGTGTCAAGACACTACGGCTGACTTGGCAAGGAGTGGGGCTTCCTTAATTGGGGTTTCGGGTTCGAGTGTTGGTAGTGGGACATTATTGCCCACTATTTGTGCTTGAGTTCTCCGGCTCCTTCCTACTTGTACGTTTGTGTTGTTGTGGTGATGCGCTCGCCCTTTTAGGCAATAGCTATGACTCAAAAGTGGATATTCCACAGCGTGTGGAGACTCCTATGATCACGCCCAAAGGAAATTACTACGTTTGTAGCCCTTTCCCATACTTTTTCTTAGGGGAAAAAAAAAACCCTCAATGTGTCAAGTCGATATATAATTTCTCAGTGCAGGCAAGTATTTATTAAAAAATCGTCAGAAGTCAGAACCCTATGGTGAGAAGCCACGTGGTCAATGGGAGAATTCTTTAGCACACCCTTTTGGATTATATATTAATTATTAATTTAATTGAATTATAACATTTGTTATTTGCGCCTTTTTATTTCGAAAACTCAAATTCAAGTGCAAAGCTTGATGTGACATCTATTTCACATTGTTTAAACACAAGACTTTTTTGGTCCTTATATATACTCTCATTTCATAAACTTGTAAGCATTGTATTGGGGAAAGGTTCTCTCACACGCTCGCAAGGGGGTGGGGGGTGCAAATCTTTAATTCGGACCGTCCGGTTTAGCTTGAAAATCGTGACTTGTGCTGGTGCGCCCTGCAGATACGAATGCGGCTCGATTTGTACTCTCACACATACGGGTAGTCATACCATTTTGACTATTGGAATTCTGCACATGTTAAAAATATTACAAATATGGTTAATAGAGTTTTTAATCTTCTCCCTCTCTAGTTCTCGAAAACTGTTCTGCAAATTCTCTTTATGTTTTGGAGCAATTCGGAGCACATAGCGTTGTGTTGAGAACGTTTACACCAAGTCATTAACTCCGAAGGGGCGGAATTGTTCTACATTGAGTCACTGACGCCGGAAATAAATGTTTCTTACCAAAACCACCAGATAGTAATTACGTGAAACCACCTTCTTAATGTACCGAAGAGTTTTCCTGGTCAGTGAATTCATCACTAATAATTTACTCATGTGATGGTACTAGGGGTGTCATTTAGAACGAAAATTTCGATTCCAACCCATTCTGATCCAAAAAAATTCCAATTTTGGCACCAAAAATTGATTTCTGAATATCAAAATTTCGAATTCCAAAAAATCTGAAGAAAAAAAAGGATCGGAATCGGAATTGTTTTGAGAATTCCAAAAATTCCGTCTTTTTAGAAAATTTGGAAGAATGTGGACTTATTTGTCCCACATCGAATAAGAAGATAAAGGAGAGAGTAAGGGTGTCACAGCCCGGTCCCACAATAGCGGAATTGGAGCCCGTGGCACGCCACCGAGGCTAAACCAATTCATTAACGTTCCCAAAATTAGGTTTGAAGAACACACGCAGCGGAAAAACAAAGCACATTTTTAAAATCAGAGGTTCAGTCGACTGGGTCGGGACCTCAGTCGACTGAAGCAAGCAGAAACAAAATGAACACATTAACCTTCAGAGGTCCAGTCGACTGAGGCATGGCCCAGTCGACTGCTTTTGCCATAATAAGAAGCAGTAGCTAAACTGTACTGTCCCGTCGACTGCTCGGTCGACTGCTCCGTCGACTGCTTTTACTATTTTAAGAAGCAATAGCTACACTGCACTGCCCCGTCGACTGCCCCGTCGACTGCTCCCCTGACAGCAGCCCATTCTGCAGAATTTCAAGTTTTAAAAGCTTCCTAACTTTCACCAATGATCAACCACTCAATCCAAACTCAATCCAAAGTAATCCTAGCTATATTAAAACATTTCTAAAGCAGGATTACAACATGTCACTACTAATACAACGGTTTAAAATCCATTCTATCATACGAAGTTAAACATAAGTTAAAACGATAAAAATTCTTATTACAACATCCTATTGTCCCAAAACTACAAAGTTAACATTCAAGTTGCCTTCCAAAAGAACTCCCAACCCACGTACTCACTTCTCCGATTCCTCGCCAGCATTAACACTTGAAATGGTTATTTGAATAATCACAGATATTCGATTTGTTTAAGCTAAAGCTTAGTGAATAAATCAACATATGTACATGAATGATAAACATGTCCGCATTCACATCTCTACATTTCATACTAGTCGTCGGAGACTCACGTGCCCGTCCATACTCCCAATCCACGACTCCTCGCCAATAAGTCAACGCGAAAGGGTAAGACCCACGATTCTTCTCTTCAATCGTGCGACCTTAATGCCTATATCGGCTCCACAAAATGGCACGGTGACCACGTGCTCCTTCTGACCCACATAAGCAACTTAACATGCTCAAATACATATCACCATACTCACGGTAATCAAAACATATCACCGTGCTATTGAGCCTACTTATCAATATAAATGCCCAATATGAACTACACAATATATCTCTAAGAATTAATACATGCTATTCACACAAAACATGAATACATGTCAAGAAATCATTCCAAAAACATAGTTGAATCACTCACCTCCGATTTACGCTCTTATACTTCGATCCAAAGAAAACCCGTGTACAAAGAACGTGTGGAAGTCGGTCTAGTACAATTCCTATGGATCAAAATTCCATTTATCAACTTTTATGAAAAATTCTATAAAACAACTTTTCGGAAAACTTAGCCAAACAGGCTCTAATAGGTATCAAAACGAAGCTCTTACCTCGAGGAGCTCAAATATGAAATATGGGAGAAAACAGACTGACGGAAGGTCGTCGTTTGGCGTCGCAAAGCTTGAAGCAACTAATTCTCCCTTTGGCCTCCCCCTTGGCCTCCTTTTGGAATTTAGGTCAAGAACTTATGAAAATATCTCAACCATCTCTATCTATATATAGGCAAAACTCTCGGAAATTACGTTTACCTCCCCACGAGTTTTCAAAACTCCTAGTCAGTCTCTGAAACTTTCTATACAGCTTACTTATAGCTTTATAAGTGAAACCTCAAAATTATAAAAGTTTTCGACTAAGTTTCGTTTGGTCGCTAAAACACGAATTTATACATGACGTTTTCGAAGTTGCTAATTAGCCTACCAAATTAATAGCGTGTTCATTCGTTCTCACCAGGATACTAAAACTAACAACAGATATAAATTCTAAAACAGAAAATAATACAGATATTGAAATACACAGGTAAACATTTATTTTCAGATAAACATTTAAAATGTTCTACAGTGACCGTCTCATACTCGGAGAGACTTCACAAACAATCAATCCTCAATCACAACAGTTTCAAAGGGTTCTCTAATACAAACACCCAAATCAACTCGTGAGTCAAAACTCACTCAACCATGTGTCATAAGACACGCCACATCACCTTATCATGCATGCCAATGCAATGGAAAGCAATAACACAAATGCGGGTGTTATAAAGGGACTCTCCATAAAAGCATGACTTACCTTTTCAATAGTATTTGGGTTCCAAAAATTCCAAAAATTATGAAAATTTCGGATTCCAATTTCGAAAATTTGGAAAATTTCTGAAGAATTTCAATTCCAAAAATTTTCAAAAATTCCAAAATCGGAATGGAAAATGGAATTCTAAAAAAAAAAAAAAATCAAAACAAAAATCGAAACACCTATTTAAGTTTTGAAATTTTCGAAATTTTTTTTCGAAAGATGGTATTCCGATCCGTTCCGACCGAAACACACCCCTAGATGGTACGTGTTGGATTAGAAGTCAGAACCCTATGAGAGAAAGGAGAGAGTAAGGGACTCTCTATAAAAGCATAACTAACCCTTTCAATAGTATTTGTGTTCCGAAAATTCCAAAAATTATGAAAATTTTCGATTCCAATTCTGAAAACTTTCGAAGAATTCCGATTCTGAAATTTTTTGAAAATTTTGAAATTCCGAAATCGGAAAGGAAAATGAAATTCCGAAAAAAATCAGAATGGAAATCGGAACACCTATTTATTTTTCAAAATTTTAAAAAAAAATTCCAAAAGAGGGTATTCCGATCCGTTCTAGCCGAAACACACCCCTAAATGGTACAATGCTAGATTTAATTACAATGTCTACCACCATATAAATAGGACGCTCATGTGGTATGTAGAATATGTGATATCATAATTAAGAGACTATCTCCATGTGGATGTTGATACTTTAGTGTTAACACCTTGTGCTCAAACGTTGTTGTGTCACATAAAATTGGTCTATTAGTCTCCTAATGTAGGTTGGACTCCACTACCCTTTTATTAGCCAATAGAAAATATGCCTAATTAACAAAATATTATATAAAAGAAATAACTGCTCTGGAGGTTTCAAAAACTAACGATGGAACAGTTTTCCAAAGGCAGTTATTTTAGGGCCCTCTTCTATCCTCTATAATATATACAACTTCCCCTTGAAAAATCTATCCATCAATTACAGTAAAGTTTGTACTTATTGAGAGACAGAGAGAAAAAGGAGAAGCCTTATATCAAGTGTTCAATTAAGGGGTTTTCAATCACTGTCTCTATCATTATCAATGGCAAACAGTACGCACTTAACTTTAGTATTAGAGAAATATTGAGATGTATTAGATTCAAGATTGATCTGTACATTTTCCGCATGATAGTATGATTATTTTATCAATTATAAACTTACAGTTAGTATTAGAGCTTTGTTTAGATTCAATACATCTTAGAATAAAAGATATTATAGATGTTAATTTGTGTTGTTAATTGCAACCGTATGCCATCGATAACAAACCCCTCGGATCTGGTCGTGATCTTAT
Source organism: Hydrangea macrophylla (assembly GCA_033977485.1). Lineage (NCBI taxonomy): Eukaryota > Viridiplantae > Streptophyta > Magnoliopsida > Cornales > Hydrangeaceae > Hydrangea > Hydrangea macrophylla. The sequence goes on along the minus strand of CM066988.1, from coordinate 141,009,635 downwards.
CTATACACTGTCACATAATGTTTGTGAAACCATTACAATTCATGAATATAGATGTGCGTGTATATGTGTTCGTGTGTGTATTCAGTGGAGTAATTAATTTAGTATACCTAATGTTCATCAATTGGGTCCCATGAATTGTTTAATCTACGTTATGGTGTATATACACATATATACATGTTTTGTATGTTATTTTTTGAAGTCAAAATTTTGGAAGGCATGAAGAAAATGCAACTACAAGTACTCAGTAGATTCTTTTCCTCATTTGATTTGGAGACTGACTCTATCACATGTAAAACTTTGTTTTTATTTTAAAGTTTCCTACTGATCTATATATTTGGCTAACTTGAAACAAAAGATGGATAATATTAAAGTATGCAATTTCATTTATCCGTGTACATAATTGAAGATTTATTAAATCAGAATATATATAAATATCATGGTGATATATTTTGGAATGAACTTTGAATCGAGTGACTACTTTGTGGGTTCTTAAGTATCCAATAAAACTAAATTTTCTTTTACATTATAATTTATATCAACATTGGCTACTGTGTATAAATGTTTGCTTATATGCTAGCTAGAAAAATTAGTGTTCATTATTTAAGTTGTTTTGTATCAATAATTAAGAGTTATTACTAATTATATATAATTGAATATTTCAATCACATAAAGGAAAGTTTAATTTTCGTTTTTTTTTTTTTTTTTACATTATAACAGTGATTGAGTTAGTAAATGATAATTTTAGGAATTAAATAATAACTCTAATAAAAGGGTTAGAGAATATTGTTGGTTATTTTTATATTTATAGGGTTTATTAATTCGGTAGTCACCAAAGTGACCTAGGCTATTGAGCCTTATGAATGTACAGCTACATGAAAGATCAGTCATTAAGGGTGATATAAAAGACATTAATATTCTCAATGACAGTCATAATTAGGAGATTGGGACTAGCCCAAAGGAGAGTCACTTTCAACTAACTATGAACTGGATAGGGTAATATAATTTGTGTTACTTAGTACTGAAGAATTGGATACCTAAAGGTAACATGACTAACTATTAGGTAGATCTAAATTATATTAGACCTATATAGGTGATAATATTTTGCACCTATAGAGTGGACACTATATATGCTAAGGTTTTCACCCAAAGGTGGAACCGATGTGATATCAATCGTTCATCTGTTTAGAATTTATAATTCTATATTATGGATAGACTCAAGGACTTAACGTGAGCATTGTCCTATTTTATTTCAATGACTATTCCCACTTCGTTGGACTCTCATGCATAGAGCATTCCAACTCTCAATGGGTCAAACTTCTCATAATGGTATAAACAAGCCAAATTCATACTAGGTGTGTTAGATCTCGACATGACACTTTTGGCTGAAAAACCTGGGGAAGTTACTGCTAATAGTACCGCAGAATAGGTTGATATTTTGAAAGCCTGGGAGAGATCGAACAGACTTAGACTTATGTTTATGAAGAAGACCATGGCTAATAACATCAAGACCTCTCTCCCTCAAACTAATAGCTCATTGGAACTATTGACTGTTGTCAGAGAACATTTTAAATCAGCAGATAAGTCACTTGCAGGCACACTTGTGGCAGAGTTAACTACTGTCAAATATGATGGTAATAGAGGAGTTTAAGAACATATCCTTTATACGACTGACAAAGCAGCAAAACTTAAGCACTAGGAATGCAAGTGGATGAATCCTTCTTGGTGCAGTTTATTCTCAACTCACTCCCTTCACAGTTCGGCCCATTCCAAATTCACTATAACACTCACAAAGACAAGTGAAATTTGAATGAGCTGACTGATATGTGCATTCAAGAGGAAGTGAGATTGAGACAAGCAGAATCCCACTCTGTGCTGGTTATAACTCAAGGAGCTAAAAAGAACGGAAAGTTTGTAAAAGGAAATATATTTCCACCAAAGAAAGGAGATGGACCTGGGAAAAGTAGCCAGGGCCGTGGAAAGTTCACTGTCAAATGTTACTTCTATGGCAAGAAAGGACATGTAAAGAAGGACTGCAACAAGCGTAGAGCTTGGTTCGAAAAGAGAGGTATAAATCTTTCTTTTGTATGTTATGAATCAAATCTTGCTAAAGTTCCTTCTAATACTTGGTGGATTGACTCTGGGGCCACGACTCATATAACAAATTCGATACATGGATTCCTTACAACCCGGAAGCCTAAAGATAATGAAAGATTCATTTATATGGAAACTGTCTCAACAGAAGTAGTAGTTGTTGGAACCTACCACCTACTCTTAGAGATGGGTCATCAAATGGATCTTTTAGACACTTTATATGTACCTTCAATTTCTAGGAATGTAGTTTCTTTATCTAAGTTGGATGTTACTGAATATTCAGCTTTATTTGGTTGTGCAAAACTCAGTTTGTTGTTTAATTTCGTTGTAGTTAGTACTGGTATTTTGTGTGATGGTTTGTATAAAATTTCTTTGAATCATGAGTTTGCACAATCTTTAATAGTCCTGCATTCGAATGTTGGTTCAAAACGTGACCTAATTAATGAAAAGTCTTCAATCTTGTGGCATAGGCGACTGGGGCATATCTCCAGGGATAGAATTGAGAGATTGGTGAAGACTGAGATTTTGGATAACCTGGACTTCACTGATTTTCAAGTGTGTGTGGAATGCATTAAGGGAAAGCAAACCAAACACACTAAGGAAGGTGCCACAAAAAATACTAAGCTTTTTGAGATAATTCATACACATATTTGTGGACCACTCTTCATTCCATGTTTTGCTGAAGAGAGGTACGTTATCACCTTTATAGATGATCTTTCTCGCTATGGTTACGTATATCTAATACATGAAAAGTCTCAGGTCGTTGTAGACACCCCATTTTGTCGGCTAACAGATTTAGGAGGCCACAAGCATGCCAAACCTCGATGATTAGAAAGATCGGATTTTCAGAGATTGCCTCTAACTCTCAAGAAGTCAAAGAATTTGCATAAATGACCAAAATGCCCCTAAAAACCCAAAACTCTCCAGATTGGCCTAGAATCTCAAAAATCATTCGATGTTGTTCCAAACAAAAAAAATGTATTTTAAAAGATAAATATTTGAAATCGTAAGCTCCCAGAGACCCCCGGAAGTCCCGAAAGTTCCCGGAAAGTCTCCGTTGATCGGTTTGACAAAGTTTGACCAAAGTTTGACCAAAATCATCCAAATTCACCCAAAAGTTCCGAGATCATCCTAGATCATGTGAAAAGTCTTAAAATATGTTTTAAAAGAAAATCGGACGGAAACGCCAGTCTTTGGAGGCTCCCAGAACTTCCCGGAATTTTTTGGAAATGCACTGTTTGACTGATTTGACTGCAAGTTTGACCAAAAATCAAAATCTCCTTTTCAACATTGAAATATTTTTATCAAATACTAGAGGTCAATAGCTTTCCAACGGTATATCGCACATAATTTCTGGATCTAAAATGAATTTGTTATGAATTTCTGAATATGAAAAATGCGATCAATTTGGCTTTTATCACGAATACCGTAAAACTTTCCAAAGTGACCCAACTCCAAACTATTTTTTATGGAAAGTAGACCTCAATACCTTTCCAACGGTATATCACAATCTCAATTTGGACTTTGTATGAATTTTCTGTGAATTTCGGACGAAATAGGGCCGTTTCGTGAATTCCGGGGGCCAAAATGCAATTTTTGGTCAACGGGGGAGTTGACTGCCGCGGCGGCACTGGCCCACTGCTGCGGCGGCAGTGGCCAAGTGCCGCGGCGGCACTCTGAGTGATTTTTCATTTTTTTTTGTAATTTTTGGTTAATTTTTGGATTTTAATTCAAATTTTCAACAAAAAAAACGACATAGTTTTGATTATTCCGAGATTTTGGACCAATTAGAGACTTTTTAAAATTCAAAATACCTCCCCAAGTTGGCCTATAAAGGAGACCCATTTACTTTCATTTAGAGGAGAGCTTGGAAGCCATTAGAGAGAGATATAGAGAGTTAGGGAGAAAGAGAGAGAGAAGTATAGATTTTTTTCTTCCAAATCCAATCCAAAATGTGAGTTTCAATTAGTTTTCTAAAAACTAAACTTTTATTTTCAAGCTTTCAATCTATCTTCTTCATCTTCTTTGAGTTTCCTATGAGTTAGAGAGTGATGTACTCACCCATATACACACATATGAGAGGTTGAATGCTTGTGGTTCCACCATTGAATATCATCTATTGATTTGTTCATTTGCTTGCTTATATATAATGTTCATCTCTTCTTACCTCATTTCTTTTTTATTTTATTTATTTACTTACTAGTTCATCATCATCTAGATGATGACATGAAGTTTGAGGTGAGTGAATCCTTATGGATAGTAGCTCTTGACCTCAAAAACATGTTTGATAGAAGATGATTATAACTTCAATACCTCCAAGGTATCCTTGAAGTTATGTTCAAATAAAAATGAATCTCTCCAATAATGTTGGGGGTTCTTGATGATGAGTTTGATGTTGATATTCCAAGAGGTTATAATCTCTATTTGATGTTGAAAATATACTTTCAAAACCTCTATTTCAAAACCCCTCTCAATCCCTCTCATTTTGATTTCAAGAAAGAAAACTCAAGTTTTTTCCCAAAATCTTCAAAACAGTGAGTGATCTGAGTTCAAAGATTTCTCTAGAACTCAATACTCAATGTATGGATGCAAGACCACTTGGAAAATCTTCCTAACTCATTAGAGAACACCCATGATTTTTGGTTTGACTTGGAAATACTTGAAAATGGTCCATTTGGACCCAAACATTCTCTCCAGATATTCTGTTTTTGCTGTCACAGCAGCTTGGTCTACTTTCAACTTGTTTTACAGAACACTTTTCCAAAAAGAGTGGTCCTAACTTATTTTTCCCTTGAACTTCAATGTCTTAGGGAACTTTCTGTATAATATGGGCCTCTATATCATTTGTTTGCATTTTCCAAGATTTTTTGACATTTCAGTTGACAGTACGAACTCTGTTTCTGAGTAACCTTCATTGTTTATTTGATTTCCCTCAATCTGTAATAGTTATTAAAGATTGGCTTTTTGGGTTGTGTTCTAGACACAATAAGAAATATCTCCATAAAAAATCATGCACTGAAAACATTCCTAACCCCTCTTTTCAATTTTCAAAAGATCTAGTTACTGTTCTGTCCACTATTCACAGCAAGCACATTTTAACTTTCATTCTTTGATTTGATGCTTATATGCATTCCAAATTAGTTCATATCTTCATAAGTAGTTCATACTACATTTGTGCATATCCCATGATGATTTCATTCATACATTCATTCATTCTCTAGACTTTTAAGTCATTTTAGGAATCCATGAACACAAAGCACACCACAACCTTGGCACATTCTAGATACATACATTGCATCCATGCAAAGATTTGGGGCTTTGGTGACTCCTAATCTAAGAAGATTATAAGGAATGAACATGATCACACGTCCATGCTTTCCCTCGATCTAATCATCTTTTCTCATCTGTCCCGGGGATTGAGAGGTCTTCTTTTCTCAAAGATTAACATGCATCATACTAGCTTGCTAAGGATATTTTGATTTCTTTGATTATTTTGTTTCAAGAACAATTCATGTCCCCTTTAGATTAGGGAAACTTAATTACTTGATACATGATTAGACGATTTTTCCTAGGTTTATTTGTGTGATTTTTCACTTTATATTGTGTGATATTTGGCTTAGATCTTATGAATAATATCTTATCTTTAGATCTTCCATTTCAAATTTTCTTATGTAATGTAATATACTATCATAAGTATTAATTGTCGAACCATACATAGTATGAGATGATTATTTGGATGCTAATTGAGGCCCGTCGAAAGACGGGGCGAGTTGAGGGTGTTTTAGTCGCGACAAAGGCTCATTCCTCTCTCGTACCAAAACCCCGAGCCAAGTTCTTTGGTTATCAAGGGCCGGTGCCCTTTATCCATTTGGGTGAGTCAAAATTAGGTTTCTTGGTTCCTTAAAGACCAAGTGGCGACTCTGTATCTGTTTTCAACAGACCTTCCTTTTCTTTCTTTGATCCAAACAAGTTTCAAAACAAAAGAGGTGGAACGTTGTGTGTCCACAGTCGTTGACATCCTTGAAGTGTTCATTACTGAGGTCGAGAGACAGTTAAATAGAAAGGTTAAAATAATGAGATCTGCTAGAGGTGGTGAGTTCTATGGTAGATATGATGAGACGGGCCAAAATCCTGGCCTATTGATCGGGAGAGAACTAATCCTAATTATACGCTTTACCGTGCATTTGTTAGTGCCTTTTTATCTTGTTTTTGTATATTTTTACTTCGTTTTCTAGTTTCTGACAGGTTTTGGAAGAAATCAACTAAACCAGGATAAACAGGGTGAAAAGTCAGAAAGAAAGAAGCTGAAAAACCAATGTCGTGCGCGCGGTCCGCGCCCGCGAGAATCCAGAAGTCGCGCGTGCGATCCGCTCGCGCGAGACCCCCAATAACTCGCTCGCGCGATCCGCGCGCGCGAGACCCCCAATAACTCGCTCGCGCGATCCGCGCGCGCGAGGTACCAAAAGTCGCGCTCGCGCGATTTGCTCGCGCGATATGCCCAAAAACCAAAGTTGCGTATTTCAGTATACTGAAGACTCCTGTGCAAACGAGACTGCTAAACGACGTCCAGACTGTAAATTACATACGTTTCAGTTCGTTTCGGGTTAGGAAGCCTTCCAAAGCTTGTATAAACTCTATATAAACTCTAAATTTACTCAATTATGGGGTTGGCAACTATTATACACATTTATATACAGCCATATACACATACTTCCAGCCATTGAAGAAGAAGGAAGCAAGGAGAAGAAGAAGAAGACCAAGGATTTCCATGGCCTCCTCCATCAACTACTTGCCGATCTCTACTCCTATGGCAGCTTAGATCATTGATCTAGGGTTTCAATGAAGCCCTAGATGAGTAATAGGGTTTTATTTATGTTTTTATTTTAGTTTTATTATGTATGGATGACAGTCACATGTTTAGAGGATTTTTATAAATAAATCGTACTACTATTGATTAAATCATTGCTTTCAGAATTTATTCTTGTCTTAGATCTATTTTGACTGTGATGTGCTCAACGATCTATTCTTGCTGTGCTTGTTTAGGTTGTTTACATGTGATGGTGCTCTATTGATTCGTGCTATCAAGTATCCGAATAGTCCATGCCTAGGTTAGATGGATTAGATCACAATCCTAGTTTAGTGTGAGATAATTCGTGCTATCCGCAGATGGATTATGTTGGTGCTTGAACCATGATTATCTTCTTGTCGGAGGAATTGGGCTTGTAGCTACAATTCCCCATATTCATCCAACGTAATAAGCTAAAGTAATTCATAAATATTCCTATTATGAAACTAGTGGTGGATTTGCGATCCTAGGTTCCCTTTACATATTCATTAAAAACACTTTTAATCGCTTTCATAGTTTAGATTTACTTTTATTATTATTAGTTTAATTAAATTCAAATTCAAATCCGTTTTTCCTAATTAATTAGACTTAGGTTTTAAAATTAAGTCGCTGTAGTAATCAATCTCTGTGGGTTCGACCTTTACTTTCACACTACAAATCTTTAGAAAAGTAAAGAATACTTTTATATCTTGATTATGACAAGATCAATTTTTGGCGCCGTTGCCGGGGATTGCATTACTACTCTTAGTTTTATAATCGTAGTTTAGTTAATTCGTAAATATTAGATTAGTGTTTATTCTTCTTATTTTCTGTTTTTGTTTTTAGTTACTAACTTGTTTTCTTTTATTTTGTAGTCAACGTTTCCGAGTGGAGCGGCTAATTACATCAAAGGAGCTTACGCAAAAATAATACAAATAAAATAAAATAAGTTGCTTCCTTTGGAAATTCGCTTTAAACCGCTGTAAGTCAGGGCGCTGTGACGCACTATTTGCATTAGTTTAAGGTTAATTGCACTGCATTAGCTAGGAAACCCGGGGCGCTGGGCTTGACTCGGTCATTGCATTACAGGATAATTTGCATGCATCATAGTAGTTGAGTGCTTGTTATCTTAGTTGCGTGATTGCTTGCTCTTTGTTTTTTTATTTGAGTCAGTCTTTGTTTTTAATTTCTTTTCTTTTCTTTTAGTTTATGTTAGGTACACGTTCAAACAAACCGGAATTACAACCTTTAGACTCTGAACTTGAATGTACATTAAGACTTAACAAGTCTTCAAATTTAACTTCTGGAACTAGGTTTGTAATAGACGACGATTTGACACTAAAACCAACGTCGTTATTTGAATCTGAAATACGTAGTACTCTTCAAAAATTAAAGAAACCACGCTTTAATAACATAGAACCAATTAAAATGGCAGACATTGGAAATAATAACGACAACAACCGAAATAATAACGGAGCTAATATGAACAATATTAATATACCGCCACCACCTCCACTTAAAGATTATTTTATTCCGACGACTTACACGCCACAAACATGTATTGAATTACCGGAGGCGACGGCATCTCACTTTGAGATAAAGTCGTCTACCATCTCGCTGCTTCCATCTTTCCATGGCCGTTTAAATGAAGATCCATATAAACATTTAGGAGATTTTCAAGATATATGCTCTACGTTGAAAATTCAAAATCTTACTGATGATGAATTAAAAATGCGGCTCTTTCCATTCTCATTAAAGGACAAAGCTAAATATTGGCTCCAATCTTTGGAGCCAAACACTATTAGAACATGGGAAGACTTACACACCGCATTTTTACAAAAGTTTTTCCCGATTATGCGTACAAACCAGATAAGAAAATCCATAACCAATTTTGTAATGCAAGATGGGGAATCACTTTACGACACGTGGGAAAAATTTAAAGAATTATTACGCTCGTGTCCACATCATCAAGTTCCTAAGTGGCAACTTGTGCAGGTCTTCTACGAGGGACTTATTCCCTCTGTTAGGAATACCGTCGATGCCGTTTGTGCGGGAACTTTCCTACACAAAAGCGCCGACGAGGCTTGGAAAATGTTTGAAACGTTAAGCGAGAATTCGATGCACCAAACGGTGTCTGTCCGTTCGGAAGGATATCTGAATCAACCTAAGAAGGATGTAAAATTCGAGTCAAGTCAATCAATTGAAATAAAAGAACTATCTAACAAACTTGATCGACTTTTAACAATGAACCAAACGACAGCCCCACCCGCTCGTGAAATCTGTGCATTATGTTCCGATCCTTCACATTCGATACTTGCATGTCCATCGGCGAGTCAATTTCCGGAATTCGTGGAGCAACACATTAATTCTATTCATCAATACCCACGAAATAATTATAATGCAACTACTAACAATCCGGATGCGCCATGGAGAAACCATCCTAACTTCTCGTGGAAAAATAATAATAATAATCCTAATGAGGCGACTAATTTTCCTAATGCGTATCGACCTCAGTTTCAACCTAACCAATACCAACAACCGCCTCCTAATGCTAATCCTTCAAGGGGAAATATTTTTGAGGAAAAGGTGTTGGCGTCCCTTAAGACTATTGAAACGCAAGTACAGGCACAAGCACAAATAGTGCACTCTCATACACAATCCATTGCGAAGCTTGAATCCCAAATGGGACAACTAGCCACTGTAGTGAGTCGTAGAAACGAGGGGACGTTGCCTAGTCAAACAATCCAAAATCCTAAGGGACAGTATGAGGTTAAGGGGTCGAATGAACAAGTCAACGCCGTCTCAACTAGAATGACTACACGAGAGGAGGTGGTAGAAATCCCTAATAAGAATGAGAATGTGATAGATATGAATATCAACTCTAATACGAAGAAGGGTGAGGATGTGAATCAAGGTAGAAAAGAAAATGAATCGGTCTCAACAAATTATATTCCTAGAATGCCATATCCACCTAATGTTGGGGAGCCGTCTAATCTTACAAATAAAAAGTCTAAGGTTGAGGATATACTCGAGGTGTTTAAACAAGTCAAAATAAATATTCCTTTCCTCGATGCTATAAAACAAATTCCTGCTTATGCTAAATGTTTAAAAGACCTTTGTACTCAAAAACGCAAAATACGTAATCATACTCCTAAGAAGGTCTTCCTCACGGAAAAAGTTAGTTCAATATTCCAACACGCTCCTCCAAAATATAAAGATCCAGGTACGCCTACGATTTCATGTGTCATAGGTGACACTATCATTCATCGGGCTCTCCTTGACTTAGGAGCGAGTGTTAACCTTTTACCCTATCACGTTTATAAACAATTAGGTTTAGGGGAACTTAAGCCTACGGCCGCTACTATTCAATTAGCGGATCGTTCTGTTAAAATACCTAGAGGAATCGTCGAAGACGTGCTAGTAAAAGTTGATCAATGTTTCTATCCCGTTGATTTTATGGTCCTTGACACTGAACCGGTGCTAGATGCTAGGAAACACACTCCTGTCATTCTTGGTCGTCCATTCTTAGCCACGGCTAACGCACGTGTTAACTGTAGAACAGGGGTGATGAAAGTGTCGTTCGGGAATATAAAATTAAAATTAAATGTTTTTAATGCTGTTGATCAACCTCCCAAAGACGATGATTATCTAGGTGTGGAGGGTAGTGAGGTTACACGGAATATTGAGCCTAAGAACGTAATAAATATAAGTGCGGGAAATAATGTAGAGGATGATGAGTGGATGAATCCTAATACTTCGGACCCTAATGTTGAATCTACTCGAAAAGTAAGAAATCGATTTGAAAATACTGATAAAACGTCGATTGAATTAATTCAAAGCGACGTAATTTCTGCTTACCATCGAGTTCTGCCTGACATTCTTAGGGGTACGAAGGCTGATTTACAACCGCCGTAAGTCTTGAGCTAGAACGGTCTAGCTGAAGACGTAAAAGTTAGCGCTTCTTGGGAGGCAACCCAAGCTTTCTTTCGTTCGTTTTTCTAGTTTTTGGTCGTTTTTGAGTCTGTTTGAGTCTGTTTTGGACATTCTGGATAGGTTTGGGGGTTGGAATTAATTTATTTTAGTAATATATACATAATTTTAGTTAAAAAATGAAAAGCACCAAATTCGCGCGCGCGGCCCGCTCTCGCGAGACGTCGCTCGCGCGGCCCGCTGGCGCGAGATTGCCCCTTAGATGTTTTTCTTTGCTTTTCTTTTTATGAGGCCTCAGGATCTCCTCGCGCCTGGAATCGCGGGCGCGAGGGACCTCGCTCGCGCGAAAGTCAAAAAAAAAAAAAAAAAAAAAAAATTTCGCTGGGAATTCGCGCGCGCGACGGCCGCTCGCGCGGACCGCGCGCGCGATTTCCCCATTTTTGCATATTTTCTTTTGTTTTCTTGTATCCTTCCCCCATACCTGCTTAGGTATTTGTTCCATTTCTATTTTTGTTTTGTAAGTTCTTTTCCAGCAGGTTTTTGATTGTTTACTTAATTCTGGTTATGTTTTACAGTATGTTTTAGTTTCTTTTCTAGTTTATTTTCTTATGGATCTTTATAGTTTTGTTTCTTCTTATAGTTTATTTAGTTTAGCTAAGTTAAAATTCTTTTAGCTGTTTTTATTAGTTTATCTGTTTAATTTTCTTTTGTTAAGAAGTAACAGGTAACATTGAAATTTATAACCATATTCCTTGGTGTTAACCTGTATATGCTTGTCAAGATCGAGGTACTATCGTTCCTTCCTTATGTACTCTCCTTTATTTCATTTTATTGTTTCATTGGGGACAATGAAAGGTTTAGGTTTGGGGGTATGCACACACATGCACATTATTTTATGCAAAATTTTAAAATTTTCAATAAGTGTGTTTAAATAAACGATGTTACCTACGGTTTTGCAATCGCTAGTCGATACTTCTTGTTATGTAATGTGATTTGTTATAGAATGATAAACAAGAGAATATGTGATTAAATGTTTGCTAAAGTTATGATGAAACGTTTTAGGTTATGTATCATTTGAATCGTAGTTTTATATCATAGATTTGCACATGAACTATGCACTGCACGTAGTCGCTTGAATACATGTTGGTTGTGAACTATAATATGATTCAGATTTCTAGATAACACATGGTGGAGACTAAACCTGGTGAGCTTTTGAGCCTATCTTTTCTATTTAGAGGGTTATAAATACATATTGTGTTTGTCGAATTTCATTGAAATAGCGCATCTACTTGTTGTTTAGTCTCATTATTCTTGTTTTGGTTGATAGTCAAGTTAAAATAATTGTTACCATGCTAAATAATCTTCCGTCGTAAACATTGAAGAACCATATAACCCTAGGAAATGATTTTAGGCCTTCTTTGTATTTTACCGACCGATAAAAGATAAAATTTCCTTAGTTCGCCCTTTTGAGCCATTAAAATGCCATTTCTTTCTTAAATTACCGTTATCCTTGTTTTTGCTCCGATTTGGCCAACTTGGAGTTCACCCCTGAAAGATTGATCAACTTTTAGTGGTGTTAAGGCGATGTGTGATTGAAAAGAAAAAGACAAGATGCTATTGGGGTGGTTGCCGTGTTATTTATTGAATATTTGTTTCAACAGCAACGAGAAGGAAAAAGGAAAGGAAAAAAAATAAAGAAGAGGAAGGTTGGAAAAAAAAATGAAAGAAAAGAAGAAAAATGAATGAAAAGGAATGAAGAGAAAGAAAAGATGAAAGTGTGTAAAAGGCGAATGAAAGAGATCGAACATGCCTTATGATGCCATTCGTAAACCTACCCAATTAATCCGTTCTATCGTTTTTCATTGCCTGAGCCACAATACAACCTTTGAAAAGTCCTATTTGATCCAAGGAAACATGGTTTGGATATGAAAACGATGGGAGAGGGATTAAAACATGGTAATGATTAATTTCTCTTGATTATTGGCATCTTATCCATGAGACTACTGTTCTTTCGTGTCATGCGTCTTTTTCATGTCATATGTGAGCATTTCTCGTTTTGAAAATATATTTCTTTTACTCACATATATTAGAAAAAATTACACCTGTTTCTGAGTGTTTTACTTTAGAGTGTAATTCATTGTGAGATTCGTAGTCGAAGCATAGTTGGATGGTTATCCGAGTTATATTCTAAGTTTATGACATGCGCGTGTTCATTTGACTACCATATCACACACGTGCAATTTTATGAGAAACTCTATTGATTTATACGATGCATGTGCTTGAGATTGTTTTTCATGATGTTTGTAGACGTTTGATTCCGTTTCTTCTTGTTCATTATTCTATTTCAAATCTTTGTTTTATAATAAGGAGTATTGAATATTATGTTCTTTGTTTTTAATAAAACTTTTTAAATTAATAAGTTAATAAAGATGGTTGTGGGTAACTTGTTGACGAGAACCCTCACGAGACTTCACTCGTCCGACTAGGGACACCTAGGGGTTTAAAAGGCTTGTTGCATACGCTAAATGCAATCGTGATCCATACGAAAATGGAATAGATTTTTATTAGTAGTTTTTATTTTTAGTTTTGCTCGAGGACTAGCAAAATGTAGGTTTGGGGGTGTGATCGGGAGAGAACTAATCCTAATTATACGCTTTATCGTGCATTTGTTAGTGCCTTTTTATCTTGTTTTTGTATATTTTTACTTCGTTTTCTAGTTTCTGACAGGTTTTGGAAGAAATCAACTAAACCAGGATAAACAGGGTGAAAAGTCAGAAAGAAAGAAGCTGAAAAACCAATGTCGCGCGCGCGGTCCGCGCCCGCGAGAATCCAGAAGTCGCGCGCGCGATCCGCTCGCGCGAGACCCCCAATAACTCGCTCGCGCGATCCGCGCGCGCGAGGTACCAAAAGTCGCGCTCGCGCGACCCGCTCGCGCGATATGCCCAAAAACCAAAGTTGCGTATTTCAGTATACTGAAGACTCCTGTGCAAACGAGACTGCTAAACGACGTCCAGACTGTAAATTACATACGTTTCAGTTCGTTTCGGGTTAGGAAGCCTTCCAAAGCTTGTATAAACTCTATATAAACTCTAAATTTACTCAATTATGGGGTTGGCAACTATTATACACATTTATATACAGCCATATACACATACTTCCAGCCATTGAAGAAGAAGGAAGCAAGGAGAAGAAGAAGAAGACCAAGGATTTCCATGGCCTCCTCCATCAACTACTTGCCGATCTCTACTCCTATGGCAGCTTAGATCATTGATCTAGGGTTTCAATGAAGCCCTAGATGAGTAATAGGGTTTTATTTATGTTTTTATTTTAGTTTTATTATGTATGGATGACAGTCACATGTTTAGAGGATTTTTATAAATAAATCGTACTACTATTGATTAAATCATTGCTTTCAGAATTTATTCTTGTCTTAGATCTATTTTGACTGTGATGTGCTCAACGATCTATTCTTGCTGTGCTTGTTTAGGTTGTTTACATGTGATGGTGCTCTATTGATTCGTGCTATCAAGTATCCGAATAGTCCATGCCTAGGTTAGACGGATTAGATCACAACCCTAGTTTAGTGTGAGATAATTCGTGCTATCCGCAGATGGATTATGTTGGTGCTTGAACCATGATTATCTTCTTGTCGGAGGAATTGGGCTTGTAGCTACAATTCCCCATATTCATCCAACGTAATAAGCTAAAGTAATTCATAAATATTCCTATTATGAAACTAGTGGTGGATTTGCGATCCTAGGTTCCCTTTACATATTCATTAAAAACACTTTTAATCGCTTTCATAGTTTAGATTTACTTTTATTATTATTAGTTTAATTAAATTCAAATTCAAATCCGTTTTTCCTAATTAATTAGACTTAGGTTTTAAAATTAAGTCGTTGTAGTAATCAATCTCTGTGGGTTCGACCTTTACTTTCACACTACAAATCTTTAGAAAAGTAAAGAATACTTTTATATCTTGATTCTGACAAGATCACCTATTTGCCAAATTTATTAAAAAAAGCGTGGCATTTGTGCTCAATACACAATGCTAGGTATGCCACAACAGAATGGAGTTGCTAAAAGGCGTAATTATACTCTTTTGGATATGGTTAGGAGTATGATGAGTTTTTCAACTGTACCTGATTCATTGTGGGGTGAAGCATTAAAGACTGCAATATCTTGAACAGGGTTCCTAGTAAGGCGGTCCCAACAACTCCTTTTGAGTTATGGACTGGTAGGAAGCCTATTTTGAGACATTTACATGTTTGGGGTTATCCAGTTGAAGCAAGGATCTTCAATCCACATGAGAAAAAGTTAGATTCAAGGATAGTATCTAGATATTTCATTGGTTAACCGGCTTAGTCCAAAGGTTAATTACAAAATTTTATTATCCTAACCATAGTACGAGGATAATGGAAACCGGTAATGCCAGATTCTTAGAGAATGGCGAAATTAGTGGGAATGATGAATCAAGAAAAGTAAATCTCGAGGAAATAAGAGTGGATATCCCACCACCCTTTACTCCACGAGAAATTGTTGTTCCTTAGTCTATTCAACCAGTTGAGGCAGACGAACATCATAATAAAAATGATTTACCACTTCATGAGGATATTGTCACTGAAAATAATGTAGAACCACCTCAATCGGCATTTCTGAGAAGATCTCAGAGAGAAAGAAGATCTGCCATTTCAGATGATTATGTGGTTTATCTACAAAAATCTGATCTTGATATTAAGATTAACAAGGATCCAGTTTTATTTTCACAAGCCATAGAAAGTGATAATTCTAGTAAATGGATCGATGCTATAACTGAAAGAGTTGAAATCGATGGACCAGAATAGTGTTTGGAATTTCGTCGAATTGCCTAATAATTGTAAGAAAGTCGGTTGTAAATGGTTTTCAAGACCAAGCGCGATGTTAAAGACAATATCGAACGATATAAGGCCAGACTTGTGGCTAAATGTTTCACTCAAAAAGAAGGCATTGACTATAGAAAGACCTTCTCTCCCGTATCTAAGAAGGACTCATTAAGAATTATCATGGCATTTGTAGCTCATTATGATTTAGAGTTACATCAAATGGATGTGAAAATCACTTTTTTGAATGGAAATTTGGATGAGTATTTCTACATAGACTACATGGAACAACCTGAAGGGTTTACAAAGGAAGGGAAAGAACATTTGGCTTTCAAATTAAAAAAAATCCATTTACGGTCTTAAACAAGCTTCCAGACAATAGTACATAAGGTTTGATGATACCATTACTGATTTTGGATTTAAGGAAAACATTGTTGATCAGTGTACATATCTGAAGGTCAGTGGGAGCAAGTTTATCTTTTTAGTCCTCTTGTGGATGACATTTTATTAGCCAGTAGTGATCTTGGTTTGTAGCACCAAATCAAGGAGTATCTTGCAAGAGCTTTAAGATGGTTAATATGGGTGAGGCAACCTATGACATTGGCATAGATATCTTTAGCGATCGATCTCGAGGATTGCTAGGACTGTCTCAGAAAGACTATATCAATCGAGTCTTGAAAAAATTTATTATGCAGTTGTGTTCAGTCAATGATGCACCAATCATTAAAGGTGATAAGTTAAATGAAAGTCAGTGCCCTAGGAATATCTTAGAAAAGGAACAAATAAAGAAAGTTTCATATGCATCAACTGTGGGAGTTTAATGTATGCTCAGACTTGTACCAGACCAGATATTAGTTTTGTAGTTGGAATGCTAGGTAGATATCAAAGTAGCCTAAGAATGGAACACTGAAAATTAACGAAGAAGGTTATGCGATATCTTCAAGGGATAATGGATTATATGCTCACATATAGGAGATCAAATCAATTAGAAGTGATCAAGTACTCAGACTCGGATTTTGATGGTTGCTTAGATAGCAGAAAGTCCACATCAGGCTTTGTGTTTCTGCTAACTGGTGGAGCAATCTCGTGGAAGAGTATAAAGCAGTCCTATAACACCCATATTTGTGTTATTGCTTTTTGCATTTCATTGTCATGCATGATAATGTGATGTGGCGTGTCTTATGACACATGTTTGGGTGAGTTTTGACTCACGAGTTGATTTGGGTGTCTGTATTAGAGAACCTTTTGAAACTGTAGTGATTGAGGATTTGTTGTTGTGACGCCTCTCCGAATGTGAGACGGTCACTATGGAATACTTTAAATGTTTATATGAAAATAAATGTTTACCTGTGTATTTCAATATCTGTATTACTTTCTGTTTTGGAATTTATATCTGTTGCTAGTTTTAGTATCCTAGTGAGAACGAATTAACACGCTATTAATTTGGTAGGCTAATTAGCAACTTCGGAAAATTAATGTAGAAATTCACGTTTTAGCGACCAAACGAAACTTAGTCGAAAACTTTTATAATTTTGAGGTTTCACTTATAAAGCTGTGAATAAGCTGTGTAGAAAGTTTTAGAGACTGGTTAGGAGTTTTGAAAACTCGTGGGGAGGTAAACGTAATTCCCGAGAGTTTGCCTGTATATCGATAGAGATGAGTGAGATATTTTACAAAGATTACAACCTAAGTTTCCAAAAAGAGGCCAAGGGAGATTTTGTTGCTTCGAGCTTTGCGACGCCAAACGACGACCTTCCGTCAGATTGTTTTCTCCCAGATTTCATATTCGAGCTCCTCGAGGTAAGAGCTTCGTTTTGATATATGTTAGGGCTTGTTTGGCCAAGTTTTTGGAAAAATTGTTTCCTAGAATTTTTCATAAAAGTTGATAAATGGAATTTTGATCCATAGGAATTGTACTAGACGGACTTCTACACGTTCTTTGTACACGGGTTTTCTTTCAATCGAAGTTTAAGAGCGTAAATCGGAGGTGAGTGATTCAACTATGTTTTTGGAATGGTTTCTTGACATGTATTCATGTTATGTTTGAATAGCATGTATTAATACTTAGAGATATCTTGTGTAGTTCATATTGGGCATTTATATTGATAAGTAGGCCCAATAGCACGATGAAATGTTTTGATTACCGCGAGCATGGTGATATGTATTTGAGCATGTTAAGTTGCTTATTTGGGTCAGAAGGAGCACGTGGTCACCGTGCCATTTTGTGGAGCCGATATAGGCATTAAGGTCGCACGATTGAAGAGAAGAATCGTGGGTCTTACCCTTTCGCGTGGACTTATTGGCGAGGAGTCGCGGATTGGGAATATGGACGGGCACGTGAGTCTCCGGCGACTAGTATGAAATGTAGAGATGTGAATGCGGACATGTTTATCATTCATGTGCATATGTTGTTTTATTCACTAAGCGTTAGCTTAAACAAATCGAATATGTGTGGTTATTCAAATAACCATTGCAGGTGTAAATGCTGGTGAGGAATCACAGAAGTGAGCGCGAGGGTTGGGAGTTCGCTTGGGAGGCAACTTGAATGTTAACTTTATAGTTTTGGGACAATAGGATGTTGTAATAAGAATTCTTATCGTTTTAACTTATGTTTAACTTCGTATGATAGAATGGATTTAAAACCGTTGTAATAGTTAGTGGCATGTTGTAATCCTGCTTTAGAAATGTTTTAATACAGCTAGGATTACTTTGGATTGAGTTTGGATTGAGTGGTTGATCCTTGGTGAAAGCTAGGAAGCTTTTAAAACTTGAAATTTTGCAGAATGGGCTGCTGCCAGGGGAGCAGTCGACTGGTCCAGTGTTCAGTCGACTGAACCCCTGTGCCTGCTAGCTACTGCTTTTTGATAATGTAAAAGCAGTCGACGGGACAATGCAGTTTAGTTTTTTTTCTTCTTATTATGGCAAAAGCAGTCGACTGGTCCCCGATTCAGTCGACTGAAAGTTGGAGACCCCAGTCGACTGGACCCCAGTCTCAGTCGACTGAAATGGCCGTAAACCACTTTTGAAAAATCTCTGCTTGCTTCAGTCGACTGAGGTCCTGACCCAGTCGACTGAACCTCTGGTTTTAAAATGTGTTTTGTTTTTCCGCTGCGTGTGTTCTTCAAACAAATCTTTTGGGAACGTTAATGAATTGGTTTAGCCTCGGTGGCGTGCCATGGGCTTCGGTTCCGCTATTGTGGGACCGGGCTGTGACAAGTCCATTATTGCTTCATCTACGATGGAGGCCGTGTTTGTGGCATGCTTTGAGGCCATGAGTCATGCTCTATGGTTGCGGAATTTTATTTCAGGACTTGATGTTGTTGACTCCATTACTAGGCCGCTAAAACTTTATTGTGACAATACCGCAGCAGTTTTCTTCTCTAAGAATGGGAAGTACTCTAGGGGTTCTAAACATATGAAACTTAAATACTTGGTTGTTAGAGAAAGTGTCCAGAAACAACAAATGTCTATTGAAAATTTGAGCACTACTCTTATTGTTGTTGATCCATTGACTAAAGGATTTACCTCCAAAGACATATAAGAAACATGTTATTAGGGTGTGCCTTAAGTAAATTCTTAATATGTAACATAATGCATATTTCAGTTGTTGTGTACTTAACGCTTTTGTGCAATGATGTTTGTTTCTGTTTTGTTTCCTGTTTTCAATTATCACATATTATGTTTGGTTATTTGATAAACAGGAAATATCTTAGCAAGATAAATTATAGGGGCATTTTGGCTTAATAGACTAGGTTAGTAAAACTTATCAATCGCGTGGTACATAGAAGAGAGCATGACATAGATGTTGTACAATCGCTATGACTCACATTAATAGTCTAAGCCAATCATAGTATTACAGTATCCTATTAATTGGGCTTACTGGCTAGTTTCAGGAATTTGTGATAAAATGCTAAAAATATTTTAGTATAGAGTCCAACAGAGTCAAAGTGTTTATCCAAACTTGCATATTTTATTAAAATCATAGTTTGCATCATAATCGACTAATTGGACCAAGTGGAAGAATGTGATCTACTTGACTTTGTGTCATATAAATGTGGTCCATTAGTCTCCTAATGTTAGTTGGACTCCTCTACCCTTTTATTAGCCAATAGAAAATATGTCTAATTAATAAAATATTATATAAAAGAAATAACTGTTGTGGAGGCTACAAAAAAGTAACGATGGAACAGTTTTTCAAAGGCAGTTATTTTAGGGCCATCTTCTCTCCTCTATAATATATACAAACTTCCTTTTGAAAAATCTATCCATCAGTTACAGTAAAGTTTGTGCTTATTGAGAGACAGAGAGAAGAAGGAGAAGCCAAATATCAAGTGTTCAATTAAGGGGTTTTCAATCACCGTCTCTATCAATATCAATGGCAAACAACAGTACGCATTTAACTTCAGAATTAGAGAAATCTTGAGATGTATTACATTCAAGATCTGTATATTTTTCATGTAATAGTATGATTACTTTATCAATTATATACTTATATCGAATGCATTGTCACACTAAAAAAAAAATACTTTCTTGTCCGGTTGGTAGAATATATAATTGAAGAATCTTATGCGTGTACATATGCCACGCACATGAATCCTCAAACATCTGCACGTAGCCGCTCACCATGTGCATTGTACCATCTCTCTCATTTGTTTATGCTATAGATCGTGCTATGGTTATTTACCATTCTGTGTGCATAGGAATTATGTCCACTTTTTCTTTATTTATTTTTAATGATCTACAATTTCCAATTTGGTAGATATTAACCCAAATTCAACAATCTTTGCATATGATGTCGCTCAAGAGGTTTAGTGTTCGAGTCATGGGGAGCGTGGTCACTGGAATATTCACCCGGCGCCTCCAGGCCTCGGAGGATTAGTCGAGGTGCGCGCAAGCTGGTCCGGACACCCCCGATTACAAAAAAAAAAAAAAAAAAAAAAAAAAAAAAAAAGATGTCGCTCGAGCGAGGTAGACGTCGAAGGAGTTGTGAGTGATGAAAACTGTGTGGAAAAAAAAAAATTAAAAATTACACCCTAGCTCAAGCAAGGGCAAGACTTCCTCAAGCAAGATCATTGCGGCTGAGTTTTCTAATCCTGTTAGAACGAGTTTTCTTTCTTTCATTATAAAAGAGAGGTTCTTAGGACTTTTAAGGTACGCGATTTGAGAGCCATATAGTTCGATTTCATTTTGTTTGCTTGAGGTTGCTTAAAAAGAGAAGAACTGGTTTTATAGTTTATAAGTGAACCGGTTTTACATTCAAATGTTTGGTAAATGTTAGTTTCTTACATAAGAGTGTTTTCAGTCTAATAACTGTATTAAAACTAGCTAGTTTCTTATTAAACTAACATTATCTTAGTTCTCACAATAATCAAATAAAAATAAATAAATAATTAATGAGACTTAAATTGAAGACTTTTTCAAACAGAGCCTTAGATGATTTACCAGATAGATAGATAGGACCATAATTAGATAGCCCGCTACAAAATTTCCCATTTCTGGCCTAGGGTCTCAAATTGATAGGACCATATAATAGATTTGAGTTACTATTTTACATGTATGGTAAAATGACCAAGGGTGGAATAGTAACTTAACCAAAGTAGGGAGCACATAATGAAGTAGTTTTATGGTTTTGCAAGAGGCAGGGTGGGCTTTCTTTGGCTTCACAATAGAACAATAGAGAGTATTTTTGCTCACTTTTTTTTTTTTTTTTTTTTTTTTTTTTGTTTAGAGCATTTTTGTTTTGTTTTGTTTTTTTTTTGGTTTATTATTGCTTATTCATGCTTTAATTAGATGATATGTGTCCTATTTTATTTCCATTTTGCCTATATACTAATAACATAATTACTAAAATGAGACACATGTCATCCAGTGAAGCCTTGGATGAGCAATGATGAACCAAACTTGGGTGAGAAAAAATGCTCTCTTTTTGTTTACTATTTGCTCACCTAGGTTTTCATTGGGTAGCACATGTCCTGTTATATTCTCATTTTACCCAAATACTATTAACATAATTACTGGAATGAGTCATATGTAACCTAGTAAAATCTTCAATTAGCAAAGATAAACTAAAATTGGGTGAATAAAAATAATCTCCACAATAGCCAAAAGAAAAGAAGCAGCAATCAAACCGCACCACTTGATTGCTTTCCCAGTCCTGACCTCACACTGCACTAAGATAGAATCTCCTTGCACATTGTAGCCTTAAATAATTTGTGTTGTTAAATACATTCATGTTTTTGTTATGTATATTTATATTTTATTATTTAATATTTTTTAAATAATAAAATAATACAATTTTTTTAAAAAAAAATGCATAAATATAAAATAATATGAGTGTACACAACAAAATATGGGTGTATTTAGCTCTACCCTAAACTCATTAGTATAAATCATCTCGGCTAAGAGAGCTGCCTAGGACTCATACTCTCCAATAGAGAGGTTGTGAGTTCGAGTCTTATCCCTTGCAGAATATGTGATCAAAGTAGACAATTTTTTGAAAATGGAGTATGACCCTGCCTTGTGTGTGTCAGAGTCGGTTAGAGTTCTAACACACACTCCAAAAAAAAAAAAAAACTCGTTAGTACTGTATATTATATAGATACTAACTCCTATATTTATGCTATATATATATATATATATGTTTATGTATATAAATAGACACGCTCAAAGGCAAAGGCTCTGCCATTAGCTTTAAAAGTCTTGCAAATTAAAAGATGGCATCCAATGGGAGCATCAACGTCAGCACATCTCCAAAATCCGGCAACGGTGACCTGAATTCCCCAAAAGGTCAATGCTTGTGCTCGCCCACGATGCACCAGGGTTCATTTCGGTGCCGATTTCATAGGTCGAGCTCAATTGCATCTTTCAAGCGGTCCAAGTCCATGCCGCCGACCAACAACAACAACAACAACAACAACAACGTAAATTCTGCTATTTCTCCCAACTCAGTCCAGTCTACATAATTTTATTTAGAGCATATAATTGGTTAATGCTCAATTTATCTTTTTAGAATCAATCCATGTATTTTTCTTTTCTTTTTTCCTTTTAATTAGTGGAATCATTGGCCACTTGAATTAAGCCAACCTTGGAATCAGATGTACGTGAATCATCAATGTTCACATATATATATATATATATAGAGAGAGAGAGAGAGAGAGAGAGAGAGAGAGAGAGAGAGAGAGAGAGAGAGAGAGAGAATCATTTAAATCGTACTTATTTTTAGTGGAATTCACGATTTTCAAATCATACGGCTCATCCCAGTGAGTAGTCAAATCATGTTAAGCTAGACTTCACATGGGTGGTGTAATCTATCCATGTTTTACTTTGTAAAAATGCAAAGCTAATGTGTGATTACTTTAAGTGACTTGGGATTGTGTAATACTCCGTATGTTTTACTAATTTATTATCTTCAATTATTAATTAGATGATAAAGCCTACTCTCTCTCTCTCTATCTTCCCATTGGTTTCATCAAAATTTCTTAGCTTTTTTTCTCATTGAAAAAAAATAATAATAAATTTAGACAAAAACAAGTTAATTGGTTTCAAGGTGTATATTGTGTAGATATATATATATATATATATATATCTTTAGTTTTGTTGCACAAAATTGACAAAAATATGTTTTAATTTTGTCTATCAACCCCATCGATCATTAATTCTCGGCTTCAAATCTTGAAGAAAATAGACGTTAGATCATCATCCACAGAAAGTTGGTGAACCTATAGACTGCATTCTCACCCACTCATTGACAGATGTATATATTTTTTTTTGTTTTGGCTATTTCATAGCCCTTTCTTTTATCTTATCTTCTTTTTTTTTTTTTTTTTTTTTTTTTTCCAGAACCATAATAGGATGTTTGTGATGATGAGTTTTGAATGGTGTAAGATGGTAATGTGGCCATTCTAATTGGGACAGAAAAGAAAGAAAGAAAAAAAAGATTATTTCATTACTTTAGAGACTATAAACTTTTCTATGGATCAAAAGCCGAAAGCGCAATGGGCACTTGATAGGGACAGTGGAAGAAAATTTGATAATCTGACAACGATGTCCATTGCCACTTGCCAGTACCTATAACCACACTATGGATATCTGTTCCAGATTTTCAATTGTTGATGTGGACTTTATTTTTTTATTTTTGGCAAATTGACGTGGACTTCTTTAATTAAAAAATAAAAGAATTTTAACGTAAATTAAATTCTAAAATTGTCATTGACACATCAGTAGGTAAACCGTTTCGGTATATATCCCTAGTTACTTAACATTTTCCAATATAAAATGCTTAGCCACAGTCTTAAGCCTAAGTATCTTAGAAATCAATATACTTTAATATGTTAGCTAATAGTGTCGGTTTGGATACCCATATAAGGGCGTTTTTACAAAAGGTTAATAATTAGTAGGTACGATAGTAACTTTACAAAATATTTAGAGACCACATGCGAGACCCATACGGGACTTAGAAAAACACTCACTTAAGTAATTGGATAGTTAATAGAATGTTTGGGGGATTTCATAATAAGAAGTTAGAAATTATTAGCAGTATAAATGAAAAGAAGTAAAACGGAATTGACACATCACTTGCATGTGTACATTTGTGTCAAGAGAGCAAGAGAAGTCTCAAAATTAGACAAAAAAAATTGGGAAAGAGAGGTGCCGAGAGAGTAAGGAAGACACGAGACTCCGACATTGTGATTTTGTCGTTCCGTCGCCGTTTGACATCCAATTCGCGAATCGAAGCCGTATTTGGACTCGTGTAGGTGAGATGGTCATTTCTATACCTTTCTTTTACGTTTTAATCATTGTATTTTGGTGGCTCGTTATAATCGATGACACACGATTTACCGAAAAACATGTACGATCTACTCCAGAGGGGGAATTGAACAAGAATTGTTAAGGAATTCAGCTTTTCTCAGCTTATTCTGGGTAGGAATTGTTAAATGTGAGTTTTCTAACTAGAATCTGGAAGTGGTTCATGTTATATGTTACAATTGCTAGCTTAGAATTGGTAATTCTAGACTTGGTTTTATGTTAAAGCTAAATTGAGAGATCCATGATAATTGTGCAAAAACTATTATGTTATGTGATTATTTGCCTATGTGTTAAGTGGTCAATGAATGATTGGAAGTAATGGTTCATTGTGGTGAAATATGGGAGGAGAAGAGGAAGAAAACCGTTTTAAGAAAGGATGTCCAAGAAATATAAGGGACCGCGAGGCCACAAGAAAGGTCTTCGGGTCCAAGTGAACCATTAACCCAGTAATTCAGTGATTACGTATGCATTATGTGCTTCATTGTTGCATTATACATGTTCACGGCATTCAGAGCATGTTAGATTATTCACTAAGCGTAATGCTTAATAAAACCGTTTTTCTAATTTTCCTGTCGTGGTACATAACAACCACTGCAGTTTCAGAACGAGACGCGAAAAGAAGGTGACTTGAGCATGGGAATGGATCGAGACCGTCATATTTGCTTCATATGTTTGTAAACTTGTAATAGATAGTAAACTTTGTTAGTTGGATTCTTAAGACCTATGGTTGCAATATACGTAGTTGATGGATTTAGAGCTAGCTTTATGAACCTTGTATATTTTCCTTATGTTGTAACTATGAAATTGTGTATGTTAGTTGAGTTGGGCTCCGGCAAGTCCAGATATGTGTCGCAACCATTCTGGACAAGTTTCGTTTGTAACCAAATTTTATGTAAAGGTTTTGAACTTCTTTCCAATAAATTTCTTATTGGCCCACAAAAATGTTACTTTAGATTATAAAAATCGGAAAGTATTGGCTTAACTACATTTTGTACTCTCCTAGTTTGTCCTTTGTGTCAATTTGGTCCTTGTAGTTTAGAAAGTGTCATTTTAGTCTCTGTAGTTTCATAAGTGTGTCATTTTAGTCCCTCAAACACTTTTTGTGACATTTTTTTTTTACTTTCAGTGACAAAATTATTCGTCACTAAAGGACTTATTGGACTTATTTGACACAATTATGAAACTACAAGGACTAAAGTGACACTTTCTAAATTACAGGGACTAAACTGACATAAGTGACAAACCACAAGGGTGTAAAATATATTTAACTCTGTTTTTTCAAGAAATTTTCCAATTGGTACAAGTTTAACTAGTGTTACTTGGCTTGTTTTTGCCTAGTGTAGCCTTAAACTTGCTTTTAATATTATTCATGTTTATTTAAGTGTTTAATCTTTGATGTTACTATCCTAATATGTCACGCCCCGAAACCAACAAGGTGGTCTCAGGTCACGTGGCACGCCATCAAGGTTTACCAATACTGATTAAAGTTTCAAAAGTAACCTTAATAAAAGTTTTGCTCTCAAATAATCAACTTCCAAAAAGATTTTCAAAGGTTATATTAAACACGTGCCCAAACACGCCTTAACGAGTTTTGTTTTCAAAAGTAACAGTTTCATAGGTCAAAGGGTTCCCAAATTAAGGTACCCCCATGCCTAATTAAAAGTTGATCCGAACAGTGGAAGTAGGAGTTTGAAATTTCTGGCAGAGGGCATTTCGACCGGTCGAATTGCCCCGCTCGACCGGTCGAATGGGGTCTGGGCAGAACCCAACCTCCAAAAGACCGTTTTCACAATTACCGGTGCTTTTTTGCAAACGCCGTTAATTACCGACGCTTCTCTAGTAAATGTCGTTAATTCCCGGCACTTCCGCACAAATGCCGCTAATAAAATAATACTCATATTACCAAAAGAACCAGACCAAACAAAACCATCTCAAATCCATGCCTTTCAACTAAACCATTTCAAACCAAAATCTATTTCAAAAGCTTTGATAACCATTTTAAGATTTTGTACAAACATACAAACCATTTATACAATAAACCAAAGACCCCCGATTTGCAAGTATCAAAAGTACAAGCTTCACACGTCTCGGCAAACGAGGTCCTAAGGTGGATCAAGTGCCATACTCGTATACAAAACAAGTCTTATTACAAGTTGCACGGTTAAACAACCGGCATGAGTTAAATACATATTACAAACATGGTTCAAGTTCTATAAACATAAGGAGCTTTCAGTCATTCCTCGCCTCATTACTTGCGATTCTCTCCTCTAATCCTTGCTCCTGAATGGTTATTTATATAACCACAGATATATGGATTTATTTAAGCTAATGATTAATGAATAACATAAATCAAGCATACGGATGACAATTATGCTCCAATCCATCATAACACATAACTATTGGTCTCTAGGGAATAAGTGCACATTCACCGATCCAAAGTCTTAAGACTCAACACGTCGTCACTACTAATCCTCTCCCTTCGAGAGGACGTCTCATAATGAATTAGCACA
This sequence comes from Hydrangea macrophylla, assembly GCA_033977485.1. NCBI lineage: Eukaryota > Viridiplantae > Streptophyta > Magnoliopsida > Cornales > Hydrangeaceae > Hydrangea > Hydrangea macrophylla. The sequence goes on along the minus strand of CM066988.1, from coordinate 140,982,615 downwards.
AATCCCCCTTTAACCCACATAGGCACATAAACATGCTCAACTAGCAAATCATAATGCTTTTCATTTCAATATACTTTGGGCCTACTTTACACATGAGTTTTGCCCAATATGAACTACACATGGTATCTATATAAGTTCCCTAGCATGTCAAATGCATTAACCATATAACCATCCAAAACTCAAGATTTGTATCACTCACCTCCGATTTATGCTCTTAACCGCCGATCCAAGGAAAATTCAAGCACAAAGAACGAGCAGTAATTCTTCTAATACAATTCCTATTGATCAAAAATTCAATTATCAATTTTTTCATGAAAATTCTAGAAAATGAATTTTCAGAAAAACTTAACCAAACAATGCCTAATAGGTATCAAAACGACAGCCTTACCTCGAAGAGTTCAAATACGAAATTTGGTGAAAAACAAACGGGTAGAACTCCGTCAATTCGAGTCTTGAAGCTCTAAACCAAGAAATCCCCAATATTCCCTCTCTTGAGTTTCTAAATTTAGGTTAGATTTATGAAAATATTTCACCTCTTTCTATATATAGGTAACACTTCCGAAAATTGTGTTTACCTCTCCACGAGTTTTCAAAACTCCTAATTCGTCTCTAAAACTTTCTGTATAGTTAATGCATAGCTTTACAAGTGAAACCTCAAATCATAAAAGTTTCCAACTAAGTTCCGTTTAGTTGCTAAAATGCAAGTTTCTACATAATTTTACGAAATTGCTAATTAGCTTCTAATTATGCAACGTGTTCAATTTCATCATCACTGGGTATCTAATGACTCCGATGAGTCACTATCAATAATATAATAATCAATTATATTCACATATTCCTAAATAAACATTTAAGCACATAATTATGAGTTATTACTCATTTTCCCAACCATAGGGAATTCTCACATCCCCACCTTCTGGACTGCCTTCAAGGCCAAACACCGGGTTCTCAAAAGACATCCTCCAACAACTAGTGAGTCATCATTCACTTCACACGTGTTAATTAACACAACAGCAAGCATAACATGCATGCTAAAATAATATAATTAAATGCCGCAGGAGCGGGTATGACATAATATGTATGGGGGCAAGTTGGGGTGTGACACTAAACACGTGGGGTTTGTTTGATAAAACTGAAAATTAAGTAATGAATTTAATTTAAGTACTGAAATTAAGCGTTGAATTTTACGGATTGAAAATTTTAAGCGCCTGAATGTGCAACATTGAAAACAATGTTCCGAGTACTAAAATAAACTGTAATCAGTGATTATTTTTAGTAGAATTTTTTCACTTCAATAATGCTAGGGTGACAAACACTTACAAATACACTTTATCGCTCTCCTGGGTGGCACTATGGGGTCAACTGAAATCATCCGGACCCTACAGTGCCACCTAGGAAAGAGGTAGAGTGTGTTTGTAAAAATTGTTTGTCACCCAACTATTACTCTTTCCACTTAATGTTTTCGGTGGCTTTTTGACTGCCTTTTCAATTAAGTGGTACATTGTCAAAGCACTAAAGAAAAATAAGTACTGAAAATTTTTCGAATTTTTTTTCCCCCGAAAGAGGGTATTCCGATCAGTTCCGACCGAAACACACCCCTAGTAAAAGCCCAATAACCCATACAAATTACATTTGGATTAACAGGTTCGTAATATGCAAAGTTAATCTTGTTAAAACTCCTCATCTACATTTTTTAAAGTTAGAGTGTAGTTTTGCTCACCCCAAAATTACTTACCCTAATTTCTCATTGGCTAATACAATAGGGCCCAGTTCTTTACACCATTAATTAATTCTCATTTAATCATGGGTCCCTCTGCATTAGTCAATAGGAGAGGAGGGTGAGCAAAGGTGAATAATTTTGAGGTGAGCAAAAATGTACTCTTAAAGTTATGTTATAGACTTATTTATCATTTCAATGAGATGACGAAGATCGGATAACAAACCCCTACAATCAAGCAATTAAAAAGTGAGAATATGAGAGGATAAATTTTAAGTGTGAATAAGAGAGTACTGATTGGATCCTTACATTAGAAAATTAAAAATATCTACCCTCTCTCTACACACTGCACTCTTCGTCACCAGGACCCTATGCGAACTTCCTACCACTACACCATATGGCCTCATTACTAACGGATATTTCCGTTGGAAAAAACATTTCTAACGGATATATCCGTTAGTATTTTAGCGTTAGTAATATTACTAACGGATTTACTAACGGATATATTCGTTAGAAATATTAATTTTCCTAACGGATATATCCGTTAGAAATCTTGTTACTAACGGTTAGTTTTCCAACTGATTTTCAAATATTTATATTGATTACTAACGGTTTGTCAACAATGTCTAACGGTTATATCCGTTAGTAATTTCTAAAAACTAAAAAAAAAATACTAACGGATATATCCGTTAGAAATATGCATAAATGTAAAAAAAATTAATTTGTATTATACTTCCCTTTTTTTTTGCACCTAATTAACAAGCATAATAAATTGAATCGCAACATTAAAATTTTACGCGACAAACTAAAGAAGAAAAAAGAAAGGAAAGCTATATATTTCTCAACTTTTCATTCCAATTTGACTTTGCAAAAAAGCTCATACAATCAATTTATGGTATTCCATTACAATTTACAAACATTTGACTGAATCTAACACACACACACACAAAAAAAATACTTTCCACTTCAATAAACCATCGCTTGGAAGTGGCTCTTCGAAATCATCAGTTTTGTCCAAGCGCTTCCTAGCTTTATCTACCTGAAAATTGAATAAAACATACTACATTTTAAGAGAAATGAAACTACCAAATATGGCAATGGATCAGAGCCAAGAGAGATTTCCAATTATTAAAGTAATTAATCAAACAATGTCATGGGTTTAATTTGTAATTTAAGTTTTGATTTCAGGGAGTTGTACACCAAAGGCAAACTGCTGGAAAAAAAAAAAAAAAAAAACTTTTGCATCACTGCCATCTAGCAAAATTACTAGATATAAACACAACCCTCATGTTCAGAGAAGGGTACATATCACTGCCATCTAGTAAACTTTGGCATCTTGTATACTTTTACGTTTTAACCAAATGTCACAAATAGGGGTGCTCATGGGTCGGGTGAGTCGGGTTAGAGCCAAACCTGTTCATCCAAACAAACCTCCTCGGGTTGAAGTCTTGCTACCCGTCATCCATCCAAATTATCAGGTGAAACCGACTCATCGATTTTAGGTTGAGTCGAGTTACGTTCGGGTGGACCCCGACAGCCTATACACATCGCTTGAAGGGGGGAATCAAACTTACAATTTCGAGGATCAAGGTATTACTCCCCGAAGGCTTTCATATTTTCAATCGAGGCATCTTATCTCAAAGATATTTTATTCTAGAGCTTTTCTCCTAAGTTTTTTAGACACTGCATTTTCTCCTTATCTAGTTTCGTTAACAAAAACATAATTGTCAAGTTACCAGTTGCTCCAAGAGCCTAAGCTACTAGAGAAAGGGCCCAACGATGTATGTCAAGCTTCAACACCCTCTCTTATATGTGAGATGTGACCTCGTCTCACACGTGGAGAGGCAACAAACCAACATCCTAATGTTCAACTTCAAAATTGATACAGGAAAACCCGAGAGCATATTAAAATTGCTCTTTGAAAGACTATGAGATACTTGAAGCATTCAAACTGAAAGACATATAGACTATATAAACAGGAAAATAAAAAATAAAAAAAATAAAATAAAAAACCTACATAGCAAATTGCCCAGCATACATTCCAGTATTGTAGGAACTACAGATCGCATACTTTGAGTAAAAAGGAGGCTTTGTTGAAGTCCAAGTCTTCGCAGCTCTTCTCATCATCTTGGTTCATATTTGAGGAATGGCAAACTGCACCATTACCTAAAAGACACAACCAGAAGCCTGCTCATGGAAGAAGTAAACTCTGCAATGGGTAACTCTAGTTTTTTCTCTCTTTCTTTTGTGCGCAGTACGAAATATTAGATTGTAAAATTAACATTTGGAGTGCCATTTCAAGTCCTTCAAAGGATATCTAGTTACAAGGTGGTAATATGAGCCTTTTAACATTTGGGCACCTGTAAGAAAATAGGCTTATGCATACCAGTGGGATCATGTTCAACCTACTTACTATCGGTGCGTTTGATTTGGGACAATTCATCGGACCACGAATACGGCTTCGATGGAACATACAATTAGTTACCTAACTCACTAAGATCCATGGTCAGAACAACCTGACCTCCATGACTTGCAAACTCTTGAAAACTTAGAATCAATTCCATCAAGTTGATTAAATCATACTCCCTCCGTCCCATTTTTGAGTCCACTATTCCATTTTGGGATGTCCCAAAATTATTGTCCACATTCCTAAATTGTTATACAATTTTTACCTACTTTCCAAAACTAACCCTCCTTGAAATCTACACTAAGACAAAGTAAAAAAAAATTTGTTGTAATGATTGGGGGCAATTTTGGAAAGTAGGTGTAGGTTCTTTTTGTCCCCTTAAAAAGTTGGGTTCCCAAAGTAGGACTCAAAATATGGGGCAGAGAGTGTCACCAAAGCTGCAATCCTTTTAAGATCTTTCACTTCCAATAATACCTCATTTTGACACTCAGTACCAAAAGAAACCATCTCATTGTACCCATGAAATTACATCCTAAAATCTAACTAACCACCCAGTCAATGATTAAATCATAAAATTCTGGACTACCATTCATGAACTTTGTTGGTGTCAAGCATGAGCATATGAATTAGGTATTCAAAAGATCTCATTCACATGGTTATATCAGATTCACATCAACAAGTAAACCCAATAATAATATCAAATAATAACAGGGCGTTACAACAAAATAATAATAAACAAACAAGGAAGAAGGAACCCCTTTGAACAGTTGGTCCCACTTGGATGACCAAAAGAATTGTTTGACAAAGAGGGGATAAGGTAAACAATTAGAAGGAAAAAAAATAGAATACTGATTGCCAAACATCTTTTAAGCCGGAGAGGAGGGCGAGAATTTGAATGAGACTTTGTTCTAAAGTTTGATTCATAGAAGAGAAGGAACTAGAGAAGAGAGAAGAGAGAAGAGACTGACCTGTTTTGATGGAGAGACAGAGATGTTTTTACTCTCAATCACTTTGAACCTGAGGTAACAAAACCATTATCGCAGAGGTAACAAAACCATTATCACAAGGCTATGTAAGAATTAAGGCCATCAAAACTTTCATTTTGAGTAATGGTATCCTTCCCAAATTTAATTCCACAGAAGGCCAACACATAACATAGAACTGATGAGAACCAACAATTGCACAAAACTAAAAATTAGAAATTTAAAGTGAATTTGCAATCTCTAGCGCGACTTTCCTTGTTCATTAACCTTTACAACACCATTTTTTTTTAACTACTAGTACGTTTCCGAAATTTTTTTTTTATTAGAATACCACTCAGATTTGCATTGAATCTGGTAGCCACAGTCTTAACCCAAGCCCAAGCCAAAATTAGACCATGTAGGGATTTCTCAAACAGAGCCCAACCATTTGCTGAGAAATCAGTACTCTTTTTGTCTCATTTATTTGATCATCTATGTAAATCAACTTATTAAGGAAACATTAGTAAATGAATCAACAGGAATTAAAATTTTTGTATTCTTACACATTTGTCCCTTACTTTTAATGTTTTATTTTTTTGTTCCTCTAATCTTCTTTTCTTTTCTTTTGGAAGCCCTCTAATCTTCTTTTGATGTTTCCAAATGGAGGACAGTTGTGGAAAGTGAATAAAATGTTTTCATTAGGTGCTCAAAGTGATCAATACTTTTGGGACTGCCCAAAAAGGAATAGTGATCATATAAAATGGGACAGAGGGAGTAATAAAGGTTGTCCATTGATATACGGGCCTATGTTTTGGTTCAACTAGCGCATGGGCGTGCAAAGACGTCAATAAATACTTGTGATTATCGATGTTCAACCATGCTTAATATAGCAACTTATGACAAGCAAGGAGATTAGTATAGTAAACTGGTATACAAGAAAACCATAAGTCTACGAAAGATAAGAGAGGCAGTTCCAGGGCCAGAAAGTAAACAAGAAGATACCAAGTTAATTGTTGGTTCTCTTCTTTTAACATTTTCTTTTTTGATAGTGTTTTTTTTTTTAAATAAATCTTTTCCTGAACTTCATGCAGAAAAGTGTGCATTCAAACTGTCCAAAATCGCCAATGCAGTAAAAGCCTGAAGCGCCATACTTTACTCCTTTTGAAGAAAAAGGAATAGTCAAGATTTGAATAAGAAGAAGCTGTCAAATTTAAACCACCTGTAAAATAGCCAGTGTGTTCTGAAAGAGAGAAAGAAAGAAAGTTCTCATTCAGTAATTTATTCAAACACTATCAGTGCATTTCCATGGGAAAAAGTTTATACTACCACACGAATGAAATCAGATGATTAACAAGAGACACTAATTCTTTTTTGCTACTACTAATTCTTTTATTAAGTGGTTAAATTAAAATAACAATAAAAAAAAATTAAAAAAAAAAAAAAGAAGCTACTAGAGGTATAAAATTCATTTGATTAGTGAATCACACATGTCATGAGTTTGAGAAGTTGGAGGCTAGGCACCATCTATGTAAGCCACTTGCTACTGTCATAGTATGATAATGCTCTGCCATGTCAACTATGTGGAGTGACTGTTAAAGCAACTGCTAAAGTATTTAGAAACTAAGTTTAAAAATAAAATTAAAAAAATTTACTGACACTTTCTATGATAAGACAAAGGTAAATCTTGAAATGTTCTCCAAGAAACATGAAAAACAAAGCATTACTCTATCATCAGTCAAGAATATATCAATTCATTTGATTTGTTAAAGTTGAACCTGTTGCAGCTCAATTATATGGTTAATATCCCATGCTCCTCATTTGTGGATGCATCATGGAGCCTGTGATATGGGTCCCATTTACAGCCTTTAGAACAATCAATGATGAGTTGAACAAAATGATAAATTCCTTCAACAAAAAAAAACATCATGAAACAGCCTTTAGAACAATCAATGATGTAGAGTCTAGTAATTAAAATATCCATAGACAGGTGAACATACATGTCCTACATCACATTCTAAAACTTGCAATATCTAGCAACAAACAGGCCATTAACATAGCAGAAGCAACAAAAAAAATTCACATCCTAACCCAAAAAAAGGAAAGATAAATAAGAAAACTTAAGATCTTACCAATTCAGTGAGAAGAGACGACCTTGAAAGCTGGGGAGTAAAAGATAATGCAAGTCAGAATAATGAAACTGCGATTTTAACCTCAGCTACGGAAAATAGAATCAAAAAGTTGATATTACCACTTCTCTACTCTCAATCTTAGGGTCGAGATTGAATCCTATAAGATTAGCCATCCTCAAGTTGAGTTCTTTCTCGTGTTCAATCTCCAAATGAGATACACCCCCAATTATATATTGGATAAGGCAATACAAAAAAAAAAAAAATTGAATGAGAAACAGCATTACCCAGCAAAATCACATGAACTCAGTGTGTACAGATGCATTAAGGTTAGGTTTAGGGTTAGAAAGTTACCAAGAGATAAGAAAGAGACATATCTCAAATCTGAAAGAAACGAATCGGATCCTTCAAGCAGGAACAGGTCGCGAGGTCGGTCACAGCTTGGATCTGACGGAGCTTTGACATCAACGAGAACTTCAGATCCAAAATCGCAGCTCTCTCTCTCTCTCTCTCTCTCTCTCTCACGATCGAACCCATACCCTCACACTGGAGGAACAGCAAACACCACCAAGATCTGGTGGTGGACGGCGATGGCTGTGGAGTGATGGTGGACGGCGGCGGTGGCGGATGGAGTCCCCATGTCTTCCTCTGATTTCACTCTCTCCTTTTCTCCTTTCTGAAATGTCAAATAATAAAGAGTTAATTTTTAGGGGGGAAATTTGGGGGAAAAGTTTTGGGGAAATTTTCTTTTAATGTTATTACAAAATTGCCACCGTATAATTTTTTTGGGATGGTCTTATTTACAAAAATGCCATTGTATTTTCATTTTGATTTTAAAACTTCACTTATCAAAAATATACTAACAGAAATTTGACATTTCTAACGGATATTTCCGTTACAAAATTGTAACGGAAATATCCGTTAGAAATGTCAAATTTCAGCTGTTAGAAAATGGGTCTTTTGGTGTAGTGTACATTTCTAGAAGCGGCTCCGATCTTCATCATCACCTTTGTCTCCGGTATTCTGTCATCACCAAACCTCCACAGAAAATCCGATTAGACATCGTCATAGTAGAATCGTCACCTCCGTTTAGTGTTTGATGCTTCGTGTCTTTCTCTTATTTTTTTAAAATTTTTTTGTGAAATTTCTCAAAAGCATACTGAAAAAATAGATGTAGATAGACTGAACTCACACATTTTGTGAAATTTCTCAAAAGGAATCTAGAAAAATGCTGTTAGAAAACACTTATTTTTTTTTTATCTAATACTTTATAAAATTCCTCAAAAGTATTATGGAAAAAGTGAAGATATTGTTTACATTTATAGTATTTTGTGAAAAGTGTATTTTGTGACAATTCTCAAACATATTCTGGAAAAACGTGACGATCTCATTTACATTCATAACATTTTGTTGAATTTCAGATGTATTATGGTAAAACACTATTGAGAAACTTTTTTTTTCTATCATTTTGTGAAAATTTGCAAAAGTTTTTTTGGAAAAAACATGCCAATCTTATTTATCAAAATATGATAAAGATGTTGTCGCAATCCATCCCGCCACGAGCACGAATAAGGCACGTGGCATGCCACCGAGGCTCATTCAATTAAATAACATAGTAGCGGAATAAACATAAGTAGAACAGTGAGTGATTATCTGTCACGACCCATCCCACTACGTGTGGAAATAGGACACGTGGCACGCCACCAAGGCTCATCCAAACATCATCTAATAATACGCAGCGAAAATAACTTCTATAAAACAACCCTGGGTATAATAAAACTTAGGAAACGTTCCCCTCTGTGTTGTAAAATACATTGAAATCAGAGTTATAAAAAGTTTTTGGCTAAAGGAAAATACTTTCAAAAGAAATAGTTTTGGAAACAGAGGCTCAGTCGACTGCCCAGTCGACTGTACTAGGGTCCAGTCGACTGCTTCGTCGACTGTGATATGCAGAACCAAAATTTAACATTTATCAAAAGGGGTCCAGTCGACTGCTTCGGGAAATCAGTCGACTGCTTTTCAATCAAAGGAAGCAGTAGCCAAAATCAACAGTGTTCAGTCGACTGTCCAAGGGGTCAGTCGACTGCTTCTCTTAAAATATACCTTCAGTGTCTCAATCCCACGAGGTCCAGTCGACTGACCCTGGGTCCAGTCGACTGCTCCCCTGCTGGGCAGCCTGTGTTGAAAATTAACAAGTCATGCTACTCAATACCAACAACAACCACGACCACAACTTATTTTTAACGTATTAAAACATAACTACAGACGTTCAATTACAAGATTTCAATACTATAGAACTAATCCGAAGATCTATTACCATATATTACAATATTCAAATCCTTACACAAGTCTAGGATTTAAAACAAAAACATATACAAGTGTGAAATCCCCGGCGTTCCTCGGCCTCACTCATCGTGCTTCTTCTTGTCTTTCTTCTTACCTGCAATGGAGTACATCTCCACTGCTCAGCTATATGCTGAGCGTACAATGCTAAATGTATGCTTATATGACAGTTCATGGTTTAAGCATCTAAAACACATAGAAATAGTCTCTGGAGTGAGTGGTACGCATTCATCCGGTCGATGCCGTAGGAGGCCCACCTCTCCCACGCATCTCGTATACTGGTTGGGCCTTCCTCCATACCAGGTACCGTGTACTGGTTGGGCCCACCTCCAATCCAGACACAACCACAAATTCCAATTCCAACAAGATCACAATCCTCAAGGTTCGAGGAGCTTACTCCGAATGAATTTGCACCAAACTCCCCTTTGACCCAAGTAGACACATAACATGCTCACATAAACAGTTATACGTGCTTTTATCATAATTTCACGTGCATAATTAACGGGCCTAACTAACACATGAATTTCGCCCGGATCCAAGAATATCAAAAGTGATGTCCAAAACATGAAATCCATATATTTCATAGATCTAGAATTCATACCTCGTGCGAATCGCTTCAAACTTTGAAGGATCGTCTAGGGGGCTAAATAAACGTCGGATTTCGAATTTGGTATGATTCCTACAAGTTTTACCTGATTTTTCCCAAAAGTCCAAAAATTAAGATTTTACAAAAACTTGGCCAAACACGACCTAAGTGGTACCAAGACGTAGATCTTACCTCCACGAGTTCAAATCTGAAATCTGGAGAAAAACTGGCAGACGAAAAGTCGTCAAACGGCGGCGCAAAACCCAAAGAAGACAAATCTCCTTTCTCTCTCCTCTCTCTAGATATTTGTGGGTTTTGGGATGAGAATGAATTCTCATCTTCATCTATATATAGGCATATTTTCGGGGAATTACGTTTACCTCCCCACAAGTTTCTCAAACTTCTAATTAGCTCTCTAAACTTCGCACACGTTCATTTTATGACTTTACAAGTGAAAACTAAAATTTTCAAAAGTTTTCGACTAAGTTTCGTTTGGGTCCAAATAACGTCCGAAAACTATATTCTGTGGAATCTCTACACAACCTACCTTTTTAATTAACGTATCTCTCACGTTCTCACCACAGTTCTCAAAATGACTATCATATCAAAATTTACCAGAATTATACTACACAGGTAATTTACTATTCATAAAAATACCAGATAAGGTCAAATAACATTTAAATCATATAAATGTCATTTACTCATGATTATGCAATATGAACTTCCATATTCTCGTGTCCTCACTGACACCTTACCGTTGACCACAGTCAACCACTTATCCTCAATTATCATATATCAATGATAATTCATAAAATTTCATATCATGCATGATTAAACTATGAAATTCTGGAACGGGTGTGACAACTCTCCCCTCCAAAAAGGAAGTTTGTCCCCAAACTTTACCTCAAGCGTCGAACAAGTACGGATACTCATTTCGCATGTCTTCCTCACTTTCCCATGTAGCCTCTTCCACTGTATGACTACGCCATAGTACTTTCACCATTGGAATAGTCTTGGTTCTCAAAACTTGTTCTTTGCGGTCTAGAATCTCCACTGGTTGTTCTACGTAAGTCAAGTCCCCCTGAATTTGCAACGGTTCAGGTACAATGATCTTACTCGTGTCAGTCATACAACGTCTCAACATAGACACGTGAAACACATTGTGCACATGTTCCAACTCGGATGACAAGGCCAAACGATAAGCTACTGGACCAACCCTCTCTAGGATCTCAAAAGGTCCTATGAATCTTGGATTAAGCTTTCCCCTCTTCCCAAATCGCACAATGCCCTTCGAAGGCGACACCCGCAAGTATACAAAATCTCCCACTTCAAAATTCATCGGTCGTCGCTTAGAGTCCGCATAACTCTTATATCGGCTCTGAGCTACCTTAAGTCGCTCTTGAATCAACTTCACTTTCTCAGTAGTCACCTGTATTAACTCAGGTCCTAACAACTTCCTTTCTCCAACCTCGGTCCAACAAACTGGTGATCGACACTTACGGCCATACAAAGCTTCATATGGTGCCATCCCAATACTTGACTGAAATCCGTTGTTGTACGCAAATTCAATTAATGGCAAGTGGTGCTCCCAATCACTCCCAAAGTCTAATACACAAAGTCTCAACATATCCTCTAGCGTCTGAATCATGCGTTCTGACTGCCCATCGGTCTGAGGATGAAATGCAGTACTGAAACTCAATTTCGTACCCATAGCTTCTTGCAAACTTCCCCAAAACCTTGACGTAAAACTACTATCGCGATCGGATATGATCACAGCTGGGACTCCATGTAGTCTTACGATCTCTTTCACATACAATTCCGCTAACTTGGACGGTTTAGTTGTCTTGATCGGTAGAAAATGAGCTGACTTTGTTAATCGGTCAACTATAACCCAAATCTTATCATTCTTATTGATTGATCGTGGAAATCCTGAAACAAAATCCATCGTAATCTCATCCCATTTCCATTCCGACACTGGCAAAGGTTGTAGTAACCCCGCGGGTACTTGTCTCTCTGCCTTGACTTGTTGACATGCCGAACATTCGGATACAAACTTGGCAACTTCACGCTTCATACCCTTCCACCAAAAGTTTTCCCTTAGGTTTCTGTACATCTTATTACCTCCCGGGTGCACTGAATATCTCGTACTATGAGCTTCTTCTAGAATTCTCTCTTTCAAGTCTTTCACATTCGGTACACATAATCGATTTCCAAACTTCAGAATCCCTTGTTCCAATACCAAACCAGATCGCTTTCCCAAAGGTATCTCGTCTCTCATTTTGCATAAATAGACATCGTTGAATTGTTCTTTCTGAATCTCATCAATAATATCTGGGTGTGCCCTGATTGCCATCATTAAACCACCACTAACCTTTGGTATCACATCCAAGTCCAAACGTTCCATTTCTTTTACCAATTCTTTTTGTTGTGTTAGCTCGTCGGCTAAATTCCTCGGTGTCTTCCGGCTTAATGCGTCGGCCACTACATTCGCCTTCCCCGGATGGTACTCAATCGAAAGATCATAATCCTTCATCAACTCCAACCATCTTCGTTGTCTCACGTTCAAGTCCCGTTGGGTGAAAATATATTTCAAACTCTTGTGGTCCGTGAATATCTCACACCTTTCCCCGTATAAGTAATGTCTCCAAATCTTCAAAGCATGAATTACTACAGCTAATTCCAGATCATGAGTCGGATAATTAATCTCATGTGTCTTCAACTGTCTAGATGCATAAGCAATCACTTTACCCCCTTGCATCAACACGCATCCCAACCCTTTGTGTGAAGCATCACTATAGATCACAAACCCCTCAGTTCCGGATGGTATTGTCAAAATGGGTGCTCTCGTTAGTCGTGATTTCAATTCTTGGAAACTGTCTTCACATTCCTGACCCCATTCAAATGTAACTCCCTTTCTCATTAATCTTGTCATCGGCAATGAAATCTTCGAGAAATGCTCAATAAAACGGCGGTAATATCCCGCTAATCCCAAGAAACTTCGAATTTCAGATACGGAAGTCGGCCTTTGCCAATTTGATACAGCTTCTACTTTATGAGGATCCACTGATACTCCATTCTTGTCAATTACATGACCAAGAAAAGTAATACTAGATAACCAAAATTCACATTTCTTAAATTTCCCAAATAACTGCTTCTCTCGTAATCTCTGAAGTATCAACTTCAAGTGGTTCTCGTGTTCTATCTCGCTAGGTGAATAGATAAGGATATCGTCAATGAATACAATCACAAAGTCATCCAAATAATCCTTGAATACTCGATTCATAAGATCCATGAACGCGGCTGGTGCATTGGTAACCCCAAATGGCATAACTAAGAACTCATAGTGTCCATAACGCGTTCTGAAAGCTGTTTTCTCAACATCTTCGGCCTTCACTTTCAATTGGTGATAACCCGATCTCAGGTCTATCTTAGAGAATACTTGTGCCCCACGAAGTTGATCAAATAAATCATCAATTCTGGGTAGTGGATACTTGTTCTTGATTGTCAACTTGTTCAATTCCCGATAATCCACACACATTCTCATTGATCCATCTTTCTTCTTTACAAACAACACTGGAGCTCCCCACGGCGATACACTTGGTCGAATGAAACCCTTGTCAAGTAACTCTTGTAGTTGAAGTTTTAGTTCCTTCAATTCTACTGGTGCCATTCTATACGGTGCCTTTGATACGGGTCTTGAGTCTGGCATTACCTCAATAGTGAACTCGACCTCTCTCTCAATAAGAACATCTGGTAGCTCATCAGGAAATACATCTGGATATTCTCGCACTATCGAAATGTCTTCTACTTTTAATTCGGTCGCCGAGACATCAGTCACTGAACATAGAAATCCCTGACATCCCTTTTTCAATAATTTTCCCGCTCGGATAGCTGAAATCAAATACGGCGGTGATATAACCCCACTCCCTTGGAAACAAAAGCTCCCATGTACTGGTGATCGAAAATTAACTTCTTTCCGTTCACAATCTATTGTAGCTTGGTTAAGGGCTAACCAATCCATTCCCAGTATTACATCAAAATGATTCACCCCAATCGGTATAAGGTCTACAGTCATCGACTTCTCACCTAATTTGATCTCACAGTTCTTATATATAGTAGATGTCACTACTGATTTACTAAGTGGCACAGCAATAGACAATTCATATCCTAGTGGCGCGGACTTAACATTCAAATGTTCAACAAAGTTATGAGATACAAACGAATGCGTAGATCCTGAATCAACGAGTATGCGTGCTAAGTGCGAACATACAAGCACCATACCTGAGACCACTATATCAGTAGCAGCCACGTCTCTAGGGTTCATCTGAAATGATCTTCCCTGACGTTGCTCTGTCCTTTGTCCTCCGTCACTAAACTGCTTAGGCTTCGAGCCACTAGAAGCCATAGAACTTGCCCCTTGTTGAGGACGCTTCTTTGGGCAATCCTTCGCTCGGTGTCCTAAGGTACCACACTCAAAGCACTTGAGTTGCGAATGAGTCGCAGAACTCGCACTGTTTCCCCCTGTAGATCTGTTCTGAAAGTTGGCCAGAAAACATCGACCGGTGTGTGGTCGGTTGCAAAGCGGACACAACGGTATGTTACTTGGTATTCTCCTGGAATCATTAAAACCAGAACTAGAGCCTCGTGAAAACGGCCTCTTAAAAGACCCCCCCTGACTTCGGTCACCACCCTCATGACTTCGCTTTCCTTGGTGAGTTTGTCTCGATCTCTCTATTCCACTTTCGGCTACAAGTGCCGTCTGCTGTACTGCTGCAACAGTCAAATGTTCGTAGGTTTCTACCCTCAAACGGATATTTTCCCTTAAGCCTTCTTCAAATTTCCTTGCCCTATCTTCCTCTCCTGGCACTGAACCTTTACCAAATCTCAACAACGCATTATACTTGGAAGTATACTCCGTCACAGTCATGTCTCCTTGCCTCAAGTTATCAAACTCCCTCTTCTTTGCATTGTAGGCGGCTCGCGGAAAGAACCGGCGATTGAATTCCGCCTTGAACCCTTCCCAAGTAATCGGTGCTCCCTGATCTAAAACATTTACCCACCAGTTCTGGGCTTCACCCTTCAGTACATCACTTGCGTTCTCAATCTTCTCTCTATCTGTCATCGGAATAGATCGGAAAATTCGATCCATGTCCATTATCCAATGTTCTGCTAACGTCGTATCGGGTGTCCCATGAAATTCCATCGGTTTCTTTCGAGTAAACTGTTCAGATATTGATCTCATACCCCTATTCTCGGGTGCATGTACTACAGTTATTGGTTCCACTTCGATGTGGGGTGTGGGAGGCAGTCGCTCCGATATATTCCGTATCATTTCCCCCATGTTCCCCATCATTTCTGCCATCTCATTCATACGTCGAGAGTGTGGCGATAGTTCTCGCTCTTCGTCACTCATGATTTTAATCCTGTAGTTCTCAATGCATAAACACTATGCATGTACAATAATAACAATAGTATGTGTGTAAAACAACATCCATATGCATCAAACATCTCTAAGATGCATGAATGCAATTGAAAACATGTGGAAATTCACTCAACACTCCACTCGTCGTCGAACGTTCCCAAAGTTTTGTTACCTCTAGCTCTGATACCAATAAATGTCACGACCCATCCCACTACGCGTGGAGATAGGACACGTGGCACGCCACCAAGGCTCATCCAAACATCATCTAATAATACGCAGCGAAAAGAACTTCTATAAAACAACCCTGGGTATAATAAAACTTAGGAAACGTTCGCCTCTGTGTTGTAAAATACATTGAAATCAGAGTTATAAAAAGTTTTTGGCTAAAGGAAAACACTTTCAAAAGAAATAGTTTTGGAAACAGAGGCTCAGTCGACTGCCCAGTCGACTGTACTAGGGTCCAGTCGACTGCTTCGTCGACTGTGATATGCAGAACCAAAATTTAACATTTATCAAAAGGGGTCCAGTCGACTGCTTCGGGAAACCAGTCGACTGCTTTTCAATCAAAGGAAGCAGTAGCCAAAATCAACAGTGTTCAGTCGACTGTCCAAGGGGTCAGTCGACTGCTTCTCTTAAAATATACCTTCAGTGTCTCAATCCCACGAGGTCCAGTCGACTAACCCTGGGTCCAGTCGACTGCTCCCCTGCTGGGCAGCCTGTGTTGAAAATTAACAAGTCATGCTACTCAATACCAACAACAACCACGACCACAACTTATTTTTAACGTATTAAAACATAACTACAGACGTTCAATTACAAGATTTCAATACTATAGAACTAATCCGAAGATCTATTACCATATATTACAATATTCAAATCCTTACACAAGTCTAGGATTTAAAACAAAAACATATACAAGTGTGAAATCCCCGGCGTTCCTCGGCCTCACTCATCGTGCTTCTTCTTGTCTTTCTTCTTACCTGCAATGGAGTACATCTCCACTGCTCAGCTATATGCTGAGCGTACAATTCTAAATGTATGCTTATATGACAGTTCATGGTTTAAGCATCTAAAACACATAGAAATAGTCTCTGGAGTGAGTGGTACGCATTCATCCGGTCGATGCCGTAGGAGGCCCACCTCTCCCACGCATCTCGTATACTGGTTGGGCCTTCCTCCATACCAGGTACCGTGTACTGGTTGGGCCCACCTCCAATCCAGACACAACCACAAATTCCAATTCCAACAAGATCACAATCCTCAAGGTTCGAGGAGCTTACTCCGAATGAATTTGCACCAAACTCCCCTTTGACCCAAGTAGACACATAACATGCTCACATAAACAGTTATACGTGCTTTTATCATAATTTCACGTGCATAATTAACGGGCCTAACTAACACATGAATTTCGCCCGGATCCAAGAATATCAAAAGTGATGTCCAAAACATGAAATCCATATATTTCATAGATCTAGAATTCATACCTCGTGCGAATCGCTTCAAACTTTGAAGGATCGTCTAGGGGGCTAAATAAACGTCGGATTTCGAATTTGGTATGATTCCTATAAGTTTTACCTGATTTTTCCCAAAAGTCCAAAAATTAAGATTTTACAAAAACTTGGCCAAACACGGCCTAAGTGGTACCAAGACGTAGATCTTACCTCCACGAGTTCAAATCTGAAATCTGGAGAAAAACTGGCAGACGAAAAGTCGTCAAACGGCGTCGCAAAACCCGAAGAAGACAAATCTCCTTTCTCTCTCCTCTCTCTAGATATTTGTGGGTTTTGGGATGAGAATGAATTCTCATCTTCATCTATATATAGGCATATTTTCGGGGAATTACATTTACCTCCCCACAAGTTTCTCAAACTTCTAATTAGCTCTCTAAACTTCGCACACGTTCATTTTATGACTTTACAAGTGAAAATTAAAATTTTCAAAAGTTTTCGACTAAGTTTCGTTTGGGTCCAAATAACGTCCGAAAACTATATTCTGTGGAATCTCTACACAACCTACCTTTTTAATTAACGTATCTCTCACGTTCTCACCACAGTTCTCAAAATGACTATCATATCAAAATTTACCAGAATTATACTACACAGGTAATTTACTATTCATAAAAATACCAGATAAGGTCAAATAACATTTAAATCATATAAATGTCATTTACTCATGATTATGCAATATGAACTTCCATATTCTCGTGTCCTCACTGACACCTTACCATTGACCACAGTCAACCACTTATCCTCAATTATCATATATCAATGATAATTCATAAAATTTCATATCATGCATGATTAAACTATGAAATTCTAGAACGGGTGTGACATTATCAACTCCTATAGATTCAATACAACATAAAATTCAGAGTTATAAAAAGTTTTGCCATTTAAAACACTTATAAATGCAAACCATTTTGAAAATGGAAATCCAATCGACTGATCGAAATCCCAGTCGACTACTTTGGAAATTGTAGAGAGCATGAAATCTCATAAATCTAATCCAGTTGACTGACTCATATCCGGCCAACTGTATTTTCAGAAGGTGGTATCAAAACCCACTCAACTATTACTCATCCAGTCGACTGTGTCTGAACTTTCAGAAAGTCCCGTTTTGAAAATGCATCTAGTCAATTATAAAAGCACACACAGTCGATTGGTTTACGAATCTGATTGATTGGATTAGAAAATAGCCTATTTGGCAGTGAAGCCAATTCTGCATAACTTAAACTCTGAATCAAAATCCAACCAAACATATACCACTCTTGATGAATCCAATTAAAACCAACATGAACAACTTATACAAACACACATAAACGATACTATAACTAGTACAAGTCTCCAACTAAGCTATTAGTTTCTCCTTACGATCCATTTACAATATAAGGATGAACTACAAAACTATATACGGGAGAGATTAGACTCGGGTGCTCCCACGGCCTCACTCCTCGCGTTTCTTCTTTCCCTTTTTCTTCTCACCTGCAATGGAGTAAAGCTCCACTGCTCAGTTATATGTTGATTGTACAATTCTAACAGATGCATATATGGCAATTCATGCTTTAAACCATCAAAACACATCAACTAGTCGGGAGAGAGATATGCATTCTTCTGGTATACCGGCAAGTTAATCCAAGCCTTAAACCATGATGCCAATGGCAAGTCCAAAGCCTACAATCATTGCATCCAAGTGCCCTGGTGGGGTTAATTCCCAAACCATGCACAGTAGTCGTCGCTACTAAAATTCTCAAACATCGAGAAGCTTATCCCGGAATGAAATTGTATAAAACCCCCCTTTGACTCACATTAACACATAGCATGCTCATGTAATCATATAGACTTGCTTTTTCTCAATAATTCACGGTACAGTTAACGGGCCTAAACTAGCACATAAATTTTGCCCAGATCAACAATATCATACTTGAAACTTAAAACATAGAAATCCTTATATGACATAGGTTAGGATTCATACCTTAAGCAAAGCTCCTATAACTTTAGGAGAATATCTAGAATGGCAATTCTGAGCTAAATGTTCGATGACAAATGATTTCTACGAGTTTTACAAAGTTTTCCCAAAACTCCAAAATTAGGTTTTGAGAAATAATTTGCCAAACAAGTCCTAAATCATACCAAACGCAGCTCTTACCTTGAGGATTCCAAAAATATAAACAAGAACGACTTCTGATGGCCAGAAGTTCGTCATATAGCGTCGTGAAGATCGAAGCAAAAGAAATCTCCGTTTTTCTCTCTCTTGCTTTCACTTTAGATTAGGATGACAATTGAAAATATCTCATTGCTTTCAATATATAGCCTCGACTTTTCAAAATTGCGTTTAACTCCTCGTGAGTTTTCTAATATTCCAATTATTTCCCAATACGTCTAAGTTATCACTTCACGAGTGAAAATCTCTAAATCATAAAAGTTTTCATCTAAGTTTCGTTTGTCTCCGTAATTACATTTCGAAAACTATTTTTGTGAAATTTCTTGATAACCTACCTTTTATGCAATGTGTCATTTACGTTAATACTACAACACATAAAATGATCTTAAACAAGATCAAAACTATCAGTAAATGCACTACACAGGTATATTTACAATTCACATTTATCATATACAGTCAAATAACATTAAATCACATAAATGTCATTTAATCGTTCCAATGCCTTACGATTATTTGATTACCGTGTCCTCAATTGACACCATCTGTTAACCCACAGTCAACAACATTCACAATTATTAATTAACATTAATAATTTTCATAATTTAATTATACATTTAAAATAACTAGATTTTCCGAGACAGGTGTGATAGATGTATACGTGCTTCAACAAAATCCTCAAGAACAAGCAACAAAACTCAAACAAGGAAAAAAAAAAAAGGAAAAAGAAGCTTCATGTGCGACCGACGACGATAAGAGGTGACTGATTGAAGTCGAGGGAGTCGATTTTTTGGGAAAGCAGGGATCAATGCTTGAGTTATGGAGATATTTTAGGAATAGAGAACTTTTGAATTTGAATTTGAATTTAAAAGGATAAATGAAAATGGTATTTTTGGGCGTAAAAAGTAGATAGGAACTGCTCACTATAGTTATTTTTTAGAAGGACCTTCAGACATAATAGTCCTTTGTTTTGTCCTCATAAATAAAAACACCTTGATTTAAATTGTATAATGAAAGTCCTCAATATGCAATTTAATTTTGACATGTTGCAAATTCTTTAATTGTACTTGGTGCCAAGGGCCAGCATACAGTAACTTTGAAAATCAGTTTAGTTTCTCAAAGCTAGTTTTAACATGTTATGACAAAGTTCTAACATTTTGGGACCAAATTACTACATTTTGACACTAAAGTGGAACTAGGTCTATAATTCGGGCAGACTTGATTTTAGTTATGTTCAAGCTTAAACCGGGTTTTAGTATTGTTTGCCCTAAATCGAGATTGAGCATGACCAACCCAACCCACGCCCAATATCGATTTTACAACTCACATCACAGCACGAACAACAATTTGCAATAAAGAAACAACTTCTATAATATATCACACCTAATTATATATATATATATATATATATTTATATTCTTTTGGTTCAATTTGAAAACAAAACAAAAACTATAACCTTCACCTATCAATTTAGTTTTTCAATAGAATCTAACGGGATATATATATGTCATGCCCGTTCCAGAATTTCATAGTTTAATCATGCATGATATGAAATTTTATGAATTATCATTGATATATGATAATTGAGGATAAGTGGTTGACTGTGGTCAACGGTAAGGTGTCAGTAAGGACACGAGAATATGGAAGTTCATATTGCATAATCATGAGTAAATGACATTTATATGATTTAAATGTTATTTGACTTTATCTGATATTCCTGTGAATAGTAATTGTACCTGTGTAGTATAATTTCTGATAGTTTCGATATTGTGATAGGATCATTTTGAGAACTGTGGTGAGAACGTGAGTGATACGTTAATTAAAAAGGTAGGTCGTGTAGAGATTTCACAGAATATAGTTTCGGACGTTATTTTGGACCCAAACGGAACCTAGTCGAAAACTTTTGAAATTTATAGTTTTCACTCGTAAAGTTATAAAATGGACGTGTGCGAAGTTTCATGGGTGAATGAGAAGTTTTGAGAAACTTGCGGGGAGGTAAACACAATTTTCGAGAAGTTTGCCTATAAATAGAAGTGGATGAGATTTCATTATCATCCACAACTTTTATAAATATCTAGAGAGAGAAGAGAGAAAGGAGATTTGGAGCCAACGGGCTTTGCGACGCCGATCGACGACCGTTCGTCCGTCAGATTTTCTCCAGATTTCAGATTTGAACTCGTGGAGGTAAGATCTCCGTTTTGATACCACTTAGGCCGTGTTTGGCCAAGTTTTGTAAAGATCTTAATTTTAGATTTTTGGGAAAACAGGTATAAACTTGTAGGAATTGTCTCAAATTCGAAATCTGACGTTTATTTAGCCTCCTAGTCGATCCTTCAAAGTTTGGGGGAAATCGCACGAGGTATGAAGTTCTAACTTGTGAAATATAGGGAAATACATGTTTTAGATTTTGACGACGAAATTGAGATCCGGGCAAAATCCATGTGTTAATTGTAGGCCCGTTAATTATGCACACGCTAAATTGTGAAAAGCATGTCTAAATTTATGCGAGCACGTTAAGTTGTCTATGTGGGTCAAAGGGGAGTCTTATACAAATTCATGCCGGAGTAAGCTTCTCGATATTTGAGAATTTAGTAGCGACGGCTACTGTGCATGGTTGATAGACTTGGACTTGCTATGGCACTTGTGGATACAATGGTTGATAGACTTGGACTTGCCATTGGTATCGCGGTTTAAGGCTTGGACTTGCCGCTACCGGATGAATGCGTATTTTTCTTCCTAGAGACTATTGATGTGATTTATGAGATTAAAGTATGTTTTGTTATATATTATACATGTTAGACTTGTGCACTCAGCATATAGCTGAGCAGTGGAGATGTACTCCATTGCAAGTAAGAAGAAAGACAAGAAGAAACGTGAGGAGTGAGGCCGTGGAATGACGGGGAATCAATTGTCTATACTTTTGTTCTATTTCGAACTTGTAATAATAACCTTGAATTTAGTACTTGTAATCCCTAGTAAATGCTCTTGTAATTATGTTTTTGAATGATAGAATAGAGTGGATATATGTTGGTTTGGATTTGGGAGAACCTTGAATTGAAAAAAAAAACTGCAGTTTTGAGTTGCTGATAGAAATCAGTCGACTGGTTTTTGATCCAGTCGACTGGATCACTGTGGTGAATTGGTTACTGCTTTGTTTCATCTGAGGTTCAGTCGACTGGTTAATAAAACAGTCGACTGGATGGAGCCCCAGACCATGACATTCTGCTGGATAAGGCACCAGTCGACTGGACTCTTTTAGTCGACTGAAAATTTTAGGCACCAGTTGACTGGGTTCCCGACACAGTCGACTGGATGGCTGTTGTATTTTAAAAACCTATCTGTTGAGATCACCAGTCGACCGAACCCTCGATCAGTCGACTGGTCCTCTGTTTTCAAAACTGTTTTCTTTTGAAAGGATCCCATTGGCCAAAACGTTTTTATAACTCCGATTCTTTTGGATTTTTCAACTCAGAGAGCAATGTTTCCTAAAGTTTTAAATTACTCAGGGTTGTTTTAAATGTTCTTTCCGCTGCGTATAGTTATATGATATTTGGATGAGCCTTGATGGCGTGCCACGTGTCCTAATTCCACGCGTAGTGGGATGGGTCGTGACAATATACCACTAAAAAGCTTAAATGTTTGTATGGCTAAAAAGAATACCTAGATAAAATACAATATAACTATATAATATATATATATAAACATATAAATGGATATGAACGTACTAGTTCAGGCTCGAGTTATCTCCGCTCAAATTCAATTTGGACTTAAACTTCGTTGCCCAAGCCCACTTAAGATAAATTGAAAAAAGCCCTAATAAATTAGGGTTGTATGAATTGATACCCCAAAAAAAATCAAATGAGATTAGTAAGAAATCAGATTTTTTGCGCTAATTGACCTCTCTCTCTCTCTCTCTCTCTCTCAGAGTTGTTCTAGTTCCACTACCCCTATCGGTTAACTCTCTCTCTCTCTCTCTCTCTCTCTCTCTCTCTCTCTCAGAGTTGTTCTGGTTCCACTACTCCTATCGGTTAACCAGATAGAGAGTTAGCCTTCATTTGGATTGAGAGAACCGGAGAGAAGAGAAGAGGAAGGGAACCACTTCCTCTCCAGTTCTCTCGTTTGGATAGTTAAGTTGGGAGAGAAGAGAATGTTAGTGAAGAGAATTGGAGAGAACGTAAGGAGAAAAAGAACCCAATTTTGGTTCTCTCCAAAACAGAGAGACTGGGGAGAGAAGAGAAGAGAACCATAATAAAATATTAATAAAATGACCAATATATCATTAATGTTTAATCTTATTTTAATTTATTACCATTATTTAATAGAGGGTAAAAGAGTAAAGTGATTTTAAATTCTTTCTCTTCTCTTCTCTTCTCTTCTCTTATGAAAGCTAAACAAACAAGAGAACTTTATGTTTCTCTTCTCTTCATTCAAACTAGCATAACTTCTCTGATCTTCTCTTCTTCTTCCCTTCTCTTCTCTTAATGATTTAAGAGGCTCTCTTCTCTTCTCTTCTCTCTGATTCTCTCAATCCAAACAAAGGCTTAATGGCGAAAGGGTCCTCTTATGTCAATGCAACACATGATTAAAAAAGGTTATTTATTCATTGATGTCTTGTCTTTGATTGAAGATTGGTTCGATCCTAAAGTGAAAGGGAAGGCCGTGATATTATTCATCGAAGTGGCAGTTAAGGTAATTATTGTAGGTTCTCTATATTTGTTTATGCCACTGATTTTGTTATGAATTTAGATTGATGATTGTGTGCGTTGTGAATAGGGCTGTTCAAAAACCACCCGCCCACCCGACTCACCCGTAGCCTTTTTTTTTGTTTTTAAACAATGTGGGTGGAGTCACGGGTCTTGGGGGTGGAAACCCGACAGTTTCGGGTGGAGTCACGGGTCTAGGGGGGTGAAAACCCGATTCACCCGACCCGACTCGAAACACACTTAATTTTTTAAAAATATATATGTAATATGCTTATATCAATATATGCATTATGTATTATATAGTCTTTAATATATATATATATATAATATGCTTATATTAGTATATGCATTATGTATTATAAAGTCTTTAAATATATATGTTATATTCTTATATCAATAAAATATATATATCACTAGCGGAGATATAAAAATCTTAAAACTATTAAACTAGCACATGATTATGTTTTTATTTTTTGTTTGGTCAGAGCTTTGGTTAGCCCATGAATATCTAGATAAATACATTCAAAGCAAAAAAAAAAAAAATATATATAGACAAAGTCATGCGTAAAGCAAATACTTGATTGAGACAAATGAGATAGTCGGGTTTCACCCGACTCGACCCGACTCACCCGACCACCCGATGAGTCGGGTGCACCTGACAAAGCGAGTGGATGACGGATGGAAGGAAGGCAAACCCGACTATGTTCGGATGGATGAACGGATGAAGGCCATACCCGACTCACCCGACTCGTGAACACCCCTAGTTGTGAATTGGTTGAGTTTGCGCTCCATTCTTTGAATCCTGTAGTCCTTTTTGTTTTGTTTTTATTTTTTTATTTTTTATTATTATTATACTGATGTGATGATACAAGTCATTTAGATGGAGAAATACCATTTCACACTGTTACTGTAGTTGTGAAATAATTTGATCATATGGAAAGCATCTCTCTATTTACAAAATAAATCTGAACCTCAAAGAGTTTGTTTACCCTAGAAAACATTACAAAGATTTGATTATTCAATGATCCCCTAGTACCTCACCATAAGTGTAAATTATTTTGATTCTCTCCCAACAATGGCTAAAAAATGCTATTTTTCTTTTCCTAATTAAGCAAATTGTGTATCAGTGGGTAAGTTTGCTCATAGTGAGATGTTGTCCCCTAACATGCCATGTTGTGTTCTTTAATTAGTGCGCTGAATGGCCATTAAATTATGAATTGTGTGGCTCACAACCCGTGTAAATGCCCCCCTTTTTTGGACAATTCTAATTAATCTTGTTAAACACACTAATTTCATTATGAAGATTGTAACTTTTTGGTTTTTTTTTTTTTTCTGGTATTCCTTTTTGCCGGACTTTTCTTTTCGCTAACCAGAATAAAATGAGTGGTATTATCGCTTATACAGAATACGGGTTATTTCTAGGAGTTTATTTACTTTTTATTTTTATTTTCCAATTTCATACAGAAGCGTGGAGTGGAGAAAAAGACAGCTGACCCCAATTGATTGAGACACAAGGCTTGTGTTGGTTTGGTTTGATTTGTTTTGGTTTGGGTTATACGGAAGTGTAGAGACAATTTTCAAACGAGACAAAGTAGTCCCCCAATGAATGATGTGTGTAGACATTAAAATTTTGGTGATTATTTAATTATTATTTGATTAAATAATAATTAATTTAATTTAATTATTATAATTAGTCAAAATTATCTCAAATGCGGGCCCCACAAAATACAAGTAGACCAATTTATATTTGACATGTGTCGTATACACTATATGAAACCATATAAATAATGGTCTCTAAATTGATGACATATATGTCAGAATCTCAAAGGAGGACTGCACATCAACAGTTTAGACGTGTTGAGTCTCAAATTAAAACTCTACACCCTAAGCCTATAAATAGAGGTCTCCATTCATGTAGAAAAGACCTTTAGCCTTTCAACAAATTGAGCTTTCTCCATAAAATTAAGAACTCTCACACATCAAATCGTTGAAGTCTTTCTAAGGAACAAGAAGTATAAATTCTACCGTTCTTCAGATTCAAACAAAGCCTTCTTCAACAAATAGAAGAAAGATTAATCATTCATTGTTTGAGATCAAGCCACCGGCCCTCGTTCGAACTTTTCCTACAAGTTCATCCAGTACTGTGAAGATTTGAAGGACAAATCTACGGTTGAAAAACAAGCTCGAGAAACCCTTGAATCGTGAACAATCGATCAAGGAGATTGAATCAATGGAATTTATTTTCGTTGTAAAAGAATTATACAGATATTGTACCCATATTTTCTGAAATCAATGAAATCATATTTGTTCCTCAATTTTCAGTTTGTTTCCATACTTGAAATTTTGTTGCGTACAATGTGTTAAAAGCAATGTGTTTCAGTCAAGCAGGCCATGTAAGTATGTGACTTGCATTGGGTTTAAAGTAGTCGGTCTGTTTGTATAGTAGGGTCATCTACAGCCAAATGTGAAATGATATCAATCAATTCTGTTTCAGTTAATTTCGCTAGTTCATGGTAGATACCTTGTAATAAGTCCATGCATGTTGGAGAATTGATACTTGAATTGCGATGAGTTGGAGAAAAATGCAGAATGGTGGTAAGTCGACATGGTAGCAAACGAATTGGACTATTATATGGAGTCTGTGGCATCTGGGTCATTAGCACTCTGACAAGTTCCGATTGGCCGGGGTGAGATTCGGTGAGTCACTGTATGTTTAGTGATTAATTCATTAGCCTTTGGACCACCAGCTGGTTATATATATATATATATATATATTATATTCATTATCAAATGGGTAACCATCATTAGGATCACTGTCATCATGAAGTAATCATTCACCATTGTGACTCCGGAGCATATGAAATTCATTGTAGATAACATCTCTAAGTTCTTCAAATTTTGGATACCAGAACTGGGTTTCTTCTGACTGGACATTAATATCAGTAATTTCTTTACCAATATGAACCTAGATAACATCTCTACTTGTGGTATTCCACCAAGTATTAAAAATCCATTCAACCAAATATCCTGAATGGTAGAAACTTAAAAAGATGTCTATCCATGGTGTAATTTAGGTGAAGTAGAAGTGTAGAACTCATCTGAAATTAGGGTTGGTTTTTTAAAATGCTTATTTATGACATTGGTCTGTGAAGGTTAAACTCTTCTCTTTTTGTCAGGGTGTCACTGATAAATAAGAGGTGATCATTAATTAATTTATTGGAATATTCATGCTAACTCTCCCTTCGATCAATTAGGATTGAGAAACATACGGAGAAATACAGTAAACATAATTAATTAAACACCACAGTTAACGTGGATAGCAACACCCGGCCACAGGGAAGATAATTGACCTATATTAAAATTAAATTAAACCAATTTCTAAGATACACCACATAGGAAGATCGAGGCAGTACCTAATTAATAACCGACACCTCTTATTTCCTTCATATAATTTCTAATTAATATTGGGCTAGGTCCGCGTGGTTGGACCACCACCCCAGACATATTCTGCATGATGGTGCTTGCACCGAAATGAGCCTGGATGCCTTGTGGGTGAACACACGCACTGCTTGATTGAGCCACCCCTGCTGGCACTGGTCGCTGTTCCGACCAGTACTGCATTTGATACTTGCTGTATCCCTGTCCTGTCCGTCAAAAGTACTGCCTGCAAAACATAGCCCCGTCTCCATCGCAACGTTGACGCCGCCGGCACGCTAATCAATGTAAAACCCGGGTGGCACATGCTTTTCTTCTTCTGTTGATCGATTTCTCTTCTTTCTTCTTGTGCTGTGAGAGAATTAATTAGTGGAATATATAGCTTGAAAAGAAAAGAATATGTGTACTATGACATTATATAGAAAGGAATAAGGAGAGGAATAAGGAGATGTGGGCCATAAGAGCTTTTGAGATCAGATTCCCGCAAAGGAATTGCTTCCCTAAGTTTAACAATAGTAATAAATGTACACCCTTACACATTTAAAAAGTATCTATATTTTGAGGTGGATCAATAAAATGAGAGATAGAGATTGCAGGATCCATATCTCTCATTTTATTAATTTACCTCAAAGTGTGAATATTTTTTAAGTGCGCAAAAATATGCCCCCGAACATTACTCTATCTTTAACGAGTAGTTTTTGTATGTAGTGACTGCACGTGTTTGTTGGGCTGATTAGACTTGTCCTAGAATTGAGTCATCCACACCTCACTTTTCTAAACAATGCCATGATAAGTTTAACATAGTCCTGCATATGCGGTGGCCCACCCTGATTCTCTGGAACAACTAGTTGGGACTGCTATATATATATGAGAAATTTTTGGTTACCCGAGGTATCACGTGGCATGTCATTTGGTACCCCGTATCTAATAGTAGCGCGCCACACGAATAATGGAACTCACCACAAAAAATTTAAATGGCCTTACAATCCTGTGTGGCGCTCCTCATTAGATGATACCTTGAAGGTAAACAAAAACTTCTCACATATATATATATATATATATATGCTGTTTTGCATTCAAGTGATGTTTGCCATCAATTGCCAAATGAATTGCAAGGCTTCTGTTTAGGTGCCACTTGTCATAAATTGAGTGGTTAGAGCACCATTTTCATTGTACTCCAGGAGTACCTGAATTTTCCAAGTCTGGTTTTTTAAGGTGCTTTGTATGGTATTTGTTGCAACAAATGTTCGATTCTAGAATATAGACAAGCAAAACTGGATCAATGGGCATCTTCTTCTTCTTCTTCTTCTTCTTCTTCTTTATTTTATTTTTTTTTTTATTTTGGGTTTGATGATGCTTTGATTTCTGTTTAAGTCACGTGTATATGCACATTTGAATTGTTTTTTGGGTGGTTGGATTGGGGCGGCTGTGATTAGGCTTTTCCAGAATATCGGGACCGGGGTTGGTGTTTGAAAAGCTACAAAATGATGCTGATGTAGTTTTAAGTCTATTCCTATCCCCAACGTCTGTCCTGGCACCCAAACAACCTTTTTAAGGTGATCTGTTGCCTAAACTTTGTATTTTTTGGCCAAAAGTAATGTCTAGCTGTTGACTGCTAAAAACAGCAGACCAAGTCTCATTTTTATATAGGTTTTATGAAAACCGGTATAATTTGATTTGATATAGAGTCAGTTTTTCGAACATTTTTGAGCCAGACAAAAACCCAAAAAAGCAACACAAAGACGAAACTATTAAGAATATGGAAAACTCTTTGGTACCCAAATGTGGTTTTGTTGTATATACAACATACCACCAAGACACTTGTCAAGCATTGATTGGATGAAAGTGTACTTTATGACATGCATTAAATAGGGGGCAACCGGTTATCACAGGTTGTCATGTATTGCACAACGTGTTTGTTCTTAACCACATATTATTGTTCCTTGATCATCAATGTTTGTTCCATACTTTCAAAGTCACGATTTACTGTTCCTTTAGAATCATGGAACAAATATTTTTGATGAAGGAACTTTTTATTTTAGGTTAGTTGTTCTTTATAACATATAACAATACGTGTATTTAAAAGTGGTGGAAAAATGACTAGCATTTAAGTTTTTAGTCTTAAAGGTTTGCATTAATCACTACCATCTAATTCAATTAATTAATAACCCAACTACCAACTTGGGTGTATGGGAACAATTATTGTTATTGTGATCACATAAGTTTGTTATGAGACTTTTATATGTTTGTTCCATCTTTAATGAGGTTTACCTACCTAGTACTTAGTTTTTAAGGTTGGTTGTTGCATTTAAGATTGGTTGGTTGGTTAATTTTTCCTCTCCACTCCTATTATCTTATCTGAACTCACTCAACCATCCCTCTCAACACACACTCTCACTTTCACAACATCTTCTCCCCATTTCAACACTCTCACTTCAACATCCCTCACCCTCCACCAAGTTGAAGTTTAATTTGCAGAAGACAACCAAAGTTCAAGTTTATTTGGAGAAGACAACTTACTTAAGCTGAAGTTATAGTAAAAGGTATTATCCTAATCTTATTTAGCATTGTAAAAATAGTATTTTCATGCCTTAGAAGCAAAAATTTTATCATAAACTTTCGTTTCGTATATTAGGAACAAAGTTTTTGTTTCGAAAAACAAATATTTATGATAAAGAAACAAACATTAGGGATCATGGAACAAAACTCACTGTCATAGAACGCATAGTTATGTTTCTCGGAACAAAATTTGATGATGAAGGATAATTCTTAACTATCGTGGAACAATAGTTTATGTTAAAGGAATAAGACTTTCTTGGTCATGGAACAAAAGTTTATTATGTTGTGGAACAAATATTTATGATGAAGAAACTATACTTTCATGCTTAGAAACAAAACTTTGAAATCATGACACAAGCTATTGTTATCATGGAACAAATATTTATGCTGAAGAAACTATACTTTCATGCTTAGGAATCAAACTTAGAATTCATGGAACAAAAGTTGTAATCATGAAACAATTTTTTTCTTATGACGGAACAAGACTTTTTTGCTTAAGAACAAAACTTTGAAATCACGAAACAAAATTTTGATATCAACTGACCACACTCAAATATCCTTAGGATGAGAAGAGGTAGAGGTGGAGGGAGAAGCGAAGGAAGTGGAAGAAGGGCTCCTTCAATTACCGATGTATGGCATGCATATTGCTCTTATACAGATCCTAATAGGCAGACTTGGTATGGTGAAAGACGTCCTTTTGTTAGCACTCCAATACCTTATAATTTACCTTTCACAAATGTTGGCCACATAATCATTGGTGACGCTCACGCTCGACTGCCAAATAATGCAGTTGTTATTGGAGATGATCTACAATGGACAAGATTGTTTAGCATAAGGTGTGAGTGCGAAATATATTGTCGTTGGCACGGGCTACCAGTACCAATTTCTCGTGGTCCTGATTTAATGCGAAATCCATATCGGGATGATGATCGGGTCATAAATTTGTTGAAGCAAGAGATTCAACAGATGAAACGACGATTGCAACGTGTTCACGCAATAGAAGATGCAAAAAAGTATTATGACCCCCCTATCTTTGCTATACAGGATATTGAAAATGATCCATATAACGCTGATATTTATCCCAATCTACCGGATTATCGTGAGGACGATGTTGATGGTGATTTTCAGCGTTTTCTTCCTGGGTGTCTAGTGAGAGATAACGGAGAGTCTGTCTGTTGTTATGAATACTATGGTGATCTAGATGCTATGTTTAACGATTAGTCATTGTACGACATGCATGTAATACGGAGTATGTTTAGTGCACATCTATTTAAGGATGTCTGATTGTGATCATATAAGTTCTCTTATATTCTGAAACAAAAATTTATGATTAAGTTTGTTCCAAAAATTTTAGGTCCTGTTAGATGCTGAAACAAATATTTTATGATTACAAAACAATCATATAAGGTTATCGAACAAAAGTTCAAATTAAGAACTTACTTCTGAAACTTTGTTTTTTCATCTAATAATTTGTTTCCTGGCCTTAAAAGTTTGTTCCACAAATTGTAGGTTTCGTTTCTTGCTGAAACAAATATTTTACGATAACGAAACAATCATATATGGTTATGGAACAAAATTTTAAAGTAGGACCTTGCTTCTGAAACTTTGTTTCTTCATCATAGTAATTTGTTTCTTGACCACGAAAGTTTGTTCCACAAATTGTAGGTCCTGTTAGATGCTGAAACAAATGTTTTATGATTATAAAACAATCATATATGGTTATGGAACAAAATTTTAAAGTAGGGACTTAATTCTGAAACTTTGTTTTTTCATCATAATAATTTGTTTCCTGGCCATAAACGTTTGTTCCACAAATTGTAGGTCCTGTTAGATGCTGAAACAAATATTTTATGATTACAAAACAATCATATAAGGTTATCGAACAAAAGTTCAAATTAAGAACTTACTTCTGAAACTTTATTTTTTCATCATAATAATTTGTTTCCTGGCCTTAAAAGTTTGTTCCACAAATTGTAGGTTCTGTTAGATGCTGAAACAAATATTTTACGATAACGAAACAATCATATATGGTTATGGAACAAAATTTTAAAGTAGGACCTTTTTCTTCTGAAACTTTGTTTTTCATCATAATATTTTGTTTCCGGGCCTTAAACGTTTGTTCCACAAATTGTAGGTCCTGTTAGATGCTGAAACAAATATTTTATGATTACAAAACAATCATATAAGGTTATCGAACAAAAGTTCAAATTAAGAACTTACTTCTGAAACTTTGTTTTTTCATCATAATAATTTGTTTCCTGGCCTTAAAAGTTTGTTCCACAAATTGTAGGTCCTGTTAGATGCTGAAACAAATATTTTTGATTACAAAACAATCATATAAGGTTATCGAACAAAAGTTCAAATTAAGAACTTACTTCTGAAACTTTGTTTTTTCATCATAATAATTTGTTTCCTGGCCTTAAAAGTTTGTTCCACAAATTGTAGGTTTTGTTAGATGCTGAAACAAATATTTAGGATAACGAAACAATCATATATGGTTATGGAACAAAATTTTAAAGTAAAGACTTACTTCTGAAACTTTGTTTTTTCATCATAGTAATTTGTTTCCTGGCCTTAAAAGTTTGTTCCACAAATTGTAGGTTCTGTTAGATGCTGAAACAAATATTTTACGATAACGAAACAATCATATACGGTTATGGAACAAAATTTTCAATTAGGGACTTACTTCTGAAACTTTGTTTTTTCATCATAATAATTTGTTTCCTGGCCTTAAAAGTTTGTTCCACAAATTGTAGGTTCTGTTAGATGCTGAAACAAATATTTTACGATAACGAAACAATCATATATGGTTATGGAACAAAATTTTAAAGTAAAGACTTACTTCTGAAACTTTGTTTTTTCATCATAGTAATTTGTTTCCTGGCCTTAAAAGTTTGTTCCACAAATTGTAGGTTCTGTTAGATGCTGAAACAAATATTTAGGATAACGAAACAATCATATATGGTTATGGAACAAAATTTTAAAGTAAGGACTTACTTCTGAAACTTTGTTTTTTCATCATAATAATTTGTTTTCTGGCCATAAAAGTTTGTTCCACAAATTGTAGGTGTTATTAGATGCTGAAACAAATATTTTATGATAACGAAACAATCATATATGGTTATGGAACAAAATTTTAAAGTAGGGACTTACTTCTGAAACTTTGTTTCTTCATCATAGTAAATTGTTTCTTGACCTTAAAATTTTGTTCCAAAAATTGTAGGTGCTATTAGATTCTGAAACAATATTTTATGATTACGAAATAATCATATATGGTTATGGAACAAAATTTTAAATTAAGAACTTACTTCTGAAACCTTGTTTCTTCATCGTAATAATTTGTTTCTTGACCTTAAAATTTTGTTCCAAAAATTGTAGGTGCTATTAGATTCTGAAACAATATTTTATGATTACGAAATAATCATATATGGTTATGGAACAAAATTTTAAATTAAGAACTTACTTCTGAAACCTTGTTTCTTCATCGTAATAATTTGTTTCTTGACCTTAAAATTTTGTTCCAAAAATTGTAGGTGCTATTAGATTCTGAAACAATATTTTATGATTATGAAATAATCATATATGGTTATGGAACAAAATTTTAAATTAAGAACTTACTTCTGAAACCTTGTTTTTTCATCGTAATAATTTGTTTCTTGACCTTAAAATTTTGTTCCAAAAATTGTAGGTGCTATTAGATTCTGAAACAATATTTTATGATTACGAAATAATCATATATGGTTATGGAACAAAATTTTAAATTAAGAACTTACTTCTGAAACCTTGTTT
Source organism: Hydrangea macrophylla (assembly GCA_033977485.1). Taxonomy (NCBI): domain Eukaryota; kingdom Viridiplantae; phylum Streptophyta; class Magnoliopsida; order Cornales; family Hydrangeaceae; genus Hydrangea; species Hydrangea macrophylla. Next base: position 140,948,909 of record CM066988.1, on the reverse strand, counting down.
CTTCATCGTAATAATTTGTTCCGGGACTATAAATGTTTGTTCAAAAAATTGTAGGATCTCTTAGATTCTGAAACAAATATTTTAAGATTTTAAATCAAGAACTAACTTATGAAAATTTGTTTCTTCATCAGCATAAGTTGTTCCCGAACCTTAAACGTTTGTTCTATTCCATAAATTGTAGGTTCTCTTACATTCTAAAACAAATATTTCATGATTATGAAACAATCATTTATGATTATGGAACAAAATTTTAACTACATGAAATTTCTTATTTCCAGGGGACAATGGTGGGTGGTTCATGTTCCAAAGGCAAGGGTGTGTATGTTGATTTAACGAATGATGAGGATTTCGATATTAATGGTGGAATCTATACAACTACAGATGAAGAAATAGAAAACTCATTTGGTGGGTTTCAATGCTCTGTAGGTGGAGCTGAACACAACATTGGTGCCACGAGTAACACTAATAACACAGAAGACTCATTTGGTGGGTTTCATTACTCTGTAGGTGGAGCTGAACACAACATTGGTGCAACGAGTAACACTAATAACACAGAAGACTCATTTGGTGGGTTTCATTACTCTGTAGGTGGAGCTGAACACAACATTGGTGCAACGAGTAATACTAATAACACAGAAGACTCATTTGGTGGGTTTCATTACTCTGTAAGTGGAGCTGAACACAACATTGGTGCCAAGAGTAACACTAGTAACACAGAAGACTCATTTGGTGGGTTTCAATGGTCCTTAGGTGGAGTTGAAAGCGATTTTTGTGCAACAGACGGGACGGATAAAGCCATGTCAAAGTTGACTGAAGCAGATGTGTTCGCATTGAAATTCAATTCCGAGGCAGAAGCAGAAATTTGGTACAATTTATACGGAAAAGTCAAGGGTTTCAGTATCAGAAAAGATAACAGAACTATTAGCAATGAAGGTATTGTTCTCTCTAGAAGATGGTATTGTTCTAAAGCGGGTTTCAGACAACAACATCATTTACAGAGGCAAGACAGACTGAGAGAGCCACGGGCACTTACTAGAGTTGGATGTACTGCCACGCTCCGTATCCGATTGATGAAGAATGGGTCAGAATATGAGGTGGTAGATTTTGTTAAAAATCATAATCATCCTCTAGCAGCACCGCCTTGCGTGCCCTTCTTGTGGTCACATCGCAAAGTAAATTCTCCCGATAAAGCACAAGTGAGTTCGATGCGTGCCGTTGGAATCAAACCAAGCAAGATTATGGACTTAATGGTATGCCAGTCAGGCGGGTATGAAAATGTTGGTTTCACCCAAAAGGACCTATACAATCATGTTAACGTTGCTCGAAGGGAAGAAGTTAGTGATGGTGATGCCGATGCCGCTTTGTGTTTGTTACGTGCTTTCAAAGACAAGGATCCATGGTCCTTTTACAAGTACGATGTCGATGATGAAGGTTGCTTGTCCAAATTATTTTGGAGCGATGGAAGATCGCAATTGGATTATGCAAGATTTGGAGACGTTCTCGTCTTTGACACAACCTACAAAACAAATGCATATAGGAAACCGTTTGTGATTTTGGTAGGCGTCAATAATCATTGGCAGTCTACGATATTCGGTTGTGCATTGCTAGCTGATGAGAAGGTGGACACTTATCTTTGGGTTCTAGAGACATTCATTCAAGTAATGAAAGGTAAGAGGCCAATGTCTGTTGTAACAAATGGAGACAAGGCCATGCGTAGAGCAATTCAGCAGATTCTCCCTTTATCACACCATCGTTTATGTCAATGGCATATACAACGAAATGCTGTGACAAATATACGAATCCAAGGCTTTGCTTCAAGATTTAACCACTGCATGACAAATAGGTGTTCGCCAGAAGACTTTGAAACAGCATGGCTGGCGTTACTCGATGATTTTCACCTTCACAACAATAGATGGATGATGGACATGTATGAAGCACGTTCAATTTGGGCAGAGGCATTTTTGAAAGAACATTTCTTCGCAGATATGACAACCACGTAGCGGTGCGAAGGTATTAATTCATTTGTTAAATATTTTGTGAAGAGTAAAATGCGTCTTTACGAGTTTGTGAGAATTTATGAGAAAGCGTTAGATCGGCTTCGTAACAATGAGGCAAAGGCGCACAACGACACAGATCAAACAAAGCCCGTTTTGACAACAACTTTGCATCACCTAGAGAGACATGCTGCTGATATCTACACTCGTGCAATGTTTTTCAAGGTTCGAGATGAAATTATGGAACAAGCCAAATTTTTTGTTGTGGAGAGGATTCTAGGATTGGGTTACATCAATTTTTACTTATCAGAGTACGCACGTCCAACAGTGAGGTTTAACGTGTTGTACTATCCCGAGGAGAGCAAATTTGAATGTTCGTGTTTACTTTTTGATGGGATGGGGATACCCTGCCGCCACATGATTGCAGTAATGAAAGTTGAGCACGTGCTGGAAATCCCTAAAAGTTGTATCTTGCAACGATGGCTAAAAACGGACAATAGTTCTATTGAATCCTCGTGCCTTAGACTGCCAGACGCTGAAACACAGACGGCGCGCCTCGCTGTTCTTAAGTCTAGTTGCAATGAGATGTCGTATTTTGCGTCCCTCACTAATGAGGGCTGGACTGAGCTTCGTGGAAGAATTACACAGTGGACAGTCCTTATGAAGGACTTTTGGAACAATCGCAATAAGGGGAAAAGTTGCAAAAGGCCGCACGGTGTGCGTGATCCAAAGGTGGCCGAAACAAAGGGAACTAATCCTGCCAAAAACAGTAAACAATCAACACGAAAATGTAGCAATTGCAGGTACAATCACATGCATCATTCCACCAAAACATACATCACTGGTTGCCATTGTACATTCCAGCATACATAAAGACATTATACACTTCAAGAACTCTACCCCGGACCGTAAATTTTCAACATACATGTAGTTGATGACATAAATGCCACAATCGTCCCTACGTTCATCACACAATGAGGGTTTTGTTAAACAATAAAGTAGGTTACAAAATGACGCGCAAAACTTATAATGTAAATTCTTACGGGGTTGTCTGTTGTGGATTCCACGAGCATAGTTCGATTGGGAATTCTTTGATGGCCATGTCGTATGAGTTGCCGTAATAGCTACTCATTACTTTGTCCAAAAAATTCACCTATTCAAAGAACAATAGCGCACTCAAAGGTTGGGCCAAGAATGTGGATACACATTTATTCAAATTCCAAATGTACACGAGGGGGTATGGGATACTTACAAGTTTTTTTACCATATCGTGGCGACTGTGGTTTGCCTTGGCACTTTTCAAGGAGTCAAGTATACCTACTTTTTTCTCTTCCATGTCGATCATACAACAGAACCAGTGCGCACCCCCATGGTTGATCGGGCAAAATATCTGTTTTGAAATTATAAAAATATAAGAACCCAATACAAATATGTAATGCATTGTAAATTTAACATATATCGTACGAATGTACCTTCTTGACACACTTAACGTCACCAGTGTATCTTTGATGTCCAAAAAAAGTCATCCCCTTATGGACATCTTGGGTCCCATCTATTGCCGTTTGCTATATATGTATCAAATGAAAAAAGTCAAAACTAATAACTTATCATTGATATTTAAGTATTTCAATACAAAATAATTTGGGTAATACCGCTACGAATGTGGGGAGAAACCAACGTTCTTGTTGACCATCCGACTTCTTCTTCTTGGCTCGGTAAGTTAGCTTGCCGACAATACTGTTTATTACCTATAAGAGTTGGAACATTGACACTCCAATTAAGTAATTTTGATGTACTCCATCCGAATCTTAGAAAAATATTGGTATATGCTATCATACCATGTCATTTACCCACACACCATCCCTCAGGCACTGCAGATTCTGTCGGTCGGCAAAGTCAAAATCAGAACGGACAATAACATCACTACATAGAGAATTCACAATCAACTCTAGTTAGTTACATACAAAATAACTCATTGTTAGCAATGTTTAATATTATAACCATATTTTATACTTACCTCGCTGGAAGTTTAGTATCAAACACAAATTTGATTATCTTCTTCTCAAATGGGGTAAAATCCAAGATCGTAAGCCTAGCAGGTATTTGAGCTTGCCGCTGTGGAAGGATGTCTACCTCTGTGGTCATCAATGGTGGTTTTTTGGATGCAACTCTCTCAAGATTGAAGTACGGAGACTTACAATATTTGCTTGGTGCCCTTTTTGATGGATCTCGAGTTGTCATCTGCGGGCATATAGAATGCTCATCACGAGGTGAACTTGTGAGGTCATGTCGGTCAAACTCAATCGAATCACCCAAACTCCCCTCCTTGCATGGCGCTTTCAATTGGGAAATCATCTCTGGACTGTCTTCATCGGGAACTAATGTAACTTTTCCATGTGGCGAAGAACCATTCTCGGACATGGTTATCATCACCTTAAATGGGGTTCTCAAAAAGTCATCATCTCTCTGTAGAGGCATGCCATCCACAGCCGGAGTATCGGAAAGTACAAGCACCGAGTGTTCCCCCGCATTCTCATTTTTTTTCGATTGATCAGGAGTCTTTTCAGTCGACCTCTGTGGTGGGGACATGTGACTATCCAAAATCCCACATTCATCCTTTCGACCATTATCATGACCCTTTGGTGTTGCTATGGATGATATATCCAAACAATCTTCTGTCCCTCGATTACGGACATCCACCGCACGTAATGGACTCCTTTGACTACCCAATCCCGAGTCCGAGTGTAACGGGATCTTTGGACTGCACACATCCAAATCAATATCAAGTCTCTCTTTGGCCTGACTAGAAAACACCGGACTTGTCCCTTGTTTTTGTGATGGTTCTCTAGCCAACTGCTCTGACACTGCTACCCTAACCAATTCTGGTACAATTACCCTTATCTCTTGTTTGAATGCATTAAACTCGGATAGAAGCGTGTTTGACAATGTAAATAGCTGAACTTTAACCCCTTCCAACTCCTTCTCAATCCATTTAAACCTATGTTCTTGTCCTGCGGTTGAAGAAGTCACTGTTGTTGGAGGTTGAATTATGTCTTCCACGTCTTTCAAATTACGTGCCGGTGCCATTAAATCAACCAATTCCACCTACCATTCCAAATAAACATCAGTTGCATAATTGCTAACAATATTTGTTCGTCATAAAATGATATACATTTTTTCTTGGACAACAAAATGATATACCTTTTTCTTGGACAGCAACCCTTTACCATATATGAATTTGCACCGATCCTTAATTTGATCATTCCCCCAAAAACGAAGTCTGGGGGATGATTGGGTGTCCGAAGTGGCCCTCGGTGCCCCAACTGGAATAACACGCTCGAAGTAAAAAATCTACAATGAAAAAAAAATGTAAGGTGTTAATGCATATGACTAAGCACAATAATTAAACGAGGCAAAGCTAAGAGGCTTACCATCAAGAAGAACACACAACCACCAACATAGCACCCTCCTGAGCCCTTCTCCTTATAATTCCTGACACTCATCTCAAGATTGTTCAACAACAACCTTGCCCAATTAATTTTTCCCAATGATGAGGGATCCTTGAGAATATGCATCAAACTTGACCTGATGCCGTGCTTTGTGCCAGGGCAGCACAAGCATCCCAATGCCAACAAAGCGAATCTCACCCTAAAGACCTCACCGGCATCTACTAAAGACCTTAGTTCTTCCTTCAGTTGGCTCACCTTCAATTGTCCATCAACAAACCCGTACTGCTGGCAAAGTTCAGAGATGTCCTCATTGGAGCCTTCCACATTCACTTCTCTACCAACCGACCTAAGACCCAATATATTATGAACATCGACTGCCCTGATGGTCACCTTTGTGCCGTGTACATTGAGGCTACACTCTACTGGATCAAATTTCCTCACGAGCCACCCACAGAGCTCGCGGTCTAAGTGACTGCAATTTAAGTCCAATAAACCCTCAAAACCGATTTCTTTTACTGCTTTCTTTTGGTCCTCTGTGAGATTCTTTACAATCTCCATAATGGCTGGCAACGATACGCGCGTGTTAATCGTGTATTCTTCCGTCTATTTTATGGCACAAAATTATTTCACTTGTTAGTAACAGAAAATTGCCTCTTGTTTATGTAGACTATAGAGATTTTGTGATACCTTCATTTTCTTCCGCGGTTTTTGGGGTACATCTCCAGGAATTTGCCTCTTTAACACCTTGTTTGCCTCCTTTGCCACTTTGGCCTTATCCACGTAGGGCCTCTTATCATCATCACTCATTGCATCCCAAGCCTTACCAATATCTCGCTTAATCTATACAAACATACATACATAAGTAATGTGTGAAACAATACTCATTAGCAAAATGTTCGTGTAAGAGATCCTAGAAAAGGTTTTATTATCTCACTGCATTTGTTATGTTGCACTTCTTCACCTTCAGCTCCGCAACTCGTTCATGGCTACATATAGAAGAAATAGTAACATGTACCAATGCTGTGATGAATGTATTGCACTTCTCATACATATAAAATATCAACTATGACTTACTTATACAAAAAGAAAGCGGATTCACATGCTCGTTTGGGTATCTCAACTTCGGCACCCTGTATTTCGCTCCTCTTCCTACATTCACGTGATAGTTCAGTTAAAATAAGATATTTACATACCAGTTCTTTGTATTGTAAGAGTCTTTAATTGTTCCATACATACCCCTCATCCTCTTTAGGTACTTTCTTCAGTGGGCTTCTTTTCTTCGCTGGAGTATTCACAGAGGTGGGCTTCTTCACTAGTTTACCCTTTTTCCAATATGTAGCTTTCGGTTTCTTCCTATATAACATAAGTCATGTTCAAGATCATAATGCAATAAGGTTTTGTATTACAAATCATAAATAAATTGATTTCTCCACAACAATATGTGCAAAACATACCCCATTTTTAGAAAGGGCTTTGCGAATACTTCGGAACAGGCTAAGTGCTGCATAAAAACAAAAATAAATTAAAAAACCACTTGGAGGAATTTAAGATTTAAAGCTCTCACATCCTATTTTCTTGTGTTTTATGTTAGCCCAATGTGTCATTTAATCGTAATGGTTGTAAAATCAAAATTGGTTGTCAGCTATAGGTTTTCAGTGATAGTTCTTCAATCAGACTATGTCACTATCCAAATAATTGGATGATTTTTGTTTCCTTGGTAGTATTACTTGAGTTTTTTTTGTTTCCCTATTGAGCGAGGTAGTTCCAGCACATTATAAAGGGAAAATACTCATATGGAGTTACTTATTTACATATGATGCTATTCCATGAGTGGTACGAATATTGTCAGCATGAGCAATATGTGGACCAATTATGTGATGGAAAAGGACCTTAGATAGTTGAGGAATTGTCCATAAATGTTGCCTGTAATATACTTATTTTTATGATTTAGTTAGATTTCATTATTTGATGAGGACACTCTGTAAATAAAAGAAAGGGAAGATAGAGGAAAGGTAGAAATTACAGCTACGTGGGAGGAGGAGAAATAAAGAATTTGAAGGTGAGCGAGTACAACAATGGAATATAAAACAACCAAGAACATAAACTACAAAAGAATCATACACTAGCTGAGTTACAATCTCTCATGGAGGGGCAGTCGTTTAGTGCAATATCGATGCGAATGTATGTTGTCCTGTAAATTACATATTTTTGTTGTGGTTTTTAGTTCATCTCATGATTTGATGAGGACACTCCTTAAAAAAACGAAAGGGAAGATAAAGGAAAGGTAGAAATTCCATCTAGATGGAAGGAGGAGAAATAAACACATGGAAGAGGTGACCTTGCATGAATGGAATGTAAAGCATCAACGAACATTAAAAAAAAAAAGAGAAAAAAGAAAAGAAGAAGAAGAAGTAGCATAGACCAACTGAGCTAAAATCTCTTATGGAGGGGCCGTCGTTTAGTTCAATATGAATGACCAAATACCAAATTTGGAATATCTCATGGAGGAGCCTTTGTTTTCTGTATTGGCAATAAAAGGGTTTGACAAGCAAGATAATGCATGTTCTAGTCCTACAACAACTCCTTGACTTTGAAAAAGAAAACAAAGTTTCTATATGCCTCCAACATATAGGTTATGGGTGGTGCTCTGATCCTTCAGATTTTGCCTAGAATTTTTGCATAGGTGGTGCTCTGATAACTAGCTTCATGTCAACACTACGATCAAAGGCTATGCTCATTCTATAAGTTTAAAAATTTTAACAGCAAAGCTGATGATATGGCAAGTGAGATGAAGCTAATTGCTCAAAACAAACACATTGTTATGACCTTGGCACTTAGAGAGTGAGTTTCCACTTCTGAAGGTACTCAACAAGAGGGCTGCACATGCTTATGATATAGTGGCAATTGAATACAGAGGGGGACCAATGCAGTGACCAACTTTGACATAAGCACATACATGAATAAGATCTCTAAGACCAAGTGCCAATTCACTTTCCTCCCAAACAATAAGTTTTTTTTGTCCCTCAACCAAGACTTCTTCTTCTTCTTACGCAACTGCACTTGGTCTCCTCCTAAGTCGTCCTAAGATCTTCTATGTTTAGAGAAGGAATTCGATGAATTGAAAAGAAAAGTCAAATGTGGAAACTCACATTTAGGGTGGTACATTTAGGAAAGATTTCACTATTTCAAGGTCTAACCCATAAGCCCTTCCACCTCCACTAAAAAACGAAGACATTTCACAATTCAATCAAAGAAATAAGCTAAAGATTCAATTTGGATTCATAAGCTAAACACAAAAATTGAGATGGATAAAAACAAATATCTACTAAAAATTTGAGGGCATGTTGGGGATGGATAAAACATAAGCTAAACACATATCTTTGGATTTTGGATTGATCTTTGTGTTGATGAGTTAACCATTTTGTATTTCTTTAGATTGTATTCATAAGCTAAACACAACAATTAACCATTTTGTCTCTACTGGTCCCTTCAGGCTGATTGTATTCATAAGCTAAACACAAAAATTTCTTTAGCCCAAAGGACAAGTGAAAATATTCAAGACCTAAGCTAAGAAAACCACGATGAAACATGAAATTCTAAGAACACCCATTTGAAATTCAATCAGAAACATTCAGAATTGAAGATTGTTTCCAAACACATTGTTCTGACTTTGCTTCCAAACACATTGTTCCAAACTCAATCATATACAATGTTATTTTTTAAAATTTTGTTTAAAAAGAAAACACCAGAGAAGAGAAGCATTACCTGAGAGTCTCGCCGGATCGGAGGTGGTGGGTCGGCGGCGGCGGTGGAGCTGAATACTCTCGGAGGTGGGAGAAGAGAGGGAGCGAAGGAGAGAGAAGAGAGGGAGAGAGCCGCCGGAGATTGGGGGAAAAGAGAGAGAGACGACTGATTTGGGGGGAGGGTGGAGTCGCCGAAGAGGGGAGAGGAGAGACGGAAGAGAGAGATGTGGATCTGTGGGGTCACTGAGGGGTCACCGTGGAGTCGCCGTTGAGTGGGTGTGGAGAGAGGGAAGCGGGGAGAGGAGAGAGGAGAGATGGGGAACTGTGGGTCATGTTTGTCAAACCATGGAGGGAAGAGGAGAGAGGGAAGAGAAGAGATGTAACCGGCTGAAGAAGTGACCCATATTCACTGTGGTTTTGGTATAAATCAACCATGGTTTTTTTAAAAATTCTTCTTCCAACGTGGACGGCTAAGATCATCCTCACTGATGATCCAATGGCTGACGTTTGTTTTGTTGTATATACAACGAAACCGCTTTGGTGTACCGAAGTCATCGCCTAAGAATATGGTTCCTTTTTGAACCACAACTATCTAGTATCTAGCAATCGGTGCCGTTCTTACAACAGTATTTGTTTTGGTCTTGGGTTGGGCTCAAGGTGATTGGTTTTTTCTTTTTTGGTCTAAAAGGTGATTTGACACTCTTTTTTGAAAGTCCCCTTAATGAGATGGGCTTGGTCCAATCCGGCCAGTTGTGCTCAGTTGATGCATCTGTGGCCCCAGGACATTTCCAACTCTAAAACTGTGGCCTTGTTAGTTGTTTCTTCCCAAGTTTTCTAAATATAATATTGAAGTAGCAAATTCCTCTGCTCTATTATACTTCCTCCGTCCCTTTTTTTAATCCATTTTGGGAATTCAACTTTTTAAGGAGACGAAAAGAATATACACTTACTTTCCATAATTGCCCCTAATCATTACAATAACTTTTTTAGTTTTGTCTTGGTGTAGATTTCAAGGAAGGATAGTTTTAGAAAGTAAGTAAAAATTGCATACCAATTTAACAAAATGGATACTAATTTTAGGACATTTCAAAATAAAATATAGAACTCAAAAAAAGGGGACGGAAGAAGTAATCTATATAACATCCTAATTCTTGTGATCAATTGAGACTTGGTCATCTGTATTTTAAAAAAAATATCAAAAATAAGAAGAAGAAGAGAGAATGGTTTAGAATAGCACAAAAAGTTTTTTATTTTATTTTTAAAAATGAGGAATGAGAGGGTATCATTGCCCATTAGCTGGACTAGGCGACTGATTAGACCCAATCATATGGTTGGTCACAATCAAAATATAGTAAACCATTGCTATTACCATTACAAAGGTTTAGTAACCATCCCGAGTTAGTGTTCATATAATGCCAAGTCGGTAATTGCTCAAAAAGTTTAAGTTGTTAGAGAATGAGTCCTATAATATATACTAGTATCAACATTTTCACTCACAGTGAGACCGTGACTCTTATGTGAAGTGGCAACTAACGAAACTTCATCATAATAGAGACAAACTGTAATATGCAAACTACAACAAAAACAGATACTTGAACCAAACACCTCCCACAAATAGGCTATGATAGCATGTTGTGTCACAGTTTGCTCCAAAAAAATTTAAGCTTTTAAAGAAGTTACCTGTAGCCCACTAACATATATATCAAAGTTTCAAACATTGACTATTTCAATCTCAAAATCCTTATCATAAGAAGTGCCAACACTAACCGAAGCACAACACTTTCCTCTTTCACGGAGGTGGTATAATTTGAAAAGAACTTGAATCACCTCATTTAACCCTGCTCTTTTTATGTTAACTACACCGCATTAGAATTGTAGATCTAAGATCTTTTACACGGTTACTTAAGAGGCTTCACCATCTAAGATATCGAGCACCCTTGAATTAGTCACTCATTACCAACTTACCAAGGGTGAAAAGGCTCTTATTAGCCAGAAGAAGACTCTTCATTAACTACTCCTATATTTTTAAGTATCAAAACAAAACTCGTCAAACTCGGTCAAAACCTACCGGCTCATTCCAGAAATATTAGTGCTTTTCTTCGCAATTGTTCTCTTTACAATGAAGACTTGAAAACAAGTTAAGCAAATATAAAGTCCCAAAAATCGCTTTCTGCTTATTTGATGTGTCCAAGTTGATTGTTACAGCTCTAGCTTTAATATAACTTGGGAGTATGTTTGTCAATCCATTACTAAATTATACGAAAAATATAATCAGAGGTGTACACATTAATAACATTACGGAGCTATCTTTTTTAGACTATTAAACCTAAAATACTTGTCAGAAAAAAAATAATAAGTTCGGTTCTTTGACCTTCTAATTTGACATGTACAATGAAAACCTACTTTGGCAAGGATTTCTTATGACAGGAAATTTTATGGTGCTTGGAAGTTAGATTTCGCGTTCACATTTCGTTATGCCTTTCAATTTCTATCATCGTTTTGTTAAGTCTATTTTGTATTTCTATGTTTCACATTAACTTTTTTTGATATATACCGAAAATTTCAAACATGCCATCAAATTGTATCCACTTCTACTTCGTTTATTGATAAAATATATTTATTTAAACGGTCTTCATCGTTTTAACAATTACTTTGAATTTATTATAATATTAGTCACTAATATTTCATAATTTATTAGAGATGCAGGCTAGTTTTAGCATAATTTGTAACTAAATTTGACAAATTAAATAACCATGCCCTTCATTGTTGGTACGTGATGGTCATGATTATAGTAATTGGCCCCTTGAAACCTTTCTAATGTAGCTAATTTTGATAGTCAAAATCACAATAATAAAGTGCTGATATAATAATATGAATTGGTCTATATGCTCGAATTGTAATTATGTTTCATGTGAATAATAGCCGTCATAAGCTGACTAAAGAATTCTAGAAACGCCAAGTGGCACTTTTATAATCGTCAAAAAAAAAAAACGTACACGCTTTCGTATCAGTGTCAAATTAGTCGCCAAATGGAGAAATTTTTGTGTATATATAGGAGAAGTGTTATTCAATGATTCGTAACATTGTCACGTGATGGTCCTAGTCAGTACGGGACTATCCTAGAATAAGAATATAAAATTTTTATTTGACCAAATGACTGTCCATTATTACCTAAGAATATCACAAGTTGTATGTTCCAGAACCATAGATCTATCTCTCGAACATATAGGAGATCCCTCTTTTGTGAGAAATTTTTGGGTATCTTTAAGGTACCACGTGACATGCCACTTGGTATTCTGTACCCAATAGAAGCACACTACACGAATAATGAAATCTACTACAAAAAATTTAAATAGCCCCAATAATCATGTGTGGTACTACCTCATTAAGTGTGAAACACCACATAGACACTACTTAAGGGTACACAAAAACTAAACCTCTTTTGTATAATTGTACGTGGATTCTATTAAAAAGAGCCCCTCGTATTGGCTGGAAGTAGGGGTGTGTTTCGGCCGGAACGGATCAGAAATACCCCTTTCGGAAAAAATTCCAAAATTTTTGGAAGCTAAAAATGCATTCCGAATTCCGTTCCGAAATTTCGAAAATTCCAAAATTAGTTCCGATTCCGAAATTTCGGAATTTTCGGAATTTTTCGGAATTTCATCAGATTCGGAATTTTTCGGAATATTCGGAATATTTTCAGAATTTTTCGGAATATTCGGAATTCAAGCTTAATGGGATTTCACTTGAGACTTGTAGGCCTTTTATAGAAGCACATCACACCCCATCTTTTATGTTTTTTCGATGTGGGATGAACACAATTTTCAGAATATTTCGGAATATTTTCGAAAAAGTTTCGGAAAATACAATTTCGGAATATGTTCGGGAATTTTTCGGAATTTTTCGGAATATTTTCGGAAAAGTTTCGGAAAATGCAATTTCGGAATATTTTCGGAATTTTCGGAATTTTCAGAATTCTAAAAATAATTCCGATTCCGATCTGATTTTTTTCGGAATTTTCGGAATTCGAAAAATCGGAATTCGGAATGCATATTTAGTTGCCAAAATCGAAAATTTTCGGATCGGAATCGGTCGAAATCGAAATTTCCGTTCCAAATGACACCCCTAGCTGGAAGAGACATGTCACTGGGTGCCTACAATGTACCCCAAAAAAAAAAAAATGAGTCAAAATAAAGAAACGCGTACCTTCCACCCTACTCACTTTCTCTCTCTTTCTTTGAAACTTCACCTGCTGTGGCCTCCCAAACCTCTGTAAAGCCTAGACACACCACCCACCTCTACACACACACACACATATATATAAATATATATACACCCCGCAGTATCTTCCTCCTCCAACATCTACTGCATCGATTTCTCTAACTTTCTCTCACCCTTCTCCTACTCTTGTGATTTGTCCGTCCTTTTTGACTTTTTTTTTTTTTTTTTTTTTTTGTTTACTCTCAAATTTTTCTATTTCAATTGTGATATGAAAATGAACCCGATGAGATTATCCACCCTTCCGATCCTCGGTATGGTATTGTTGGCCCTTCTGCAATTTAGCCATGGACAGGGCATTGCTCCTTCGCCTGCACCAATTGGCTCTACCAATGACGGTAAGCAGCTCATTATAAATGCACATATATATATATATGTGTGTATATATATATATATATGTTTATACATACACATGTGAGCAAAGATATGGTTTTCAATTTCTTTTCCTCAGTCCCCAACTCATCTAATTAAGCACAGCTCAAGGGTGGGGTGGGTTTGGGACGGACCGTCTGTCATAAACTCAGACGGTCCTAAACTCGCCTGAGGACCGCTTAAAATTCGCATTATATATTTATATTGATAGAACTTTATTAACAATATAAAAACAAAAAAAAATATATATTTAACTTCAAAATTGCCATTGACACCGCTCCAGTGAACACTTTTGGTGACTAATTCTGTGTAAGTGGCATTTTCTTGAACTTTAATAACCATAATATGCAATTTTGTGTCATATGCTTCAACTAATTGGTGTAATGATTCAATTATTGTTGAACTTATTAAGTTAATAGTCCTATCAATTTACTAGTATTGGCTAAAACGTACAGTTGGATGGTCTAAAATAATTTCTCTAGTAATTCAGATTTGGATCTCCTAATTAAAAAAAAAAAAACAAACAAACAAAATTAGGCACTCTTTTTCTTTTTCTGTTTCTGGGATTAGTTGTGTTTGCAAAATGAATGTAGTCGTTGATTTGTTTGATTTTTTGGTTCATTGCAGGCGCTGCAATTGATCAAGGAATCGCATACACTCTTCTACTCGTAGCTCTGGCGATCACATACATCCTCCATTAAATATTTTGTTTTCCTTACTTTTTTTTTTATCAGGATATTTAACCCATTTTTTATGTACTAATTGCTTTCTATATATGATATATGATGATTTCCCTATACGCTCATTGGGGAATAATTGCCAGATTGTTTTATTACTATACCTTCCTTGTAAAGAAAAATGCTATTTAAAGTTTTATTTTATAGCATGTGTTTTGCTGTTATCGATGGGTTACTACTTCCTTGCCTCTGGCTTTGGATAGTATCCCATCCCATGCTTTGCATGTTTGTTGAGTTCAGTGTATATTCAGGAATTTGCCTCTTATATTTCTATATATGCTTTTTTTTTACCTTAATTCTTTTATTTAATTAACCATTTCCGAAAGGAAAAAAATACACGTGTAGTTTACAGTGTAAAACTTCGTCCATGATCTTACACTAAGTTCTTAATGGTGATGTCAGCATAAATGAGAGTAAGTAAATTTTTTTTTTTTTTTTTTTTTGGTGCTAAATGGTAAATGCATTAAATTAGAAGAAGTAATGGTACAAAATAGTACAAACAAGTGATGAAAGTGTAAACCTGAAAACCGAACTGAGCGGTCCGGTTGATTTTCCCAAAAACCCTCCAAACCAAAAACCGAACCGAATTCACCAAAATCGACCATTTGATCGGTTTTTAAAATGCCAAAAATCGACCAAAATCGAACTGAACTGACCGAATTTCACCCCTAGTACAAATAAAGCCTAGTTAAAAGTGACAATCCTCAAACATAGAAAGAGAAAGATCGCCAAATGAACTAAGACCAAACACTATAGAGAAAACACAAACAACAACAAAAATAACAAGTGCAAAAACTAAAGGTACATTAGTAAAGGAAGCATAAGTGGCCAATGAGATCACTCAGAAAGCTGCACAAAAAATCCAGCACTGTGCTACAGAGACAGCCACGAGACTAGATCTGGAACCCAAGACAACTTCAATCTTGTAGATGGTAAATACCGCCCAAAGATTGAGGATGGCAAAAAGCCAAGCCCAAAAAGGTGAAAAAGCATCACCAAAGAGAGCAACCAAAGTTACTTGAAAATCTTCCATAGTAATAGAAACTACTACATGAAAGAATCATTGTAGCAGGCGAGAGCCCCAAAGTCACCAATCATACCCAATGATGACCAAAGCTAATCTACTGTTTCAAGACTAGTCTAGCCAAGCATCTAACATCTTGAACCCAAAGGATTGCACACCAAAAAAAAGGGATAAAAATCCGAAGAAAACTTTCCAAAATGAAGAGAAAAATTTCACAAAGAAAGTGAAAACCTTCACAGATGAACAATTTGAGGTAGCTCGATTGTGTGACTAAATTAGAAAATACAGGTTTTCCTAATACTTTGTACAAGTGATGCATGATCTGACTTCTATCATATAGGGATTGTTAAAAAGTAAGAAAGTATCCTAGTTATAGGTTCTTTGACAGTACTGATGCACACAAGTCAAAAGTGGTAAAAATAGAAATGAAGTAAGGCTTTGAAAGTGAAAATATATTGCATTAAATGAAATTACAAGAAAGAAAATTAAATGAAAGAGAAATTACTTAGAAATAATTAAAAGGGGAGACAATTAAAAAGAAATGCTCAAAAACTAATGGAATGCAAAGGAAAATCAAAATTAAACAAAAAATTAAAATAATAAAATAAAAAACGACCTGAATGCTTTTTTAAAACGCTGTTAAAGAGAGTGTTGGTGTTTTGTTCGGGCTACTAGAGGAGTCCAATCTATTGAGTTTTGATTTGTATAAGAGTTATATTTGGGGCACTAACAAAATCCACTAACACTTACTAACACACTCTATCTCTCTCCTAGTGGTACTGCGGGGTCCACTGCGGACCCCGCAGTACCACTAGGAGAGAGATAGAGTGTGTTAGTAAGTGTTAGTGGATTTTGTTAGTGCCCCTAGCATTGCCCTTTGTATAAATAGGGGAGGAATGGCTTCGGCTAAGGGTGTAAATGAGATGAGCAACAAGGGCTCGAAGTTCGGCTCGATAAAGGCTAAGCTCGGCTCGCTCATTTGAGCTCGTGAACACGATCAATTAAGGCTTGTGAGCAGGCTCGTGAAAAAGCTCGTTAGTAGGTTTGATAAAGAGCTTGTATAGTGATTTTTATACATATATTTATTATAAACTATATAATTTTAGAAAATATAACATATCTCGTAAATAGGTTTGATAAATAATTATTTTATTATTAAACTATATCGTTTAAAAAGGCGCGCGAAAAAGCTTGTTAAAAAAACCCGCGAGAAAGCTCGCGCGCGAACACTTGAAAGCTCGACTCGTTTGAGCTCATGAGAAAGGTTGCGAACAGACTCGGCTCAGCTCGTATACACTCATTTCCTCCATAAGCTTTGTAGCCTTTGGGAATGCCAAAACATTGTTGAAACTTGTGATTGTCTTGGAACTTGTGCATTGGAACTCTCAAAATGGTTTGAGCCCACCAACTTGTGACTAACTGTAGGGATGACAATTTTTGACACGACAATTTGTTTTAGTGAGACAATCCGAACACGACACGACTTGACACGATTAATTTAAAACAGTTTGTATTGTAGATGAATAACACTCAAAACTAAAAATTAAACTCAAAGCACACAACCCAATTAGTGACACGAGAATCCGAATTGACACCCCTAACTAACTGCCATTCTTTGATTTTAGCCCGAATTGATCAAAGCCATTAAGGTGGAATGAAAATTTGATTGCCAAAGATGAAGGCCATCTGGATGCTTTTATCAATTCAAACAAAGCGTCCCACCAACAATCATGACTACATTTCTTTTAGATTGGCAATCCAAGAATGGCCATCCGGCCCATCACGTGTATGAATGTCCGAGTGGTCTTGGCCGATGGCTTTCTATTGTCTTGTTCCTCTAATTATATTTATCACCTACACATTTTTAAATATCTCTGTGTTTCGGCATTTTAACATTTGGTCTAGATGGTAAGTGCTTTAGTCTTAATGTTCAACATCTATTCGGTTATGTCTAGCACCTTTAATTAAATACTTTCAATTAATCGGTTATGTGACAAAATACATATTTGGGGAACAAATAAATACCCTATGGGGATTCGAACTCTCTCCCTCTCCACTGAGAACAAAGAGGCTATGCCAATTGAGTTATAGCCGCTCGACAAATTTAGGATGTATTTGATAATTCAATTAAGTACTGAAAAATTAGTATTGAAAGCTTTAAATTTACTTTAAAAAATAACTGAATCCCGTCTATTTCTATGTTGGAAACATTGTTTTTCACAACCTAAAATCAAAAACTTAACAGTTTCACTACTAAAAAATTTCAGTACTTAAGTTTTAATTTCATCGAACAAGAGACCATATATCTGGCAAGACCACATTCAATAACATTGGGGTCATCTAACTTCCATTGAAGTTGGTTTTGATGGTTCTTGGGATACAAATTCGGGAAAATCGTACTATTCTGAGGTCCCGTTTGACAATAGCTTTTGGAGCCCATAAATGATTATAAAACTCCAAAATTTACAATAAAATCGTTTGGCGAATCAGCTTCGGTGAATCAACCAAAAATCTGCAATTGGCCAACAAAGCTACCCGCTTTTGGTATTAAAAAAAAAGAAAAGAAAACAACAACAATTTTCTACGTTTGCACTGTATACGCAAAAGTTGGTTCCATCCGGCCTCTAATTGACTAATTGTTTTTGTTTTTTGTTTTTTGTTTTAAAAATAAAAAGGGTAATACTTGGGATACACTCAAAGACACAATTTTTTGGACACAACCCAAGAGATGTGTCTATATCTCTCTTGTGTCACTGTAGAGTCCAGTGACATCACAAAAGTGATATAAACACATTTTTTGAATTATGTCCCAAAAATTGTATCTTTGGATGTGTCCCAGACTCCCAATCTTTACTTGGTTTGGGATTTTGGTCTGGTCTGGTCTAAAATAAGGT
This sequence comes from Hydrangea macrophylla, assembly GCA_033977485.1. Classification (NCBI taxonomy): domain Eukaryota; kingdom Viridiplantae; phylum Streptophyta; class Magnoliopsida; order Cornales; family Hydrangeaceae; genus Hydrangea; species Hydrangea macrophylla. Next base: position 140,930,418 of record CM066988.1, on the reverse strand, counting down.
ATCCCCACCCCGCTTGCAAGGGGAGAGAGCTTAGCCCAGTTCAGTACGCAAACTAAGCCCATTGGACAGCCTATTTCATTTAACCAAAAGGCTAAAAGCCCATTCAGATTTTAAAGATCTGTTTGGGAGGTACAGGTACGGGAGTTCTTTCCAAATTGGGTATTAGCAGTGTAGAAAAGTTTTAGGCTGATGTTATCGCCACTCCATCATTGAACTAGTACACTCCATAGTACCACTCTTAAAACATGTGGTACCATACATGTCATGCATTGCATACATGATACCACATGCTCTGAGAGTGGTACAATGGAGTGGCAATAACAATTCCCAAGTTTTATTACTAACTTTTTACTCTCTCACTTGAGTTTCATAGGAAGTCTGGAAAATGCAAATCACAATATAGTAAACAGACTGATAGTTATTGTACTATTGTGACTCCTACAAAGACTTCTCCCAAACGAAGCCCAAGTGTAGTTATTTTATTTCCATAACCTTCATGGTTATGCTCACATCTGCCCTTCTTAGCAAAAAAAAAAAAAAAAATGCTCACATCTGCCCTCATCTTCCACATGTCGATTTCAAATTAATTTTAAGATACAATAGATATTACAAATAAATGATAGAAATAGCATTTCTTTGTCCTTTTTCACAAACTAAACTCCAATTATTATTGATAGATTTAAATGGATAACTAGTTAATTAGGTTTGTTACCTTAGATTATCTTATCGCAAACTTTTGTATTCTATTTGGTTGGTAAATCAAGCAAGGGTCGTACCATCCCCCTCCAAATAAAATGATAATAATAAAAATTAAAATCAAGGAAGACAAAATCCAATTCAAATGAATCATTACCTATGTGTTACCATGTTTAGGTACTATATGAAATAATGAATAAACACGATAATTTCTTAAAAGTACAGTCCGGATCTTTGACGGACCACGAATGACAGACTAAGGAGTGGACCAATTTTTTGCGAGGAAAATGCACTTTTTGCGACGAAAATAACATTCCGAGAGGGACCGGCTCTATGACTACGCTTTGCTCCGCCATGGGCCATAGGGCCCTCCCCTTGACTCTTGGGCCTAATGTTACAGACCCATTACAATATGAGCCACACTCAACAGGACGGCACCGATCGGTCGGTACACCATTTCGGTGCCTTAATATTTAGGGTTAATTACACTCACCTCACCTGAGTTTTGCCCTAATTACACGTACCTCTCTCGTATTTTGAGAAATTACACGGACCTCCCTTCTTGCTAACGTCTTTGACGAATTTAATAAAAGTACCAAAATGCCCCTACATAAAACTACACAAACCTCCCCTGAACTATGGTCTAATTACACGGACCTCCCTTATCACCCATAATTACAGTTTGTATGCATTACTATATCCACAAATAAAATTTGTTTTTGCAACGATAAAGGGTTTAGGTTAAACTTTTCATACTACTAGGAAGTGTATCTTTCAATTTTTTCGAATTCCTTCTAGCAATTTCTTCAAAGGGTAATTTCCTTTATGGGTCCATAAGGAATGACAGGTGAAAGTCACTAATAATCCACACCACGCAGTACTAGTCAAAAAAAAACAACAGTAATCAACTGAAAATAGCACAAAGTGCTAACTATTACAAATTATCAGAGTATGGTCCACAGGATCACAACAGGTCTGAAGACAACAAATGCCCAAGTACCCATTAACAAAAGTTTAACAGAACAACTGAAATTAAATCTAATTATAACATCTTCAGTCTTCAACTGGCATAAGGATAATCCTTTCTGGCGTATCTGTCATCGGTGGGGCCCTCCTCTGGATAACACTCATTAGTGTACTGGTCCTTACCTGTAAAACAAGGGGCAGGATATTCTGGACGGGGAATGTCCAGGCAATAAAAAGGCCGTCAGCTTACTGAGAGTTGAGTGAGCACAAACTAACGAGGTACCAGTTATCTGAAGTAAACACAAGCTTATAAAAAACACGAGTTAACATCTTATTATAAAAAAATAACATTATCTTGTTCCTCTATTCATTCTTGTAAACCGACCCTTATCGTCTTGTTACTCAAATACCGAACTCAACAGACTCTGATATCATGAACAGACTCAATCGTTTAACTCTAGGGATACACCCTTATTCTGTCCATCGCTTTTAAGAGCATATGAACAGCTCACCGCATGTCATGGACTCCACGTCAGTCTGTCCCCAACTTTTAAGAACAATGGTCCTGTTCACCGCATTTCAGGGATATAACGTTTCGAACAAGGCATATCAATCTATTGCCACGACTCAACGTCATCTACTAGTGATCCCAGCTCACCGCTTTTAAGAACCATGGTCCGGTTCACCGCTTTTAAGAGCATATCATAGATCATCCAGTCTATCTTAGGACTATTTGGTCCAGCTCACCGCTTTTAAGAGCATATGCACAGCTCACCGCTTTTAAGAGCATATCATGACCGAACGTCCATCCACATACCATTCCCAGAACTTACCAAACCTACTTACGTTCCATTCTACATCGACACATGACAAACTCCCAATGTGGCCTGACTACTCGGATTAAAAGAAACGGATATCAAACTCATATCAAAATCAACACGTCAACCCACGTCTTCATATTACTTTTTATTCATTATCCATAAATCTTTGGTGTCACATTACTCCTGTCTACCCCATAATCGCATAATGGAATTCCAATTCAGGAATCGAACAACTAAACCTCTTATATAATAAACAGGCAAAAGAATCCATGTACTGATCATGTCAATCGATTGGAACAAAAGTTCAATCGATTGATAAACATGTCAATCGATTGGAACAATGTCAATCGATTGAAATCCTATTCAATCGATTGGGATGCAACTGATGTCAATCGATTGAGATCATGTCAATCGATTGGAACTACGTCTTCTCCAGCAGTTTGTAAAAACAGCATATATAAACGTACACAACATGCATGTAACCCATCTAAACATCATAATAGCTTATATAAACTTCATATAAAGAGACCAAGTGAGTTAGAACTCACCTAGGGTGCGTTTGGGTGTGTTTAAAGCTTGAAACCTTCAAACTCTCTCTCTCTTTCTCCTTTTTCTCTGTCCAGCCCTCTCTCTGTCTCCTCCTTCTTCTTTCTTCTTCTTTCTGCTTCTTCTCCTTCCTCCCAGCTGCCACGGCAGTGAGTGTGTGTGTGGAGTGTATATATGTGTAGATATAGAGATATATATATATGTATGTGTATATATCTCACAAGAGGTATATATATTTCTCTCCCAAGGTCTGAAAAACAGCCCCAAGGCCACTAAATGAAACATATATATAGACATAAGGGAGTGCCACGCGTTTAAAGCTGAAGGAAAGAAGAAAACATTTCTCAGGTTATGTCAATCGATTGAGACACCAGTCAATCGATTGGTAACAGATATTTGTAGTCAATCGATTGGAAACAATGTCAATCGATTGGGATGCATGGCAATCGATTGGAAATGTTGACACGTCATCACTTTTAGTCGGTTGAATGAAAATCGATTGGGATAACTTATCAATCGATTGGTATCAGAAAAGTGTCAATCGATTGGGAATATTATCAATCGATTGGTATCAAAAAGTGTCAATCGATTGGGAATATGTCAATCGATTGGTATCAAAATTCACCAAAAGGAAGAGAAAGTTTATACGAATATAGAAATGAAATACCGGGTCTTATTAAAATACCAAAATACAGGGTATTACATCATCCACCACTCAACAAAAGATTTCGTCCTCGAAATCAAAAGCAACAAGGTCTAAAACAAAAACGAAAACTTCTCGCGCATCTCTGACTCTAGTTCCCACGAAGCTTCTCCTTCATCATGATGTTTCCACTGAATCTTGACTAACGGAATCTCTTTGTTCCTGAGTTTCTTGATTCCTCGATCTAGAATACGAACAGGTCCTTCATTGAACGTAACGTCGCTGTTGACTTCGATATCCTCAAAGTTGATCTCGTGCGCTGGGTTGTGAACACACTTTCTCAACATACTGATGTGAAAAACGTTGTGCACTCCTGACATCTTTGGTGGCAACGCAAGGCGATAAGCAACTTTTCCAACACGCTCCAGAATCTCGAATGGTCCGATGAAACGTGGCGATAACTTGCCCCTTTTCTGACCAAATCTGACGATTCCTCGAACAGGTGAAACCTTGAGTAATACGTGATCTCCAACGACAAACTCCAAGTCTTTGCGTCGCTTGTCAGCATAACTCTTGTATCTGGTCTGGGCTGTCTTCATCTTCTCACGTACAACTTGAATCTTCTCACTGGTTTCTCGTACCATCTCTGGCCCAAGAAGTTGACTATCTCCGACTTCGGTCCAACATAGCGGCGATCGGCAAGGTCTCCCGTACAAAGCTTCGAATGGTGCCATATCTATGCTCGAATGATAACTATTATTATAGGCGAACTCAATCAGAGGTAAGTGTATCTCCCAAGAACTCTCAAAATCAATGACACAAGCTCGTAACATATCTTCCATCACTTGATTAACTCGTTCCGTCTGTCCATCTGTCTGAGGATGAAAAGCTGAACTCAAGTTCAATGTCGTTCCCATCGCTGTCTGGAGACTCTTCCAAAATTCCGCAGTAAAGCGCGAATCTCGGTCTGACACAATAGATACAGGCACTCCATGTAATCGTACAACGTGTTGTAGATACATTCGGCTCAAACGTTCTACTGAGTATGTCATGCTATAGGCAATAAAATGTGCCGTCTTAGTAAGTCGATCCACGATTACCCATATAGCATCGTGATTCTGCTGTGACTTCGGCAATCCTACCACAAAATCCATGGTTATGTGTTCCCATTTCCATTGAGGAATAGGTAACGGCTGTAACAATCCAGGTGGTTTCTGATGTTCTGCCTTTACTTGTTTACAAGTAAGACACTGAGCTACATACTCTGCCACATCTCTCTTCATTCCTTCCCACCAAAAATTTCTCTTCAAGTCTTTGTACATCTTCGTACTTCCGGGATGAATAGTCATTCGTGACTTATGTGCTTCATCCAATATTTCCTTCCGGAGATTTCCTTCACTAGGTACACAGAGTCTACCTTTACATCGTAAGGCTCCGTCGGTACTAATACTCCAGACTTCTGGTTCCTTGGCTGACATCTTGGCGACCCATAACTTCAAATCTTCTGTTGTCTGTTGAGCCTCCATGATACGACTGATCCAAGTCGGTTGTACCATCAGACATCCAAAATGTTGTCCTTTCATTGGCTCCACTGGCTGAAGATCAAATTCAGCAATTTCTTCCAATGCTCTCCATTCTCTAATTAGTAATGCAGCGATCACTAATCGAGGTTTACGGCTCAAAGCATCTGCTACTACGTTTGCTTTGCCGGGATGGTATTGCAAAGAAAAGTCATAGTCTTTGAGTAACTCCATCCATCTCCGCTGTCGCATATTCAACTCCTTTTGAGAGAACAAATACTTCAGACTCTTATGATCGGAAAATAAGTCAAACTTTTCTCCATAGAGATAGTGTCTCCAAATTTTCAATGCAAACACTATTGCTGCTAATTCCAGATCATGCGTCGGATAATTCTTCTCATGTACCTTCAATTGTCTTGATCCATATGCGATAACATTTCCATCTTGCATAAGCACACATCCAAGTCCTTGGTACGATGCGTCACTGTAGATCACGTACTTTTCTCCACTCTTAGGTAATGCGAGTACTGGTGCAGAAGTCAATCTTTCTTTTAACTCCTGAAATGCACCCTCATGCTTGTCTGTCCATTCATACTTCGTCTCTTTCCTTGTTAAATTCGTCAATGGTCCTGCTATCTTGGAAAATCCTTCTACAAATCTTCTGTAATATCCTGCTAAACCAAGGAAACTTCTGACTTCGGTTGCATTCGTCGGTCTGTTCCAGCTTAAGACTGCATCAATCTTAGATGAGTCTACCGAAATACCTTCCTGGGATATAACGTGTCCCAAGAATTTGACTTCCTGTAGCCAAAACTCACACTTGCTGAACTTTGCATACAACTTACTATCTCGAAGTGTTTGCAAGGCAACCTGTAAATGCTCCTTGTGATCCTCTTCTGTCTTTGAGTAGATCAGTATATCATCAATGAACACAATAATGAACTTATCCAGATATAGTCTGAATACTCTATTCATCAAGTCCATAAATACTGCTGGCGCATTCGTCAATCCAAAAGGCATAACTAAAAACTCGTAATGCCCGTATCTTGTCCTGAATGCAGTCTTCGATACATCCTCTGATCGAACTAACAGCTGGTGATATCCAGAACGCAGATCGATTTTGGAAAAGATCCTAGATCCTTGTAACTGGTCGAATAGATCATCTATTCGAGGTAACGGATATCTATTCTTAATCGTAACCTTGTTCAACTCCCTGTAGTCTATACAGAGTCGAAGTGTTCCGTCCTTCTTCTTTACAAACAGAACTGGTGCTCCCCAAGGTGACGTACTCGGTCGAACAAATCCTAGATCTTCGAGTTCTTGAACTTGCTTCTTCAATTCCCACATCTCGGTTGGTGCCATCCTATATGGAGTCTTAGAAATAGGCAATGTACCAGGTACTAATTCCATACAGAAGTCTATTTCTCTTTTCGGTGGAAGTCCTTTAATATCCTGAAATACATCCTGAAAGTCTCGTGCAATAGGAATTTGATCCATCGTAAGCTCCGTACTTGTACTAATGATCGTAGCCAAACTATTCGTAAGAAACAGGTCGCTTGTCGGTTGACAATGAAATCTGATCGTCGGCTTTCCTTGTATTGGAAATACAATCGTCCTAGTAGGGCAATCCAAATTGGCACTGTACTTAGTTAACCAATCCATCCCTAGGATAACATCAAATTCTGACATCGACAGAACGACTAAGTCTGCTGGCAGATTCCTATCTCCCAAAGTCAAAGGGCAATCTTTACACACTTTACTCAACTTAACTGTCACCCCTAATGGTGACACAGCATTCAGTGTTGACTCAAGTGTCTGGGGTTCTAAACCCAACTGACGCACAATCTTAACAGCAATAAAAGAACGTGCGGCTCCAGTATCAAATAAAGCTTTAACTGGACTATGAAAGAGTACAAGTGTACCTTCCAAATGTTGCTGCTCATCAGCATTAAAGCCTGCTCCTTCCGGAATAATAGCATTCATTCTCGTCTGATCAGGAGGTCCTTGAATTCCTTGTACTGGTGCTCCGTAGTATCCTCCTTGTGGCGCACGACAATCCTTGCTCAAGTGCCCTGGTTTGTTGCAGTTGCGACAGACGATATCTGGCCTGCGATTAGATCTATGGGCTGTGCAGTTCCTTGCAATATGTCCTGGCTTTCCACAGTTAAAACATCCTCCACTATTGCTGGGTGGGGCTGTTAGTAATGCCTGTGGCTGTGACCCCTGCTGGCGATATTGTTGAGGTCGATTATAACTCTGCTGTGGTTTCCTGGTTCCTTCCCAGATTCTCTTGTTTCCTTGAAAATTTTCCTGAGGTCTCCATCCTTGGGTATTTCTCGGTGGTCGATTATGAAAATTCCTCTGTTGAAACCCTCGTGACGACTGAGGTCGATTTGTCTGGGGTTGCTGTACTGGATTAGCATCCTTTTCTAACCCTGTAGCAAATCTAACAATTTCCTCATACGACTGGTTCAGATGACCAACCATCATATGTCTAAGGTGGGGGTTCAGTCCTTGGTGAAATCTCTTAACCTTCTTTTGCGGCGTGTCTATCATGTGCTGAGCAAATCTGGATAAACGCTCGAACTGTGTTGTGTATTCCCGTACATTCCATCCTCCTTGGATCAAATTGAGAAAGTTCCTTTCCTGTTGATCTCTCTCATCTTCTGGAAAATACTTCTCCAAAAATCTGCCTTTGAATGTCTCCCACGACATAGCTCTAGCGGCATCGATCCCAACAGTGGCTTGCTCAGCTTCCCACCAATCTGCGGCGGCATAGGTGAGCTGAAACGTAGCAAGGCGACGTTTCTCTTGTTCGTTGCATTCTAATGCTCCAAATATTAACTCCATCTCTCTTATCCATTGCTCTGCCTTCCATGGTTCTGTTAGTCCATCAAACTTTTCGGGACGTAGCCCACGAAAATTTGCTAACAGCTTATCTCCAGTCTGTCTTGGTGGCGGGGGTACAAAAGGTCTCTGGTGGGTGGAGTGATTATAAGTATCCCCCACATGCTCCATCCTCTGCATAAATGCTTCGAAAATTCCCGTCGGATCCATCCCTTCCGGTATAGGTGCTCCATTACGTGCTTGGTGATTTCTCAAGGGTCCTACCATGATGATAACGAGTATCGCCTACAAGAGACATATGGATCAGCTGAAAGTCTTCACGTAGAAACGAACTCAAGATAGAATAAGAAACAGCTAGACTAACAATTCTACTAAACAACACAGCACAACGCAATAATCAAACAATAACCAAAAGTACTGCTCGTATATATATATATATCAAAAGATGTACCGTATAGTACACACTAGTCAAACTGTGTACCATATGGGACAAGAGTTACAACAACTAAAGTCAGCTAATACTATACAAAGCTATGGTCAAATAGCTATCTCTCAAGCTCCCAAAAATCTAGTGGACAACATGTCCTAATATAAACTAACAAAATTAAGCCCTGCAGGTCCTGACTCAAAAGTCGTCAGCATCTGATCCTGATGGTGGTGCCTCGTCCTCTGGGTCAATATCCATCTCCTCGAGTGGATCATCCTCAACTGGTGCGACAAGATCTCCAACTACTGCCCCTATATCCCAATCCTCTATCATCTCTGCATCATCGTCCTCCATCACGTCTACTATCGCCTGGTTAGCGACATCAACAGCTACTGCAGCAAAACCGTCAGCTATGTCAAGAGCTCCTGCTATAGCCACCTCTCCCATAACAAAATCTGCTGGCTGTGCTATCATCTGAGCTATCCATCCTACTGCCATATCGGCCATGGCTGCCATATGCATAATCGGTCCGGCTGGTATCTGAAGCACAACTGGTACCTCTGGCACAACTATCTCCTCGGGGTCATCCTCCTCATCTACTACTACGTCTGCCTCAATAGCCTCTGGGTCTGGTACTGGATCTTCTGGCTCAAACTCTGGCTCCTCGGGGTCATCCTCAGGTTCATCATCACCTGCATGCTCATCCTCTACTGGGTCCTCGTCATCTATCGGCTCCTCCTCTCCATCTCCGTCCATGTCCTCATCGGGATGCTCATCCTCAGGCTCTAGATCCTCCTCATCCTCAATCGGCTCAGGCTCTGGCTCTGGGACAGGTACTGGTGATGGTGGGGCTGCTGCTGCTGCTGCTGGTGCAACTACGGGCTCTGGCGGACCGGCTACAATAGCTCTCAACTCAATCTCATCCATCTCTGGCTTACTCAAAACTAGTCGCAACATCTCCTGGCAAATGTCTCTGCCAACTCTCGCTAAGTGGTAAGCATCCATGTTCATCTGGGTCGGGTGAGTACTCCTGGTCACATAAAGCGCTCTCCACATGTCCTCCTCTAAATGTCGACTAGCTATCTGGCACACACGCTCATGATAAAACTCTGGGTCAGCTGGCTCCACGGTATCTCCATGGATAATATGTCCTCCATAAGCATCGGTAACAAACAGGTGAAACTCCGGATCCATGCTATCCTGCAAAGGAAACTATCTATCGTCAGGAAGACGAACTTATCTTATACTCATATCTCATCTCAAAGAATCTTAATACACTAGGACCAGATGGTGTGGAATGATCGGTGAACGACAGTATCACTCCCCTAGAGTACCAAACTCAGGCTCTGATACCAAAAACCCTGTCACGCCCCGGAGCAGCATAAATAGAGAAAAATAAATTTCCTTTATGGGTCCATAAGGAATGACAGGTGAAAGTCACTAATAATCCACACCACGCAGTACTAGTCAAAAAAAAACAACAGTAATCAACTGAAAATAGCACAAAGTGCTAACTATTACAAATTATCAGAGTATGGTCCACAGGATCACAACAGGTCTGAAGACAACAAATGCCCAAGTACCCATTAACAAAAGTTTAACAGAACAACTGAAATTAAATCTAATTATAACATCTTCAGTCTTCAACTGGCATAAGGATAATCCTTTCTGGCGTATCTGTCATCGGTGGGGCCCTCCTCTGGATAACACTCATTAGTGTACTGGTCCTTACCTGTAAAACAAGGGGCAGGATATTCTGGACGGGGAATGTCCAGGCAATAAAAAGGCCGTCAGCTTACTGAGAGCTGAGTGAGCACAAACTAACGAGGTACCAGTTATCTGAAGTAAACACAAGCTTATAAAAAACACGAGTTAACATCTTATTATAAAAAAATAACATTATCTTGTTCCTCTATTCATTCTTGTAAACCGACCCTTATCGTCTTGTTACTCAAATACCGAACTCAACAGACTCTGATATCATGAACAGACTCAATCGTTTAACTCTAGGGATACACCCTTATTCTGTCCATCGCTTTTAAGAGCATATGAACAGCTCACCGCATGTCATGGACTCCACGTCAGTCTGTCCCCAGCTTTTAAGAACAATGGTCCTGTTCACCGCATTTCAGGGATATAACGTTTCGAACAAGGCATATCAATCTATTGCCACGACTCAACGTCATCTACTAGTGATCCCAGCTCACCGCTTTTAAGAACCATGGTCCGGTTCACCGCTTTTAAGAGCATATCATAGATCATCCAGTCTATCTTAGGACTATTTGGTCCAGCTCACCGCTTTTAAGAGCATATGCACAGCTCACCGCTTTTAAGAGCATATCATGACCGAACGTCCATCCACATACCATTCCCAGAACTTACCAAACCTACTTACGTTCCATTCTACATCGACACATGACAAACTCCCAATGTGGCCTGACTACTCGGATTAAAAGAAACGGATATCAAACTCATATCAAAATCAACACGTCAACCCACGTCTTCATATTACTTTTTATTCATTATCCATAAATCTTTGGTGTCACATTACTCCTGTCTACCCCATAATCGCATAATGGAATTCCAATTCAGGAATCGAACAACTAAACCTCTTATATAATAAACAGGCAAAAGAATCCATGTACTGATCATGTCAATCGATTGGAACAAAAGTTCAATCGATTGGAACAAAAGTTATGTCAATCGATTGATAAACATGTCAATCGATTGGAACAATGTCAATCGATTGAAATCCTATTCAATCGATTGGGATGCAACTGATGTCAATCGATTGAGATCATGTCAATCGATTGGAACTACGTCTTCTCCAGCAGTTTGTAAAAACAGCATATATAAACGTACACAACATGCATGTAACCCATCTAAACATCATAATAGCTTATATAAACTTCATATAAAGAGACCAAGTGAGTTAGAACTCACCTAGGGTGCGTTTGGGTGTGTTTAAAGCTTGAAACCTTCAAACTCTCTCTCTCTTTCTCCTTTTTCTCTGTCCAGCCCTCTCTCTGTCTCCTCCTTCTTCTTTCTTCTTCTTTCTGCTTCTTCTCCTTCCTCCCAGCTGCCACGGCAGTGAGTGTGTGTGTGGAGTGTATATATGTGTAGATATAGAGATATATATATGTATGTGTATATATCTCACAAGAGGTATATATATTTCTCTCCCAAGGTCTGAAAAACAGCCCCAAGGCCACTAAATGAAACATATATATAGACATAAGGGAGTGCCACGCGTTTAAAGCTGAAGGAAAGAAGAAAACATTTCTCAGGTTATGTCAATCGATTGAGACACCAGTCAATCGATTGGTAACAGATATTTGTAGTCAATCGATTGGAAACAATGTCAATCGATTGGGATGAATGGCAATCGATTGGAAATGTTGACACGTCATCACTTTTAGTCGGTTGAATGAAAATCGATTGGGATAACTTATCAATCGATTGGTATCAGAAAAGTGTCAATCGATTGGGAATATTATCAATCGATTGGTATCAAAAAGTGTCAATCGATTGGGAATATGTCAATCGATTGGTATCAAAATTCACCAAAAGGAAGAGAAAGTTTATACGAATATAGAAATGAAATACCGGGTCTTATTAAAATACCAAAATACAGGGTATTACAACATGCACGTAACTTGTTTTCATTTTCGGCAACGTTTTTCTGTAAACCGTTCTTGATAGATGCTATTTGTTGATCCAAAACTATGTAGGATTCACTTTGGGGTAGAAATAGAGCTTTAATTTGGTGAAATTCAGCATCTACTTGGTTAAATTTGGGTGAATCTTGCTAAGGTGAGTTTTCTAGCCTAAAAAAATAATTGTGCTTAATGTGTTCAAGGCTTCAAGTGGTGTTAGAAATATTAATCCTTGTTTAGAAGCTATTATATTGTTGGATTGATAATTTCATATCAATTTTATGAGAATTATGTGTTGATACATGTATATGTGCTTATATGTCTATGTGGTAGTCAATAAGCACCGGGGAAATGGTTCATTGTTGGGAGTAATAAGGGTGGTGAAGAGGAAGAATCCGATAAATACGGAAGTCCAAGGAATAGAAGTGGCCACGGGACCAAGGGAGGTCTTCGGGTCTGAATGAACCATATAACCGGTGACTCGGCGACTACGGTTGTGTTTTTATGTGTTAATCATAGCATTGCACGTATTAAACATACAATCATGTTTAGAATGATCACTAAGCAAATTGCTTAAGAAAACCGTTTTCCTATTTCTGTTGTGGTACATAACAACCACCGCAGGTACGGAGCAATACCCGGAGAGAAAGTGACGTGCTCGGAATTGGGAAAGAGATTTGGGTCTTGTAATTATGTTTATAACTTGTAATATCGTATAACTTGTGGGTTAGTATCCTTGACTTGTGAATTAAAGTCTTGACTTGTGGATGAGAGATATGGAAGAGATGGGAGAGATGGGAGAGATGGGGGAGATTTGTGCCCCATGCTTGTAAACTTTCTTTGAACTTGTAAAATGATGTAAATTATGGTTCCTTTTATGTTGGTGTTCATACTTGGGTTGTTGGAAGTGAATTTGGATCATAACTATGTATTTGGAAGTGAAAAAGTAGAACTAATGTGTAATATCTCTTGTTTTGCTCAAGTACGGTGCAAGTAATGGGTTGATCATTACGGCAAGTCCGGATGTGTCGCTAGTGTCTTGGACATGTTCCTTTAGTGCTCATAATGCTAGTTGTATCATTGGATCCATGTCTAGCAAGTTTCATGTATTTTGGATGAGAATAGAGTTTTAAAGTTGAAAAGTTTATTTTTGGATCAAATGGGATGAGTTTATGGTTAACTTGATCAAATTGTGAATATGATTCTATGATCCATGCTTAACTTGAGTTTAAACATGTTTAGAAATGTGTTGGAGTTGATTTCCCAAAGTTTCATAATGTTTCCATGTGATTTGGTTGTGTTTTGGTAAGTTAAAACTTGTTTTGACAGCACAAAAAAATTTAGCAGCAGAATTGTGAAGGGATCGATCCGCGATTTATGAAGGGATCGATCCGCCCTTTTAAGGGAACATTCTGCCAGAGACTCATATAAATGGATCGATCCGCGATTTATGAAGGGATCGACCCGCCTTGTAATTTTCACAGCATGTCCGCTTTTACGGAAACGTGCATAACTTTTTCTAGAAAACTCGGATTCGCGCGCCGTTTATTGCGTTGGAACCGAGACTCATAAATCTAACTTTTGATGTAAAAATTTTACATACTTTCTTAATGAACATTTTGCCCTTGGGGGCTATTTTGTCACAATAGAGTTCTTTAAAGTGGTTTATTCACATTTTCTTTCTAATTAGTATGTGTTTTGGGTGCAGTTACTCTTGTTACACGTGTCCTAATCCATCGGGGGTGGATTGGGGTGTGACAGTGTAATTTCTCAAAATATGAGAAAGATCCATATAATTAAGGCAAACCTTAGAGGAGGCGACTATAATTAACCCTAATCTTTACCGTAAATCTAATGAGAGAGAGAGAGAGAGAGGCAGTGACCACAAATAAATAATCACACCCATATTGGCCACTAAGCTTTTAATTCTTCAACATTAAAGGCCTCCTACACTTATCCATATATTCCCTATCAAAACATGCCTTTCAAATTTATTGTACTCTACATTTTTTTTTGGTTAAATATACGGACTTTTTTTTTTAGATTTGGGAAAATTATACAGACTTCTCTTGAGGTTTGAATTTACATTACACTCACTTTTCTTTTAGATTGCAAAATTTACATACTTCATTTTTTAATTTGTTAATACTGAAAATACCCTTTAGGTATAAAAAAATAATAATAAATAAATAAAACACCCTCTCTCTCTCTACTTTGTATAGATATATACATGCAGGGAAAGGATCTTAAGTGCATTGGGTAAGCGGCTAAGCGCAATCTATTAAGTGCACTGTCTTTTTTGCCTAAAAAAACCCGTGGACTGCCCCGCTGATCCGCGCCCTGTCTGTGCTGCCCTGTTGACTCACTGGTTTTTTAAGTAAAAAAAGTCAGTGCACTGGGTAAAGTACACTTACCCACTGCACTTAAGATCCTCTCCCTACACATGCATACTTACATATACACCATAGATGCGGACCATACATACATACATACACTCCATATATATACATACATATTTGTATACATATAGCCATTGAATACATAGATACTTGTATACACTTTTTAGGTGGGTTTGATATTTTGGGTTTAGATCTTAGGCTCTTGGAACAAATTGATTTTGACTTTAAATCTTAGGAACAAATTAGTTTTTGGAACAAATTGATTTTTGGTATAAAATTTTGATTTTTTGAACAAATTCATATATATATACTAGACTTACATCACGTGTGTTGCACGTGATTGACCACGAAAATAAAATATAAAGAGGATAAATTGCATTTTGCATCCTCAAACTATACCATGTTTTGCAATTTGGTCCCTAAACTATCATTATTTATATTTTGGTCCCTCAACTATTATTTTGTGGCAGTTTGCCCCCTCCGTCACTTTTAGTGACGAAAAAAGTCACTTTTTAGTGACACCAAAAGTGACGACGAGGACAAACTATCACAAAATGATAGTTGAGAGACCAAAATGCAAAAAATGATAGTTCAAAGACCAAAGTATAAAATATAGTATAATTTAAGGGTGCAAAATACATTTAACCCATACAAATAATTTGATGCATCAAACTGGCTAAACGCTATTCACAATCTTGTACTCTTGGTTGAATACTATGTTGAAGACCATGCAGATCAATTGTTAAGACTTAAGAGCAACACAAAAGTAATGTTTGGTTGGAAAATTATAAGTGTGTGCGAGCGTGCCAGGCAAGCAAATTGCCAATGTGTGTCACGCCCCGACGTAGCATATTTCAGGAAAGCATTTAATTTCCTATATGGACTCGTAAGTCGTGACAAGTGAGTATGACCAATTGTCCCTGCAAACAGATAACTTAAACAACATTCTATCAAGAGGTTACTAATAAATATAAACTCCAATTTAAAACTTACTAAACTATTACATAAGTCAAAGTCTTAGGCACAAACCGCCCTTATACAAAACTATCATAAAGTCTATTACAACCCCAAAATAAAAGACAATAGAAATATAAAGCAGCTTCCTGGAAAGACTCCTGCCTCTAACTAGCATAGTCAATGAACTCTGGCTGCTCCTGACCCTGAAAATCTGGACATACAGTCCAGGACGCATCAACGCCGTCAGCTTTTGCAAGCTGGTGAGCAAAATAAACATGTGCTCGCAATGTATATATAAGCATATAAAACAAAAGTCCAATTTAACATTAACAGTAATTTATTCAAGGTTCCAATTCCAACATAAGTCACGGGGGAAGATAGTAAACAATAAATATGTAATTGCACCTGATTCTTGTAACATCTTTACCTTACCAATTCTGCTCTTTAAAACAAACTCAATTCAACCAACGCATCAACTCAGATACCAGGGGTAATAACTACTCATTCATCCAATTCACACGCTATACTATCGCCTCCAATACCAGGAATACTATCCAATCGGTATTGAAGTCACACGCCACGCTACCGCCTAAGATACCAGGAATACTATCCGATCGATATCTAGGCCGATCACAACCAACCGTCGCTCCGGATATCAGGAATACTATCCGATCAATATCCGAAACGCGCGCCTTAGATACCAGGAATACTATCCGATCGATATCTAAGTCGTATACCACACTATCGCCTCAGATACCAGGAATACTATCCGATCGGTATCTAAACCGAACACAACATTGTCACCTCCAATACCAGGAATACTATCCGATCGATATTGAGGTCGTACGCCATACAACAACCCTTTTAGTCTTTCCACACTTTAGCACACGCTATGTATGTTAACATCATAAATCATAACCTCGTACATTAATCTCAAAGCCGAATAATCGTTCAATGCAAATTTCACTCTTATTTGATCAAATTAATTCTTGTTTCATCCAATTCTTAACCATAGACCTTATAATAATACATTTGTCAAACAGTTTCTTAAAATGTCCCCAAAATGTTTTCCAAACAGTCCCTTACCAAAAATTACACAAACTGTCAAAACTGCCACCTCGCGCGAGCGGGTCGCGCGAGCGAGGGGGAGGGAAAATCGCGCGAGCGGATCGCGCGCGCGGAGGGGCTGGACAGGTCGCGCGAGCGGATCGCGCGCGCGAGGGGGGGGAAAGGTCCGCGCGAGCGGGCCGCGCGAGCGAACCTCGCGCGAGCGGGTCGCGCGCGCGAGTTCTTGCAGAATGCCATCTTCTTCGTCTTCTCCCCTGTTTTCAGTTTCTGACTGTATTTTTACCCATTTCCAGTTTCTGTTTCCAGCATGTCATATGATATACGGTTTTCTTCGGTTTTCCGCGTAGATTACGAATACGCGATCAATTTTAATTAATACGGATTGTATCTCTTGATTTTCGTGATTAAAGTTAGAGTGACAAAACTTAAAATCATCAATACGTCGCCATACGGATGAATTACTCCGTAGGATTCGAACCGTAGCCTATTGGGATCAATATCTTTCAATTACAATTCACGGATTCGATTTTGATTAACTTTTTCAAAGCTCCATTTTTAAGCTCTAATGGTGTATCATACATATATACACATATATACACATAGACATACAGAAATACACATATATAAACATGGCGAGTGAGTTTATAATACTCACAGAGGCTAATTATACAGAGAATTTTGAGAACGAGAATTCCGCCGAATAATCCGTCGTCTATGAAATTCATTCCCCCGTTCTTGAGTTCTTGTGATATATGTATATATCTATGTATGTGACTAAGTATGTATATATATAATCTGTATGTGTGTGTGTGTTTGTATCTTAAGAGAGTTGAGAGAAATAGAGAGGAAATTTGAGAGAGGCAGAGAGTTAACATAGAGAGATTGAGAGAGCTGTGAGAGTTTGAGAGTTAACACATACATATACATAAAAATTATGTAGGCTCCAAGTAATTGGTGGAAATCGCCCGGTGTGGTTGAGCTCACGTGCTCCCACACCAAAAACGCAGCATGAACGCAGCTTAAAACATAAACTGGTATTTTTCGGTTGAAAATAAAGATACAGAAAATTATATTAATGTAGGAATTAAATTCCCGGTTTAAACAAAAATATAGATATTGATTTTGAAACCTTAGAAAATATTTTGGAAATTACAGTTTGACCCCAGATAATTATTACAACGAGAAATTAAATCAAATACCCATGGAAATGAAATGCAATATGTATTTATTAATGATAATAAAATACAGGGCGTTACACCCTACCCACCTTAACAGAGATTTCGCCCCGAAATCTGAGCTACCTAATCCTGAAACAACTCGGGGTATCTAGTCCTCATGTCTGACTCTAACTCCCACGACGCCTCTCCTTCGTCATGATGCCTCCACTGAACTTTAACCAAAGGAACGTCTCTTCTCCTCAGCCTCTTGATACTCTGGTCGAGAATTCTCACAGGTCTATCCTTGTAAACCACATTCTGACTTGTCTCAATATCATCAAAATTAACCACATGTGAAGGGTCCCGTATGTATTTCCTTAACATACTGACATGGAACACATTATGAACACCAGACATCTTTGGTGGCAACGCGAGTCGATAAGCCACTTTCCCAACACGCTCCAAAACTTCGAACGGTCCGATGAAACGAGGTGCCAACTTCCCTCTCTTCTGACCAAAACGCACTACTCCCCGAACAGGTGAAACCTTAAGGAGTACGTGATCACCGATACTGAACTCCAAGTCCTTTCGTCGTCGATCCGCATAACTCTTATGCCTACTCTGTGCAGTTTTCATCATTTCCTTGACCAGTGAAATCTTCTCATTGGTCTCTCTCACCAAATCTGGTCCCAAAAGTTCTGTGTCTCCCACTTCAGCCCAACACAACGGAGATCGACAAGGTCGTCCGTACAAAGCTTCGAACGGCGCCATTCCAATACTCGAGTGATAACTGTTGTTATATGCAAATTCAACCAACGGTAAATGCGTCTCCCAAGACTCTTCAAAGTCGATTGCACAAGCTCTAAGCATATCTTCCATAATCTGATTAACACGCTCGGTCTGCCCATCGGTCTGAGGATGGAATGCAGTACTCATCTTGAGCGAAGTTCCCATAGCCTTCTGCAAACTTTCCCAAAATCCCGAGGTAAAACGTGCATTGCGGTCTGATACAATTGTCACAGGTGCACCGTGCAGTCGCACCACTTGTTGAAGATACATTCGACTCATCCGTTCTACTGGGTAAGTCATATTGTACGCGATAAAGTGTGCAGACTTCGTCAAACGATCCACAATTACCCAAATCGCGTCGTGATTCTGTTGTGACCGGGGTAATCCAACCACGAAATCCATAGTTATGTGCTCCCACTTCCATCCTGGAACAGGTAAGGGTTGCAACAATCCCGAGGGTCTCTGATGTTCGGCCTTCACTTGTTGACAAGTCAAACATTTAGACACAAACTCGGCTACTTCTCGCTTCATCCCTTCCCACCGGAAGTTTCTCTTCAAATCCTTATACATCTTTGTTCCTCCTGGGTGTACTGTCAGTCTCGATTTATGTGCTTCTTCGAGAATATCTTTTCTCAAACCTTCTAAATCTGGCACACACAATCTGTCTCGACATCTGTACCCTCCATCGGCCCCAACCTTCCATTCTGTCGGGTCCTTTTCTGACATCTTGGCGAACCATACTTGAAACTTCTCATCTCCCTTCTGGGCTTCGATGATTCGACTCACAAGTGTTGGTTGTACTACGAGGCATCCAAAGTGCTGCCCGACACTTCCCTCTGAAATCTGCATATCAAATTCTGCGATTGTCTCTAAAGCTTTCCATTCCCTCAACATCAATGAAGCAATCATTCCTCGAGGTTTCCGGCTTAGGGCGTCAGCGACTACGTTAGCCTTACCGGGGTGGTACTCTAATGTGAAGTCGTAATCCTTAATCAGCTCCATCCACCTACGTTGCCTCATGTTCAACTCCTTCTGAGTAAACAAATACTTAAGGCTCTTGTGGTCCGAGAACAAATCAAACTTCTCCCCGTAGAGGTAGTGTCTCCAGATCTTGAGCGCGAACACTACTGCTGCTAGCTCCAAATCATGAGTTGGGTAATTCAATTCATTCGGCTTCAACTGTCGTGAACCATAGGCGATAACCTTTCCGTCTTGCATAAGGACACATCCCAATCCTTGATACGAGGCGTCACTGAAAATAGTGAACTTCTCACCATCCTTTGGTATCGCAAGCACTGGCGCTGTTGTCAATCTCTCTTTCAATTCCAGAAAAGCGCGTTCATGCTTATCAGTCCATTCAAACTTCAAGTCTTTCTTAGTCAACCCAGTTAACGGGGCTGCTATCTTGGAGAAACCTTCTACAAATCTCCGATAGTAACCAGCTAGTCCCAGAAAACTTCTGACTTCTGTAGCATTGGTCGGCCGAGTCCAATTCGCCACTGCATCGGTCTTTAATGAGTCAACCGCGATTCCTTGTTGAGAGATCACATGCCCGAGAAACTTAACTTCCTGAAGCCAGAATTCACACTTGCTGAATTTAGCATACAGGCGGTGATCCTTGAGAGTCTGCAACGCGATCCTCAGGTGTTGTTCATGCTCTTCCTCTGACTTGGAATAGATCAAAATATCATCAATAAAGACAATAACGAATTGATCCAAATAGGGCTTGAATACTCTGTTCATCAAGTCCATAAACACCGCCGGAGCATTCGTCATCCCAAACGGCATCACTAAAAACTCATAGTGTCCGTATCTCGTCCTGAAAGCAGTCTTAGGTATGTCTTCCTTCCGCACCCTCAACTGGTGATACCCTGACCGTAGATCAATCTTAGAAAAGGTCGTGGCTCCTTGCAACTGATCAAACAGATCGTCTATCCGAGGTAAGGGATACTTATTCTTGATAGTAACCTTATTCAGTTCTCGGTAGTCAATACACAACCGCATCGTCCCATCCTTCTTCTTCACGAACAACACTGGTGCTCCCCAGGGTGAAGTACTTGGACGAACAAAACCCAACTTCTCAAGTTCTTGAACTTGTTCCTTCAGCTCCAACAACTCTGTAGGGGCCATCCTGTAGGGAACCTTGGTTATAGGTCGAGTACCTGGCACCAATTCCACACAGAATTCTATGTCCCTTTCCGGCGGTAATCCTGAAATATCTCGGAATACTTCCTCGAACTCTTTGATTACCGGTATAGATGATACTGTCACCTCTGCACTGACAATCTCAATGTTTGCTAGGCATCTAGTGAGGAACATATCACCCGAAGGGTTACATTGGAAATCGAAGAGTCGATTCCCCTTGTCCACAAATGTGATCCTCTTCCTTGCACAATCCAACTTCGCATCATTCTTCTCGAGCCAATCCATTCCCAGGATTATATCGAACTCCTTCATCGACAGAACCACCAAACTCGCCAAAAGTTCACGGTCTCCTAACCGTAGAGGACAATCCTTACACACATGTAATAACTTGACCGTGGTCCCTAAGGGTGAGACAGCACTCAAAGCTTCCTCTAAACGATGCGGTACGATTCCCAACTTCTGAACGATCTTAACAGATATAAAAGAATGTGTAGCACCCGTATCGAATAAAACTTTAACATGAGAGTTAAACAAAGTTAGAGTACCTTCCACTGTCTGTTGCTCGGGCACTCCCTCCTCATAAGCACCTCCTTCATACCCTGTTTCTTCATAACCAGCAGCCTCGGGAATAACAGCATTCAGGCGGGCCTGTCCTTGCTGACCATAGTTACCTTTCCTAGGAGCCTTGCATTCTGGACTTATGTGACCTGGCATGCCACAATTATAGCACACAACTCCTGGACGATCCGCACGCCTAGGTGCTCTGCAATCTTTAGCTCGATGACCGGGAACTCCACAATTGAAGCAGTTATTGTTTTTGGCCCCTTCTATTGCTAGAGGCTGATACTGCTGAACTGCTTGTGTCTGCTGTGGTTTCTTTCCTCCATCCCAGGTCCTTTTCTGTCCTTGAGGGTACCCAGGTTTCTGTCCTGAATAACCCTTCTGCGGAGGTCGATTTCCAAGCGGCTTCGAATTCTGACACCCATCATTTTCCAACCCCGTAGCCAATCTTACCAGAGCTTCAAATGACTGGCCCAAATGCCCCATAGTCAGATGTCGAAGAGACAGGTTGAGACCCCGGTGATACTTCTTGATTTTCTTCTGGGGTGTGTCCACCATATGTGGAGCAAAGCGGGACAGACGCTCAAATCGAGTAGTGTACTCTCGGACAGTCAGATTCCCTTGAGTCAACTCCATAAACTCTTTCTCTCTCTTGTCCTTCTCTTCTTCAGGAAAATATTTCTCAAGAAACCTTTCCTTGAACACCACCCACGGCATTCTCCTTGCAGCTTCTTCCCCTATGGTCGCTTTTTCAGCATCCCACCAATCAGCCGCTGCATAAGACAACTGAAAGATAGCCAGACGCTTCTTCTCCAGATCAGTGCACTCTATGGTCTCAAAGATACGCTCCATCTGGCGTAGCCACTGTTCCGCTTGCCAGGGCTCATCAGTCCCAGCAAAGTACTCAGGTCGTAGAGCGCGAAACTCTTTGAGAAGCTTGTCTCCAGTCTGGTGGGCTTGCCTCCCATTCCCGTTGTAATTCCCATTCTGATTATTGTTCCTTGCGTTCTGATCACTAACCCTCTCCAACCTCCTTATAAAAGCTTCAAACATTCCGGTTGGATCTACTACCTGGGGTGCATCTTCAATAGCGGGACGATTCCTGAGATTTCTTCCAGCCATATGATCGAGAGAACGATACCTATCCATTGATCAACAAGAAATCGGTCAACCTCTCGGGAAGAAGGAAAATTCTAAACGATAGGAAACGACTAAACACGGAATGAAGTCGAACTATCTTATCTCAATTCTATCTTAACGGCAGATCCTATGTGTCTTGGACAATTGGTCGAGCCATAACCTGGCTCTGATACCAAAAAGCCTGTCACGCCCCGACGTAGCATATTTCAGGAAAGCATTTAATTTCCTATATGGACTCGTAAGTCGTGACAAGTGAGTATGACCAATTGTCCCTGCAAACAGATAACTTAAACAACATTCTATCAAGAGGTTACTAATAAATATAAACTCCAATTTAAAACTTACTAAACTATTACATAAGTCAAAGTCTTAGGCACAAACCGCCCTTATACAAAACTATCATAAAGTCTATTACAACCCCAAAATAAAAGACAATAGAAATATAAAGCAGCTTCCTGGAAAGACTCCTGCCTCTAACTAGCATAGTCAATGAACTCTGGCTGCTCCTGACCCTGAAAATCTGGACATACAGTCCAGGACGCATCAACGCCGTCAGCTTTTGCAAGCTGGTGAGCAAAATAAACATGTGCTCGCAATGTATATATAAGCATATAAAACAAAAGTCCAATTTAACATTAACAGTAATTTATTCAAGGTTCCAATTCCAACATAAGTCACGGGGGAAGATAGTAAACAATAAATATGTAATTGCACCTGATTCTTGTAACATCTTTACCTTACCAATTCTGCTCTTTAAAACAAACTCAATTCAACCAACGCATCAACTCAGATACCAGGGGTAATAACTACTCATTCATCCAATTCACACGCTATACTATCGCCTCCAATACCAGGAATACTATCCAATCGGTATTGAAGTCACACGCCACGCTACCGCCTAAGATACCAGGAATACTATCCGATCGATATCTAGGCCGATCACAACCAACCGTCGCTCCGGATATCAGGAATACTATCCGATCAATATCCGAAACGCGCGCCTTAGATACCAGGAATACTATCCGATCGATATCTAAGTCGTATACCACACTATCGCCTCAGATACCAGGAATACTATCCGATCGGTATCTAAACCGAACACAACATTGTCACCTCCAATACCAGGAATACTATCCGATCGATATTGAGGTCGTACGCCATACAACAACCCTTTTAGTCTTTCCACACTTTAGCACACGCTATGTATGTTAACATCATAAATCATAACCTCGTACATTAATCTCAAAGCCGAATAATCGTTCAATGCAAATTCCACTCTTATTTGATCAAATTAATTCTTGTTTCATCCAATTCTTAACCATAGACCTTATAATAATACATTTGTCAAACAGTTTCTTAAAATGTCCCCAAAATGTTTTCCAAACAGTCCCTTACCAAAAATTACACAAACTGTCAAAACTGCCACCTCGCACGAGCGGGTCGCGCGAGCGAGGGGGAGGGAAAATCGCGCGAGCGGATCGCGCGCGCGGAGGGGCTGGACAGGTCGCGCGAGCGGATCGCGCGCGCGAGGGGGGGGAAAGGTCCGCGCGAGCGGGCCGCGCGAGCGAACCTCGCGCGAGCGGGTCGCGCGCGCGAGTGCTTGCAGAATGCCATCTTCTTCGTCTTCTCCCCTGTTTTCAGTTTCTGACTGTATTTTTACCCATTTCCAGTTTCTGTTTCCAGCATGTCATATGATATACGGTTTTCTTCGGTTTTCCGCGTAGATTACGAATACGCGATCAATTTTAATTAATACGGATTGTATCTCTTGATTTTCGTGATTAAAGTTAGAGTGACAAAACTTAAAATCATCAATACGTCGCCATACGGATGAATTACTCCGTAGGATTCGAACCGTAGCCTATTGGGATCAATATCTTTCAATTACAATTCACGGATTCGATTTTGATTAACTTTTTCAAAGCTCCATTTTTAAGCTCTAATGGTGTATCATACATATATACACATATATACACATAGACATACAGAAATACACATATATAAACATGGCGAGTGAGTTTATAATACTCACAGAGGCTAATTATACAGAGAATTTTGAGAACGAGAATTCCGCCGAATAATCCGTCGTCTATGAAATTCACTCCCCCGTTCTTGAGTTCTTGTGATATATGTATATATCTATGTATGTGACTAAGTATGTATATATATAATCTGTATGTGTGTGTGTGTTTGTATCTTAAGAGAGTTGAGAGAAATAGAGAGGAAATTTGAGAGAGGCAGAGAGTTAACATAGAGAGATTGAGAGAGCTGTGAGAGTTTGAGAGTTAACACATACATATACATAAAAATTATGTAGGCTCCAAGTAATTGGTGGAAATCGCCCGGTGTGGTTGAGCTCACGTGCTCCCACACCAAAAACGCAGCATGAATGCAGCTTAAAACATAAACTGGTATTTTTCGGTTGAAAATAAAGATACAGAAAATTATATTAATGTAGGAATTAAATTCCCAGTTTAAACAAAAATATAGATATTGATTTTGAAACCTTAGAAAATATTTTGGAAATTACAGTTTGACCCCAGATAATTATTACAACGAGAAATTAAATCAAATACCCATGAAAATGAAATGCAATATGTATTTATTAATGATAATAAAATACAGGGCGTTACAATGTGTATATGTGATAATCCAAACTGCGCCTCACCAAGGTGATTGTGGTGTCGTTCGATGCCTTCACAAGGACTTTTATTGTGTGAGATGAAATAGAGATGAAATATAAGAAAATGTGAATGCTTGAAATAGTGGATTGTTCCAACTAAAGTTAGGATATGAAATTGTACTTCGAACCACAAAGTGAAAAAAAATGACTAACACTACAATGACTAACTACCTATTCTAACAGATTCTAGATTTCGAAGTGCATTGGACAATTGAACTAAAGCATAAAAGTATACTAAACTATTTGAACAGTAAATAAAGATAATTCAAAGACTAACTAGACTAGAATAAAGAACAACTACTAAAGGCCTTGATGGCCGGTTAAGGAAGATACTACATAATGTATTGATATGTTTGTTTGGTCAAGGACCCTTACAAAGGAGCACATAACAACATATTTATAGAAAGAAACTTACAACTACCCATTTGAATTTGAATATTTCCCTCCTATTACATTTAACTACCAATTCAAATTCAATACACATGTATTTCTTCCCAAAGAAGCTCCCTCCAAATGACTTCCACTCTTGCCACCATTGATCTTCAAATAACCACTTTTGATGAATTCCTACAATGACAAGTGTCTTGCAAGAAAAGTTCATAAATGGCTTCTATGGCAAGCCAAATACCTTATAATAATAATATTATTATTATTATTATATAGTAAAATAGCAACATAATAAAATGGCATAACTATAGTAATATAGTAAAATTATATTTTATGGTATAAACAAGTAATGCAACCTATTGTTTTATTCTTCTATTGTTTTCTTTCTTTCTTTCTTTTTTTAGTTTGGGACCACGTGGAAGTATTCTAGAATAACACTAATAATTATCATTTAAATCTTAATTAGAAACATATTCTTTATCCTATGTATTTTTTTTTGTAATTATGTATTTAACCATTAACAAAAATAATTGATACACTGCTAACAAGCTGAAATATAAATTCAATTTTAAAAAAAAAATTTGGTTTGTGATTCATTAACTTCATACAATTATCATAATAAAGTAACAAGTTACACAGTATGCTAATGTAAACAATTACTTGTTTTGAAATAATTTTTATGATCGATGTTCAAGATTTTTTTTTCTCTTAAGTTATTTGTTTTTAATTTAGATGTGATTTTTGATAAGTAAAAAAAAACGCTATTTACATATGAAAAAAGGTGTAGCTCTTTATAGTAGTACACACCTAGTTTATATGATTTTGAGAATCACCTATAAAACGCGATAATTTTTGCATGTTTCGTCCTTATTTATTTATAATTTTATTTTGTTTATTTTTTTAATCCACATATTTTAATTACTCACTAAATAAAAGCAATTTTAAAACTTTATATGTTAGTACTGTTCAAATAAAATAGTACTTGGTCATTTTAATAAGAAATAACTATAATATATGATATATGAAAGTACTTGTGAATGTTTGAAAAGGGTTAGAAATTCTAGAATTCTTTCAGTTACTCATCATTTACTATTGTTTTGAACAAAAACACTCCAAAACAACTATTAAAACATTAAATTTTAAGTTAATCTGTTAATGTAGAGTTGAAAATATTGAATTTTATTTGTCTTTACTTTTTTCAGTTGATGTATTCTTTTCTTTTTTTAACGATGTATTCAAATTCTTTTTATGAACTACAATGAAAGAAACTAACTTGATGAACAACAAAATTGTTAGTAGGTTGAAAATAATAAGTATATTCGTAAAATTGTTACAAAGTTTTAAGCAATGACATTGTTATAAACGGGGATTTGCGATATTATAGATATTGAGACTTTAGTACTATAATCTAAAGAATAAATAGTATAGATACATAAAGGGTTGTGGATATAGATTAGACACTATAAATATGTGTGTGTATGTGCAATGCACAACGAATTATACAACCTATCAATTTGAATAAAATCAAGCTTCGGAAGTATGAATGCGTCTTCTTTTTGTATATCTAGCCAACTTGAAGTTCTTTTTTTGGTAAATTATATAGACACCCCTTCATGTATTGCACTTGTTCACTAACACCCCCTAAACTAAAAATTCAACAAATTGACCCCTTCAACTTTTATTTTTCTTCGCAAATTACCCCCTCAAATACCCCCTCACAAATAATTGAGGGAGTCAATTTGTTGAGTATTTTTTTTTAGTTTAGAGGGCATTAGTGAACAAGTGCAATATATGAGGGGGTTTCTGTATTATTTATCCTTCTTTTTTCAGTAATTGGTGAGGTAAGACAATAATAGTTCACTGTCACTCTCACTGAAATTCCTAGTTGAATTGTCAAGAACGACCATTAATAAATGTCATAAACCAAAATCGGAGCATAGATAACCCCCTTTACTTCTATTAGTACAATTTAACGTCTGTTATATAATGGGATTAACTATGTGATGTATCTTATAGTTCTGCTATCTACATGGTTGAATTCCAAGAATAATTTACTTAAGTTTAGTGGTGTTGTTGGTATCTTATTTTATTCTTTAAAGAATTGAAATCCTCGAATTGTGAATTTGTTTTGCACAAATATATATATATATATTTTTTTTGTTCCATTCAGTTGTTGTTGTTTTCTTTTTTAGCCTTGCGTAGAGAGAATTATAATGTATTGTACTTGAGTATGTTTCACTTGTAAAAATTAGTTTCCTTTGAATTTTTATTTTTGGGTTGGTACCCTTTATCTCTAAGAAATATCATTTTAAGTCTATTATACATATCATATCATTTAATGCCCTTACTTTTATATTGATTTTAATTAATGTCAATTGAGTACAAACAATTCTATGATAAAAATAAAAAGTACAAACAATTTCAATCTAGGACAATTATTGGAGGTTCCTAGCTAGTTGTAGTATTCGTTCTCTATTGTTCTTATTCAAAATCAATATGGGTAATCGATGGCCTAAAGTGATGCATGTAGTTGTGTACGTAGAGGTTTGAAAATAAAATTATAAAGAAAATAAAGGGTGTCAAAGTATATTTGAAATACGGAGAGAGCTCCATAATGCATTGATTTAGGAAATCATACATCGTTGATCAAATGCATGAGACTATTAATTAAGCTAATTTATGTTTATAGTTATTGCTTTATGCATTTTGTTAAAAATATATATATATATATATATATATAATTGAACGATGATCTCCTCATGTTCAAAGGGTAGCTAACCTAGCCAGTCATGCTATAGTATGTGGATGTCTTCGTCTTTGGTATGAAGAGATTCTGAATTCTCACAGTCCCTATGTATCTCAAAATTTAGGTCTTGTCTCTTAGTTCTACTGAGTGTTTGATCTTCTTTGTCAAAAAAATAAAAATAAAGAAAAGAAAAAATCAACACTTTACTGAAGTTACATTTTATTAATTTCTTTAGCACTATTTAAATCAGGACAACTGTATATCGTATGTTTCCTTCAAGTAATATATCTACAATTAACAAACGTAACATTAAAATAATCTATATAAAATATTTTAAGTGAACTATAAATGTTCATTTTATTAAGCATTTTGAATTTAAAGAACAAAACTCCACAACAGGAAATAAGCCATAAATGCATACAAAGAATGTTTTCAAAGTAATGATGTTCACATAACAAATTTTACCAAACAATCGATTTTTCATTACCAAATTTTTTATAAAAATTTTTTTTTTTTGGAATAATTGGTCGATATTCAACCATATTCGAATAACTATTCAATGTGTAGATGAAAATTTATCAAAAATTGCATGATCTACCGGTTAGATTAAATCTCAATTACAAATAGCGATTATAGCATGAGTGTTGGAAGATAAAAAAATGTTTAAAGTTGCATTTTCAGAAGTTCTCTTGAGTTTAATAGGGATATTGTTATTCCAAGAAAACATGAGATATTCTAGTCAATGATTTTTCATTACAAAACAAATTAAAATATATCAATAAAATATTTTAAATGATATATAAATGTTCATTTTATTAAACATTTTGAATTTTAAGAATAAATTCCACAATAAATACGTAGTAAATGCAAACAAAGAATATCTTCAAAGTAATATGATGTTTACAAAAAACAAATTTTGCCGAATATTTGATCTTTCAACACAAAACAAATGATTTTTTAGTCAATATTCAACCATATGAGAATGATTTATTCAATGTATAAATTTAAAAATTTTACTGGTTAGATTAAATCTCAATTACAAATGGCTATTCTTGCATGAGTGTTGGAATATAGAGAAGAAAAAAATGTTTAAAGTTTCTTTTTCAGTAGTCCTCTTGTGTTTAATAGTGATGTTATTCCAATGTAGTCAATAGAAATCTGGAGATATTATAGTCATTTAATTTTTCATTACAAAACGAATAAAGCTAATCTAAATATAACATTTTAAGTGAACCATAAATGTTAATTTTATTAACCATTTTGAATTTAAAGAACAACTTATCTCCAATTAGATTCATTAGTAAGGTCTTCTAATTAAATCTCCCATATTTAAACTAAATCTTGTAGACATTGTTATCTTTTTGATTCAT
The DNA here is from genome assembly GCA_033977485.1 of Hydrangea macrophylla. Lineage (NCBI taxonomy): Eukaryota > Viridiplantae > Streptophyta > Magnoliopsida > Cornales > Hydrangeaceae > Hydrangea > Hydrangea macrophylla. The sequence continues at coordinate 140,900,894 of CM066988.1, read as the reverse complement.
TGATACCCACTTGTGGATCATAGACAATTGGTGCATATAAAATCACTTTTCTTTAGCTCATTTAGGGTGTGTTTGATAACCCAATTAAGTGGTGAAAATAAGAATTTTCATCACTTGTTTATTTCAAGTGCGTTTGATAACATACTACTTAATCGAAAAACTAACAAAAACCTGCTGAAAACTATAAGTGAAAATTTTCTACTGAAAATAATCACTAAATGCATTTCATCTCGGTACTTGATGCACTGTTTTCACTATTGTAAATACAATCGCTTAAAACTTTCAATACTTAATTTTCAGTTTTATCAAACGGACTCTTAGTTTCTATGGTGGATCTTTTTTCTTTTGCTTTTCAATAGTATGAGCAAGCTTTCAGCTCATTTTGTTCGTGATCATAGAGATATATAAGTAATAATGTGAAAAAATTACAGCTATGATAAGTTCATCCATCCTATCATCTAATCTATGGGACCAAGAAAAGCTAAATTTGTTCTAAATTTGAATAGCATGCAATAAATTGCTATTGTCAATACCCTAATTAATGTATTATTATATCTGTAAAGTAATCATGTGAAATTACGGCCATGTTAAGTTCATACATCCTATCATTAATCTATGGGACCAAGAAAAGCTAAATTTGTTCTAAGTTTGAATAGCATGTAATAAATTGTAATCGACTCAACTTCTGAGCACACAATTTGTGAATATCACAAACTAGACAATGTAGGAAAATATTTTAATTAAACTACACAAAAAGACAAGAAAAAACATGTAAAAATACACAAATTTTTTAAAAACCGACTAAACCCATCAGTTCGATCACTCTGGTCGATTTGCTTACACCCCTATTTATAGATGTTTTTCAGGTTGGGAAGACATAATTCTTTTCCCACATATTTTTAACTTTTCGAAAATCTTTTCAATTCTGCCTTTAGTGAGATAAAAGAAAAATGACCGCAATTGTACCCAAAAAAAAATTATTTCTATTTGTTTTATTACTAAGGAAAAGTTTAAAGAGAATATGATGAAGAAATAAATGGAAAATAAAAAATAAATCTTATCATTGCAAAAATACCCACCCAACTACAATAATGGAAGCAAACCTTTGAACTTGGGTAATTCAATGAATAACTTGTCCGGCGATTCTACTACAAATTAACATATATATATATATACACACACATATTATGCAGTCAGTCTCTAAAGCGCATTGGTTATGCGCACTAGGTTTGTAAGCTTAAAAAAAACTGCAGGTCAACGGGGCGACGGGATTGGGCATGATTCAGTGGGACGACCTGTTGTTTTTTAGGCTTAAAAATCCAGTGCGCATACTTAGTGCGCTTTAAAGCCTGACTGATTATATATGTATGTATGTATCATTGTTTTGAAAACCGGACCGGTCATTGAACCGGAAAAATGACCGGGTCACGGGTCACTGGTTCAACCGTTGGGTCAACCGGAATTGAACCGTGATGTCATAATTATGTAATAAATATTAATAATAATACAAAATATAAAAATATAAAAAAATAAAATTAAAAAATAAAAATTTTCCGGTTTTCCGGTTCAATTGCCGGTTTTTCCGGTTCAACCGCCGGTTCAACCACCGATTTTTCCGGTTTTTACAAAATTGACCGGTTTTTGCATTTTTCCGGTTTTCCGGTTCAAACCGGACCGTTTCTTGAACCGGTTCCCGGTTCAACCGGTTCAACCGGCCGGTCCGGTCCGGTTTTTAAAACAGTGGTATGTATTAAGTGGAAGGGTAATTCTATCTACACTCACCTTCTTTAATCTCTACACCCACCAATATTTATCTCAAAAATGACCCTAACTTTAAAAGTTTTAACATGTCTTATTACTCTATATGCCCACCATCATCAATAGGGTTTAAACAATTAGAAAATTGCTTTTGATACTCTTCTTGATCGAGTTGAAATATTATATATACTCTTGAAAACCCCAATTGTTGTTAATTTCTCTTAATGTGGAGGATACTCTTCTTGACGATAACCCTATATTGATCCCTTGGAAAGAAGGTTTGATTCCTTTTGTGAAGAAGAAATCGGAAGAAATTGGACATGTTTAGAATTTGCAAGAAATATAATCATTTGATTGAATATGAAATTAACTACATTTTTTAGCCTTACAAGTCTCGGAAGAAAATGATATCAGAAGATAGTATGGCATGGATTTAAGGTGGTTTCCATGTGTGTACAATGTACTTAGGTTAATCTAATGGCTACATATGGGTTAAACTTATACATGATGAGCTAGTAGCTAGGTCTCAAAATACATCCAAACTGCAACGTATTTACATATACTGTGCGTTAATATATATGTACATACGTATAGGAGAAGAAGAGATGTATATTCTTTAATTGGTAGGTGTAGAGAATAATTCGTTTTTTTTTTATTTTGTGCCTTTATACGTCATTTTTTACAAGGCCTAGGTACAATTGTGAAAAAAAATCATGAAATGGTGGGTGTATAGTGTAAAGCATGGTGGATGTTAATAGAATTATCCAAAGTGGAATTTCACTGTATTGTAAATGAATATTAACTGAAATTTTCGTTGGACCGTATATGAATGCTAAGTGAAATCTTATCTTTTATGGACTTTTTAACAAATAAATAATCCAATTGGACTTTAAACTATTGACAATTACTTCTAAATTTTTGTGCTCAAATTGCTATAACATGTTTGATACAAGTAAAAGCACTTTATGGTTACCCAAAAAAGTTAGTGAATGGCGTGGCTTCATGAAACTCTTGTTTAGTTTCAAAATAAATGGACGTAATATTGTATTTAACTTCAAAATTAACAGTAAGGAATTTAGGTATTAAGCATACTCCTATCTGACATATGATAAATCTACTGAACGGATTAATAGGTCTGAACCATTTTAGGATTGCAAAACTATATATAATGAGATTTTTTTTTTCAACAATGTTTGGACAAACACTTTTTACAAATACTTACAAACACACTCTATTTCTCTCCTGGATAGTACTATGAGGTCTATTGAAATTATCCAGACCCACAGTGCTACCTAGGAGAGAGATAGAGTATTTGTAAATATTTATAAAAAGTGTTTGTCAGTTATCACCCAAATATTATTCTCTCTTTTTCACCTAGGACATTCGAGGTTACTATCAAGTTATTTGTTTATACAGATCTTCTATGATACATTTGGGTGGTTTAGGATGTATCATACGTCACAAATTATAAGTTAATGTCAAACAATTGTAACTTTGTAAATCACATGGCTTTAGAAAACTATTGTTTTTCAAATGATACACCATTTTGGCACCAAAATTACTACGATATATGGTTCATGCTAAATCACTATGGTGTATCACATATTTTTTCCTGTTTATGTCGTATATACATTAAAGTTATTACACAGTAGTTTATTCAAAGGTAAATATTATACGGCAGTATAAATTTGTTCTAAAATGACACTTCAAACTTATCAAATAACACTCTAAAAAAGTTACTACGAAATAACACTAAATTATAATAAAATGACATTTTATTACCATCAATTAGCACCCACCAAATGAATTTACTACACATAAGGATGTATCATGTAAGTGATAATTTTCCTTTTCACCTTATTGCGTTGTACTCTTACAAAAATATGTATTTTTTTAAAAAAAAATTATTCTTCTTATAACTACAAAAAAAATTAAATGAACATGTCCATAATCTCTCACTACACCCAAATCATATTACAACTTTTCAATATTAGAACTGTTGATAGGGTTTGTTGACAGTAGGGTACGTAAGTTCTTATAGCAACAGTAATAATTATGAAGACATTAGTCAAATACTTTGGAACTAATACTGTAATTGAGGATGGCTCAATTCCAGCATCTATGGATCTCAGTAATGTTAAAAACATGGATGAAACCACTATTAGAAACTTGGAAATTTTTTTAAAAAATTATAAAATGCCAAGTGTTCCTGTGAAAGAACTTTATTATGTTAAACCTTTCAACTAGTTTCCTTTTTTGAAATAAAGACTGGTGAAACTATTCATACGGTTATTAATAATAATCAAAGTTTCAAAATGTTATCTCATAATACTATTGATAAATTAATATCTTGCAGAAGTTTTTAAATGTCTTCATAATGGACTCGTCCAAGTCAGTATTAAACCTATGACAGTGGTAGGATAGATACTTCACTCCTAGTATGTCAATGGGATGCTAGACATCTTCGGTTTGTAGATTCGTTACTAGGAATGGTTGAATCGAGTTTATGTCATGGACCAGTTTATTTTAACTATTATCCTAACACAGGAGTTAGAAATCAGAATACTATTGATTTATGTATAGTCTATATTGATTTCAAAATGCTATCTCGTAATACTATTGATAAATATCTTGCAAAAGGTTCTAAATATCTTCATACTGGATTTTGTCCAAGTCAGCATTAAACATATGACAGTGGTAGGAATATTAGATACTTCACTCTTAGTATGTCTAAGGGATGCTAGACATCTTCGGTTTGTAGATTCATTATTAGGAATGGTTGAATCTAGTTTGTGTCATTGACCAGTTCATTTTAACTGTTATCCTAATTTTACAGTTAGTTTAACTGACAAAAATATCCTTGCTGTTCTTACCCTGAACCTCTAAACCCAAAGGTATAACATGAAAGAAGAATATGAAAATATTCAAGTAGCATATAGAATTTATTACAAGGTCATAACTACAAATTGTCCAGAGTTTATAACTTTAGAAACAATTCCTAGAGCAGATCAGAGTACTATTTTGATTCAAGCCAATTAACCTTGACAAATCTTTGTTGGGATTGTGCCCTTAAACCCAGTCTTTATGTATTTGATATTTGGCATTTGGCATTTTATATATGGATTTCATATTTACATTTCTTTATGCATGTGTCATGAGATGATTGATGTAATCCATAAGTATCATAGTATGTAATTCATGTATGTATGAGATACATACAAGGGAGATATAAATTACTATTCTTTGATACTTAGAACTTGTCACAGTGGATGATGAGACTGAATTAGGCCTGTAAATGAATCGAATCCGGATCGGATTTGTGATATCCGAATCCGAATCCGATAAGAATCCGTTAACTAAATCCGAATCCGATCCGATAAAAAATCCGTTAACCAAAATCCGAATCCGAATTTGTTAGGATTCGGATATCCGACGGATATCCGTTAAGCAATAAAAAAAACCCCTTAAGCAAATCAAGTTTTTTTTTAAAAATTTATTAATTGGATATCCGTTAAGCACCAAAGGAAATTTTTAATCGGATATCCGTTAAGCATCAAATTTTTTATTTATTTATTTTTTTCTCTAATCGAATATCCGTTAGGTACCAAAAGAATTTTATAGTGTAGGGTCATTATGTAATTTTCACAAAGTAGGGGGAGCTAAATTGTAATTTTCACAAAATAAGGGGAGCTAAACGGATCGGATCCGGATCGGATTTGTGATATCTGAATCCGATCCGTTTGCTAACAAAATATTCGGATTCAGATTCGGGTTCGAATTCGAATTCGGGTTCGGATTTTCTTATCGGATATTTTCTATCAAATTCGGATCGGATCGGATCCAAATCCGATCCGTTTACAGGCCTATACTGAATATCTCATTAGGTATACACTATAGCATTATTGACTACCATTCGATGGAGTGATGAATCTCAATCACTATAGTATGACTCTTAGTTAATGTGCTAGTGCTTATAGTGCATTGACAGTCCATAAGATTCCTATTGACATATAAAACTGTTAACACTCGATAGTATGGCATGGATTTAAGGTGGTTTCCATGTGCGTACAATGTACTTAGGTTAATCTAATGGCTACATATGGGTTAAACTTATACATGATGAGCTAGTAGCTAGGTCTCAAAATACATCCAAACTGCAACGTATTTACATATACTGTGCGTTAATATATATGTACATACGTATAGGAGAAGAAGAGATGTATATTCTTTAATTGGTAGGTGTAGAGAATAATTCGTTTTTTTTTTTTATTTTGTGCCTTTATACGTCATTTTTTACAAGGCCTAGGTACAATTGTGAAAAAAAATCATGAAATGGTGGGTGTATAGTGTAAAGCATGGTGGATGTTAATAGAATTATCCAAAGTGGAATTTCACTGTATTGTAAATGAATATTAACTGAAATTTTCGTTGGACCGTATATGAATGCTAAGTGAAATCTTATCTTTTATGGACTTTTTAACAAATAAATAATCCAATTGGACTTTAAACTATTGACAATTACTTCTAAATTTTTGTGCTCAAATTGCTATAACATGTTTGATACGAGTAAAAGCACTTTATGGTTACCCAAAAAAGTTAGTGAATGGCGTGGCTTCATGAAACTCTTGTTTAGTTTCAAAATAAATGGACGTAATATTGTATTTAACTTCAAAATTAACAGTAAGGAATTTAGGTATTAAGCATATTCTTATCTAACATGTGATAAATCTACTGAACGGATTAATAGGTCCGAACCATTTTACGATTGCTAAACTATAATGAGATTTTTTTTTCAACAATGCTTGGCTGACAACCACTTTTTACAAATACTTACAAACACACTCTATCTCTCTCCTGGATAGCACTGTGGGGTCTATTGAAATTATCCGGATGCCACAGTGCTACCTAGGAGAGAGATAGAGTATGTTTGTAAATATTTGTAAAAAGTGTTTGTCAGTTATCACCGAAATATTATTCTCTCTTTTTCACCTAGGACATTCTAGGTTACTATCAAGTTATTTGTTTATACAGATCTTCTATGATACATTTGGGTGGTTTAGGATGTATCATACGTCACAAATTATAAGTTAATGTTAAACAACTGTAACTTTGTAAATCACATGGCTTTAGAAAACTACTGTTTTTCAAATGATAAATCATTTTGGCACCAAAATTACTACGATACTAGCTTGTAACCCGCGCGATGCGCGGGTACATTATTTGTCATGTAAATTACAGATATAGGTGGTGATTATTCTATCATGTTTAGCATTTTTTTTGGAGTATATATTAAAATAGGTGCAAACTTGTAAAAGGAAATTTTAACAATGCATTGTACAAAAAATATGAAACTTCGAATGCACATTGGATTTCTGCGTACCTCATTGCTCTATAACTGAAAAGCAAGGAGAGGCTAGCCAACTTCGCCATATACATCATGGTTCGTTGCTTTTGTAGTTGAGTGAATATTCAAAGCTTAGAAGCAAGCACACATACATTTTACTAAGAAACACAACAAAATTGATACAACCTTGAATCCACCAACTACAACCCACAAACATTGCAAACAGTTTTAAATAAACTCTAGCTACACTCCAATGATGAAGACCAATCTCTTGAGCGATCCCATTCCGATCACTCATTCAAATTAACCTGGCAAAAGATTGAGGTTCAAATTAATTCCAAGGAAGAGCAATAAAAAATGAATTTAAAAAAAGAAATGAAAATTCTCCAAGTAAAGATATCCATCAAAGCATATGCACGAAGGCCATAAATAAGCAGCTCCAGGATCACATGGTAGAAGCAACTGTCACTTTAACCAAAAAAAAATAGCCCGCAAACTCAAAATGCAGTTTAGGTAAACTAAAGCATTTCAGAAAAAAGTATTAAAACAATGTATATATATGTTTTGCTCGAAGCATCAAGCAGGAAGTATAGGGTGTGAAGATCTACCAATGACCCTTGCCAAGATCCTCCAATGTGAGAAGTTCCCTCACTTTCTCCGTTGCGCCTATAGTTGCTCTCTTCATTCTTCTTATAATCATTTGGCCGGAGATTAGGACCAATGACCCTTACCCGGTTCACAACATAAAGTGTAGAAGCTTCCTCCAACACCTGAGGACACAATTAAAAAGAGTATTTAATTATTTATAAGAATTACACAACATGTCTATTCAAGTTTATTGCAAGGAAAATATTATCCTTTGAGAATATTAGAATTCAATATAGAAGACAAGTTATATCAGGATCTTATAGGAATTTTGCATTCAGTGGAAAATTTAAGCATACTGAAGATTGAAGAGTAATAGCACTAAATAAAACAGACTAAACTTTAATAAATGAACTCATATTTGAATTAAACTTTCTTGTACAATCATAATAATTGGCAGAATGATTGAAAAAAGTACAGAGCAGTACAATAGTAATTTTTTGAAGAAATAATAATGAGGGAAAAAATGTGAGCATGGTTCGAAACAAACTATAAGACCAAGATAGAACGTCTACTCAAAGGGCACAAAGATAAAGATAGTAACATGGGGAAAAACACACAATATAATAGACCAATTTTTATTTTTACAAAAATCAGATACTGCTTTTCACAAGAAAGGCCAATAAAAAAAAAATAATAAAAAAAAAAAAAAAAACAAACAAATAGTGACATACATTACTACCCAATTTGTGAATGACATCAACATATCCTTCTATCCCACCGAATGCCCAATTGTAATACAAAGGAGAGACAATTCATTATTCATGAACCAATTCAACGTATCATATTATAATATGGACAAATACTGAGAGCTTAGGATGAGGGATTCCCCATTTTAACAAAGTGAGGACTTCTAATCCTGAGCATAAGTCATCATTTAATTTTTGTGGTAAGAGATTACTTTCTAATACCCGTGGACGCAGATTAAGTGGTCTGCGTTCTCCACCCAAAGTTTGCCCATAAATGACCCAAAATCATTGATATGCTCCAGATAATACATTAGCCAAACGAAACAACAGGTTCATGACTCAAAATCTTATATATGCTACAGTAGCAAACATGTTTATAAGAAGTTTGTTGTACGTACGAAAGAAAATGACACAGCAATTGCTATTATTCAATTAGACCAGATCAATAGAGAGGGGGAAAACAAAGTCCTTTCAAACACATTTGCCATGGGAAAATCATCACATCAATAGGAAATTGACAACATTCATTCAAATATAAATCAAAATACAATTACTAAAAAAAATTGACCTAACAAAACCAGATTTGATAATAATAATATATCTTGTTTGTAAAATTTACGCACCAACTGAAAAATCAGATCTAACAAATCCAGGGTTCAAATCTGAAAGGACAAAAAATAGCAAAATTGAATGAACCCATTATCTTGCTTGGACAACATGGTTGATTTCTAAGTATAAGATTATGAATCGGTCTAAAATTGAAGAGTAAAAATTACCCAACACAACCTTTCTCCGCCGCCTCTGGTAGTATCCTGAATCACTACTTCGATCTGTTGTCCTCCTTAACCATTAGATAACAATCCTCAAAATGAGATTTTGGAGGTGGTAATAGTGCAATAATGTGTGTGTGTGTGTGTGAGAGAGAGAGAGAGAGAGAGGGATGAAGATGTAAAATTCTGTAAAAGCTAGATCGTTGGAGAAAGAGAGACGTTCAATATGTGTGTGTGTGTGTGTGTGTGAGAAAGAGAGAGAGAGAGGCGTTTCCAATTTCAGTGTTTGGAGTTACACAATAGATGGGGCAATTTTGGAAAACTCAAGCATGCCAGGTGTCAGCATGAGGTTTACCCAGAGGATAGGCTTCCGCTTTTAGTATAAAGTATAGATATGGTTTATGCTAAATCACTATGGTGTATCACATATTTTTTCCTGTTTATGTCGTATATACATTAATTACACAGTAGTTTATTCAAAGGTAAATATTATACGGATGTGTAAAGTTGTTCCAAAATGACACTTCAAACTTATCAAATAACACTCTAAAAAGTTACTACCAAATAACACTAAATTATAATAAAATGACATTTTATTACCATCAATTAGCACCCACCAAATGAATTTACTACACATAAGGATGTATCATGTAAGGGATAATTTTCCTTTTCACCTTATTGTGTTGTACTCTTACAAAAATATATATATATATATATATTTTTAATTATTTTTTTATTCTTCTTATAACTACAAAAAAATTTAAATGAACATGTCCATAATCTCTCACTACACCCAAATCATATTACAACTTTTCAATATTAGAACTGTTGATAAGGTTTGTTGACAGTAGGGTAAGTTCTCATAGCAACAGTAATAATTATGAAGACATTAGCCAAATACTTTAGAACTAATACTGTAATTGAGGATGGCTCAATTCCAGCATCTATGGATCTCAGTAATGTTAAAAACATGGATGAAACAACTATTAGAAACTTGGAAATTTTTTAAAAAAATTAGAAAATGCCAAGTGTTCCTATGAAAGAACTTTATTATGTTAAACCTTTCAACTAGTTTCCTTTTTTGAAATAAAGACTGGTGAAACTACTCATACGGTTATTAATAATAATCAAAGTTTCAAAATGCTATCTCATAATACTATTGATAAATATCTTGCAAAAGTTTTTAAATGTCTTCATACTGGACTCGTCCAAGTCAGTATTAAACCTATGACAGTGGTAGGATAGATACTTCACTCCCAGTATGTCTAAGGGATGCTAGACATCTTCGGTTTGTAGATTCATTACTAGGAATGGTTGAATCTGGTTTATGTCATGGACCAGTTTATTTTAACTATTATCCTAACACAGGAGTTAGAAATCAGAATACTATTGATTTATGTATAGTCTATATTGATTTCAAAATGCTATCTCGTAATACTATTGATAAATATCTTGCAAAAGGTTCTAAATATCTTCATATGGGACTTGTCCAAGTCAGTATTAAACGTATGACAGTGGTAGGAATATTAGATACTTCACTCCTAGTGTGTCTAAGGGATGCTAGACATCTTCGGTTTGTAGATTCATTATTAGGAATGGTTGAATCTAGTTTGTGTCATGGACCAGTTCATTTTAACTGTTATCCTAATTTTACAGTCAGTTTAACTGACAGAAATATCCTTGATGTTCTTACCCTGAACCTCCAAACCCAAACGTATAACATGAAAGAAGGATATCAAAATATTCAAGTAGCATATAGAATTTATTACAAGGTCATGACTACAAATTGTCCAGAGTTTATAACTTTAGAAACAATTCCTGGCGCAGATCAAAGTACTATTTTGATTCAAGCCAACCTTGACAAATCTTTGTTGGGATTGTGCCCTCAAACCCGTTCTTTATGTATTTGATATTTGGCATTTGGCATTTTATATATGGATATCATATTTACATTTTTTTATGCATGTGTCATGAGATGATTGATGTAATCCATAAGTATCATAGGAGGTAATTCATGTATGTATAAGATACATACAAGGGAGATATGAATTACTATTCTTTGATACTTAGAACTTGTCACAGTGGATGATGAGACTGAATATCTCATCAGGTATACACTATAGCATTATTGACTACCATTCGATGGAGTAATGAATCTCAATCACTAGAGTATGGCTCTTAGTTAATGTGCTAGTGCTTATAGTGCATTGACAGACCATAAGATTCCTATTGACATATAAAACTGTCAACACTCGATAGGAACTCATAACTTGTATAAGGTACATGTTCTAAATCTTAAGACGATTATGGACACAGACTATGGATGTGACTGCTTTGACTTACCAATCAGTAAGGTCTTGCAAGATCAACAACTGGGTATCTTGGGTATATCATATTCATAGGGTTGTGAACATATATTGTCAAGATAGAATCTATCCACTGATAAAGAGTAAGCATTCCTTTAAGAACATCACCAAGTTGATTGCTGAGAACTGCAGTCTTATTGATAAGTAGTTATTAACATGTTTGGTAATCATAAGAGGAGAATGAGGCTCAAGGAATGGAAGATGTAACCATCATTCAGGTTGACAGTAACAGTTATTCGACTACCTGAATATAATTATGAATGTTGACGGTAGAGGGACATTAGTACACCATACAAGTCTAGTTATCGCTTCAGATATGTTCTTTTGCGTTGGAGTGCAATTATCGTTATAGTGGAGTTAATGTTAACTGTAACTGATTAGTTAGTTAATCTACTAATCAAAGAGTTTAGTCATGGGGATTAACAATTGGTCAGAGCCAACAATAAAGAACCTAGGAGGTCCCACTCTTAGCTTCGCAAGCATACTTGGAAAGACAAGAAGAGGGAGTTCGATCGATCGAAGATTGTTCGATCGATTGAGTACTGGCAAGTTCGTTCGATCGATCGAAAGAGGTTCGATCGATTGAAAGTTTTTCGATCGATTGAAAGCCAAATTCGGTTTGGAAATCTGTATATAGGAGAGATGCATCCAGAATTATTTGAACATCATTTTTACTTAGGGTTTCCTTTAGCCTTCTTTACCTCTCTATTGGGTTTCCACCAACCCCAGCCTCTCCGGAAAGTATCCATAGGAGTCATAAGGGTGAACTGTGAAGGCCATTTAGTGGAGGCTACTGGAATATAAAAAAATTAGAATTGTGTTCAAGACACAAAGGTATTATGTTCTATACTTCTTACGCATATATAGAGTTGATAGGTTGTAGATCCGGGCTACTAATAAAGTTTTATAAACTTATTTTTCCATTGTGCAAAAGATTTAATGTTTTTCAAAACCTAAATCCATCAATTGTCATCAGAGCCACGCTTATCTAGATCTATAGATGCGTTTTTGGAACACTAGTTTGATTTATATGTTAGTTTTTCAGTACTATTTTGAAACTACATCATCACAGATCTATTTCTGCAGCAGTTTCACAGTACAAAACAAACATGTGATTACATTGGATACATGGCAGTTTTGATCGATCGAAAGTATTTCGTTCGATTGAAACTCTCTGCATTCGATCGATCGAAAGCATTTCGATCGATCTAAACAATGCGGGCTTCAAGCGATCGAATGGTTTCGATCGATCGAACATTGTTTTTGTTCGTTCGATTGACCTTAGTTCGATTGATTGATCTTAGTTCGATCTATCGAAGGTGTTTTCTGTCCAGATGGTTTTCACGGTTTTTTTAACTATTTTAAAATTATTTACTTTAATGTTTTAAACTATTCTATATAAAATCAATCAATCAATCAATATGTGAATTTTCTGGTTAGATCGATTGAACCTAGGTTCGATCGATCGAACCTTCGTCAATCTTGATCGATCGAAGTGTGACGGAGATATAAGATGCTATTTTATAGGAACTAATCACTGCATAAAGAGTTTATGTACTATGTGAATCAATTAGGGTTCCATTAGATATACATTTTGTTACATGTGCGTGGTTGTTTGTGCAACTAACCTTTTGTAGCAAAGATTAGTCAGCTGTCTCCCATGGCACCAACAACAATTTTAAATTTAGTTTATATTTGTGATTAGTGTAATTTCATTTTGGTTTGGTTTTAAAAGGCATGTATAAAGGGTGTTGCGACTCCATTCCTATGAATAGGAGAGTCGTACCGGTTTCCCTAGCCTATTTATTTGTTGCTATTTCCTTTCTAGAAAATTAGTAAGCTTCGAAAGAAGCATAAGATTTTTGTAATAGATAGGAAATCCATGAAGATGGAGAAGCAAGCCGGAGTTCATGAAGATGGAGTCGGAGGTGACCAAGCCATAAGGATGGATCTATGAAGATAGAGCCATGGGAGATAAAGGCACTGTCAAATGCTTTTTTTTTTTTTCAATTTTAGTGTTTGTTTTATGTGCTTTGGTTGTGATTGGAATTTATAATATTGTTTGCTACTTGCATGCACATAAGACAAGTTTTCTAAATTAAAAATCAGAAAGATTTTAACTCATTAGTAGACATTGGATGTCTATGCGTAATGAGTGGAAGCAATTTTTTCAAAAGCAAAATCCTTAATTAATAAAACTAGTGGGATGGCTCGTTGTTACATATAGGCCTCTATGGTTGGTGTGTTGCAACACCAATTCCAATCGAATGATTCCGCTAGTGCTATCATGAACTACCTATAAGAAATGTTTGGGGAGCATGGCAGACCTGCCAGGCAGATCGCCATGCAAAAGATCATGAGTGCAAAAATATTGGAAGGAACTCCTGTCAAAGAGCAGTTTAAAAAATAATTGGTTATTTAAATGAACTGGAGACTCTGGGTGCCAACATTGACGCACAAACCCAAGTTGATATGATCCTCAACTCGCTGCCTCAATCATTCGCTCAATAACTTAACTACAATACAAATCAAATGAATCTTTCAATGAATGAATTGATGAGCTTTCTTCAGTCAGCAGAAGGGGGTGATCAAACTTGGGAGTAACGTTTTAAGCGTTGAGAAAGGCGCTTCTTCTCGATCTACACAAGCTAGCTAGTGGTTTAATTGTTGGACCAGTCCCAAAGATTAAAAATCTAAGGAAAAAAATAAAGGCAAGGGGAAGAGAGGTGGTTAAGGCAAAGGAAAGTGTTTCCAATGCAAGGACAAAGGCCACTGGAAGAGGAACTGTCTAGAATTCTTAGCTACAAGAGTTCAAGGTATGATCGAATTATGCGTGATTGAAGTAAGTTTTAAAACGGATACTTCGAACACCTGGTGCAATGATTCTGGTGCGACTAACCATATCTGTAATTCATTACAGGCCAGTGTTCAGATCAACTAGGAGGTGCAGTGATGGGGGAAATCATACTGACTATAGGTTCTAGTGCAACCGTATCTGCAGTTGCTATAGGAGTAGTAGTTTTAGAATTTTCAGACAATAAGACTTTAGTTTTATCAGATGTACTTTACGTCCCTTTAATGAGATATCATTTAATTTCAGTTTCAATTTCAGAACTTTCAAATAAGATTATTCTTTTTCTTTAGAATTGAAGTTGTGATCAAAAGAAATGGTTCTTTGTGTGTTCTGGTATTAAGTCAAATGGTTTGTATAATTATATGTGATCACTCCAATTATTTCTAAAGATTCTAATATAGAACTTAATAACTCAGTGGTAATTACACCATCTACAAGAAAGGAACCTTCCACTAATCTAACAAGACTTTGGTACATGAAGCTAGGTCATATCAATCTAAACCGAACTGGCAGACTAGTCAAAAAAGGGGTCTTAGGCGATTTGCTTCTCGAACCAATGGAAGTGTATGAATCATGTTTAGAGGGTAAAATAACCAAAGGCTATTTTCTACAAAGGGCAACAGGGCCAATGCATTGTTAGAATTAGTTCATACTGATGTATGTGGACCAATAAATATTAGAGCTAGGGGTGGTTATGAGTATTTTATTACATTTACTGATGACCACTCTAGGTATCGATATGTGTACCTAATGCAGTATAAGTCTGAAGCCTTTGAAAAGTTCAAAGAGTTTAGGGTCGAAGTGGAGAAGTAATTGGGCACACACATCAAGGCCATTCGATCTAATCGAGGTGGCGAGTACCTCTCTAATGAGTTTATTGATCACCTCGTACAATATGGTATTTTGTCATAGTTGACTGCACTTGGTATGCCTCAACAGAATGGTGTAGCAGAGAGAAGGAACTGGACTCTTCTAGACATGACTAGGTCGATGATGAGTTATTCGGAGTTGCCATAATTTCTTTGGGGTTATGCTTTGGAAACCGCTATGTACATACTAAATCTAGTTCCAAGCAAATCTATTCCTAAGACACCACAGGAGATGTAGATTGGACGCAAGCCCTCTTTGCAACATCTCCGGATATGGGGTGTCCGACACATGTGCTGAAAGTAAAGATGAGCAAATTGGAATCACGGTAAGAAGTATGCTACTTCATAGGGTATCCAAAGGGTACTCATGGATGGTAGTTTTATGATCCTAGAGAGCAAAAATGTTTGTTAATACAAATGCTATTTTCTTAGAGGATGATTATATCATGAACCATAAACCTAAAGGAAGGATAGATTTGAGAGAGATATATGGAGAGCCCTCAATTCTTCCAACAATTTAAATGATATAAGACAAGAAAATACCACATCTTTACCCAATTCTACCCCAATACCTTATCGTAATGGGAGGATTATCAGTCAACCTCATAGATACATGTTCTTAGGAGAAGTTTTTGAAGCTGCCTCCATAGAAGCTGAATCTGATTCTGCCACATATGTAGAGGTAATGGCTGATGTTGATTCACCCCATTGGTTCAAAGCCATGAAGGTTGAATTGGAATCTATGGATTCCAATCAGGCCTAGGATCTTGTAGAGCTTCCAACTAATATTAACCCATTGGCTGTAAGTGGGTCTATAAGAGGAAAAGATGATCTGATGGAAAGGTTAAGACCTTTAAGGTGAGGCTTGTAGCGAAAGGTTATACTCAAAGAGAGGGCATTGACTATGAGGAAACCTTCTCGCCGATAGCCATGCTCAAGTCTATCAGAATACTCTTATCTGTTGCGGTATGCCTAGATTATGAGATCTTGCAGATGGACGTCAATACTGTATTCATGAATGGTAATCTTGAGGAGGACATCTATATACAACAACTAGAAGGGTTCATAGCTGGCGAAAAAGGTAACTTAGTATACAAGTTGCAATAGTCCATTTTTGGGCTCAAGCAGACATCCAAGAGTTGGAACATTCTATTTGACCAAGTGGTCAAGTTGTTTGGTTTCATACAGAATCTCGATGAACCTGGTGTATACAAGAATGTGAAGGTAAGGTGGTACCTTTTCTTGTGCTTTATGTTGATGACATTCTACTCATTAGGAATGATGTAGAGGCATTGTCATCAATCAAGGTTTGGCTAGCTCGTACTTTTGATATGAAGGCCAGGATCTAGGAAATGGGAGCTATATCCTTGGGATAAAGCTCTTTCAAGATCGTAAGCGAAAGATAATGAGATCATCTCAAGCTGGTTATGATTTAGGTGTAGGGAGAGATTATGGACATGATTTGAAGCATCCATTTCTATAATTTTGAAAGCTTTTGGTAAAGGTAAGCAAAGACATGGTAAAATTTTAGCTTTGACTTTAATCCTTTTGACTGCTTCAGTATGCTTAGAACTCCATGCTAGAGGAATCTTTCTAAGCCTTTTATACAAGACTGCAGAATCCTTATAAAGATCCTTATACTATTCTGAAATATAATTCAAACTTCCCAAAAATCGTTGTAGTTGGGATCTTTGATTTCATCAGAAAATTTGTCAGCAAAGATAATTGCCCTATCTATTGGAACTATTGTCCATTTTTCAATATCACTTTTTCATCAATATCAGAAAGCTCTTTTTTTTTTGGGCTTAACTACAAAATATACCCTAGAAGTTTGGTTTCTGTCTCATTTTAGTTCCTATATTTTCAATTGCGTCAATTTGGTCCATGAAGTTTTTAAATAGAAGCAATGTGATCCAAATGTTCAATTCTGTGAGAAAAGTTGACGGAATTCACCCACTGCCACACATTGTCACGATTTTTAGGGGCAAAAATAGAACTGCCGCACCCGTTCCAAAAAATCATAGATTTTAAGTGCATATTTGAGATTTTGAGCATTATTAATGTTAATGATTTGAGGTAGAGTTGACTGTGAGTCAACGGTGAGGTGTCAGTGAAGACACGAGGATTGGTAATTCATGAAGCATTAGCATGGTTAAATGGCATTTGTATGATTTAGATGTTATTTGACTTTACCTGGTATATTGTGAGTAGTAAATTTACCTATGTAGAGTAAATTTCTGGTAGTTTGATATTATTCTATATTATTTTGAATACTGTGATGAGCACGTGAGTGATACGTGTATAAAAGGTAAATGGTATAGAGATTCCACGGAGATTAGTTTTTGGATCCTTGTTTTCAACCCAAACGAAACTTAGTCGAAAACTTTTGTAATTTTTAGTTTCACTCGTGAAATAATAAAGTAGACGTTTAAGAAGTTTCAGGAGATAATTAGAACTTTTGAGAAACTTGCGGGGAGGTAAACATAATTTTTGAAAGTTATGTCTATAAATAGTAAGGGTGAGTTTTCATTATTTGAAAACTTACTTGTCACACCCGTTCCAGAATTCCATGGTTTATCATTTCATATTTGAGATTTTGTTGCTTATTAATGTTTATTAATAATCTGAGGTGGAGTTGACTGTGAGTCAACGGTGAAGTGTCAGTGAGGACACGGGAACGTGGTATATCATATTGCATGGGCATGAGTTAATGGCATTTATGTGACTTAAATGTTATTTGACTTATCTGGTATTTTTATGAATAGTAATTTTACCTGTGTTTAGTAAATTCTGGTAATTTTGATATTGTTATATCATTTTGAAAATTGTGGTGAGAACGTGAGTGATCGTGATATAAAATGGTAGGTTGTGTAGAGATTTCACATAACTTAGTTTTTGGACGTAAGTTTTCGACCCAAACGAGATTTAGTCGGAAACTTTTGGAATTTATAATTTTCACTCGTAAAGGCATAAGATGGACGTGTGCGAAGTTTCATGGGTTAATGAGAAGTTTTGAGAAACTTGCGGGGAGGTAAACGTAATTCCCAGAAAGTTTTTCTATATATAGTGGTGTATGAGATTCATTCTCATCCAAACTTTCCAAAAATATTTAGAGAGAGGAGAGAGAAGGGGATTTGTTGCCACGGGCTTTGCGACGACGATCGGCGACCTTTCGTCTGTCAGATTTTTACCAAATTCAAGATTTGAACTCGTGAAGGTAAGATCTTCGTTTTGATACCACTTAGGCCGTGTTTGGCCAATTTTTGTAAAAATCTTAATTCTAGACTTTTGGGAAAAACCCAATAAAACTTGTAGGAATCATCCCGAATTTGGAATTCGACGTTTGATTAGCCCCCTAGACGATCCTTCAAAGTTTGAAGAGAATCGCACGAGGTATGAATTCTAGATCTATGAAATATATGGATTTTCATGTTTTGAACATCAACTTTGATATTCTTGGATCCGGGCGAAATTCATGTATTAATTAGGCTCGTTAATTATGCACGTAAAATTACATGAAAAGCACGTATAACTGTTTATGTGAGCATGTTATGTGTCTACTTGGGTCAAAGGGGAGTTTGGTGCAAATTCATCCGGGGTAAGCTCCTCGAACCTTGAGGATTATGATTGTGATTGAAATGGAATTGGAATTGTGGTTGTGTCTTGATTGGAGGTGGGCCCAACCAGTACACGGTACCTGGTATGGAGGAAGGCCCAACCAGTGTACGAGATGCGTGGGAGAGGTGGGCCTCCTACGGCATCGACCGGATGAATGCGTACCACTCACCCTAGAGACTATTGCTATGTGTTTTAGATGCTTAAACCATAAACTATCATATAAGCATACATTTAGAATTGTACACTCAGCATATAGCTGAGCAGTGGAGATGTACTCCATTGCAGGTAAGAAGAAAGACAAGAAGAATCGTGAGGAGTGAGGCCGAGGAACGCCGGGGGAATTACCTTTGTATATGTTTTTGTTTTAAATTCCAAAACTTGTGTAAGGATTGGGAATTGTAATATGTTGTAATAGAACCACAGATTAGTTTCGTAGTATTGGAATCTTGTAATAGAACGTCTGTGGTTATGTTTAAATGTTGTATTTGAGTTATGGTTGTGATTGTTGTTGGTTTGGAAAAGCATGAGTTATTAATTTTTCACATCAGGGCTGCCCAGTAGGGGAGCAGTCGACTGGATCTCGTGGGATTGAGACACTGAAAGTGAATAGTAATGGAAACAGTCGACTGGACCCTTTATCAATCGACTGAACACTGTTGATTTTTGGCTACTGCTTCTATTAATGGCAAAACCAGTCGACTGTACCATAACTCAGTCGACTGGACCCCTTTTGAAAATGTTGTATTTTGGTTCTGCTTAACACAGTCGACTGAGGACCTTTGATCAGTCGACTGAACTATTGTAGATTCTAGCTACTGATCAAAATAGTAACCAGTGCAGTCGACTGGGTTCCCTGATCAGTCGACTGGACCTCTGTTAAGAATTTAGGGTTTTGGTTTCTGCTAGGCACAGTCGACTGGACCCTAGGCACAGTCGACTGAACCTCTGTTTTCAAAAACTGATTATTTTGAGTGTGTTTCCACTTGGCCAAAACTTTTTATAACTCTGATTTCAAGGAAATTTCAATTCAAAGGGTAATGTTCCCTAAAGTTTTAAAATACTCAGGGTTGCTTTAAAGTTCTTTCCGCTGCGTATCGTTAGAGGATGTTTGGATGAGCCTTGGTGGCGTGCCACGTGTCCTATTTCCACGCGTAGTGGGATGGGTCGTGACATTACTAAAAATATCTAGAGAGAAAGGGAGATTTGGTGGCCACGAGCTTTGCGACGCCGATCGACAATAGTTCGTCCGTCAGTTTTCGACCAGATTTCATATTTGGACTCCTTGAGATAAGATCTACGTTTTGATACCTCTTAGGCCGCGATTGGCTAACTTTTTTTGAAAATCTGATTTCTAGAAATTTGGGAAAGCCTAGTAAAACCTATAGGAATCACGTATAATCTGAGATCCGACGTTTATTCGGGCCTCTAGTCGATCCTTCAAAGTTTAGAGGAATCGCACATGGTATGAATTCAAGATCTATGAAGTATATGGAAATTGCATGTTTTGAATATCGACTTTGATATTTTGGATCCAGGGGATATTCATGTATTAATTAGGCCCATTAATTATGCACGTAAAACTGCGATAAAAACATGTATAACTGTTTTATGTGAGCATGCTATATGTCTACTTGGGTCAAAGGGGAGTTTGGTGCAATTTCTTTCGACAGTAAGCTCCTTAAACCTTAAGGATTGTGATATTGAGCGTGGTTGCGTCTGGTATGGAGGAAGGCCCAACCAGTGTACGGGATGCGTGGGAGAGGTGTGCCTTCCAAGGCATCGGTTCTATTTACTGGATGAATGCGTGCCACTCAACCTAGAGACTATTTTGATGTATTTTGATGTTTTAAACATGAATTGTCATATAAGCATACATTTAGAATTGTACACTCAGCATATAGCTGAGCAGTGGAGATTTACTCCATTGCAGGTGATAAGAAACGAGGAAAGAAGAAGTGTGAGGAGTGAGACCGAGGAATACCGGGGGATCACTACTTGTTCATACTTTTGTTTTATTCCAAACCTGTAATAAGAATTGAGAATTTGTAATATGTCGTAGTGGAATCTTGACATGGGTTTGAGATCTTATAATCTGTAACAGAACTCCTATAAATTATGTTTTGATATGTTAAAATATGGTTGCGTTTATGTGGAATTGAATTGGAGAAAACTTGGCTTTGAGTTGCTGCAGAATTGTGCAGTTTTGGGAGGGATCAGTTGACTAGGTCCTCGACACAATCGACTTGACCCCTGTGTTCTTGAAAGATCTCTTCAGTTTTCAAAAGATTCAGTCGACTGAAGGAGGGGTATCAGTTGACTAGTTTCTGTACGAAAACATGGCATTCTACTTGAATAGTGTTCAGTCGACCGGACAAAGCACCAGTCGACTAAGACTTTGAGACCCCAGTCGACTGAGTCCCCGACACAGTCGACTGGATAGGGTCTTGAACTTTTAATACTTACTGCTTTTGATCTTCAATCGACCGGGTCCCACCTCCAGTCGATTGAACCTCTGTTTTTCGAAATGAATTCTTTGGAAGTGTTTCAATTGGGCAAAACTTTTTATAACTCTGATTTTAAAGGATTGTAATTATGTTTTCCGCTGCTATTACTTTAATGGAATTGGATAAGCCTTGGTGGCGTGCCATGTGTCCTATTTTCGCGCGTAGCGGGATGGGCTGTGACAAGAACACCACCAATCTCTTCACCCATTGCGGGTAGAATGGGACATTTGAACCACATTGTCTGTTTAAAAACTTCAAGGACCAAATTGACGCAATGGAAATTGCATGTATTAAAATGAGTCATGGACCAAAGTTTAGGGATATATTTTATATTTAAGTCTTTTATTTTCAAAAGAATAAATAAAGGAAATTAGCTAGAAATTGAACTCCAAATATCAAAGAGTTACAAAGAGCATGTTTGTCTCTACAATTTAATCATAGATCTTCAGAGGCGTTTGGTGGCCGAAATCGCGATCATCGGAACGTATTTTGGATGAGAGAAACATGCGCTTTCGTTAAGCAAGTGGAGAGGTGCTTTTCACAATTTTATTTATATTTGATCAATTACACAATATATCAACCAAGCTCCCAAAATCATAATAAGCAGTTCTAAAAATTACGATCAAAATCGCATAAACATAAATAAACACAATACAAACGGGCTCAAAAACAACCACCACATGTCAGGCCAACTCCAATCCACCACCCAATTCTAATGCCAATTCCATTATTGGCATGACTGACCATCATTCTTCTAAAATTTTGCATTCCAAATGTTTTTCAAATATATATGGTAGTGGACCACTTGATTTTTATCGGAGGACATTGAAGTGGTCCAATCATTATTGAAGGTGGTCTTACTGCCACATGTATTTGGGGGAGCATTTGAGATGCAAAATTTAGAAAACTTAGCATTATCATTGTGAGCACCAACAAGTACTTTGCTTGCTCCAACCTCCAGCGGATATATTTAGTAAACAACCATTTTGTTTTCAACTAAATGCTACTTTAGAGAATGAATGATAATTGAACTAAAATATAGCATTTAAAATAGGGTGATGTTATTTCCACTCCATCATTGAACTAAGGCACTCCATGGTACCATTCTTAGAGCATATGGTACCATGTATTAGAGCATATGGTATCATGTATGCTATACATGGTACCATATGCTCTAAGAATAGTACCATGGAGTGGCTTAGTTCAACGATGGAGTGGCAATAACAATTCCCTTAAAATAACATGCGATATTGGAGCGAAAATATTAAAATATAGTATTTGACATAGCTAATTTTTTTTTTTTTTTTTTGGTAATCGGGGGTATCCGGGCTAGCTTGCACTCACCTCGCGTAATGCCCCGAGGCCTGAAGGCGCCGGGTGAATACTCCAGTGGCCACGCTCCCCATAATTCGAACACTAAACCTCTTGAATAGTACACCCAAAAAAATTACCACTCGACCACAAGGGATTTGATAAACACAGCTAAAAATGACATGTTGCATTGTTTAGAGTTGCTCTCATGCCCTAGGCCCCCAACCCACTCGCGGCCTGCTAGACCCACCCACGGCGACACGCTCTGCTATCGTACGCACGTTGGTCCGATGTGCACCCTCTTTCCTATGCCATACCTCTCATAGACGAACACACACCATCAAGTCACCCACCGTCAGCTCCTTCATAGACTCTCTCTCCTCTCCTCTCCTCTCCTCTCAAATTTGCTCTCAATTCAATTTTTCCCAATTTTCTTTACCTTATTCTTTACAGATACGCGTGATCAATCCATTCAAGAATCAATTTTATTTATTTATTTATTATTATTTTTAATCACAACCCACAAAAGGTACGTGTTTGATGAGTTCTTCGTAATTATCTTTCCTTTCTTCATAATTATCTTTCCTTTGTTTTTGGGTTTTAAATCTGCAGATGGGTATTTGCCTTTTTGGTACAATTATTTGCATATGTTTGTTTGATGAGTTTGTAAGCTTTTGGGGGCGATCATCTCTTTGATGAATAATCCGATTGCTATGATTTTGATATGTATTTGTGTTGCATCAAAATCTGGTAGGAATGATTTCCCAAGTGAATTGTTTGAGCTCTATGGGTTACTGATTGTTGATATTCGATAATAAAAAAAAGTAAATAAAAAAAGTTGATTCTAAAATAATTGTTTGTTATAGAATAACTTTTCTTCCTTTGTTAAGTAAATGCTATGACAATGAACACGTTGGTGATTGGGTAGCTCAATGATCATTTTAGCTCTTGACTCCTAAGTTACTGGTTTTTGTGGACTCTAGTAGCTATATCACTTCCAGATTCAGTGATTTTGATTGATTCGTAAACGGTTTACTATTACAATGCAAATTCAAGGAATGAAGATGTGTTAAATATTCATTAATGATCTGTTTAGAATTTGAATATCATTTATTGAACTGGCTTTGGAGTTTTAAGGAATGAGTTCCCATAGTTTTGTATGTGATAGAATGCACATAGTGACGAGGTAGATACGGAATCGTTTTTCTTTTTAGTTTGGAGGAGTCTTTATAATATGATGGTAAATGAGTTGATATTTAATCCTAAAATTGCTCACCCAAGTTGTATGCATTAAAGCTCTTCTTGATTGAGAATCGTTTTTCTTTTTAGTTTGGAGGAGTCTTTATAATTATGATGGTAAATGAGTTGCTATTTAATCCTAAAATAGCTCACCCAAGTTGTATGCATTGAAGCTCTTCTTGATTGAGCTTTCACCGAGTCATCAGATTGTAAACTACTAAACTAGCAATGCTGTTTGAAACTTTGAAGTATGATCAGGGGTAGGTTTGGAGTTGTGATTTAAGGGCCTATTTGGTTGTTGAATGCAATAATTGCATTCTATCGTTTGTATAGAACTTTACAAAAAAAGATGGTGAGCTTGAATGGTTCCATTTAGAAATAGGATGCTCGTCTGAGAAATGATGCTTGCAATCATAAATTTTGGCATTCTAGAAAAATATAGAAATGGCTACATAAGAAGAAATATGGTGAAGTTTCCCATTTTTATAAATGAAGTCATTCATGGTGATGAAATTTGCTTCAAGATTCAACATGAAATCTGAATGAAACTATTCAAATTCAAGTGACAGCCAAACAGGCCATAAGTGAATTACATGAGACTGCTCTGCGGATTGGTCCTCAGTTCTCACGCTGTGGTTTGGTTTGGTGTTACGAGCTATCTTTATGAATGCCTCACAAAATCAACTTGGGTTAATGGTTCTCATCATGAAGTACACTGAGGGCTGTTTGGATTTGTTGTGGCTTTTGCGTTTAGGTAGAAGCAGAAGCCCTAATCACAAGGGCACCATGGAAATGTAAGAATTTTTTTTAATTAAATCTCAATATTCTTCGAGCATCACGTTTGGGCTGAAGCACATCTGGACCTCTTCAGCCAGAACGTACGTTTGAAATGATTCCAAACATGACCTAAATATCGGCTCAAAATCTGGATTCTTGAGATCTCCCATTGTTGGACAATCAATGTTTGGATAGTTTTGATTGAATAGTTACAACCCTCTTTTGTGTGTGTGTATATGTGTGTGTTTTTCTTTAGTTCTAATTATAATTAATTTTGAAGTTCTTTTGGCTAGAGGATATATTTGGAAAGAGGCGATTCCTCATTGTATGGGAAGAGGATGCCAGATTTGAGAAGTGGAGCCCGCCGAACAAAGAAGGTCAGTAATGTCCAAGAGAATCCTTCCGTCTTAGTTCCAGCTCCTCGGCGTGGCACTGGAAGAGGTCGTGTCTCTAAAGCTCCAGCTAGTCCAGCATATATTTGTCCAAGGCCAAAACCGGCCGGTAGAGGTAGAGGGTGTAAACCTATGAATTATAATAAGAATGCAGAGGTTTTTGGTGCCGGAGTTGGTGGTCTAGGACCCACAGGTCTAGGTGTGGCAACTCAAGAAATGAATGAGTTGGCGGTGGGTAAAGCTGCGGAAAAAGCGGTCGCTGTTGAGGGGGAAGGAAGCACGAGTCCACTTCCTGAAAGGGTAATTGTTTCCCTTGCCCTTTTGCTGTCATTTTCACTCTTAGACTCTGTTTTGTTTGTGGAATTAAAATTTTAATTGGTTTTCGAATCATGTTTTCCCAATCAAAGGAACGTGCTTTCGTCTATGCTTTCTTTTCTTCTCCCTCACTATATCCATGAACCAAACAGAGCCTTAGGGCTTTATATTGCTTTCCATTTTATGCCTTTGGCCTTTTGTTTTCGTTTTGTGAATTATATTGTCATTGATAATTGTTTCACTGCAATTATCTTGCTTGTGTGATTAATTAATTGTAATACTGCAGTTTGTTCAATCCGCAGTACCATAAGTAGCCTAGATGTTAGCAAGATGTATACTTGGTCTACCCCTTTTATCTCTTTTGGTTTTGATGCCATATTCTGATGACCTAATTGCATGCAGTAATTGCAGGTTGAGAGAGAGAGAGAGAGAGAGAGAGAGAGAGAGAGAGAGAGAGAGAGAGAGAGAGAGAGAGGAAAACGTCCCAAAACAAGGTGGGTTTTTTTCCCCATAGGAAGAACATAAAGCTTGAATTGCAAGCAAAGTGAAATAGTCATTTGACCTATTTAGGATCCATCTTTCTGTCCTTTCAATATAGGAGTCAATCAGTTCTTACAACAATGAATCACTTTTTGTCAGTCTTTTTGATTGTATCGACATGCAAAAGTTTCCATTTATGTCATAAATTTTGTTATGTTTCGATGGAAAAACATTGAATGTTGCGATGCAAACCGCGAGCAAATTTTGTGATCCTTAATCCTGTGATGTTTGATTGTCCAAGGAAATAAACATTTAACCTCTCTCTCTCAGGTTAGTTTTTAGATTTCTTTCCACACTTGTCACTCGAGTCCAAGTTGAAGAGCATGCTAAAATTCTTTTGCATGTTGAAGAAGTTTTATGGATTTTGTGCTATTTATCGGAATTCTTTGGCATGGGAGATTCAAAATAATAAACAAGTCTTTCAGATTTTGTCCAACCTATGGACTAAGAAACACGGTTACGGGTACAGGCACATGGTACACAACATGATATGACCTAACATGCAGACAAGGAAAATCTAGAAAATTCGGATACAGAAATAACGGTGACGTGATAAAAGTGCCCAGAAGATAGGAATCAAACGTGAGCTATTTGTGATTTTTTTGAAAATTACAATGTTACACATCGTGACAAAGTATCCATGTGTGTCTGTCATGTCATGTGTCTTACACTTGTCTGCCTAGTGTCCTATTGAAAAAGTACCAAGAAGAAGTAGGCCATAGATTTTGGTGGTTTTGACACTTGTCAAGTAGTGTCCACCACATGTCGATGTTCAACATGTGTGGGACATGGATATGTGGCCTTTTAAGGTATGTCTATGGATATAAGACTTGGATTTTCTTATCCTCTTATGGTTAGTATATTTAATTTGTGCTTGCCTATTTTAAGTTTAGGAACCATTTGTAACTAGTATTCAATGAGGAAATAGTCTTTGATTGTTAATAAGTTCTTGAGATACCAACTCGGGGGTTAAAGTAGATAGTTAATGATACATTACCTTGTTATAATACTTCGGAAAATGGCATCATGTTCTTGATTAGTAGATATTAATTGAGGGTAAAAACATGCCATTATACATGAATTTGCAAACATGCATTCTTGTCTTATAATCTATAAATTGAAGGTAAATTCTCTTATGGACGGGAATTAGAAGTTTCACGTGTGACATGTCGTGGGCCTTGTGACAGTGAAATTCTGAACCACTATCAGTTAGGGA
This sequence comes from Hydrangea macrophylla, assembly GCA_033977485.1. Taxonomy (NCBI): domain Eukaryota; kingdom Viridiplantae; phylum Streptophyta; class Magnoliopsida; order Cornales; family Hydrangeaceae; genus Hydrangea; species Hydrangea macrophylla. The sequence goes on along the minus strand of CM066988.1, from coordinate 140,873,687 downwards.
CCTACCAATCTCACCAAGCCAATAAGACACTTGTCATAGAGTGTATATAGTATTATTACAACTTTTTATTGGTATGATGATCTTCTTTTATAATAGGATATGTAATTGCTAGAAATTTTTTGAGTAACTACAGTTAAGTGGGAGACTATAACAGTTTTGAACTTTCACACTGCTTGCAACTGTTGATTCTTAAGAGGATTGACTATATAACTTTGTGGTGTTTTTCAACTTGTCAGGTACAACTTGGCAATTCCCCCATGTACAAGTTAGATAGAAAGCTGGGCAAGGGGGGTTTTGGGCAAGTTTTTGTTGGAAGAAGGATGGCAGGAGGATTTGGGCGTGCTGGCCCCGACGCTGTTGAGGTATGAATTTTCCTTATTGAGCCACTCTTGTGGACCTCTATAAAGACATTCCTAGACTCTGTTGCCAATGATATTACCTTTTGATTGTTTTCGGTGTTTTCCCTTCTCTTTGATCTCCCTCTCCCTCTCCCTCTAATGTCTCTCTCTCTCTCTCTCTCTCTCTCTCTCTCTCTCTTGGGGTGGGGTGTGGATGGATTGGTTCATTAGGTTGCCTTGAAGTTTGAGCATCAAAATAGTAGAGGATGTAGTTATGGCCCTCCATATGAGTGGCAAGTTTACAGGTACACAGATTCTTATTCTTCTTTTTTAATTGGACTTTCTTTTCCGTTACTTTCATTATTACTGGGCTAAACAATGTTTATTTTTCCTTTCTTTGCTTAAGCACCCTGAATGGTTGCTATGGACTTCCCTCTGTCCACTACAAAGGTCGCCAGGGAGAGTACTATATCCTTGTGAGTCCCCCACTGTGTGTGTATGTTTTATATATCTATGTTGTATATATATGTGTGTGTGTGTGTGTGTGTAGACATACGTACGTCTACATAAATCGCAATTATTATGAAGACACTACTATAATATGTATCTCCTCTTTCAAACATCAGATTGTAAAAAATTAAACAATGTTGGATTGTCCCACATTGACTGAACATAGCCCTGCTTGGGTAATCCTCCCCTCGTAAGGCGTCTTTTGAGTTTTGAGGGTGAGTCAGGCCCATTGGTCGTTCTATTTGGTAACAGAGTTGAGTTGGGATCCCTCCCCTTATTGGGCTTTCCCTGTTGATGTGGTCCAGGGGGTGTGTTGGATTGTCCCACATCGCCCGGGTATAGCCCCGTCTATGCTTCTTATAAGCCTAGGTAATCCTCCCCTCGTAAGGTGTCTTTTGAGGGTGAGTCAGGCCATTGGTCTTTCTATTAACAAAATATACAGAATAAATATGTGAAAAGGAAGGTTAGATAAGGTTTCTCAACCATGACCTGGATGATTGACTAGTGTCACCTGGGCAATTCAGTAACTATTGTTTTTAGTTGTTTTGTTACATTCTGTAGCATATACCTAATTTTGTTATGTTATATTGGGTTATGTGGAATCCAGGTCATGGATATGCTGGGGCCAAGTTTATGGGATGTTTGGAACTCTAATAACCAAATGTATGAAAATAATGTCTTTCCTTCCAAAATTTTGCTTTATTTTTTTCATTCTCCTTCGTTATTTCTCATTTTTCCTGTGTCTATAGGCTATCTGAAGAGATGGTTGCTTGTATAGCAATGGAGGCAATATCAATATTGGAGCAGCTTCACTTAAGAGGGTAACTCCAAGCTCCCGCTCCTATGTTTATATTATGTGTATGAATTGTGAATATGTGATAATTATTCAATCACTTTCTCAGTTTTGTGCATGGAGATGTGAAACCAGAAAACTTTTTGCTTGGTCAGCCGGGTACAGCTAATGAAAAAAAGCTGTATTTGGTTGATCTTGGCTTGGGTACGTCTTCTCTCTCTATATAAGTTTGCAAAAGCATTCAATTTTTTTGACAACCAAACATGATTTTTTAATTTTATTTGAACAAATTACTGATAAGTTGGAACTGGTGTAATATCTGCTTCAGCTTCAAGATGGAGGGATACATCTTCTGGCCGTCATGTTGATTATGACCAAAAGCCTGATGTTTTCAGGTAACTACATCCTTCACTTTGATGAGTGGAAGGTCACATTTTAAAATGATTCTTGACAGTTCTCACCTCATATAGACTGGAGCCCGGCAAGAAAATAACATAATTTTTAAAGATAAGAGTCCATAAATGCTTCTCTTTTGCATGCCATGTATATTTTGAAAATTTTAATTTTTATTGTTATTAAGCATGGAAGGAAATAGTTTTATTTCCCATCTTCCTTACTTCTCGCTATTCCTTTTCTACATCCTCAAAACAAACAGAGCCCCAGTGTAAGATGACTTAATATTGTTTTGATGCTTGGGGGGGTGGGGGTGGCGGGATGTTTTATTTCTAGTGGATAGCTTACCTTCAGATCTATAATTTATTTCTTTTACAATAAATGAACCCTTGCCAAGACCTGTTTGGCGTAATGGCATCCAAAGAACCTTAGTGTGGGAGGTTGGTGGTTCAGTGCACCAAAATCCATATAAGTTTCATAGGTTGCTTGCAATGCAATGCTGTTCGTCTTGTGGACCACACAAAAAGCCACTAAATAAATGGAGCCTGAATTTTATATGTTGAGTGCCTTATTTTTGACAGGGGAACTGTACGTTATGCAAGTGTACATGCGCATTTGGGTAGGACTGGAAGTAGAAGGGATGACCTTGAGTCATTGGCTTATACCTTAATATTTCTCCTAAGAGGAAAGCTTCCCTGGCAAGGCCTCAATGTGAGTTCATCTCAGAGTTTTATCGTGCTTAGGTTCTTTTTTATACATACGATATACTCATATATTGCTGTAATGGCCTCTTTGGTGCAGGGAGAGAATAAAGGATTCCTTGTTTGTAGAAAGAAGATGGCTACTTCTCCAGAGATTCTTTGTTGTTTATGTCCTCCTCCTTTTCAACGCTTTTTCGAGATGGTCACCAACATGAAATTTGACGAAGAACCAAATTACTCGAAGCTCATTACTATTTTTGAAAACAGCGTTGTTTCAAGTGCATCAATGCGACAGATTAGAATAGATGGAGCCTTAAAGGTTATATATTGCTTGGTTGTATAAATTAATTAATTGGTCTTCTAAACGTATTGGCTGCTAATGCCATTTTTTGTAATGTCTGTCAATTATTATGCATTTATAGGTGGGTCAGAAAAGGGGAAGATTGCTTGTTGATCTGGAGGATGGTGGGCAGCCTAGGAAAAAAGTTCGTCTAGGTACTCCGGCTACTCAGTGGATCTCTGTCTATAGTTCCAGATCATCAATGAAGCAAAGGTAATTGATGGGCATTAGCCATTATGGACACGGTTGTCAAACAGTGAGTGGAATCATGAATCAGTTTTCCAAAAATAGGAGTTGTGATTCGAATAATAAATCAAAAGATTTACATTTTTAAGAAAAGAATCAATGTTATACGTGTATATACTGTGTAGATTTAGAAACTGGTAATGGGTGACTTGTCTCCACACCTTCCTCATTCCTGTTAATATAGGATACAAATTACATTTAGAATCACTACTTCATAGCCAATTTGAACATATGGGTGCGTGGTTTGTAGCTTTAAAAATTTCTACTGTCTTAACTTGTTCATTTGGTCAAACGTTGAGTAGCATTTAGTGATCAAAATTAGACAAGTGCCCTTAATTCTGCTGCCATATGAAGAACTAGGAAGCACCGACACTTCAAAGAAGGTAATATGTCGTGTATTGTGTTTGTGTCGCATCCGACACACGGACACGACACTTCATGGACACTTTTCCTGCAGTGGCGACGTGTCCGTGTCGTGTCCGTTCCATGGTTCATAGGTGGTGAATCATGTTCCTTTTTGTTTTACGTAATGCCTCGCCTTTTTGTCAGGAGTGGAAGAAAAATATTTGGCTCAGAAAATTTTAACGTAGTATTAAGTTTTCCCGACTAAACTAGCTTGAGCGGGAAGATTCTATTACTGCTGAAAAATCCACGTGAAATTTTGTTATTTCTTTCTGAATCAAGATCATGTTATTAACTTATCAAGTAGTTCCCCCCATTTCTTCTCTCCATGCAGGGGAATACAACATTATGCCTTGTTCACTGGCTAGATTATACTACGCTAGGAATGGATGTGACCTTTTCTTTCGTAGTACACGAATCAATATTGTTATATTGGTGGATAGAGAGAGGGGTTAAATCATGAAGGGTAGAGAGGGAGATAGAAATATGACACATTGAGAATTATTCGTAGTACAAGTTGAGGAGCATTCCATCAAATCCCCAACTTTTATCGGCATGTGCAAAATATAATCTTCAACTTGAGTGCGGAATCTAGTAAGTTTTGCTTTTGCGAAAAAGTAAAACTTGTATTAGGTTGCATGTTTAAAATAGGTTGGAAATAAGTAGGCCATTGTAATTATAATTGGCCACAATGCATTCCTAGAATGTCATTCCTAGCGCACCCCTGAACATGTCTCTGGATGTTGTCATTACTGTGCTCGGGGTGAGATAAATGTATGGCATTGAAATCCCAATGGCGTTTGACATGGTGATTGCAAGACAGTAGCTGCTCTCTGATCTTCCGTTTCCTTCCAGTGTTTTGTTTTAGGCTCTGTTTGGTTTTCTGATTAAAATAAGGATAAGGAAAATGAGAAGTAAAGCTTTTTCACTATTGTTTTCCCTCGTGCTTAAATAACAGTAGAAATTAGAATATCTAATAGGAACTCAGGTTGAAACTAGGGAAAGTTGCTCACGAAATTCAGAATTCTTAATTTGTATTTCACCCTATTTTATTTCCTTCCTATTTTCGTCACTGTTTTCCTTATGATCCGAAGAAAGAATGATTTCAAAGAGTAATGGGAACTCTTGATGCAGATATCACTACAATGTAACGAGTGTAAGACTAAATCAACATGTGGAGAAAGGAAAAGAGGATGGTTTGTACATAAGTTGTGTAGCTTCTTCATCAGATTTGTGGGCTGTCATTATGGACGGAGGGACAGGTTTCACATCTCAAGTTCATCAACTCTCACCAGTTTTTTTGCACAGGGTATATACTACTAAACTACTTGCTATGAGCTTTTGCTATTTCAATTAGTCAAATTAATTGATGCGTTCTTTGTGATTTACTCTCCTAAATTCTTGGCCAGGAGTGGATAATGGAGCAGTGGGACAAGAACTATTACATCACTTCACTTTCTGGTGCATCCAATGGTAGTGCTGTTGTGGTCATGTCCAAGGGTGAGTGAAACTAATGTTCTCATCTTTTAGGCTTTGTACAAGGAGGCCTAGCAGATAATATTGGCTTATACATATGCCATATAAGGCTTGTCTTCCTATCATTGAGTTACATGTGTGCCCCTTGTGAACAAAAATTATAACATCTGTCTCACACCCATTGATGTGGATCCCATGTGGGTCTTGGAGAAATGGAAAAATTGCGGTGGCCGTCACAGGGTCTGACGGTCATGTGGGATAATTTCTCCTTGTGAACACAAGCCTCGTGCCTGGTTGTCAGGATTTTGAGGGAAATAAATGAAGCACTTCCATTTTAAATAAGCCTTTTTTTTTTTTTTGGTCAAAACATTTGAAGTACTCTACCACTACCGTGATGAGTACAAGATTAGTGATGAACATGTGACATGAAACATATATAAAGTTGCAAGATGACATGTCATAAGTAGGAAAACATTAATTGCAGAATAATCATTGTGCCACATAATATCCTCATAATTCATTATCAAATTTCAAGATATCTTGAATCTCTAAAGTTACCTACTTTTTTTAATTGCCATGAAGGTACAACTTTTACGCAACAGTCATACAAAGTTAGTGATGTATTTCCCTTTAAATGGATCAATAAGAAGTGGAAAGAAGGCTTCTCTGTCACGTCAATGACCACTGCTGGTAATCGATGGGGCATTGTCATGTCTCGGAATGCTGGTTATTCTAATCAGGTACTCCATATTTCCAGTTTCATTATTTTTTGTTCTTTTTTTTTTCGGGCAAGTGAAAGTTTTCAGTTTCTTTATATTACAATTGCAATTTTACACTGTTTAAAGCACTCACGCCTTTGGTGCATTATTTTCAGGTTGTTGAACTTGATTTCCTCTATCCAAGTGAAGGAATTCATAGAAGATGGGAAAATGGGTATCGAATTACGTCAGCTGCTGCAACAGAAGATCAAGCTGCATTTATTTTAAGTACATCCAAGAGGAGATCAGAAGATGTGACTCAAGAAACTTTGCGGACATCTGATTTTCCTAGCACTCATGTTAAGGTACATTTAAATTGAACTCGTTTTTGCTATCCTTGGTATTTAGCGGGTATCGCATGATAGATAATATTTCTGTATACAACAACGATAATATTATTCTTTAAGATGGTAGTTTATGGCAATAATTCCTCGTGTCTATGGCAGGATAAATGGTCAAAGAACTTGTATATTGCATCCATCTGCTACGGAAGAACGGTATCTTGAATTCTCGAGTTCAAAGAGAAAACTGTACTTGCAGGTATGTTACCGCTGGCTGCTCTAGCTGCGTGTAATCAGTCGATTCTTCCATTGATATCAGTGTTACCAAAATATAAAATGACCGGTGACGAGTGGTGCTTCCTCTTTCGTTCTTCTCGTGTATAAGCTTGATGTATATTTTATTTTGGAAAAAAAAAATGATACATTATTTTTTCAGTGTTGTATTCCCAGATCGTATTCAAACTCTAGCAATATTCGAGATACTAAGCTGAAAGAATTCTTGAATCATAATCAAAGTTTTGTTTGACATACACAGTATTCTGGTTTTTCGCTCTGCCGTATAAATCCCAACTCCTAACATGAACCGTATAATTTTTTTTGCACTCGTAACCTTGGGGCCTTTGTTTTTTTTTTATTTTTTTATTTTATTTATTTAACATGAACACACTCACTATCACGAACCAAGCGAACGTGGTGAAACTGGAAACACGTATAGAAATGTTGCCTTACTTTCATGAAGAACCTTTAGAGGAACTCAGAAAGTGCCTTTAGTGTGTAATGCCTTGGGTCTTTCATTTTCTCTGGAGGCTCTTCAAGAACAAGAACCTTAGGTCTTTTTTTTTTCCTTGTGGTATAGAAAGCCAGTTGGGACGAGGATTGGAAATTTCAGGGGATTGATTTGGTATTTGAATGAGCTCCAAGTAATTTGGAACAGAGCTCTTTCCTATGAGAGAGAGGGAAGAATGGAAAGAAAAGGGTGGGAAAAGGGAAAGGAACGATAGAATTTCCTTATTTTGGCACGAGAAGAAAAGGGAAGAGGAGAAGAGTAGGTAAAGATGGAGCGCTCTTTCCTATGAACCCGCCATTTGCTTTCATCCCAAACGTGCGAGGGAATGAAAAGGGAGAGAGCTTCCTTTTCTTTTGGCGTTTTATCCACACGCGCGCGCGCGCACACACACACACACAAAACAGAACTATCCTTGTGTTATGTTAGGGGCGCTATAATAAAATAAAATGAAAAACACAAAACATTGCATTCTTATCTAATCAAACAAGTAGGAGAAGAACGTTTCCTTTCCATATTGTCCCTCTTCTCTCTCCCTCCATCTTCTCTTCTACTTTTTCATCCCTCCTACCAAACATAATTTAAGGGTGGAGTCACTGGAGTGACTTGGAACTAGATTTTTTGATTTGTCTAACCTATGCATTTTTGTCCCTCCTTTGCCCTTTGTTCATTAACATGTGGTCAGATTGGCATTTTTAATTAGAATACATTTTTGCACACTCCAAAATTGCTCACCCATTGGTTAATGCAGTGGGATCCAAAATTAAATAAGGATTAATTAATGGTAAAAAGTCATAGGTCACACTGCATTAGCCAATAGGAGAGTTGGGTGAGCAATGGATGAATAATTTTGGGGTGAGCAAAACAACACTCATTTTATTATTGCATTGGAAGAAGAAACATACATAGCACAAGGTTTAGTTTCCTGTTGGTTTGGAAAACTTCAAAAGAGCCTTCTTGCAAGTTTCAGCTATTTCAACCTGGGGACCATCCAATAATATGTACTCACTTATATTATATGTACATATATAATGAGATCTACTCACACACATTGATGTGTGTAGGTCAGATATGTCACATCTCATGCTTTCTTGTTCATATTAAAGCAAATTTATATTCAAATTTTCTTTTCAACACATTTCAATTTCATCATTTATTTAGTCAAACTTAGCCAACTTGCTAGCCAACTTGGACCATTCCAGTATAGTCTTCAAAAACCAACCAGCCACTCTTCTAAGGGGTCTCACTTTCTATATGTAATTATATATATATACAAAGATTCTCTAAAGAGGGCCACCTCTCTTTATTAAAGAGAGGACCTCTGTTTTAGCCGTTGGATTGTGTTAAAAAATTGTGAAATGACAAAACTGCCATTAATGAAAACACGATCCGACGGCCAAAACAGAGGTCCTCTCTTTAATAAAGAAAGGGCGCCCTCTTCATAGCCTGACTGATATATATATATATACATATAGGCAGATGTATAAGATAAGGCATGCATATATACTGAATCCCCCTGGAACTGTTAAGCCGATCCTAAACTTTCAGTAGAAGAGAACTTCCTCTTGTCATTACAATGGACATCCGAAACTGGTGCAGTTCAGGCACAAGGACTCTCCAACTTGGCCGGAGATACGACGAGCTTGAGTTAGAGAGCTTTCAAGCCACCGGAAGATCGAACAGGTCAGTGTGGGAAGTACTGAGAAGGAAGTTGATGAAAGAGAAAAGGAAGACTAGTACTGTGCATGCCCCTTATGATTATTATACATATTCACAGAATTTTGATCAAGGGTCGATGTGGGATGAACCTGATAACCTATCTCGATCTTTCTCCGTTCGTTTCGCGGATCCATCAAGGATCTTCTTAAGAAATTAAGGACTGATCACGTGTTGTATGAATTTTCATATGTTCATAAATTTTTAATACTTGATTATGGTAGATTGATGGGTACTGAAAGTTCATTGAGTTAGTTTCTCAAGTGTTGAATTAGTCGGTTCTTAGCTTCAATATTAGTGTTTTACATCTAATTTTTGCAATGGTTATTAATTGGCCTTTTTTCCCTCTCCGTTTTTCCTCTTTTTTTTTTCGTCGACTTAAATTACTATATATTGAACTTCTTTAATCTCAACTTGTTTCTCTCCCATTCTTTCCTATAGAGAGAGATAGAGAGAGAGAGAGCGCTTTTGGTCATAAAAGAGTTTTTTTTTTGGTTTCAGGCAAGGCGCTCGGGTGGGGGGTCAAGACTAGGGCTGTTCAAAATTCACCCGATTCACCCAAAGTCTTTTTTTCTTTTTCTTTTTTTAAACAATACGGGTGGAGTCACAGGTCTTGGGGGTGGAAACCCGACAGTTTCGGGTGGAGTCACGGGTCTGGGGGGTGTTGTGTGTTAAAAACCCGATTCACCCGACCCGACTCGAAACACTTAATTTTTTTAAAAATTTATATGTAATATGCTCATATCAATATATACATTATGTATTGTATAGTCCGCAATATCTATATCTATATCTATAATCTATATCTATATCTATATCTATAATCTATAATATATATAAGTGCACCGATCCCCTTAAGTGTTTTGAACTTTTATCAATCGGTACACTTTTACTTAAGTTGTTTTTCTTAGAGTTTTAATAAGTTTGGTATGTCACTTTTTTTTTTGGTCCGTCCATAAGAGTTCTAATATTGGATACAATGAACAATATAAGTGTACCAATCCCCTTTCTCCCTTAAAAAATATTACTAACCGTGGGTTACAATGTTTGCCATTATAACTTATTTTAAATTTGAGTCCTATCATGTTTCTAGGAATTAAAGAGTCCTAATAAAACAAAAATTATGTTTTAATTGGATATTTATGTTAATTAAGCGTGGGTCATCTTGAATCCTAATGTCATTGAAACTTGATGATACAATGCACTTTCATCTTAGTCCTAATGATGAACTAACGAGTCCTATATATAAGATATAGACTTATTTTAATTTTTTTTTGATCACCTATAAGATATAGACTTTAATTGGATTTTTTAAAAAAAAAAGGACATTAGGTGATAAACCCCTCAATATTAGGTATATTTGCCAAAAAAAAAAACTCATACGATTTGGCCAATTTTTAATAAGTCCCTCGCTACTTTTTTAATTTGGTAAAAAAACCCTCGCTAATTTTGTAATTTAGCAAAAAGCCCCTTATTTCTGAGCAAAAAAAATGGCAAACACAATATTATCTGTCAACATTAAATCACCACGTTTGTCTTCCTCCTGGTCCGTTACATCTAATAATTACTAATTTCATTTTACTTGGTGTTTAAAAGTAAGTCCTAACTAAAAAATAACAAGGATGAATTATAATCACTTCTTTGGAAACTCTACCAAAATAGGTAATTTACAGCCTCATTTTGAGATTTTATCTGTTTACAAGTAGATAATTATATCATTTTTTGAAATTATTGTGTGTGTGTGTTTTTTATTTATTTTTTATTTTTTATTATTATTTTTATCTCATGTATTTTTTCGAGATCTATGCACTTACAATGCCAATTTTACTAAAGGAATATGTCTTTAATAGAAATTTGAAGTTTTTTAGGCAGAAAATGGCATTTTTAACCAAAACGTACAATAACAAAATGGCATAATGAGTTAAAGAAAAATAACTTAGGTTTTAGCTTGGTCATGTTTTATTTGAGGGGATTGTGGCTGAAGCCCCTATTTGAAAATAGCTCAATATCATCATATAAATAAATAAATAAATAAATAAATAAAAACACCACACACATGTAAAACTATAAGGTGAGTTTTAAATGTATACATCTTTCTGTATGTTAAAAACCTAAAAACTTTAGTATTTTACTTTTCAGAGATATTATAACTCTCACATTGGCCCCCTCCTTGAAAAGAACTTTGCTTGGCCCACTAATACGCTTAAACAAAGAATCCAACATCACCATTATATTTATTATAAGACTTCTTACTCAAATACTTTCTTTTTTATTTTTGTTTGTTGCGTTCATGTTCTTGAGATTTAGAATCATCATATGCCATTGAAAGTACAAGGTATGGTTCCCTTTGATTCAATTCACTTTTTTTTTTTTTTTAATTTTTTTTTTTTTATCATTCTTCTCGATGAAAGTCTGTTGGGATCACAAACAACCGTCGATGAATCATCATGTTTTCTCACCGAATTGTAATATTATTTTTACTTCAGGGTATGTTTGATTTATTGATTTAGTGAGCGGGAAAAAAACTAAGAAAATGCTTAAGAAAAATATTATGACATCTACCTCTATATATCTACATTTGTACATTATATATATATATATATATTGCCAATTTATGGTTTCTTCCTTTCACACAACTATTTTTTTTTCCTTCTAAGTGTGAGATCAAGAGTTTATTGATCTCTTGGCTTTAAATGAATGTTAACCCTCACTAATAGTTGAATTCAGGGTAAATTCTTCCATCGGCTAGGCAAAGGTACCTTTTTCCTTTTCTTTTATCACTCAAATTTATGTAGGTTTTAATTGCTATTTGAGTTTTCTATTATCAAAGAAAAGTACCTTGAGTTTTAGCTTGGTCATGTTTTATTTGAGGGACTGTGGCTAAAGCCCCTATTTAAAAATAGCTCAATAACATTAAATAAATATTTATAAAAAAAAAGTCACCACACGCATGTAAAACTATAAGGTGAGTTTTAAATATATATCTCTTTTTGTTTGTTAAATCTTTAGTATTTTGCTTTTCGAAAATATTATAACTCTCACATTGGCCCCCTCCTTGACAAGAACTTTGTTTGGCCCACTAATACGCACCAACACCACCATTACAAGACTTCCTGCTCAAATACTTTCTTCTTCTTCTTCTTCTTCTTCTTTTTCTTCTTCTTCTTTTTTTTTTTTTTGCGTTCATGTTCTTGAGATTTTTAGTCATCATATGCCATTTAAAGTACAAGGTATGGTTCCCTTTGATTCAATTAACTTTTTGGATCGCTCTTCTTAATGAAATTATGTTGGGATCACAAACAAACGTCGATGAATCATCCTGTTTTCTCACCGAATTATAATATTATTTTTAGTTCAGGGTATGTTTGATTTATTGATTTAGTGAGAGGGAACAAAACTGAGTAAATGCTTAAGAAAAAATTTAAGGCGATGAAAAATATCTTCATTTATATTCTATATGTCAATAAAAAACCTAACGTGATAGTATATGCATCTACCTATGTACATATCTACATTTGTACATTATATATATTTTGTCAACTTATTGTTTCTCCCTTTCACACAACTATTTTTTTTCCCTTCTGAGCGTGGGATCAAGAGTCTATCGATCTCTTGGCTTTAAATGAATGTTAACCCTCACTAATAGCTGAATTCATGGTAAATTCTTCCATCAGCTAGGCAAAGGTACCTTTTTCCTTTTCTTTTATCACTCAAATTTGTATAGGTTTTAATTGCTATTTGAGTTTTCTATAGTTAGAGAAAAGTAGCTTGGATTTTAGTTTGGTCAAGTTTTATTTGAGGAGGATGTGGCTTCATTTAAAAATAGCTCAATATCATCAAATAAATAGAAAAACTCACCACACGAATGTAAAACTATAAGGTGAGTTTTAAATGTATATCTCTTTTTGTATGTTAAAATCTTTAGAATTTTGCTTTTCAGAGATATTGTAACTCTCACCTTGGCCTTCTCAGTACCTCCTTGACAAGAACTTTGTTTGGCCCACTAATACGCTTAAGCAAAGAATTCAACGCCACCATTACAAGACTTCTTAGTCAAATGCTATCTTTTTTTATTTTTCTGTTTGTTGCGTTCATGTTCTTGAGATTTGTAATCATCATATGCCATTGAAAGTACAAGGTATGGTTCCCTTTGATTCAATTCACATTTTTTTTAAAACATTTTTCTTCATGAAAGTGTGTTAGGATCACAAGCAACTGTCGATGAATCATCATGTTTTCTCACCGAATTATAATATTGTTTTTTAGTTCCGGGTATGTTTGATTTATTGATTTAGTGAGATGGAAAAAAACTGAGAAAATGCTTAAGAAAAATATTAAGACGAAGAATTCACTTATATTCAATATGTCAATAAATGACCTAACATGATAGTACATCTACCTTTGTACATATTTACATTTGTACATTATATATATTTTGTCCGTGAATATATCAAATAATCAAGAAAATAACAAAAGGAAAAGAGAAAAGAGAGCTAGAGTTTTCTCATAACATGAAAATTGAATGAATGAATACAATAGAAAAGAAGAGACAATAATAATATATCTAGGTATACAGTATTGCCCTAATATAAAGTAGAAGACTAAACTACCCTACAGCTATTAAAACTAATTCTAATAGCTAACTCTAATATTGTTAACTTATTCTTTCTTCCTTTCACACAACTATTTTTTTTCCCCTTCTAAGCGTGAGATCAAGAGTCTATCAATCTCTTGGCTTTAAATGAATATTAACCCTCACTAATAGCTTAATTCACGGTAAATTCTTCTATCGGTAAGGCAAAGGTACCTTTTTCCTTTTCTTTTATCACTCAAATTTGAATAGGTTTTACTTGCTATTTGAGTTTTCTATAGTTAAAAAAAAGTACCTTCAGTTTTAGTTTGGTCATGTTTTATTTGGGGGGACTGTGGCTGAAGCCCCTATTTAAAAATAGCTCAATATCACCAAATAAATAAAAAAAAAAAGTCACCACACACATGTAAAACTATAAGGTGAGTTTTAAATTATATCTCTTTTGTATATTAAAATCTTTGGCATTTTGCTTTTTAGAGATATTATAACTCTCACCTTGGCCCCTTCCTTGACAAGAACTTTGCTTGGCCCACTAATACGCTTAAGCAAAGAATCCAATGCCACCATTACAAGACTACTTACTCAAATACTTTATTTATTTATTTATTTTGTTTGTTGCGTTCATGTTCTTGAGATTTTTAGTCATCATATGCCATTGAAAGTACAAGGTATGGTTCCCTTTGATTCAATTCATTTTTTTTTTTATCATTATTTTTTATGAAAGTGTGTTGGGATCACAAATAGCCGTCGATGAATCATCCTGTTCTTACCGAATTAGAATATTGTTTTTAGTTCAGGGTATGTTTGATTTATTGATTTAGTGAGAGGGAAAAAAACTGAGGAAATGCTTACGAAAAATATTATGGCGAAGAAAAATATTTTCACTTATATTCAATATGCAAATAAAAGAACTAACATGATAGTACATCTACCTATGTACATATCTACATTTGTACATTTTATATATTGTCAAATTATTGTTTCTTCCTTTCACACAACTATTTTTTTCCCTTCTAAGTGTGAGATCAAGGGTCTATCGATCTCGGCTTTGAATGAATGTTCACCCTCACTAATAGCTGAAATCAAGGTAATTTCTTCCATCGGCTAGGCAAATGTACATTTTTCCTTCACTTTTATCACTCAAATTTGTATATGTTTTAATTGCTATTTGAGGTTTCTATAGTTTTAACTGTAATGCATTATTTATACAGATCATTATATAGAGTTAGTAATTTAGAGCAGCCAATATGTTATCTTGGAAATTCAAACAGCGTGACATTTTGATTTAGGTTTGCCATCTTTGGAACCATCTTTTACAAAGTTAATAATTTAGAGTAGCCAATATGTTATGTTGGAAATTCAAAGCGTGACATTTTCACTTAGACTCGCCTTCATTGAATTCATTCAAGGCTAATGTTTTTGGCCAATTTAAAATTTTTCATCCAGTTTCACTTTAGTACGAAAAAGGTACCTTTTTTCTTTTCTTTTAGGGTAAAATATCACCCCCTGAGGTTTGTCCTGATAACAGACGCCACCCCTCACGTTTAGAATATCACATCGACCTCCCTTATTAGAGATTGTAAGTATCAGATACCTCCCCTCCATTAAAGTGTTGTTAGTTTGACTAACAGATTTTTGTTGACCTCACTTAAAAAAAATATTGAATGCCAAAACTACCCTCAAGTTCTTCCCCTTTACACTGTTCTTCTTCCTCCTCCCACCATAGTCCATGAGTATAGAGAGAGAAACAGAAAATGCATAGGTTATACATACATATATGTGTAGATATACATAGACCTATATATGTATGTGTGCATATATAGTGCTATAAATTGGGTTTTTCAGAACCCCATTAAAAATCTCTTTGAAAGTGCAATTTCATCCCTAACACACTATCGCCAGTAACAATTTGAAGCCACCATTTGTGTTCATTAAAGCAATTTGATAGGTGGTTGGGTGTTTGAGGACCGTGTCCTTGCTCTTTGATCCAAATAGAGACCCGAAAGGGGATTTTGGGTTCAATTGGGGGCCTATTTGGGTCTAAATTTGTGTGGGTTTTGAACTAGAAGATGGTAGAGTTAGAGTTTCATCATTCCCATTATATTTGTTTCGAACATTTAAATTTGGGGTTTAGGGTTTCAATATGAGATTTTATGGTAGTGATGATTTCGTGTGTGACATATACATTCACACACACACACATATATATATATATACATATATATATAATTGGAAAAAAAATAAAAGGAGGAAGAAGAAGATGAACAGTGATAATAATTCAAGGGGGGTCTAGGTGATATTTACCCTATTTTAGAGTAAGGTTATGTTGGTCATCTGACATTTTCCATTAGCTTCGTTTAAGTCTGTTAAACGACAAGGGTGGTAGGTGTGATATGTCAAACATGAGGGGTAGAGTCTGTGATCGGGGCAAACCTCAGGGGGTCTAGGTGATATTTACCCTTTCTTTTATCACTCAAATTTGTATAGGTTTTAATTACTATTTGAGTCTTCGATTATTTTAACTGTAATATGTTATTTATATGGACCATTTTATAAAATTATTTTTCATCAGTTTTGAGTGAAATCTTAACAGTTTCACTTTCATAAAAAACACTTGGGTTATAATTTATAAAGTGTCACTTTTGAAGGACATGAGGGTAAAGTGAAAATTGGGCCTAACCACAGAGCGTAAAATGTAGTTAACCCTTTATCTATCCAAAGAAAGTATTTATTTAGTTAAGATCTTCATTAGTCATCAGCCATAGCATGTGCTATAAGTGTTAGAGTATTTGAAAATCAGATTGAAGACTCATAACATTACCCAATGAAGTGTGAATGTCTAAACCTAGAAAACAAGCATCGTTGGATTGTCATTTTTCTCTACCTAGGATCCATGGTAACTCATACAATAATGTCTGACAATCTTGTAGGATTTTCTTTTACAAAGCCAAACATCAAGAAGATCAATATAGGGCCTGATCAGTGTAGTTTGTGCTTTGCGATTACCATTGCTTTGTGATTGCTTTTGTCATAATAGATTATGTTTAGAATAGAATTGGGTAGTTATGATGTTTTGATATACTTAATAAATTTAATAAGTATGTTTAATTAAACGTTAATTCAACTTGAGCTAGAGACAACCATATATTTGTTTAAGTGCACAGTGTAAGCAATAACTTTAAAGAAATGACATGGTTGGCCATCTCTATGCTTTCAAGAGAAATTTTTTTTTTTTTTTTTGTTTGTATACATTTATGGTCTGTCTGATAACTAAAAATGAAGTACTTAAAGTCATTGTTTTGAAAACAAGACCGGTCATTGAACCGGAAAAATGACTGGGTCATGGGTGACTGGTTCAACCATTGGGTCAACTGGAATTGAACCGTAATGTCATAATTATGTAATAAATATTAATAATAATACAAAATATAAAAACATAAAAATCAAAAATAAAAAAATTTCGAGTTTCCGGTTCAATTGCTGATTTTACCGGTTCAACCGCTGGGTTTCTCGATTTTTACAAAATAGACCGTTTTTTTTTTCCAGTTATCCAGTTCAAACCGGACCGTTTCTTGAACCGATCGACAGTTCAACCGGCCGGTCCGGTCCGATTTTTAAAACAATGCTTAAAATTAAATGTTGATTATTAAGTACTGAAAATTTTTGAAGTGTCTGAATTTGCAATAATGAAAACAATGTTTCAAGTATTAAAATGAATTGCATTGAATGATTATTTTCAATACAATTTTTTCACTTAAAGCTTTTAGTGTGTTTTTGGCTGCCTTTTCAATTAAGTGGTACATTATCAATCGCACAAAAAATTTCATTTTTGCCACTTAATTTAGTTATCAAACACAACCTTAGTCTCTTATTTTTGCTGGGATATGTATTTCAACTTTTTAGTCTAATCTTTTTATGACCTAATCCTTACTCAAGCTCACAAAATTATGAAAATAGTAATCAACATGCGTCATGTTTTCTAAGAAATTAAATCTCAGTTAATGGTGTGAGTAATCAATGAGTATGATTTGTTATTCCATAAACAACACTAAGAATATGGGAATGAGATATTTTTTTAATCTTTCTTTAGAATAATGCTATGCTTCTCAAATTTGAGTTTTAAATTTAACTTTTAAAATGCTTTGCCAGTTATACAACATGCAATATTACGTGGTACCATCAAACACTACAACATTAACATATTCTACAACTTATAAAGTGTTTGGTCATCACATAATAGTGAAGACATCTTATTATCTCATTTGACATTTGCCATTTTAAAGATTGTTTATTTTATTTTGCATCTTTTATGAGTTTTGCACTAAGAATATTAATAGAGTAATAATATGTGCTTCTCAATGTTTGTCTTTGAAATCTTGCATTGTATAATACTTATGAGTTATGACAACTAACATTGTAAATTTGTTAGGTCATGAAGTTCTCATAACAAATTATTCTCAAGGTTAAAGATATTTATAAATGTGCACCAACCACGTGCAACGCACGTGTTGTATGACTAGTATATATATATATATATGTAATAGGCTTATATGAGTATATGTATTATGTATTATTTAGTTTTTAAATATATATATACATATTATATTCTTATATCAATATATATGTCACTAGCGGAGATATAAAAATATTAAAATCATTAAACTAGCGCATGACTATGTTTTTATTTTTTGTTTGGTCAGAGCTTTGGTTAGCCCATGACTATGTAGACAAAGACATTCAAAGCAAAAAAAAAATGTAGACAAAGTCATGTGTAAAGTAAATGCTTGATTGAGACAAATGAAACAGTCGGATTTCACCCGACCACACGATGAGTCGGGTGCACCCGACAAAGCAAGTGGATGACAGGTGGAAGGAGGGCAAACCCGACTATGTTCAGATGGATGAGGAGATGAGGGTAAAACCCGATTCACCCGACTCGTGAGCACCCCTAGTCAAGACCTACTTCAAAGGAGACATCCTCCCATAGACAGCCAAAAGAGGAAAAAACCCTCCCACACCACTCGTAGAGGAAGTTGGCCCCCTCTCACTTGAGGGAGATAAATTGATGTCACTAGACCATAAGGGTCTTGACGATTAGCAAAAATGTGTACTTTCACTGTTGGATTTGCAAAAATGAAACGGCAGCAACATACCTTTTTTTTTTATTTCTTTCTATCAAAGAATCATATGAACAGTTGATTCCCGCGTGATACACTTTGTATCGAAAGAGTTTTCTCAATTCTAACAAATATATATTTTTTTTTTTTTTTTTTTACCAAGAATGAATATCTAAATTGTAGAACAAAAGCCATGTAAACAAATGAGAGAAGAAAGATCCAAATTGTCCTCTCTACTCTTTTCACTTAGAATATTCACCACCTTTCTAAGATGTTTCAAGAAAGAGCAAGGCCCAGGTAAGTGATAAAAAACAAAAAAAAAAAAAAAGAAAAGAAAGAAATTAAGAGCAGGCCGCCTCCATCTATCAACTTTTATATGGCACTCATCCAAATAAAAGGCAAAACGAATACACTCTTTTCTCTTTTGTTTTGGTTCCAACTACTTCCTAATGTTCTGATCATAACTAAAAGGGCAGCTCCAACTACTTCCTAATGTTCTGATCATAACTAAAAGGGCAGCTACACGAGGGTCTCGTTATTACGGGGTCTGGGGAGGTTGAGATCTACATAGTCTTACCCCTGCAAGCAGAGAGACTGTTCTGACCATAACTAAAAAAAAAAAAACTACTTCCAAGTGTTGCTTGTATCCCCATCAAAAATAAAATGGCAAATTACACTTTACTCCATTAAACTATAACTTATTTTTAATTGGGTTCATAAACTTTTTTTTTTTTGCAATTGGGTCCTTGAACTTCAAAAATACATTCAATCAGACCCAAATTTTGACACTATTAGCTTAAACTATTAGAAATTGTCACGTACGCTGCACGTAATGCTTACTGTCTCTCGTGTTTGTCTTAACTTAACATGTGACAGGTAAGCATTACGCGCAACGTACGTGACAATTTCTAATAATTTAAGGTAATAATGAGAATTTAGATTTGAGTGAATGATTTTTTGAAGTTCAAGGACCCAATTATAAAAAAAAAAAAAAAAAAGGTTTATGAACTCAATTAAAAATATGTGTATAATTTAATGGACTAAAGTATAATTTACCCAAAATAAAAATAAAAATGTTGCTTGTATCAGTGAAGAATAAGAACTGACTTTTTACAAATGATTATTCATTTTGGTATCAGAAATTGTTACCGTGAACCTTTCTTGTGGACTAGTGAACAAAAGTATGTAAAGAGTAATAACTTGGTATATGATCTTGCTATTATTCTATAACTGTAAGTCTGTTATTACAGCTCAAACTCTTGGTTTTGTCGTTTACCTGAACTCTTGGCCGGTTGGCCCTTAGGTGCATTGTAACGTGCCTTGAGTGAAGAGCATATAAACCTCCATATATTTTATTAATTAAGTAATAAACTCGAAAATTTGTACAGTGTTCTCTTTGAAAACACAGGAATATCATCAGATATGGTGAACACTCTTTATTAATTTAAGAACGAAAAATGTTACTCACACAATACATTTTATAATACATTTCATAATAGTGTTTTAAATGTGTTATATCCTGTGTTGTTTGAATTTTTCATATTTTTCTATGCACCACTTACCTAGCATATGATACGTGAATTTAAGATCATATTGTGAAATGTATTGTGTGCCTAGTATTGTTGTTTAAGAATTACTCTCCACCTCGCTAATTACTATTGGTGATTACTGAATTATACTGTGTTTCTCAAATTTGTACTTAATTTGGTTTTAAATGATGCGCCAATGCTGCAATTTATTGAAAGTTGATTTTTGGTGGACAGCCTATTTTTATGTTCATAATGGCAGAAAAAATAAAAATCAATGGCCATTCTTTAGGCCCTTTATTCGAAAATTATGCAAAAGTTTATTGGCTCTCCTCTTAGAAATATATAACCTGAGGGTATCACGTGGTACTCTTCAATCAATTGGAGTGGGATTCATGTCGGTCCCCTTACTTGTAAGTCCCAAGATTTTGACACACTATATAACACACTCTCATTGATAGGAATGTACCACATCAACATGCCACATAGTATCTCAAACTACATAAAAATTCTCCTCATATCTTCTTCTAGCTAAAAAAAAAGAGTAATGTTAGATGCACTCTCAAATGCGCAATCAAATGCACAACCCTGCTTAAAAATATTAGACTTCGTGCTGAAAAGCTTGCACACCCTGTACACCCCTCTTTTTGTGTACAGACTTTTCAGCACGATATTTAACATTTTAAAGCAAAGTTGTGCATTTGGTTGTGCATTTGGGAGTGCATCTAGCATTGCTAAAAAAAAAAACATAAAAATTGGGTAATACTTGGGGCACAACCAAAGCCACAACTTTTTTTGCACAACCTCCATTTTGTGTCTATCTCTCTCCTAGTGGGCACTGTGAGGTCACTGACACCGTGGAACCCATCAAGAGAGAGATAGACACAAAATGAGGGTTGTGCAAAAAAGATTGTGACTTTGATTGTGCCCCAAGTATTACTCAAAAAAATTCTCTTCCTAAATTGCATCCATTAGCCTACATGACCGTTTGATTACTGCGTGTGTCCCACATCGATAGATAGAGAGGAGGTGGAAAGAAGGGCTTGGGTATATAGCAGGAAGTGGAGCGCTAAATTAAAGCATACCTTTCTCGCCCTTTTGGCTAAGATCAAGTGTAGTATCTGTTCTTATCAGTTTAATATCTGATACGTGGGCTATTGGTCCACATGATATTAAATTTATTTTTTATTGGGAAGAGCCCATTGCAGTGGCTTGCTACTGGGGTTCTCATGAGTCGCCCATGAGTTGCACTACTTCACGGGCCTGGCGCACCCAACCCAAATCAAGTATTAAAAATTTTGGCCCCATGTATGTAATAGAATTTCAGCTTTAACTTAATTTGAAATCACTCGTCTAGGCTTTTGAGAGGTTGTCCATCACTAGAGACTATTGTGGGCTGTTTGATTTTGTGGTTTGAGCCCTACAACTGATTGATTGATGGTCCATAATATCCTTTACTAAAACGAGTGAGCTAGTTCATGTATGTTTCCTTTACTAAAAGAGTCTTTGGTTTGTGTAAATAAATATGCACGCAAGCATACAAGTCGGGTATAGGTTCGTTACCTAGTGGAATAGTCCGACGGATCGCCGAACGGTGTTGTTACAAGCCCGGCGTCTTCACCCACGAACTGCTGCTACATGTTGCCTCCGTGTACTTACTTATGCATCGCCTAAGTCGTAGAGGACGCTTCTTGAGCCATCCCCATGATAGTCACGCGCTAGATCCCAAGCCCTTGTGGTGATCATAGGCTAGAGAGAGAAACCGTGGGGAGAGAGAGAGAGAGGGGCTGAGATTTTATGTCTCCTTAGATTTTCAATGTGTAATACACACACACATATATATATATATAAGCACAATGAAAACCTAACAGACTTAGGACTCCAAAGCCCGTAACTTGGTGTCCAAGCCAGGTCTTATTGGACCCAGTCCAATAACATGTGGGTGCTCGTATGGCCCGACCACAATATGTCTTACATCTCCCACTCACCCACATAGGGTTAGTTCTAAAACTAATCTCTCAACACAACGGAATTTCTCATCTCTTCATACAGGGAAATAGAACGTGCGACCTTACGAAACAAAAGTACAGCGACAGGAGTGTAATGCCAAATCATCACCATAACCAGCAAGACACATCACTCGGAAGCTTCTCGTGTATGCCTTAGACGATTCAACCACACTGGACACAGTATTCTCAATCCCTCGGTGAAAAGAATTGCTGCACCACCTCAATGTAATGTACTAATGACTTATCAGTAACAAATTACGATTATCGCAGGCCTGCTAATGAGTCACAAAAACATGGTGTGTTATTGAATGGTCTTCCCTGAACCCACATGTCAATCCGACTAACTTGATCGCTTGCCCAGACACGCCCCATAGAACGGAATTGTCTTGTCGTCCTAGGATAGCATGCTAAAGTAGCTGTCATCAAGCGTCCTCTTCATGACATAGTCTCAAGTTGTGAAGGCAACCAGTTTGTAGGATAACCAATGTCTTGGATATGCTATATTGGCTCACACAGCAATGAAGAGGAATCCATTCACTGCTCCACAATCGATCGCAAAAGCACATACAATATGAAATGTATGCTATGACGTTCTTCCATAAAAATGGGCATGTCACTCTGTGTTTGGAAAAACAAGTAATGCCATACAAATCTTAGTCTAGACGTTACACAAAACGTCTAACCTGAGTCTCCAGCACAGTAGCTCCTTTTAGCTCCCGTCTAAAAACTCACATTCGGTTGTAAATAGGCTACATAGAGTCGTGGGATATCTCTATGTTCGACCAAGTACAAGGTCTCATCTTAGATCCATCTAAGACGACATATAGAAATAATAGGGTTTATATCTAGCTCGTTGTTCTTATACTGCGTAGATGTAAGTGTTCAAGCTCGCTTTCTAAGCGCTATGGACACACATATCCTAGCTAGCTATCTAAGCTCCATGAACACATGTCTCATCTTGCTCGCCATCTAAGCGCCATGGACACGCATGTCCTAGTTCGCTATCTCGGCGCCAAGGTGAATCACCCATGTGAGCAGGTCGATTCAAGCCCGATGACATTTAAGAATTGTGCATTCATTCCATTTATATAATAAACATATATGTATGGAAACCAATTAGTTTATTATTAACTGATAATAATACTTGAATAATAATGTCAAAATCACAATAAAATGTCTAAGCACATCGAATCCCCCAATGGAGATGTGCCTTAAGACAACTTCCCTTTGCGCAAACCACATCTCAAATGTGACACGTGCTAGAATGGTTTTTGAAATCTTTCGCATATGCTCATACTTACGTGCTATCACTGTAGATGAGCACAACCTCATCACTATGAGGTGAAGAGCCTAGCCACTGCAAAAACTCTTCAACCAAAACAGCTTCTCTAACAGCTGCAGAGCACACAATATATTATGCTTCCATTCATGGACAGCATAAGGCCAGGTCCACAGTACTCCTGCGAACATATCGCAAGATACTCTTCACTACTCTCTAGTGATAGGACCATGGTTGCTACGGCAACGACTAAACAAACCGCATAGCAGACATCTGACTGAGTACACACATTAGCATACTTCAGATTCCCCATTGCGGACACATATGGCAAACTGGACATTTGTTTCCTCTTCTCATTAGTCTTAAGACATTGATCTAAGATCAAGGTGAGTCCTCAAAATGGGATGTCTATGGGTTTTCAATTTTTTCATGTGAAAACGTTCAAGAACCTACATCTTGTAAGTCCCTCGAGACAAACAGAGTAGCTTCTAAGAACAATATCTCACAGTCTAAACTTCCAACACATAGTTGGAATCACCCATGTCCTCAATCTCAAACTGAGAGGACAACCACTCTCAAGTGGCGACAATAAAACTCATCTCATTCCCAGCTAAAAAGACATCATTACCATATAAAGAATTAGAACACTTTCCTTGGACCATTCAATGTACACACATTGTACCACTGCCTAGACGATTGTTAACTTGAGATAATAAATACATCGTTTGAGACAGTACACTTTTGCGCTCATTCCCTTTGGTCACAACACCAATGGGATGATCCATATTTATCTCGTCGTCTTGTTCTCCAGAAAAGAACAGTTTAAACATCCAACTAAAAAATGTTCAAAAACTAAATATGCGACAATTGCTAGGATAAGGCGAATGGAGTCAGATCTCACCCTTTGGGAGAACATGTTTCCATGGTCTATACCCTCTTTGGGTACAAACTATCGCCACAAGGCGCGCCTAATATTTGTCAATTGAACCATCTGCCTTGCGTTAGATTTTGAAAACATACTTGTCTCCAATAGTCCTACACACAAGCGGAATGTCAACTAACTCCCAGACTTTATTTGCGTCCATAGAGCTTATCTCATCTAGCATAGCAACTATCCACGCAGCTTCAGTAGACGAAGAGAAATTCTTCAACAAAAGAAGTAGGCTCATCCTCATCCTCATCCACTTGTGCACACATTTGTACACATATGAAAATGTCTTCCTCAATTTCAAAACAGCGATAGGAAACTTTTTCCTCATCACCATACAGTGTACTACCTGAGAATCTTGAGTGCCTAGTGGTGCACTCCCACTATCTGGTACACTCCCACTAGTGTCTAGCGGTGTACTCCCATTCGGGTGGAGACTAGTACCATTTTACAGCGATTATTGGATGTGGATTCTCAATCTTCCCACCCTCGCTTAAAGATGGTATGTTGTCTTCAACATCCTCCAACTCATAGAGGTCAAGATATCTCTAGGTAATACAAATCTGGGGAAGTCATTCTCAATATCATGTGGCACCATTTGTCATTCCTATACCCGTTTGTTCATTATACATAACATAGGCTATCGAGCTATTAGAATACCTTATAAAGGTATACTTTCCAGCTCTTGAGCATAGTTTCTCGCACTTATACAAGGTATAGTGAACATGACCTCCTGAGCTCCACGGGCGCAAATGCTCCAAAATGAGCTTTTCGCCTTTCCATAGCTCATAAGGGGGTAGAGGGAATTGACTGAGAAGAGGCACTCTAGTATGTAGGCAGCAATCAATAGTACATCCCCTCAAAACAACTTTGGGAGGTTGACTTGCGCCATCATAGTCCTAGCCATATCTAGGAATGTCCTATTCCTTTTTTCTGCAACACCATATTGTTACGGAGTTTCCAGAATAGAAAGTTGTCTGCGTTTCCTCTTTTTCCTCACATAGTTCCCAGAACTTATTAGATAAATACTCGCGATCCTCACATCGCGCGAAATCATCTATAAAAGTGAGAAAATAAGAGGCGCCATGATGTGCCTTTACAACCATAGGTCCACAGATATCTGAGTGAACTAGGTCTTATGCTTGAGTAGCTCTAATAGCCTCTCTAAAAGGCTTTCGGCATGCTTTGCCAACTAAGCAAGACTCACACATAGGTAGGTCAACCTTAGCGAGTGGGCCCAAAAGGGCTTTTCGAGCTAATCAAGTCATCCGATCACATCCTATGCATTTAAGTCTAGCATGCTTTGTCTCAGAATAAATGAATAACAGAGGAAACCAGAATTTATGAAAACAATTCTTAAGCAGTTATCCCCAGATAACCATGTCCTAGTAATCCTACCACCCAAAAATGTCCATCCTATTACCACAGAACTGAAAAACGCCCTCGATTGCGCTCTTCCACCTTATTAGCCTTGGGCGCAAACTTGCTGGCCCCACCCTGTCTCTAGGCGGGTTTACCCTTACCATTGCATTTAGGCCCACTGGCCTTGCGCTTACTTCCACTTATGGAAGTAGTGGTCAAGAGGGTAGCTATACGGTTCGCCTCATCTTTTTTGGCACTCCGTATTCAGCTCAACATGTCAGAAAATGTCAAAACAAAAAATTTAACATTTCTGTTGTGGATCATGATTTGTTTTTTATGGACCCGCGAATCAGCCAAAGAACTAATCATAGCCTGAAACTGCAGTTCGCCAGTAAAGATGTTCTGAGTATTCTGAAATCACGAATCATACCTGTCATCGACCTTAGATGTCCAGTCATTGTGTACTTGGAACGTTTCCTTTACTTTCCCGAACTTCATAATTAGATGCTTAATCTAGTAGTGAATGTGCCATTGCAAAACAAATTTGAGCTGGTCTCATAATACTTTGGCTATTGGGTAGTACATATACTTCCCAACAAGATCATAGTGCATGCTGCTTATCACAAAGCGCGTGCTATGATCCTTCTCGAGCCAAGTATTATAGGCTATTAAGGTTATTATGATATTGGGCCGGAGACCCATTATTCGGTTTCATGGGTTGGAGCATAGAATAAGCATAAAGCCCATAAGCTCTTACTCATTCTATCGGTGTATTACTTTGCAGTGCCATATTACAAAAAATTAGTCCCTTTTAAACTTGTTACCTTTATAAAGATCGACAAAGTGTGGTTTGGAAAACATTTGTTTTTGTGAATAAAAAAAAAAAAAATTATTTGAAGAATAATATTTGAGAACATGAGCAAGGGATTGACATTATTATTTGCACATTTCATAAGGTTTGTTTTAAAATCCAATTACAAATGAGTTTTTCCCTTTCTACAATTTAAGACCAAAAAACTCGCTATTGCTCATTAATCAAATCTTAATTTTGTAAATCAAGAAAAACCTTTATAATTGATTTTTCTAAACAAACATCAATTAGATGGTACAATTACCCATCTAAGATCATCCACAAAATATAAAGTGCGTCATACAACAAAAATGCGCATGGACCCCCACGTGGGTCTGAATTGACAACTTAGAGCTCATGTTAAGGTAATTCAAGTGTATGATTTATGAACAAAGAAAACCATCCCTTTACAAGTAGGCTTTTCCAATACAAGAAATAAAACCCTCGTCCTCACATTACATTTATAGCCCATAAAAAATAGGGATGCTTTGTTCATAAACATATACAAGAACAGCCTTAAACATACATCGTGAGGACACAAACTCTATAAATTGTCAATTATTGTCCATTCATTTAAGCCAGATTAAAATGTATTAATCACACACATCAAGCACTCATGTGGTCTTATTATTAAATGAATGAACTCATCCGTCACTCCACTTAAGGAGGAGGAATTAGAGGTCATAGGGTCAACCAATCACAAACAACAGTAATTAAACGTGACCAACAATGCAATGAGCCTCTAAAAATAATAAAATGTGCAATAAAATGATTATTGCACATCCCGGATAGCTCCTATAAGCTAAGTAAAATCAATGAAAAATCCTGAATTTTTCATTAATTTTAACCTAATTTTAGGTCTTAAAACATAATTTAAAATCAATTTATTAAGGGCCCTTTAAATTAACAATTAATTTAAAACCTTATGGAAAATTTAAGTAATTGAAAAACAAAATTTTCATTATAAATAAAAAAAAATTCCGGAATTTCAACAAGGCCCAAAAACATTTGAATCAATTTAACATAATAAATTGATCTTAGTTAGACAAAATTAACTATGAGCAACAAAATTCCTAAAAATACAAAAATTTTCAAGAATTTGTTCTCCAATCAGTGTACAAAACACACTAGACATTTAATTCAAGAATTACCAACTTTAATTGGTTATATTTTAAGCAATTTATATTGCATACTCAACACAATATATATGCTCTAAAATATGTCCCAAAGAGCGAGAAAATACACTAAAATAATTTTCTCAAGCTACCACTTGTGTTCTAAACACATTGTGTTAATTCTCTGAACTAATAATCAATAAAAATATTTTAAGCAATTTAATATGTGTACAAAAACACACAGTTATATGCTCTAAAATATTAATATGATTGAGATAATTTACCAAAAAGTACCTGTGAGTCCCACAAAATTTTACATGGTCTTAAAACAGTGTCTCTTATGTCCCATATTAATTACAGAAATTAATAGTGTATTTTGTCTATTTTAAGCAATTAAATAAATGTCCATAAACATTAATTATATGCTCTAAAATACCATAAATACATTATAATTTACACAAAAATTATCTTAGAGTCCCTTACAGTGTACTAAAAACACTGGGAAAAAATAAAAAAAAATTCCAATTTTCAGCAAATTTTCTTAATTTAAAACATATTTAAACTATTTTAAAAACTTTAGTTTGTTGATAACCAAAAAACTGATTAATTAACTTTAAAAAAAAACTAATAGGGAGTTTGTTTCAACAAACCACATACATAAACACTGCGGGGCCCATGGCCCAATTATCTGTGCATTGTGAGAATATCCAAACATGGCCAATACCACACATGACTCATGAGTCATGACTCATGACCAAATCGTTTCATCTTCTCCACTTTGCAAAAAAGCGCAGCCCTTTGGCTGCTCGGCACGCAATTTTTGCGGGCTTGCCATAACTTCATTTTAAGCCGAAAAACTACAAATCATATATCATTGGAAAGCTCTCGAAGAGTAGTACAGATTAATATAAAGAAACAAGCCAATCGGATTTGTGTAACTTTCAAAAAAAAACTTAAAGATAAGCTAGAAAATTCGTTTTTAATGGAAGCCATGGCTAGGGTTTACGATATCTCACTCGTTGCAGATAATCAGTCCATGAGACTAATAGGGGGGACTCTAGGGATCATATGGAACACAACCATATCAAAAATTCTGACCCCTATTAGAGTTTTGTATTAGACCCACTTCAAAATCAAATTTTATCAAAATTTTGGTAAAAGCTTCAAAAGCTTTAATGGCAGATTCATTTTGGGTGATTAAACGGGCGAATCAACAACCTGTTGGCTCTAATACCAATGTAAATAAATATGCACGCAAGAATACGAGTCGGGTATAGGTTCGTTACCTAGCGGAATAGCCCGACGGATCGCCGAACGGTATTGTTACAAGCCCGGCGTCTTCACCCACGAACTGCTGCTCCATGTTGCCTCCGTGTACTTACTTATGCATCGCCTAGGTCGTAGAGGACGCTTCTTGAGCCATCCCCATGATAGTCACGCGCTAGATCCCAAGCCCTTGTGGTGATCATAGGCTAGAGAGAGAAACTGTGGGGAGAGAGAGAGAGAGAGAGAGAGAGAGAGAGAGAGAGAGGGGGGGCTGAGATTTTATGTCTCCTTAGGTTTTCGATGTGTAATACACACACATATATATAAGCACAATGAAAACCTAACAGGCTTGGGACTCCAAAGCCCGTAACTTGGTGTCAAAGCCAGGTCTTATTGGACCCAGTCCAATAACATGTGGGTGCCCGTATGGCCCGACCACAATATGTCTTACAGTTTGTTTATTCAGAAATTCTTGAGTTAGGTTTGTTTATTAAATGAAATCTTTCGTGTTGGTTCGTGAACATGTACATCATCCGTTTTACCTAGGTTTGATTTTAACTTGTATAAACGAGTTGATCGAGTTCATGTATCCCTCTAAAAGTACATAATGTTATAACAGAGGTATATATAAGTCACTAACGCTTTTACAAGTCTACTTGCGAGCCTTATTTAAACATCATGGCTTGTTCATTAAACGTGCTTGAAATTCCCAGATATAAGTGTGGCTTATTTATTAAACAAGTCGAGCTAAGCTCTTATCAAATATATTTGCGAGCCACTTTGCTTATATACACCCCCAATTGTATGGATTGTCAATCATCGTGCAACTTTAAACTACTCTTTTCGGAGCCATTTTGTTATGGCACATGCTTTTGGGTTGGATCAATAGTTCTCCATCAACACTAAACTAAATTGTGTAACTGCGCTTTTTTTTTTCTTAGGAAAGATAAAATTAGCTCTATGTTCATATAAAGGCACACATACTGAGATATCTTTACATAAGAAAGAAAAATAAATAAAGAAAGATAGTGATAATTTAGAGAGAGAGAGAGAAAAAAATAATGAGAATAGAAAATATTTGCTAGAATGGTTCTGATTCTGCACCAATTATTATCCTTATGTCACACTCCGATTTTTGAAAAGTCAAATAATCAGCATAGAACTAAATCTAGACTACTATTCGACTGCCCAACTATCGGAGTGAACACCACAAAACCCATCCTATTAAAACCTTTTAATGAAAATAGATGTTCTTACAAACCTGATTAAAACATTTGTAATAAATATCCATTTCTTTTTAAAATAAAACCACTAAATTTCCATTTAAAAAAAAATAAACAAATCACACGATTCCGAAAATTCTCAAATCCATTTTATTAAAGTTAAATCAACTAAATCACTTAAATTGAAATGCAGAAGCTGAATAAACATTTCTAAATTCTCATTAATAATAAAAATCTTTCTATTTACAATTAAAGCTTTGAAAGAATAATCTCTATTACAACCTCTAGTCAGAGCAACTACAACGTTCCTAATACCCAATATACAATCCTTATAGCAATTATACAAACGTGACCCACGTTACTAGAAATAAACCTCAAGTATAAGAAGAAAATAAATACAACTCTAACAAGAAGCGACACAACAATAATCTCTTCGCACAAGCAAAGCTCCACAGAAAATCTTCTCCATTACTAACCTGCACATACATTCGACTACGTTTCATATAGAAATGCCCCAAATGAATTACGCACCCGGGTCAGTATATAAAATATTGGTATGAGTTAACCAAAAATATTAAATGAGTCTTAGGGAACATCGTTGTCCCATAGACTCCAAAAAATACTCACATAGAAAATATAACCACAACACCTTATACATTATCGTCACACAGAAAATAAGCAACGCCATCACACATAATCTCTGTCGAGTTAGAACAGTAGTCCTACACACATTTCAGGACAGAAAAGTAGTTTCCTTCAATGTGGTAGCAGTGGTCCCAAATCCAACTAATACTAACTGAATACTTACCCGTCAGATATCTATGGTGAGCCAGTCCTGCATAAAAGTAATGGGCCCACCATCCTGTAAAGGGAATGATCACAAACCAAGCGAACAATTCCATATATAAACAGTCCGCATTCTAACTTAACGTTGTGTTCATTATTCCACGCTTATCAATCTTATGAAATAATCCATGTTCATTATTTACTAGCCTTAAATTTATCTTTGTGTTCCCTAGCTTCACCACTTGACCACCCTCCATGGTGCAGTTCATACATATATCCCATGTGTGCCCGGACATGCTACCAACATCCACTCCAGTGCCAGTTTGGTTGGGGTATCAACTAAACTAGGGATACACAACGGAAGGCCGGTCAATATGCTTAGACATCTATAAATTAAGTCGAGCATAAGGCTTGGGCCAGCTTGATCACGAAGTCACTGGAAAAAGAGTACACTCAGCAAGTCGAGCTACCAAAAAAACATATCACACAACGGGGAGCAGTGAACACTAAGGAATTATGTTGCAATTATCACGTATCATTTGTATTATCTCAATAATTGTGAATTTCACGTTTATCACGTAGTTTCGCTTCATCACAGTCCAATCATATCTCTATCTTTTATATGCGTTCCAATTTATCACAATATAGGGTTTTTATCAATTTACCCATAACAATGGTTCCACAAATTCCGATCGAATTACAAGATCACCAATATACTATTCAACGCATCTAGTTTTACTTTTTGTCAAAATTTCCATAACATAAAGCCAATTATTTCTAATACGATTTACTCAACCAAACATTCAATATTATCATACATGAAACACATAATAAGAAATCATATTCTCTATATCGTAAAATATTCAATTAGACATTTGTTCACTGCTACTGTAATTGTCAATTTCTGCCCAAACGGTGCAAAATCATGAAAATTACAATTAGACGAAAAGTGTACAGAATTACGTTTTACATCGACCAACGCAGACAGAATCTTAAAATAAATAACTTACGAATTATTTATAATTTTTCTCTCAAACAGATCTGAGCTCGTTTAAATAAATTCGAAAATCAGCAAAATAAATCTCAAAGTTAAAATCCAATAACAACGGACATACATGTATATACATACTCTAACATGATTTCATGGGTCCTCTTATGATTCACTCAACCTAATACTAATTGATGATAAATTGTAACGAAAACAAAATGAAGCAAAAGATTAAGTTGATTAACTTACTAATTTAGGGCTTCAAAGTTGATGATGATTACGCAAAACAAAAATTTAGGGTTCTTCTTTTCTTCTCTTACTCTCTTATTCTTTTTTCTTCTTCTTCTTCTTCTTCTTCTTCTTCTTCTTCTCTCTCTCTCTCTCTCTCTCTCTCTCTCTCTCTCTCACACACACACACACACACACACACACACACATACACACACACACACATACACAAACGTATGTTCCCTCTTCTTCTCTCTTTTCTCCTCTTCCTTTTTTTTTTGTTAATATGGGGGCTAGGATTTTAATATATGTATATGTATACTCCACATACAACACATATCAATAAAACACACACAAATATATAAATCCCGTTTTATGTCTTACGAACTCACAAAAAGGTTTCATATGGGCCCGAAAATGCAATCTAAAGTGACAAAACGATTAGCCCAATGGGTACCCATGACCCCGGACACTTAATTTAAATGTTAAAAATACAATTTAACACATTCACGGGCCTATAAGCACTATCCGAAACTAAACTCGTTATTTTACAAAAATTGTAACTCGGTTATACAATAATCTATCACACGATTTAATTAAAGCTCGAAATCTCATGTCATAATAATAGTGAAACATTAGGAAAAAAAAAACAACGGGGAAACATTACTGGCATTACTAACAATTTAAACATGCTTACTAGCAATTAAATTTATGGGTTCTCCAAACTTAAAATTTCAAATGTGTGTTACTGAGGCACACCCAACTAATATTTACTAACGACAATTAATGGAATAGTTAATCAAATCGCTTAGAAATTTTAAGGTTCTTACACCTTATAACAAAACTCCACCTTAAGTCAAAAGAGGATGCAAGCTAACACTTTATTAAGAAGAAGAAAAGTATAAGTAAAAGTAAACAAGCTTCTTGTGAAAGTTGTCATTAATACACTAGTCTAGGTGATGCTGGCATACAACTTGTGCTAAGAGGGAACAGAGAACGGAAGAAAGGAAAACGGATTGATATGTTTACGGTTTGCCATTGTTTTTAATTGCAGAACGAAAATTGAAATTGAGGAACAAAAAGACCTATTTTATCTTAATTTACCAAATTCTTGTTCCAATAATATCACTATTAAAACAATATCGTTTCTTTCTAAATAGGGGAATACTTGGGACAGACTCACACACCCAAAGACACAATTTTTGGGGTACACCCCAAGAGATGTGTGTCTCTCTCTTTCCTGTGTCATTGTGGGGTCCAGTGACATCACAGGATCACAGGAAAGAGAGAGACACATCTCTTGAGTTGTGTCCCAAAAGTTGTGTCTTTGGGTGTGTCCCAATCTTTGATCTTCTAAATATAATACTCCACATCTGTATATGTGACGACATCCTATTGACGCATTTTCTTATCACACCCAAGTGTAGGTGATCGTACAAGTAATAAAGTTCTGGAAGTCCAGGTCGAACCCACAGGGAACGGAATAAAATTTTATAAAGTTAAGTAGATAACTATTTTGTCACTAAAAAGAAAATAAAAGATAATGGATTTTTGTGGGGTTTTACTAAACTACTAATTTTTATAGTTTTACAATAAGAGTAATTAAAGCTATTTTTTTCTTAATAGTTTATGGTAAAGATTTTAACAGTGTAAAATAAATTAACTAACATACTAGTAAGAAAAGGAAGAAAAATATATAAAAGCTAAATTTTTGTAAGATAAACTTTTTAGATTTAATAATAGCAAAAGATGGAAATAATACAGATATTTAAGCAAAACTATTATAAAACAGGAAATATTAATTAACTAGGGGGAAATGATTTAAAGGAATTGGGAATATGCAAACCAACACTAGATCCCACAACTTTTGTGCATTTGAAAAGCATTTGGCGTTTAAGACCACAGAGTCATTCTTTATTTAAAAATAAACTTTCACTAGTGATCAGGGTCATATCAAGTGTGTCAGGTTTGATATGAAACGACATCGTTTGGTTTAAAGAAAAATAAAGAGGCAATTGGGCAGTAGCCAGGTTCGAACCGTGTCCCGCCGCGGACGTGGGTTATTCAGCGTCTAGTCCCCACCACTCTGCCACTACACAATTGCCTATCCATTATTAGATAGAAATATATATAAACACATATTTGAAATATTAACTTTGTCATATGAGTTGTTTGAGTATGCTAGGTGTTTTTTATGACAAAAGGCATAGTTTGACAATCCACATAATTAGGCTTTTTATTTCAAATATGTACTCTTTTGAGCCCAATATAGCCATAGTATATAAACATGTTAAATGGTCATAAACTATAGATACATAGATATTTTTGACCATAAATGGAAAAACAACCCATCTAGATAAATTTTCCCAATTAAGATTAGTGCACAGAAGCTGTGGTTTCTAAGTTTTTATTACATATCCCCAATTAAAGTTTTAGCCTACCATTTTGAAACTGTCTTTAAAATAAAAATAAAAGATAAATTAAATAGATGCACGCAATCACCGTCCAATTAAAATTAAAGTTGTAAAACCAAGGTAAGGGTGAAAACTAATATTATATATTATTTTCTTTACTTAACATGAGCTGGGGTTGAATTTGTGGAATCTGCAAAATTAGGAAAGTTTAGTACAACTAGGCTAATAAAATATACATAAATGGAAATGCTGAACCAAAAATAAAATACTAAACCTTTGACTTTGGATTCTTGTGGGGTCACAGTGGTTGAACTCCAAGAACACAAATAAGGCCAAACCAAATCCAAATATACTTTTGGAGTGAGATATGAATATGGTGTGTTTGGGGCTTTGGTAGGTGATTACAACAACTACGTGGCTAAGAAATCTGGCATTTAATCGCAAAATTTGTCTTTTAGTGAATAATAATATTGCTATAAAAACTGAAAATTTGGGGTTTCTAACTATTTTAGGGGGCAACTATAAGTACTACTAGACTAGAAATATTAAATCTAATTTTAAATAGGACTATTTTTACTACTACAAATTGACAAAGGTCATACAAGAAAACAAATATTTTAAATTTAAGAAATACAGTACCCAAAGTTTTGCTACATATTTTTAACATGAAATCATCAATTACATAAAAGTAAAATTTTACAACTACTAGAACTAGAAAAGGCAAAGAAAAATTAAAGTATCCTATTTCTAGGGACAATACAAAGTGCTCACATGATAACCTCCCCTAAACTATTCTCTCCCTAACAGTGATTGTAAACTGTGTTGTGTGAATTGTTGTTGTGGAGCTTCGTGTTGATGGCCCTCATTTTATAGATGAATTCTATGATACATTTCATCATTGCGT
The DNA here is from genome assembly GCA_033977485.1 of Hydrangea macrophylla. Taxonomy (NCBI): domain Eukaryota; kingdom Viridiplantae; phylum Streptophyta; class Magnoliopsida; order Cornales; family Hydrangeaceae; genus Hydrangea; species Hydrangea macrophylla. The sequence continues at coordinate 140,838,363 of CM066988.1, read as the reverse complement.
TCGTCATCTGCCAGTTTTTTTCCTTGCGCGATCGTCCCATTTTTCTTCCTGTTGTCTTGATTTTCTCCCCTCTTCTGACACACTACACAAAATGAGAGAGATTGAGAGACAAAAAAAGAAGAAAAAAAAAACATATCTTTATTAACAGTGATGCTTAAGTGATGCTTTTATTTTTCTTTTGTCTTTTGGTGATTCATTTGATTCAATTCCTTTATTTTATTATTATTTTCATTTGGTTACTTTCAAACCGTAGTAAGCATAAGTGAATTTTCCACTTCAGTGTGGTTGCTACTTCTTTCATTCCCTTTATTTCACTTCATTTTTACCTAAACATATAAAATATGTAAAAACAAATAATTACATGCATTTGAGTGACATCGCCATTAAATTATATTAATTCAAATATGCATGTAAAACTAGAAATTTAGGGGATTAAATGAGCACTATGTCTATTATATTGGCACATGAATGTGCAATATTCAATGTTTGTCAATATGCACACACAAATATAGCATATGCCCAATTAGTTGCTCTGCCTAATTTAAAATTAGTCATTTTTGAATTTAGTGGCCTGTCGGAAAGTCCACAGAATATCTAAAGTCGTGATGAACAGTGTCATGAATTAGCTGCTAAATTATACAGAATCATTATTAGGCGTATGGTTTTCATATGGATAGTCAACAGGGGGAATATACATATACAATAATACAATATACATAATTACATACGCAAATGTGTGAGTGTGTGACTTTTCTCTCCGGTTCATTTTATTCCCAAGCCGGCACCTATAATGTTCTGCACCTTGAGGATTGTAGAAACAAATCAGCAATACCATTTATCTATCTCAAGTTTTTGTTTCTTTTATCTTTTCCTTTTTTTTTTTTCCTTTTTTTTCCTCTCACACGAGAAGAGAAATTTCACTCATTTTCACGCAAAGTACATAAAAGGGAGAACGTTACAATTACAATCCAACCTGGAATACAATCAACCAAAAGATATCTTCTTGCAAACCAATAGCAAAATATCAAGTATTAAACTATTGCCATCACCCCTAACACAATGGCAGGATACTCACAAATAGGGGTGTAAATCGGTCAATTTTTTGGTGTTTGAAAACCGATCAATAGGGGTGTAAATCGGTCAGTTGGTTTTTTAGGGGTTCGGTCGGTTTTAGCTTGTACATACATTTAGGAAATTGACCAATCAGTTTTCGGTTTGCGATTTTTTTCTTACACCCCTACTCACAAAAGAGATTGCCACAAAACTCTACATATCTGCGAACAAACCCCACAAAACTCCAGATCTGATGGAGACATTGTAAAATCTGCACAAAGGATCACCTAATTTGAAAAGGCAGCACTGCAAGAGGAGTAGTCGGATCTGACCGTAGGGAGAAGGGAGAACCAAATCGTACATAATAGGGAAAAAACCCTCAAAGTGAGGGACAAAAAAAACCCTCATGAAGAGGGACAAAATCCCCAACAAGAGAGATAACAACAACTACGAGAACCGATACCATATAAATTTCAATTGCCAAGCATAATCCGAGCATTTGATAATTATGTTTATATGAGTTCTTTCGTGTGATGTGTATAATAGATATGGGAGGGTATAAAATGTAAGCAGGTTATTACAGTGGAACAACAGGTGGAATATCATATAATAAAAATGTGACGCTATGGTAAGATAATAATATGTATAAATATAGGAGAATAATGAGTTTTGGAGAGGACACGGCTCATATGAGAACCAAGGTTATCCCAAATAAGATAGAGAGAAAGCAGTAAGTATTCGAATCTAAGTGGAGGGATGATGTATATGGCGAAGTGTCGATAGTGTCTCGTGTAGTTAGAGTGGGTTATGGAAGTGTCGGAGGATGGCAGATGGTAATTAAGGATCTTAGAGAACAACGAGAGTGATGGTAAGTGAATTACGAGGTTCAGAGTAAGGGCGAGAGTAAATGACTCTTAGCTAAGTTGCTATATGGGGTTAGATCGGTTTGTTGAATGTATTGAATGAGGCTAGAATTTATATAGGGAATTGTCAGGAGTTGCGAGGGTTCTTGATACAGTTAGAGGAGTTGAGTTGACCTCTTCTGAATGGGTCATCTTTTTAAGGTAGGTGGGATACTTAAATGCGTATGTTTAAGGTAGTTAGGGTCATTAAATGGGATGTCGACAAGTCAAGATGTCGAAAGAAAGTGAGACATATAAGAGGGAGTTATTGTCACTCGGTGATAAATGAATGTTGCAGGTAGGTCAAAAAGGGGAAAAAAAGTGTGCTATTGGTGCAGAGTGTTAAGTAAGGGAGGTATTGTCACTCAATGACAAATTAATGCTGCATATTGGTCAAAAGGGGAATGGTTTTTCATTGACGCAAAAGGTTACGCAAGTGAAGGTATCGAGGTTGAGGTGATGGGATGCCATTGGTACAGAGGGTTAAGCGAGGTCTCGAGACCATGCTATTGGTTTTCAGGTTAAGCCAAGGGAATGCATCAAGGCTAATGTCATTGGTGCAGAAGGTTAAGCGAGCTTGAAATGCTGGTCAAAGTTTTTAGCAGATTGGATTCTCTAATTGGTTGTGAGGCTGGAGGGGTTAACGTCTCTCTCTCTCTCTCTCTCTCTCTCTCTCTCTCTCTCTCTCTCTCTCTCTCTCTCTCTCTCTCTGGGACCAACTCTAGCTTTATCTGTGAGGTGTGAGCTTCAGAGATGCCCTTGGTTCTAGCCACCTAGCCTTGAACTCCTGAAATCCTAATGAATGTGGCCACCCTTCGATACTGCTTTCGGACCAAGAGTGAGCATTCCGAGTAGCGAGTGTGTGTTTGTGTAGTTATAGTATAGCGAGTAGAGATTTAGTGAGTACGAGTCTTGAGTGGATCGAGTTCTTTTGGGGTTGGAGATCTCGGGGAAGTTCTCTCGCATTCAGGGAGTGGATAGAGTTTGGGTCTCTTGGTTCAGTCAAGTGGAGATTTGGGATCCAGTAGGTCCCACATTCAACGATCAACAAGTGGCAAGTGAACATGTGTCAGTTAGTGGCAGACTAGGAATGTGCATTTGGGGGGCCAAGTTCGTTGGCTTGGGTCCATCATGAAATAGGCTTACTCGGAATGCCCCCGCGACAAAAAAAAAAAAGGTTTATTTATACATATTTTTATGTAACATTTTTTGTATCAAAAAAATTACTTTTTGCTCTATGAGGTTTTTTTTTTGTTGCCATTTTGAGAGTTAAGAGATTTTGTGCTAGTAATTCCTATATTGTATAAGTGGTTTTGATCTTCCTGTCCCCCGACTCTTTTTATAATTACATCCTAGCCTGCATCTTTATCACTTTTTTATTCAATAATAAGTGATGATCATTAATTTTAATTTGTAAAGGTTATGTTGATGTTAATACAATTTGGGTTGGGTTAAACTTAGAGTTGAAAAGAAAGATGTTTAACCAACTATTTAAGGTGTGATTGAGTACATGCGGTAAATTTATTTCAACTTCTCTTTCTTTAGATATCATGACCTCAACTGATATTTTAGGATATGTTTGCTTACAATTAATGTTGCATATGTATAAGAAAAAGATAAATTTAGAGGAGCCAATATATAAATTAATTTTAAATTTGTACAATTACATATACATAATTAATATTTTCAAAATTTTCCAGGGCCAATAAGCATAATATTTAAAAATTTTATAGATTAAATCATAATTTTTAAAAAATTTACGGGAGCCATGATATATAAGTATTAACGATGTTGGAGACACCTATATCTTATGGTAATATGTGTGGGTGCATCTGTATGGTTGTCAAGTATTATCTACATTGTTAATTACCATCTACATATATATATATATATATATATATATTTCACTTTAAAAACTGATAGATCAAACTAACTTCTTGATTACTCTGAGACATAAACTAGATTATCAGATTAATAAACTAATCTTTGATGACATTAGAATATTTTGGCCTAACAAGAGAGCCTAGTATTGAGAAGTGTCTATATGCTTTCATGCCTATATTTAGTGGAAGCTAATTCTTGAGAGAGAGAGAGAGAGAGAGAGAGAGAGAGATGGCGGATAACAGTAAAGGAAGCTTGGAGTCTTTCATAAAGATGCCTGAGATAAAGTTCACCCATACGTCAGCTGAAGATCTGAAGATAGTTATATTTAGTTTATTTCTGTTGAACTTCTAGTTAACGGGTACTTGGGCATATGTTGTCTCTAGACCTGTTTTGATCTTGAGGACCACTATGATGTTTGTAATAAATAGAACTGTTTTATATTCAGTTGATTTTATTATTATTCCTGTTTATCTTGTTGGACTAGTACTGTGTGGTGTGGATAATTAGTGACTTTCACTTGTCATTCCCTATGGATCCAAAAAGGAAATTTATTTTTCTCTATTTTTGCTGCTCTGGAGCGTGACAACTAATGTCAAATTTTCACTTCTTTGTAGGTGACACACATGTGTGTGTGTGTGAAAAACAAAAATAAGATGTCACCTACAAAGAAGTGAAAATTTGACATTAGTTGTCAATATGTGTGTGTGTGTGTAAAATTTGATTCATTCCTAATATTGGAAGCTTTAAAAAAAGGACAAGAAGGTCCATACAAATTATTTATAAAAAATAAAAAATAAAAAACTAACTAGCTACCTAGCTATTTGGACTTCTTCTCTCAGGAAAGACCATTCTATTAGTTAGGTAGTCAGAAAAAAATAATAATCAAAATAAAGTAAATTTGAAATTTCATCATTACTTGAATGTAAGCTCTTAACATTTTGACCCAGTTACATATTCAAATCAACGTGGCATTTCTATGAATTTTCTCAAAATAATATCTTTTTTTTTTACAATTTCACATTTATTGTAATTTTATTCTCTATTTTCTTCTTATAACTGACTATTCTCCTCCTTCACTTAGGAATATAAAGAGTTTTTCCTAATCAATGCTCCTATGTATTAATTTATTGAGTTTTTACTCTCTTTCTCTCTCTCTCTCTCTCTCTCTCTCTCTCTCTGCATATTAATTACTATTCTTTTTCTAGCAATTATATAAGTGTGTATATATATAAAGTTAGGCTCCAATGCGCACTGGATGAACGCACTAGATTTTTAAGCCTAAAAAATCCGCGGGTTAGTGGGGTGGCAGGATGGGGCATGGGTCAGTGGGGGCGCTCCGCGAATTTTTTAGGCTTAAAATCCTCCAATGCGTTCGCCCAGAGCGCACTGGAGCCTAACTCTATATATATATATATATATATACATATATTTGAAAAGTAAGTAAACTTTGTAAATAGAGAGAAAGTTTTATCTAATCATATTTATAATTGGCAATTTCTCTTATTAATCTCTATCTTCTTAGAAAGACAATTTTTTTCTATGCTTTCATTGTCATACTTTACGTTTCTCTTCTTTATTTGACTAACTCTTTCCATTTCAAGATAAGAAATACTAAGATACGATATGTAGGGAAATAATATATTTACAATTCATGTAATTTGTAATTATTGGACCACTATTCTTTCTCTATAATTGACTTTTCTTCTTCTACTTCACTCTCTATCTATATATAACTAGCAGACGAGCACACGCATTGCGTGTGCAACGCACAGTATTTATATTATTTTTTTTACCTTTACTTACAGAGAATAGTACACAAAACTTGATATGAAACAAAAATCAACTAAGAATTAAGACCCCAAAATTGCATAGAAATCAAATGGGGGGTTAAGGAGATAAATTTGCAAGAAAGCTAAATCAACAGAGAAGCCTCAAAAATTAAAAACCAAAGATTCCAAAGAAACAGAAAAAAACAATTTTGCATACAGAAACACACAAAATAAATAGGAATGGAGGAGATAAATTACATAAATAGAGGAGACTCAGAAACGGAAAGCAGGATACTGCTTCAAGTTACATATAACTGATATATGTATACAAACACATAATATATGCATGTATGCACACCGAGATAATGTCATTTACATTAACAAACATACAAAAAAAATGTAATCTATTCTTCTTCTACCTTCTATTCCCAAGAATGAATGTCCATTCTATGTTGTTGGTTTCTATGTACAGAAAAGTTGGAGAGGGAGAAAGAGAGAAAGAGAGTGTGGCGATTGACAAGTTATAGAGAGGCAGTTTTAGAGGGACTTTTGAGTATAGCGGTTCAGAGTCGGCTTAGGTTCCTATATTATGTTTGTAATGACACTTTTGTCCTCTCATAGTTCTATTTTAGATCAATAAAGTTTAGTGATTATTACATAAATATGAGTAATAGTAAAAAGTAGTATGGAACCCCAACCTTTTGCTTTATATATTAGTATAGATTGTTCTCATGTTCTCTATCTAAAATCTTATATCCCTCCTTCAATGTACGCGTTCTTTAGCATGGTCTTCCAAAACATTTTACTAAACATCTCTTCAGCTTGGTCTTGCAAGTTGTTGGCTTAAAAAATTGCATGAGTACTCGTGTCAAAAAAAGAGACATCTAAAGTTAAGATGGTGTAGACACCCCATTTTTTCGGCTATCAGAATTAGGAGACCCATAGCTTGGTGGTTCACAATGATCGAAAAGGACTCAAAAAGAACTCCTGGAAGTTAGTTCTATCTCTCAAAATGCTCAGAACGACCAAAATGCCCCTGAAAGCCCCAAAACTCCCGGATTCAGACCAAAAGTTTTGAAAACATGATACGTCATAAAAAATACTAAAAATGAGTTTTGAAGCAAAATTAGATGAAATCGTCAGCTCCCAGAGACCCTTGGAAGTCTCGGAAGTTCCCGGAAAGTCCCCGTTGACCGGTTTGACCTAGGTTTGACAAGATTTGACCGAAATCATCCAATTTCGTCGAAAAGTTCCGAGATTATTCTAGATCATGAGAAAAGTATTAAAACAAGTTTTAAAAGAAAATCGGACAAAAACGTCAGCTCCCAGGAGCTCCCAGAGGTTCCCAGAACTTCTTAGAGGTCCCTGATTTGACCAGTTTGACCAAAAGTTGACTTTAAAACCGGAGCACCGTATCATTTTTCAAATATTTTTCATAGATACCAACGGTATATCGCACATAATTTTTGGATTTAAACGAATTTATTATGAATTTCCGAAGGTGAAAAAGGCGATCAAATCGGCTGTTATCGCGAATACCGTAAAACTTTTCAAAGTGACCTATCTCCGAAATATTTTTTTTTATGGAAAATGGACTCCATTTCCTTTCCAACGGTATATCATAAGCTCAATTTGGAGTTCATATGCATTTTCTATGAATTTCGGACGAAATAGGGCCTTTTCGCGAATACCGGAACCTCTGGGGGCCTAAAAAGAATTATCTAGACGAACGAGGAGCAGTGCCACCGCAGCACCGGCCCAGTGCCGCCGTGGCACTCTCCCCCAAAATGGTCTATTTTTGTAATTTCTTTTGGGGGTTCAAATGGATTAATTAGAAACCAAAACGACGTAGTTCTATGTTCACAGATGTTTGGGACCAATGTGAGTACTTCTAAAACCCCAAAACTACCCCAAATTGGCCTATATAAACCCCCCTTGACTTCTTATTTTGGGTGTGTCAAATGCAAGCTTTGAAAAGCTTTAGAGAGAAAGTTGTAGAGATAAGATTACAGTAGAGAGAAAAGAAACTTCCTTCTTTGATTTCCAAACAAGAGAGTGAGTTCTAAACTTTGTTTTTACTTCATTACTTCCATTTACTTCATATTCAATACACTCAACCACCATTTCAGTGAGCATTTAAGAAAGAGGAAGCTACTTCCATGTCCAATGTCACCACATATGAGTGAAACACCAAGCTACAAGTCCAATACATCATTGAATATCATCTATTGATTGTTTATATACTTGTTTGCTTACTTTGATGTTCATCTCCTCTCATCTCATTTCTTTTTCTTTTTCTTGTTTACTTACTAGTTCATCATCATCTAGATGAGAACATGAAGTTTGAAGTGAGTGAATCCTTTTGGATAGTAGCTCTTGACCTCAAAAACATGTTTGATAGATGATGTTTCCAACCTCAATACATCCCCATGTATTCTTGAGGTTATTTCCAAAATAAAACAATGTCTCCAACAATCTTGGAGGCTCTTAATATGAGTTCAAATGTTGATATTTCAAGTGGTCATAATCCCCATTTAAGTGCTGAAAATATACTTTCAAAACCTCTATTTCAAAACCCCTCAAAACCCCCAATATTGGGATTCCAAGAAATAAACCTTATTTTTCTCAAAGAATCTTCAAACAGTGAGTTGTTTAGTTTCAAAGAATTATTCTGAGTTCAAAACTTAAGGTAAGGATGCAAGACCACTTGAAAAGTCTTCCTAACTCATTATAGAACACCCATGATTTTTGGGTTGACTTGAAAGCACTTGAAAGGGGTCCATTTTTGTCCAAACATTCCTTCCAAACATTCTGCCTCTGCTGTCACAGCAGCTAGGTTGAATTTCAACTTGTTTTACAGAAAACTTTTCCAAAAACAGTGGTCCCAACTTATTTTTCTCTTGAACTTCAATGTCTTAGGGAACTTTCTGCATAATATGGGTCTCTAGATGTTTTGTTTTCATTTTCTAAGATTTTCTAACATTTCAGTCGATAGTACGAACTCTATTTCTGAATAACCTCTATTGTTAATATGATTTCTCTCAATCTGTAATAGTTATTGAGGATTAGCTTTTTCATTTGTGTCCTAGACACACCAAGGATGATCTCCATTAAATAATCATGTATTTAAAACATTCATAACCCTACTTTTCATTTTCCACAAGATCATGTCACTGTTATGTCCACTATTCACAGCAAGTATACTTTTACTTCCATCTTTTGATTTGATGCTTACATGCACTCCAAATTTGTTCATATCTTAGGAAGTAGTCCATACTACATTTGTACATATTCTATAATGGTTTTCTTCATGCATTCATGCATATTTTAGACTTCTTACTTACTTTAGAAAGTCCATGTACACAAACACACAACAACCTTTGCACATCCTAGGATCATACATTGCATCCATGCAAGATTTGGGGTTTTTGTGACTCCTAATCTAAGAAGATTATAAGGAATGAACTAGATCATACGTTCATGTTTCCCATCGATTAATTCTTCCTTTCTCATCCGTCCCGGGGATTGAGAGGTCTTCTTTTCTCAAAGATTAACATGCATCTCCTAGCTTGCTAAGCATATTTGACTTCTTTGATAATTTGTTTCAAGAACAATTCATGTCCCCCTTCTAGGCTAGGAAAACTTGATTACTTGATATGTGATTAGATGATTTTTCCTAGGTTTATTTGTATGATCTTTCACTTTTACATTGTATGATATTTGGCTTAGATCTTATGAATGATATCTTATCTTTTGATCTTCCATTCAAGATTCTTATGTGATGTAATATACTATCATAGTATTATTTTTCGAACCAAACATAGTATAAGATGATTATTTGAATGCTAATTGAGGCCCGTCGAAAGACGGGGCGAGTTGAGGGTATTTTAGTCGTGGCAAAGGCTCCTTCCTCTCTCGTACCAAAACCCCGAGCCAAGTTCTTTGGTCATGAAAGGCCGGTGCCCTTTATCCCTTTGGGTGAGTCAAAATTAGGTTTCTTTGTTCCTTAAAAACCAAGTGGCGACTCTGTATCTGTTTTCAACAGACCTTTTCCCCTCCTTCTTCAAAACAATCTTAAACCAGAACAAAAAGAGTGGATGAGCGATTCCGCGTGTCCACAGATGGCATCAGTGATAAACTTAAAAGCTTGGTTCGTAGTGAAAATTGGTCCATTGTATTATTTCACGGCCTTTTCGGTCTCCCGAATTCCTTTCAAAAGTGACCAAAACAAAAAATTTACTTCACTGTAGATATATTTTTCCTTTCATTTTCAAGTAGTGATCTTTGTATCTCTGTTACAGGCTTATCAGCATGTGGCCACCTCATCTGGCTATAGAGTTAAAGAGTTATTTTTACTGTTTGTATTTTTGGTAGCACACGTACACGTACACTTGCACTCACTAGGAGAAAATATTTTAATGTTTTATGCTTTTCTTTTACCTTTTCGTATTATTTTAGACATTATCATATTATTTTGAAGACATTTTGACTTTTTTTATTCTGGGATAAATTTTCTGTGCAATGCACGGGGTTCAAACTAGTTCAAAATGATGACTAAGGTTGTTGGAGTCCGAGGACGCATTTTTTTTGTTGACAAAAACGGTGCCTAATATATTTGTCGCAAAATATTGATTTCATATTTACAATCAAAATTATGTATAGAGCTCTAAAACTTCCCCCTTTTAACTAAATTTATGAGGTTGTTTGTGTAAAGGAAAACTAAATTTTGTGGTTCATCAAAAAAAAAAAATTTAATTGTTTGATGTTTGTGTAGCTTCTTTCTGGTTACGTACTTAGAAGTCCATGCTTGACTTCAAAACAAAAATCTCAAAAACTAATTCTTTTGCAAACCAATGACACTTGATTATCATATAGACCAATTAAACATGACAATGGAGCTGAATCTGATTTGTTTTAGATATTATCAAATTGTCTATAAGTTTTTACTTGAAGAATTAAATACATGAAATTTCTTACAACTCTAATATCAACGTTAACAACTTCAAAATACACATTTATCTATTCATTTAATCCAATTATTGGAATTTCTGACTTGCATTTCCAACATAGTCAAGAGGAAGAAAAAAAAAAGCAGATTTAATTGATTTACTGAGACGTTGGTCATCCAAATTTGAATTGATTTACATCTCTCTCTCTCTCTCTCTCTCTCTCTCTCTCTCTCTCTCTCTCTCATCTTCTCTCTATAACACTCACCAATCATCTCCATAAAAGCATAGAAAATGAAGGGGCACTCATCCATAGCACCCTAAAATTAATACAAGGCTACATAAAATCCAAGACCCAAATATTTAACTTAATAACCCCTTCTCCAACCAAAATGACCAAAATGATCTAATTTGCTAAGAAACCGAAAATGTCATCTCCTCCTACACAGTAAAAGTGACGACTACGATGATGATATTGGTGGTGAGGATGGTGGTGGTGGTGGTGGTGGTGCGATGGTAGTGTTGTGATTTTGGTGGTGCTTTGATGGTGGTGGTGTGATGGTGGTGCTGTGATGGTGGTACTGATGCTCCAATTATAGATGGAGGTGACGATGGTGGTGGTGGTGCGATGGTGGTAGTGGTGGTACTTCAATGGTGGTAGTAGTGGTGTTGTGATGGTGGTGGTGATGACGATGGTAATGGAGGTGAGGATGGGGTGATGTCGACGGCGACGGCGATGACAACCGCGATGACAACGATGATACAAATGGTGATGGTGGCACGGTGCTGTAGTGGTGGTGGTGGTGGTAATAGTGGTGGTGGTGGTGGTGTGGTGCCGGTGATGGTGGTGCTCTGATGGTGGTGGTGGTGCTGCAAAATTCTGTTGTAGAAAACAGATAATATTATCTGTTTACAAAAACAGATAATATTGTGGTGCTGCTGGTAGTGGTTGTGGTGGTACTGTAATCGCAATGGTTATGAACTGTGCTGTTATAGGGGTATGATGGTGGTGGTGCGGTAGTGGTGGTGGTTGTAAAAAATTATCTGTTTTCGAAAACAGATAATATTGTCAAAACAGATAATATTATCTGTTTTGTGGTGCTGCTGGTAGTGGTTATGGTGGTGCTGTGATGGGTGTGGTTATGAACTGTGCTGTTAAGGGGGGGGTGCAGTGGTGGTGGTGGTGCAGTGGTGTAGGTTGTGAAAAATTCTCAGTTTTTGCAAACAGATAATATTATCTGTTTGCAAACAGATAAAAAACTGATAATATTGTGGTGCTCTAGTGGTGGTCATGGTCATGGTGGTGCTGTGATGGCTGTGGTTATGAACTGTGTTGTTAAGGGGGAGGAGATGGTGGTGGTGGTGGTGGTGGTGGTGGTGGTAGTGTAGTGGTGTAGGTTGTGAAAATTTCTCAGTTTTTGAAAACAGATAATATTATCTGTTTGCAAACAGATAATATTATATGTTTGCAAAAACTGATAATATTGTGGTGCTCTAGTGGTGGTCATGGTGGTGCTGTGATAGATGTGGTTATGAACTGTGCTGTTAAGGGGGATGTGGTGGTGGTGGTAGTGCAGTGATGGAGGTTGTGAAAAATTCTCAATTTTTGAAAACAGATAATATTATCTATTTGCAAACAGATAATATTATCTGTTTACAAAACTGATAATATTGTGGTGCTCTAGTGGTGGTCATGGTGGTGCTGGTGGTGATGCAGTGGTGGAGGTGCTCCGATGGTGGAGGTTTTGGTGAAAAATTCTGAGTTTTTGAAAACAGATAATATTATCTGTTTGCAAAAATTGATAATATTGTGGTGCTCTAGTGGTGGTCATGGTGGTGCTGTGATGGCTGTGGTTATGAACTGTGTTATTAAGGAGCAGGAGGTGGTGGTGGTGCAGTGGTGTAGGTTGTGAAAATTTCTCAGTTTTTTAAAACAGATAATATTATCTGTTTGCAAACAGATAAGTGGTGCTCTGGTGGTGGTCATGGTAGTCATGTGATGGTGGTGGTTATGAACTGTGCTGTTAAGGGGGAGGTGGTGGTGATAGTGGTGGTGGTGGTGGTGGTGGTGATGCAGTGACAATGGTGGTGGTGATGACAGTGACAATGGTGGTAGTGGTGATGGTGATGGTGACAACGATGGTAGTGGTGCTGTTATGATGGTGCTGGTACTGGTGCTACGATGGTAGACGTGGTGGCGATGGTGGTGGTGCTGCACTAGTGGACACGGTGGGGTGGTGGTGCTATGATGGTGGCGATGGTGGTGGTGCTGCAATGGCGGACACTGTAGCAAGGGTGGTAGTGCTTCGATGGTGGTGATGGTGGTGCTGCGATGGTGGTGATAATGGTGTTGTGATGGCAGTGGTGGTGGCGCAGTGGCGATGGAATGACATGGTGGCGGCGACGGTGGTGATCGTGCTGGTGATGATGATGACGATTGTGGTAGTGATGGGGGTAGATTTGTCATAAAAACAAAAAAAAAATTTAAAAAGAAGGGGTTTAGCTTTAAAACAAATCAGTACTTTGGGTTTATATTAAAAAATAACTTTTGTTGGGTTTTACAAATTATACACTAATTTTAAGGGGTTTATCACAAAATTTCCCGAAAATGAATTGAATGAAGAAAACGACTTGATTTGTATAAGAGCATTAAAACAAGTTGAGCAGGAAATGATGGGAAAAGACAATGAAGATTAATGCTATGTTATTTTGACAGGTAATTAATTAACTATCTTTGTTTTTTTTTTATTAGGTTCGTAGGAATGGTTTAGAGATATGTCATGGGATTTTGAATTTGTAGCAGATGATTCTCAAAAGATACATAGTTTTTCTTTTTAACACGTTTGTGTTTTGCATATCGATGTACCTAATTAATTTTTTTTCTTTTTAGATTGCTATTCGCTCAAAGAACTGGGCTGCACATATTGTACTTAACACGTACACATTTTATAAGTTGGTGAAGAGAAAAGTGTACCACCTGTATAATTAGTTTTAGGAGTTAGTTTTAAATCCAACCTACTCTAAGATTGTTGTAATAGACCCAACCCATAAAACATTTTAATGATAGATCCATATTTTTATTTAGTGACCAAACTACCCCTAAAACTCATTAGAAAATCATTCCCATTTAAACCCACCCAAAATCAAGGATTTTTAAATTTTAAACATCATATATACATAATATATATATATATATATCATCTTCTCCAACATTTCATACACACACTCTCTTTCTAGAAAAATACACTACATATTAGTTGATTGTCGACCTCCTTCCAAGAACTTATAGGGTTCTACATTCAATTGCAAGCTAAAAACCTTCCTGGACGTCCAAAAAGTATGACGGTGAGACTCCGGCTATACAGCTCCGACGAGTAATGACGATGAGGAGAAAAAGGTGAGATTTTTTTTTCAGTCGTGTGAAATTTTGGCACTATATGTTGATGTATGATTTTGATAAAATTCATTGTGGAATTGAAGACAAGATTTTGGAAAAAAAAAATCATTTTTCTGTGTGACTACAGTCTGAAATTTAGCACTCACTATTGCATGGTTGGAAATTTTGTAAAATTCCCCAAGAACTTTTGGTCATGTGAAAATTCCCCAACAATATTTGACTTTGATGGATCGTTCATTCCATAGTACGAAATTTAACACTGCAAACTTATTCAATTTCACACTATTGCTCTTTCACAACATGGTTGTGATGAAGACCAAAAAAGAAGCAACTATCTTGGAGAAGATCACCAACACAGTGTTGTCAGCTTTTTCCGGCAAAGCCTGTTTTTACTTTTCTCTATTGAACGTGCTGGAGGCTTTCACAACCTTCGCAAGGATGTGATGGCTTCATAGTGGTGCTTTTGAAATGAAGTTATCTACTACGATTTGATTGTGGGATTAGTGGTTTTTTATTTTCTTTAAATTTGTTTGCCTTTGTATTAGTCTTGTTTCTGAATGTGGTTGGGTGGATTAGCGTGCATGGTCCTGTTGGATGCATGCAAGGTGTTTTGTCGAATGGTTTATCTTATGCTCTTGACTGAGATTTGAGAGTGGCTCTTAGGTCAATTTGTTCTTAATCTTTCTGTTTTGGAGAAATAAACTGGATTTTTGGCAGTATGTAAAACATTGTTGGTCTTAATAGGGTTTTCGTAGTGTCAGTTTGAAATTTCACACTACTCGTAACCTAAACATTATTCAGCAGTGTGCAATTTCATACTACTCGCAGTGAAAAATTCATACATTTTTTCCAATTAAGTTGATATCTTCTCTTCGATCTATTGTTATCTCCTTCAATCTTAAAACTCTCACGAATGTAGTATAATACATTCTATCATGAATGATTATTGGTAGAACAGATAACCCATAAATGGCATTAGCAAGATGTGACAAACCCATAATGTAGATATCTAAAATCCTGGAATTTTATTTCATTTATTAGATATCCAAAAATAAAGTGATAGGAGAGCAGATTTTTCAACAATTTTTTTTTCAAAAACTAACATGATTCACGACAACAAACATAAAAAATGGAAATCAATATAATTATGGGATATTAATTCAAAATGAGATATTGGCAAGTCAAAATGCTATCATAACTATTAGAATTAATGTGTATATTTGACAAGTCAAAATCAAATTTAATGAATATCTATGTAAAATTTCATACTAATAAACCAGTTGTAGTGTAAAAAATGAGCCATAAGATTTTTGTTTTTGTTTTTTAACAGAAGTGAGAAATTTCTCATCAAATTCGTAGTTATTGGATTCAATTATGGCAACTGTGGCAAATGTATTGGATTCAATTTAATGTATGAAACTGCCGTTGGCGCGGACGCATCTTACGCAAATGTATTGGATTCGATTTAATTATGAGTTGCGTCCACGCCAGCAGTAGTTGCCTCAATTGCGTCCAATACATGCATGTCAGTTAAAATTTCATACTAATGAACCAGTTGTAGTGTAAAAAATCTGTCACGCCCGAGATCCACCCATGTGAACCTGGGACACGTGGCACGCCACCAAGGCCTTCAAACACCAAGTTAAAAATGAAAAGAAAGGAAAACAAGCACTTTTATACCATTACGCTAGACAAAATAAGCACAAGGGCAAAATAGTAATTAATAAGATATAGAAAATTTTATACCAAAAGATAGGTTTTTGAGTCCCGGTTCTATTACAAAAAACGGCGCGCGAATCCGAGTTTTCTAGAGAGAGTTATGTCCGTTTCCGTAAAAGTCGACAGTGCAGCAAAATGACCTGCGGATCGATCCGGCCCAAAACCGGATCGATCCGGTTTTGACAGAACCTCATTTTTGGCCCTCCAGAAGTGCCGGATCTATCCGCTCAAGACCCGGATCGATCCGGATTCTACAGCACACGTTTTAACAGCAAAAACTCCTATTCTGCAGCATCCTAACACCTCCAAATCCCATCCAAACTTCATGAAACTTTGCAAAATCATTTCAAAACCAATCTCAAATAATTCCAAACCATTTCTAAGATATGTTAACATAGTTTTAAAACATTAATCAAGATCCACCAATGCTACAATACTCAAACACTTCCAATTCTCACAAAAACAAACAAAACATATGAGTTTTGATCCAAACTCACAACTAACATATCCAAATCATAAAAGTAAGAGTTTGAAAGTTACCAACATGATTTAAAACCATGAACAAGATGTGCAATGCAATCTCTCCCAAATACTCTCCCAAATCTCTACCAAATATTTCCAATTCCCTCAAGATCAACCAAAACATGCTTCTTAAACCAAACTTCCATTCAAACATGCTCCAAACTACATTAGCAAAGTATGAAAGACACCAACAACATCTTAAGCTCCGGTTACAAGATTTACATGAGTCTTGGAGCAATTAAGGCAAAACTAACATAATCTACTAAGTTTTAGTACAACCCCAAGTTAGCTACTACAAACTACAAGTTTTACACCAAACCATAAGTTTTACTCAAAACAACTATATACATGAAGCTACTACAATTACAAGCTTCCTTGTCACCACAAATTCCACGTTCATCTCCCCGGATTCTCGCCGCCGTGCTCACCTACAATGGTTATTCAATAACCACTACAATATATAAGCTATATGCTTAGTGAGAAATATCAATCAAGCACACGGATGACATATCAATGCTTATGTTCAACTCAACAACATAATGATCTCCGGATAAGCAAGCATTTCATCCACCACTAGCCGCAAGTCCGCGACTCCCCCGATAGTCCACGGCACAAGCCAATAACCCACGCCACACACGTGCGGTCTAATGTCGTTGTCGGCAACAAGTGGTCATCACCACGGAACAATCTCATGGCGGATTCATACAAGCTTTCCTTTGATCCAAATAGATAACTAAACATGCTCACATAAACATACCACCATACTTTTCACAAATTCATAATTAAACAAGAGTAATTAAGCTAAATAGGCATGTTATTAATACCCAAAGAACATAAACATGAATCTCATCCCAAAATAAGATTGAAATCACTCACCTCGTCACAATTCACTCCTAGTTGAGAAATTAAAGCTCAAATCTACTCCGGTTTCAAATCCTACATGAATTCGGTAAACTACGGATTATCACTCCGAATTGGGTTGCGAGAAATACGACGATTAAACTCAATAAAATCAGTACCAAAATGTAGAACTCACCTCTACGAGTCCGAATCCGGTCTCGGAATGAAATTGGGTGTCGAACGGCGCGTCGATTGACGTCGAGAAGCTCCAGCAAACCCCCGTCTCTTTTCTTTCTCTCTCTAACCGACTGAAAATTGAAGACGAAGAGATATGGATCTCCTCTTAATTCCCAGCTCATATATGGTTTTATCTTTCTATTATAAAACCCACCAATTTTCTGGTTATTTACAATTTCACCCCTAACTAGATTTATGACTAACTATTTAGTCCTCTTAACTTAAGTGGGTATTTGTCTATGTCTCGTGTGGGTCCCGTAAGTGGTCCCACATAATTATATGAAGTTTTTAATTAGCCTACTAATTATATAACGTGTTCATTTCGTCCTCACCAAGGTACTCCAAACGACCACATAATTGATCCCTAACGATAAACAATATATTCTAACAACGTACAAATATTTCACATATGCCTTAATAAACATTTAAGCACATAAGGGTGATTCCACAACTTTGTCCCATCACAATGGAACTTTCTTAACTCATGTCCCAATTTGGGACTACCACATTGGCCAACACTGGGTTCCCAAATTGGACACCCACAATCAACTAGTGAGTTAAAACTCACTTAAACATTTGTTAATAAACACCAATAATATATGTTAATGCATGCTAAATCACGTTTAACGGTTAATCGCGGGAGTGGGTGTTACAAAATCACACTAATGAACCAGTTGCAATGTAAAAAGAACCAGTTACAGTGTAAAATTTTACACTAACAATCAGGCAAAATGTTATGTGATCAATGATTATTGGTAGAACATACAGGAATGCAGAACCTTCGAATTACTTTCTTCCCTACGTCTTGGTGTAACAGTTTTATAAAGTTAAATCCTAAAATATTGGAATATTATTTCCCTATGTATTGTATGCAATATAAATAGAGATTTGATAAAATTTGGTAAGATTTGGTAATTAATTTCATACTTAAATCTGTATTAAATATATATATATATATATTAGGGATATAAAGGTCATCTAATTATTCCATAATGGGATATTTTGGACTAATCCCTACATACAATCATAATTATAGAACTTATTGTTATGAAGATCCAATTGATGGACCTATTCCAAAAACCATTGGTACAATGAGACTTTTCACCACATTTTTCTATTTTAGTGCATAGATTAATTCATTTACTTATGCCTTTTAAACATTGATTGAAGTTGACATCTTATTGAATGGATTTTTTTTTTTTAAGGCTAGGGCTTCTTCACAGTTCACAATCCAAGGCTCTGCGCCACTGCCGCCTTCACATCTCGCCACTCTCCACTGTTCTCCACCATGAAAGCTTATTGCTTGAAGCCCTCGTTCTCCCAACCCTCACTTTGCTCTAACTCTCAACCCTCATAGGTAAAACCCAAACCCAAACTCCTCAATTTGGCAAGATTCAGATCGTGTGTGTGTGTGTGTGTATGTGTTCGTGTGTATGTGTCAGTCTGTGATTCAAGTTTGTATGTGTGTGTGATTTTCGGGCCGAGTGTGTGTGTGTGTGCGTGTGTGTCAATCTGTGATTCAAGTGCATGTGAGGAAAGAAAGTAATTGTGTGGCTTCATCTTTGATTCTTTGGCCCATGATATGATTTAATATAATATATGTTGCTTTCTGATCAATAGAAAATCCCTTATTCAAGTCTCTGGTTTTCGATTCAGGTCGTGTGTGTGTATATGTGTGTTAAGTGTGTGTGTGAATCTGTGAATGTGATTCAACTTCAAGTATGAGTGTGTGAGATTTTCTGACTTTAGGTGTCCAGCCGGGGCGGGGCGGGGCGGGGCAGGGTGGGGTATCCGAGCATGAGTCGGGGTCGGGTTCGGGGTTGGGACAAGTTCCCCCTCGGGGCGGGGTGGGGTCGGGGAGGGGGTTTATTCAAGGCAGGGCGGGGGCGGGGTATGGGGACCCCGTCCCATACCCGCCCCGTTGCCATCCCTATTCCTAGTCAGCCAAAATAAGTAAATAATTAAATTAACGTCAATAATTTTTTCCCATTTAAACCCTGGAAGTTTTTAAACTTCCATTTATGCCCTCGATATTTTTCTTGGAAGCCAAATCAATTATCATCAAGTCAAAAAATCAATTTTTCAAGGTCACAGATGGCATCAAAATTGTGATTGCCCAAATCAAATCATGTACCGTTTTTTTTGGGCTGCCAAGATGTAACATTGCATAATTTGTAGTTTTATATAGTACAAATCGAATACACACAGTTTGGCACCCTCCAACAATACATACAGCCTACACTCTCCAGGAATTACAATTATACCCCTGTTTGTCAAAACGAAATTATAAAAACAGGTCCAATCAATTAGAGGCCGCACCATCACACCACCGCAGTTTAGATTCTCGTAGAGAGAGAAAGACAGAGTGATATACAGAGAGAGAGAGAGAGAGAGAGAGAGAGAGAGAGATGTCCGTTCAAAGCAATGGAAGCTCGGAGTATGTGGCGAAGATTCCTGAGATAAAGTTCACAAAGTTGTTCATCAATGGAGAATTTGTTGATTCTATTTCAGGTTTCTTTAAAATTCTATTCTTTATTTTCTGTATTTGGTTCTTGTATATATGTGTATGTGGAACTCACACTCTTGGAGCCCGGTTGGGTTAGCTAAAATATTAAGCGATGAAATATGTGTTCAAAAATTAAGTGCTAAAATTTTAAGTGATAAAATATTAAGTTATTAGATATTTGTGTTAGCTAAAATATTTATCACTTAAAAATTTAGAGTGTTTAGCAAACAAGTTGAAAAAAAAAATCTATGAAATGACAAAAAAAGACAACATGCAAGACATTTTTATCGTTTAACAAATTAAAAGTGAAATTAATTATTGTTTGAAAAAAACAAGCACTTTTTTCAGTTTAATTTTTCAACTAATTTTGAGTTTAATTTTTCATCTACTTTGTTTAAGTGTTGAAATCTTAATTAAGCTAACTCAAACACTTCTATTTTACAAAAGAATTACTTTTTTTCTTAAAATTCGCAGCCCATCACTTAATTTCTATTTTTCAGCTAACCCAAACGAGCTCTTAGTCTGTATTTTGAATCTTTTCCCTATGAACTTCTCATTCTCTTTCTTCTTCTCTATTTCTATGTTCTTATCATCTAACTTTCCCATCAGAAAAAAAAAATATATATATATATATATACACACACGGTGAAGCTCTTAAGTGAATAGTGTTAAGTGAACAAAAGAACTCGCGAGCTGTTCCGTTGACCTGCGGGTTCTTGTTGACCTGCGGGTTCTTTTATGTTAAAAAGCATGCTCTCTAAATATGTTCACTCAATCTTGTTCACTTAAGAGTATGACCGTATATATATATATATATATATGTATATATATATATAGGTAATTTAGGTAATTGCTCGAGTCTTGTAGAGTGGACGATGATCACGTGCATAAGAAATACAAAAGCAGTAGTTTTTTGTTTTGTTAATGGGTAATGCTATGGACACACTCAAAACATACACTTAAATACACATCTCACTCACATTACTCTGATGAATCTCACAGTGACAGGACAGTGAACCATGCAGTGTCTTTCTCTCTTCTTATCGGTTCGTCTTAAAGTATGAACTTGAGTGTGTGGATTTTGACTGAGTCCCAAATTTTATCCTTTGCTAAAATACGAAAGCAGTAGGTAAATGCTCAAAGACCTCTGCCCAGTGGTATGATTATGTTATACAGCTAGCTGTCCCTTAAATATAAGTGTACCAATATTAGTGGTTGTTGCCACTTGTTATAGTAATTACTCCCTCCGTCCCATATTAAGAGTCTTTTATGGAAATTTTAATTTATTAAGGAGACAATCTTGATTTTGGTGAGATTTTTAACTTTTCAATATTGTCCTTTTTGAAATTCAAAATTTGTAGTATCACATCAAAAAAAAAAAAAGAGGAAAGAGTTGGATATAATAAATGACAAATTTAGAAAGTGTGTATTAAAGTACTTTGATTTTTCAAAAAATACTCTTAAAATGGGACATCAAAAAATGGCTTAAAAGACTCTTAATATGGGACAGATGGAGTATCATTTTCAACAAGTGAAGTTGTTTTAGTAACATTTAGTATTGCTCTGACATCAGTCAATTTAATCGGGGCAACAATCATTATTGCTTTGACAATAATGGTACCCAAATATAATACTCCATGTTACTATAATCGGGTTTGTCAAACGGCCCCTTAGAAAAGAATCACACTCTTGAACTATCTCAGTGAGGTTATTTCGGTGGGCAATGCTAGGGGCACTAACAACTTCCACTAACACTTACTAACACACTCTATCTCTCTCCTAGTGGTACTGCGGGGCCCACTGCGGACCCCACAGTACCACTAGGAGAGAGATAGAGTGTGTTAGTAAGTGTTAGTGGAAGTTGTTAGTGCCCCAAATATTACTCTATTTCGGTAATCGTCTATCTTTTGGAGTGGGGATTTTTTTTTAATTAAAAATAGATAATCAATAAAATAAAAAGGTCAAACAACATCTACAAGAGAAAAAAGAGCATACTCCTTAATACACAATTAGAACAAAAGAATAAAGAGGCAAACCCCTTATGCACAAAGCACCTCAAAAATATTAAAATAAATAAATAAATAAATCAAAATAAATAAAACCTCTAACATGAGAAGAGAGTAAATCATGGTAAAGAGATAACCATTCGAACAAACAAAACAGCCACTAATAAAATAACAAAAATAATACAGATACACATCAAACGATACACTAAATGATCCATTAACTTTAAATGTATATACCATGTGCTGTATAAATAATGTATAAAAAAATATAAAAAATTCAAGCAGTACAACCCGGATACATGCATTGTTGATAAAATAACCAACAATAAAACATAGAGGTCGTTTGAACAAAACAAAAGAAACATAAAATCAATCGCGACGGCCAAAATTCAAAAGCAGTAGGTGATTTCTTATAAAAAAAAAAAAAATTTAATAAACAGTTGGTGGAGTTCTCAAAGAGCCAGGCCTGCCCAATTGTATTAAAAAAAAGAGAGTTGGACTAATACAGCTAACTTATCAGTTAAATATAATAAGCATATAGGGAGTAACTATCAACAGTCAAACTCCTCCCCTGTATTTAAAAGATATAAAAGTAATCAATGTGTTGTGACTTTCTAGCTATCAGTTTGAGCACTATTACACTCACATATTTTTTTATATATTTTTTGATACACAGTTTTAAATGTATGTATCATATATTGTATGAGTGGTGCACAAAAAAGTATAAAAAATTCAAACAGTACAAGGTATATGCTTTTAAAGTATAAGGTATCAAAAAATGTGTATACCTAGCATTATTGCATCCGTTTACCTGTGGTAATTGAAAATATAAATGTACTAATGAGGAGGACCAATGAGAAAAGAGATAGAGATTGCAGGATTTACTGTTAGTCTTTTTTCATTGGTCCATCTCAACTGAAAGTGTGAATACTTTTTGATCGTGTAAGTGTGAATACTTTTTTATTGTGTAAGGGTGTATTTGTAAAAATATTGAATTAACAATTGCTCGCATGTTCACATGATTTGGCACTAAAGAGTGAAGGTTGTAACCTAAACCATTTTGTTCTAGTCATGTCTGACGTATGATGACTGGAAATTTCTATGATGCTTTGGTCCTTTTCCATGTATTTTTACCCTCAATTTCTGGTGTTTAAAAAAACAAAAAATAAATAGGAAAAACGTTTGAGACGATAGATCCAAGAACAGAAGAAGTGATAGCAAAGGTTGCAGAGGGAACTAAAGAAGATGTTGATCTGGCTGTCAATGCTGCCCGAAATGCTTTTGATCATGGTCCCTGGCCTCGCATGTCAGGTTCTGTAAGTGCTTATACCCCCTCTCTCTCTCTCTCTCTCTCTCTCTCTCTATATATATATATATATATACGTATAGTTGTATCCATACAATATAGGAGGAATATGTTTGCTTTCCAGACCACTTTGGACCCGGACGTGTGTCATTATAATAAGGGTCTAAAATTGTTCGCATCTTCACCAATTTTTACATCTTTTGAAAATTTTGAAACTCACCACACTATTTGCATTTCTTTTCACTCACTCTCTCTTTATTACGGAGTAGTATTTATTTAAATGTTAAAGTTATGAAACTTATTTTATTAAAATAAAAATATGATTACTTTTAAACAAACATGGACTATGAGCACGGACAATTTCTAGTGTATATATTACCTAAAGGAAGGTACTAAGCAACTTACTCTCTCACATGTGCCATATGGGAATTGTCACACCCCAATTTTTGGACAACTAACTATTTAATTCAGAGCATGTATACAGACTAATATTCAATTTTTAAAACCCGAGAGTGTGACACCCTCACACAGGCTAAAAGATAATTTATTGAAAATAGTATTTAATACTCCTTAAATAAGAACATAAACATGTTCTTAAAAACCTGATTAAAACATTTATATTCAATTTCCATTTCTTTTTAAAACAAAACTACCACATTTTCATTTAAAAAAAAAAAAAAACACTCACGCGGTTCGAAAAATTCTCAAATCTATTTGATTAAAGCTACATCAACTAAATCACTTAAATTGAAAAATGGAAGTTGAATAAATATTTCTAAATTCTCATTAATAATAAAAATCTTTTCATTTACAATTAAAGTTTTGAAAGAATAACCTCTATTACAACCTCTAGTCAGAGCAACTACAACATTCTCAATACCCAATATACAATTTTTATAACAATTATACAAACATGACCCACATTGCCAGAAATAAACCAAGTACAACAAGAAAAGAAATTTAAACTAAAAAAAAATTTAAAAATTAATACAACGTCAATCTCTTCACACAAACAGAAGCTCCAACAAAAATCTCCAAATACTAAACCTGCACAAATATATTCGACTACGTTTCATATAGAAACGCCCCGAATGCATTACGCACCTGGGTCAGTATATAAAATACTGGTATAAGTTAACCAAAAATATTAAATGAGTCTTAGGGAACAGTGGCGTCCCATAGACTCACAAAATACTCACAAAAAAATATAACCGAAACACCTTATACATTATCGTCACGTAGAAAATAAGCAACGCCATCACACAAAATCTCTATCGGGTTAGAACAGTGGTTCCACACACATTTCAGGACAGAAAAGTAGTTTCCTTTAATGTGGTGGCAATGATCCCAAACCCGAATAATACTGACCGAATACTTACCAGTCGGATATTTATGGTGAGCCAGTCCTGCATAAAAGTTAGTGGGCCCACCATCCTGTAAATCAAATGTTCACAAACCAGGCGAACAATTCTATATATAAACCGTCCACATTCTAACTTAAACATCACGTTTATTATTTCACGATTATCACTCTTATGAAATAATCCATTTTCATTATTTATTAGCATTAAATTTATCTTTGTGTTCCCTAGCTTCACCACTTGGCCACCCTTCATGGTACAGCCCACACATATATCCCATGTGTGCCCGGACATACTACCAACATCCACTCCAGTACCAGTTTGGTTGGGGTATCAACCAAACCAGGTATACACACTGGAAGGTCGGTCAATATGCCTAGACGTCTATAAATTAAGCCGAGCATAAGGCTTAGGCCAGCTTGATCACGAAGCCACTGGCAAAAGGGTACACTCAGCAAGTCGAGCTACCAAAAAAACATATCACACAACGGGGAGTAGTGAACACTAAGGAATTATGTTGCAAATATCACTTATCGTTCGTATTATCCCAATAATTGTAAATTTTACGTTTATCACATAGTTCCGTCTCATCATAGTCCAATCATATCTCTATCTTTTAGATGCGTTCCAATATATCACAATATAGAGTTTTATCATTTACCCGTAACAATCGTTCTATAATATTTTTCGATCGAATTACAAAATCATCAATATGCTATTCAACGTATCTAGTTTACCTTTTATCAAAAATTTCACAATATAAAGCGAATTATTTCTGATACGATTACCTAACCAAACATTCAATATTAACATACATGAAACACATAATAAGAAATCATATTCTCCATATCGTAAAATATTCAATTAGACATTTGCTCGTTGCTATTGTAATTGTCAATTTCTGCCCAAACGGTGCAGAATCAGAGAAAACACCATTAGACAAAAAGTGTGCAGAATTGCGTTTTACATCGACCTAGGGAACAGAATCTTAAAATAATCAACTTACGATTTATTTAAAAATTTTCTCTCAAACAAATCCGAGCTCGTTTAAATAAATCCGAAAATCATCAAATAAATCTCAAAGTTTAAATCCTCTAATAACGAACATACATATCTATACATACATTTATATATACATACTCCAACATGATTTCATGGGTCCTCTACTGTTTTACTCAACCTATTCTAATCGACGAGAAATCGTAACGAAAACAAAACGAAACGAATGGAATAAATGATTAACTCACCGATTTAGGGCTTTAAAGTTGATGATGATTAAGCAAACCAAAAGTTTGGAGTCCCTATTGTCTTCTCTTATTCTCTTCTTCTTCTCCTTCTTTCTTCCTTCTTCTTCTTCTTCTTCTTCTTCTTCTTCTCTCTCTCTCTCTCTCTCTCTCTCTCTCTCTCTCTGTTTAGAAGTGTATTGGGGGCTAGGGTTTGTTTTTTCTTCTAAACGTGGATACATATATCTCTTAATGATATAATTAAGTTAATTTTTGAGTTTAAGCTTGTGGGCTCCCAAAAGACACACATATGGGCCTGAAATGCATTTCAAAATACTTAAACAACTAACCCAAAGGGTACCCATGCCCCAGGCACTTAATTCTCATATTAAATTCACTAATTAACTTACTTATGGGCCCCGAAACATTACCCGAAACTAAACTCGTCATTTTACAAAAATTGTAACTCAGTCATACAAATAATACATCATACAATTTAATTAAAGTTCGAAATCTCATGTCATAATAATAATGAAACATTAGAAATTTTAATACAAAAACAACCAAGGAAATATTACTGGTATTACTAACAAATTAAGTATGCCTACTACCAATTTAATTCATGGGTTCTCCAAACTTAAAATTTTTAAACACGTGTTTTACCTAGGCACACCCATATAATATTGCTAACTGAAAATATTAATTAAATTAATTATTTACACACTCAGAAATTTTAGGGTTGTTACAAGAATCTCACATAATGCATGTGAGAGAGGAGTGTGCATACCCTCATATTTATTGTACAGGTAGTCAGGGCGAAACCAGAAATTTACGATTGAGGGGGCCGAGTTACTAGGTAAGCCAGTAAACTACCTAACATGACACACGTGGTCTGGGCGTAGCGTTCCCAATGTGATTTTTTGGGACCTATTTTATAAGTATTTTAGGGTATGATTTTTTATATTAGAAAGACTACAGTTTACTATGTGAAATTTTTTGCCCTGTTTGACAGTACAATAAGTTTTGTAATTGTATATAGATACGAACTATTTTCAAAAGAGTGATACTACGCTTCTCAAATTTGGTTCCTAAATGGCATAACACATATATGCTTTTGAAGTTTTTGGGAGAATTCTCACTCAGTATTTCCAGAAAGAATGTACAAAGTTATAAAGGAAAAGGGGAAACCACAAACAGGGTAACTCTCTTGATTCAAGGACTAGAAAATATGCTAACAATCCTGAACTTACTAAAATAGAAAATCTAATCTTTACAAAATAGGAAAGACTAACAAATAGCTAACTAATTGATTGGTCAAGATACATTTGGATTTACCCTATACAGTAGAATCAATCCTGGATCAGGATATCAACTTTGGATTTCCACACTCCCCCTCAAGCTGATGAGAAGATATCAATCATTCCCAGCTTGGAAGTCAAGTTCTCGAAGTTGATTCTTGGTAGAGCCTTTGTGAGAATGTCTGCAATTTCCAGATTCGTGGGTGTGTAGACCATCGTGATTATTTCTTCTTCAACTTTCTCCTTGATGAAGTGTCTATCAATTTCCACGTGTTTTGTCCTGTCATGATGAACATGATTCTTTGCAATGTTTATTGCTGCTTGATTGTCGCAAAACACCTTCATTAAGCTTTGAATGGGAATCTTAAGTTCTTCTAACATGCTTTTCAACCACATTCCTTCGCATATACCATGTGCCATGGCTCTGAATTCAGCTTCAGCACTACTTCTAGCTACCACCGACTATTTCTTACTTCTCCAAGTAACCAAGTTCCCCCACACATAAGTACAATAACCCGAGGTAAATCTTCGATCAGTTAAGGAGCCTGCCCAGTCTGCATCGGTGAAGATCTCAATGCTCTTGTCATTCCCTTTTTTGAAATAT
Organism: Hydrangea macrophylla; assembly: GCA_033977485.1. Classification (NCBI taxonomy): domain Eukaryota; kingdom Viridiplantae; phylum Streptophyta; class Magnoliopsida; order Cornales; family Hydrangeaceae; genus Hydrangea; species Hydrangea macrophylla. The sequence continues at coordinate 140,810,790 of CM066988.1, read as the reverse complement.
AGACCTTTCCCCAGTGTCATTTTAAGATACCTGAGAACCCTGTATACAACATCAAGGTGTTCTTCAGTGGGATTGTTCATGAATTGACTGATCACACTAACTAAGAATCCAATATCAGGTCTAGTGTAGGACAAGTAGATGAGTTTTCCCACAAGACGTTGATAACGGCCTTTGTCAACTGGAGTACTTCCCTCTTTCGTTCCAATTTTACCATTTGGATCCATAGGAGTGTCTATTGGTTTGCACCCGAGCATTCCTGTTTCTTTTAGTAAGTCTAGAATGTACTTTTGTTGAGAAACTAAGATGCCCTTCTTTGAATTGGCTATCTCCATGCCAAGAAAACACCTTAGTGCTCCAAGGTCCTTGATTTCAAATTATTTGGCTAGAATTGACTTTAACCAGACCATTTCTTCTTCACTGTCACCTGTTAAAATGATGTCGTCTACATATACTATAAGAATGGTGATCTTCCCACTTGGTGAATGCTTGATAAAGAGTGTGTGATTTGACTGCCCTTGTGTGAATCCATGCTTCTTCACTACTCTAGTGAATTTATCAAATCAAGCTCTCGGTGACTGTTTAAGACCGTATAGGGATTTCTTTAGCTTACACACTTTGTTGGTGTTCTTCTCCGTATCAAAATCCAGAGGAATATCCATGTAGACTTCTTCTTCTAAGTCACCATTTAGGAAAGCATTTTTCACATCTAGCTGATGAAGCGGCCAATCTAGGTTTGCTGCCAAGGACAACAAGACTCGTATTGTATTCAGTTTAGCTACCAGAGCAAACGTCTCTTGGTAGTCAATTCCATAGGTCTGAGTGAATCCCTTTGCAACCAATCGAGCTTTGTATCGGTCAATGCTTCCATCTGCTCTATACTTGACATTGAATATCCATTTGGACCCCACTGGACGTTTACCTTCTAGAAGTGCTGCCAATTTCCAAGTCCCATTTTTCTCTAGAGCTTGGATTTCTTCATCAATGGCTTTCTTCCATTTTGGTTGCGTGATTGCTTCCTGGATGTTGTTTGGAATATCTATTTTTGATAGATTGGAGGTGAAAGCTTTGTAGTTAGGAGATAATCTATCATATGACACAAAGTAAGAAATTGGGTGATGAGTGAATGATCTCACACCTTTTCTATGAGCAATAGGGACATCAAGATCATTAGTCAATGAAGGATCATCATGAATATCAGTGTTACCTGAAGGGTTGGTTTCTAAACTTGGACTCGGATTAGGTTCCTGGCTTTGCTCGGGAAGAATTGGATGCTCTATCCTTTTTGAGTCTTCTGCTGCCTTGAGTAAACAATTCTACAATCTGTATCAAGTTTGCGAGTCGAGAAAGTTTTTGTATTTAAAGGAGGAGATTCAAGCTGAGTTGTTTGAGGAGGAACTTCGGTGAGCTGCACTGTTTGTGAAGGTCCAGTCGACTCTATTTGTGGAGATTCAAGTTTAGTGGGAGTAGAATGATCAAAATCTAACCAAAATTGATATTCTTCTTGAACAATGGAATTCCCCTGAATATGAGTTTTGGGGTAGAATGATTGATTCTCGAAGAAGGTAACATCCATAGAGTTGTAGGTTTTCTTTAAGATTGGAGAGTAACACTTGTAACCTTTTTGATTTGATGAGTAACCAAGAAATATACATTTGATGGCTTTGGGATCAAGTTTACTTCTCAGATGTGAGGGAACATGGACAAACACTGAGCAACCGAACACTTTTAGTACCCGAGATGGCATTCTGTTGATGAGGTATGCTGCAACAAGTACAGCATCACCCCAGAAATTTTTTGGAACATTAGAAGTAAACATGAGAGCACGTGCAACTTCAAGAAGATGTCGGTTTTTCCGCTCGGCTATGCTATTTTGTTGTGGCCTTGTGGGGTAGTAATGCAGGGACTTTGATGAACAATTCCATTTTCCAACAAGAAATCCCCAAGATTGGTGTTGAAATAATCTCTAGCATTGTCTGTTCTAAGAATTTGAACCTTGGCTTGAAATTGATTTTGGATCATGGAATGAAAATTTTTAAAGATAGGACCTGCCTCTGATTTTTCTTGCATGAGAAATATCCAAGTTGTTCTTGTATGATCATCAATAAAAGAGACAAACCATCATTTCCCTGAAATATTGGCGATACGAGATGGACCCCAAATGTCACTGTGTATCATGTAGAAAGGATGAGATGCTTTGTAATTATGTGTTGGAAAGGAATTTCTCACATGTTTAGATAATTGACAAACTTCACATTGAAACTGACTTGGATTTGTATTTCTGAACAACGAACGAAACAACTTTGATAAATACAAAAAACTAGGATGACCTAATCTATGGTGCCATAACATGATTGCACTATTGTTATTGGAATTAAGAATAGAAATTGAAAAAGAATCCCTGACAGGATGACCCACTATGGCTGGAGTAGATACACATCGAGCCTGTTTCTCAAGGACAGTTTCAACTTTAAAGAGATAGAGCCCCGTACACTCCTCAGCATTGCCAATCGTCTTCCCCGAGTCCAAATCCTGAAATTGACAATGAATAGGGAAAAAATTTACTAACACAGTTATGATCTTTTGTGATTTTATTGATGGACAACAAGTTGCACGTCAAACTAGGGACTAAAAAAACAGATTTCAAGACAAGATCTTGTGAGATTGCTATGGACCCAATACCAGTTACAGAGGATAAAGATCCATCTGCAATACGAACTTTGTGATTCTCAGGACAAGGATGAAAAGATTGGAATAATGAAGGATCACCATTCATATGATCAGAAGCACCTGAGTCGATTATCCACATACTTTGTTTCTCGGTATGATACTTAAGGTATTTGAGAATTTACCTTTCTGGGTTATGGACCCAGTACCAATGATTGAAGTGGAGGCACTTGGTTGCACTTGGTTAAACATTTTTTTAAGGAGATCCATCTGATCTTTGCTGAATAAAGAGGCTTCTGAGTTGGTGGGCTCATCAGTAGTTACAACAAATCCCCGGCTTTCTCGAGGTTTCCAGTCAGTAGGCTTGCCGTGTATCTTCCAGCATGTATCTTTGGTATGACCAGGTTTTCTGCAGTGATCGCACCATGGTCTGCCCTTCTTCCCTTTGTTGTCAAAGCTAGGAGGATTAGAACTGCGGGAGACAAGCGCAGAGCTTTCAGTTGTTGTTGAGGGCGTGGTTGGATTTTTGAGCATCACTTTCTTTCTGCTTTCTTCCCTTCGAACCTTGGAAAATGCCTCACGGAGAGTTGGGAGAGGCTTGGAACTCATGATTCGTCTCTTGACTTCATCTAGGTTCTTGTTGAGGCCAAGTAAGAGCTTGAATACCCGTTTCTTCTCAATTAGTTTCTTGTATTTAACACTATCTCTAGGGCTGTCCCATTCCAATTCTTCCAGGATGTCCAGTTGCTGCCAATGACGGGTTAGGGTGTTGAAATATTGGGTGACAGAGAGATCTCCCTGTCTCAAATCATGAAGAATACTTTCAATATCAAAGATTTCAGCCGTATTGTCATTGTTTGAGTAGGTTTCTTTCACAACATCCCAAATTTCTTTGGCTGTTCCATAAAATATGAAATTTTCACCAATCTCATTAGTCATTGAGTTTATGAGCCAGGACATTACCATATTATTTTCTGTCTTCCAGACCTTGAATTCGGGATCATCCTTCTTTGGCTCTAATGTTACACCAGTCACATAATCATCCTTGCCTTTCCCACAAATAAACATCATAACAGATTGTGTCCATTGGAGATAATTATGGCCGTTGAGTTTGTGCCCAGTGATATGAAGGAGATCAGGTCCTCCTTAAGTAGAGTCCTCCTTGCTACTGGTCATTCCGTAATAAAGGATTGAGAGGGTTGCGACAGAGAGAAGGAAAGCAGAGTTCAGTGTAAGTGATGACGCCGATCTGTTCTGATAAGGCTGGAGAAAGAGTGGTTGATGAGAGATTAGGTTTTCAGAGAGAGCTCTGATACCATGAAGTTTTTGGGAGAATTCTCGCTCAATATTTCCAGAAAGAATGTACAAAGTTATAAAGGAAAATGGGAAACCACAAACAGGGTAACTCCCTTGATTCAAGGACTAGAAAATATGCTAACAATCCTGAACTTACTAAAATAGAAAATCTAATCTTTACAAAATAAGAAAGGCTAACAAATAGCTAACTAATTGATTGGTCAAGATACACTTGGATTTACCCTATACAGCAGAATCAATCCTCGAGATCAAGATATCAACTTTGGATTTCCACAGCTTTGTCAATTAGATCACACGCTTTGTTAATTGTATCCTAAATGCTTTACATAATTGACAAAGCATTTGGGATTCAAATGGGAAGCAGAGCATTATTTATTTAAAAAGTTAAAAAGTTTGGAGGGACCAACGCATATATATATATATATATTAATTCTAAAATTCTACAAATAATTACATAAGCATAATCAACATGACTTAAAAAACAAATAAATAAAAAATAAAAAAAAATCAGGCGTCTTGGCCCCTCCGCAACCATGTAGTTCCGCCCCTGTATATAGTGAAAAAACTAATAAGTATTTTTATAGGGAATTGCTATGTACACCCGTGTATTTGTTATGTACACCTAAATTCCTTTATTCTAATCATTTGTCTTCTAAAAAAATCTCATTTTTATAAAGTTGAGTGGTGTACATAACAAAACTAGCGGTGTACATAACAATTTCCTTTTTATATTGTTAAATGTGTTAAGTCCATATATTAAAAGTTTGTTTGCGTGAAACATACGTGATACATAAGTAGATTAATAACATCTTAAAATAAGGGGAAAAAAAGTATGAAAATGTTGTCATTTATATATTGCTATGGCCCTATGGGGTGTCATATTGCACAACACACTATTGCTTTCTGTTAATAATACACTTAAGTAATACGTATCTGAGCTAGTCTAGAAGTCAGTATTATTTTATAGACGTAATTGCCCTCCTATTTGTAATTTTGACAACGACCTTGGATGATGAGATAAGTCCTCATGAGCATGGATTTTGAAAAGCAGGACAGCCCGAGCTGTCTCGTTTTGACAATGGCAATGGTAGGGAAAAGGTTACTCTGACAAGCAACTCATCGTATCGTGTGGCAGCACTCAAGAATATTTTGGTTGTGATACTTTATTTTATTTGCTAATTTAGTGTAAGGAAAATAAAAACGTGAGAAAAAAAGAAAAAAACAAGAAAAGAGGAAAGAAATCAAAAATTTTCAAATAGAGGGTATAAAATAAAATAAAAAAGATTGAAGTGGAAGTGGAGTTCCACAGATTCCACACACACAAAAAAAGAGAGGGTAAATTACACTTTACATCCCTGTAGTTTGGGTGTGATGTGACTTTGGTCCCTGTAATTTTAATTTTATCACTTTGGTCCTTGCAGTTTCATTTAGGTTCACTATACTTCATTCATCAATTTTTTTTTACAAATTTTGTCTGATTTAGGTTCAACATAGGTGTATAAAGTTTAATTTCTCTAAGTAAATTTACCATTATGCCACTAATGATACATCACGTGTGCATCATATGATCTTTTTCTGTCAAAAATTGTAGGAAATTTTCATTAATGGACTACATTAAATCTAACTGAAACTGTAAGGATTGAAGTGATAAAATTGAAACTACAAGGACCAAAGTGAAATCACACCCAAACTATAAGGATGCGAAATGTAATTTACCCAAAGAAAAAAAAAACAGATTGTAGATAATATGCACGCAAGCATACGAGTCGGGTTTAGGTCACTTACCTAGCGGAATAACCCGACGGATCGCCGAGCGGTGTTGTTACGAGCACAGCGTCTTCACCCACGAACTGCTGCTCCATGTTGCCTCCGTGTACTCTCTTATGCATCGCCTAGGTCGTAGAGGACGCTTCTTGAGCCATCTCCATGACAGTCACGCGCTAGATCCCAAGCCCTTGGTGATAGGCTAGAGAGAGAAACCGTGAATGAGAGAGAGAGAGAGAGAGAGAGAGAGAGAGAGAGACTGCGTGAGGGAGAGAGAGAGAGGCTGAGATTTTATGTCTCCTTAGGTCTTCAATGTGTAATACACACACATATATATAAGCACAATGAAAACTTAACAGGATTGGGACTCCAAAAGCCCGTTATTTGGTGTCCAAGCCAGGTCTCTTTGGACCCAGTCCAATTTCATGTGAGTACCCGTATGGCCCGACCACAATATTTGCTACATCTCCCACTCACCCACATAAGGTTGGTACTAAAAACCAATCTCTCAACACAACGGAACTTCTCAACTCTTCATACAGGGAAATAGAACGTGCGACCTTACGAAAAGAAAGTACAGCGACATGAGTGTAATACCAAATCATCACCATAACCAGCAAGACACATCACTCGGAAGCTTCTCGTGTATGCCTTAGACGATTCAACCACACCAGACACAGCATTCTCAATCCCTCGGTGAAAAGAATTGCTGAACCACCTCAATGTAATGTACTCATGACATATCAGTAACAAATTACGATTGTCGTAGGCCTGCTAATGAGTCACAAAACATGGTGTGTTATTGAATAGTCTTCCCTGAGCCCACATGTCAATCTGACTAACTTGATCGCTTGCCCAGACACGCCCCATAGAACGGAATTGTCTCGTCGTCCTAGGATAGCATGCTAAAGTAGCTGTCATCAAGCGTCCTCTTCATGACATAGTCTCAAGTCGTGAAGGCAACCTGTTTGTAGGATAACCAATGTCTTGGATATGCTACATGGCTCACACAGCAATGAAGAGGAATCCATTCACTGCTCCACAATCGATCGCAAAAGCACATACAGTATGAAATGTATGCTATGGCGTTCTTCCATAAAAATGGGCATGTCACTCTATGTTTGGAAAACAAGTAACGCCATATGAATCTTAGTCTAGACGTTACACAAAACGTCTAACCAGAGTTTTCCAGCACAATCGCCACTCCTGGCGCCCGTCTGAAAACTCACATTCGGCTATAAACAGGCTACATAGAGTCGTGGGATATCTCTATGTTCGACCAAGTATAAGGCCTCATCTTAGATCCATCTAAGACGACATATAGAAATAATAGGGTTTATATCTAGCTCGTTGTTCTTATACTGCATAGATATAAGTGTTCAAGCTCGCTTTCTAAGCGCTATGGACACACATGTCCTAGTTAGCTATCTAAGCGCCATGAACACATGTCTCATCTTGCTCGCTATCTAAGCGCCATGGACACGCATGTCCTAGTTCGCTATCTCGGTGCCAAGGTGAATCACCCGTGTGAGCAGGTCGATTCAAGCCCGGTGACATATTAGAAATGTGCATTCATTCCATTTATAACAAATATATATATGGAAACCAACTAGTTTATAAAAAAACTTGAATAATAATGTCAATATCACAATAAAATGTCTAAGCACATCAAATCCCCAATGGAGATGTGCCTTAAGACAACTTCCCTTTGCACAAATCACATCTCAAACGTGACACGTGCTAGAATGGTTTTTGAAATCTTTTGCATATCCTCAGGCTTACGTGCTATCACATTCGATGAGCACAACCTCATCACTATGAGATAAAGAGCCTAGCCACTGCAAAAAACTCTTCGACCAAAATAGCTTCTCTAACAGCTGCAGAGCACACCACATATTATGCTTCCATCGTGGACAGCATAAGGCAAGGTCCATAGTACTCCTGCGAACATATCGCAAGATACTCTTCACTACTCTCTAGTGACAGGACCATGGTTGCTACGGCAACGACTAATTAAACCACCCGCATAGCAGACATCTGACCGAGTACACACATTAGCATACTTCAGATTCCCTATTGCGGACGCATATGACAAACTAGACATTTGTTTCCTCTTCTCATTATTCTTAAGACATTGATCTAAGGTCGAAGAGAGTCCCCAAAAGATGGGATATCTATGGGTTTTCAGTTTTTCATGTGAAAACGTTCAAGAACCTACATCTTGTAAGTCCCTCAAGACAAACAGAGGAGCTTCTGAGAACAATATCTCACAATCTAAACTTCCAACACATAGTTCGAATCACCCATGTCCTCGATCTCAAACTGAGAGGACAACCACTCTTAAGTGGCGACAATGGAACTCATCTCATCCCCAGCTTTCAGGATGTCATCAACATATAAAGAATTAGAACACTTTTCTTGGACCGTTTAATGTACACACATTGTACCATTGCCTAGCCGATTGCTAGCTTGAGATAATAAACAAATCGTTCGAGACAGCACACTTTTGCGCTTATTCCCTTTGGTCACAACACCAATGGGATGATCCATATTTATCTCGTCGTCTTGTTCTCCATTGAGAAAAGAACAGTTTAAACATCCAACTAAAAAATGTTCAAAAACTAAATATGCGACAATTTCTAGGATAAGGCGAATGGAGTCAGATCTCACCCTTTGGGAGAACATGTTTCCATGGTCTATACCCTCTCTGGGTACAAACTATCGCCACAAGGCGCGCCTAATACTTGTCAATTGAACCATCTTCCTTGCGTTAGATTTTGAAAACACACTTGTCTCCAATAGTCCTACGCACAAGCGGAATGTCAACTAACTCCCAAACCTTATTCGCGTCCATAGAGCTCATCTCATCTAGCATAGCAACTATTCACTCAATTTCAGCAAACGAAGAGAAATTCTTCAACAAAAGAAGTAGGCTCATCCTCATCCACTTGTGCACACATTTGCACACATATGAAAATGTCTTCCTCAACTTCAAAATAGTGATAGGGAACTTTTTCCTCATCACCATACAGTGTACTACCTGAGAATCTTGAGTACCTAAGTGGTGCACTCCCACTATCTGGTACACTCCCACTCGGGTGGAGACTAGTACCATTTTACAGCGATTATTGGATGTGGATGCTCAATCTCCCCACCCTCGCTTAAAGATGGTATGTTGTCTTCAACATCCTCCAACTCATAGAGGTCAAGATATCTCTTAGTAATACAAATCTGGAGAAATCATTCTCAATATCATGTGGCACCATTTGTCATTCCTATACCCGTTTGTTCATTACACGTGACAAATCCTGTCGAGCTATTAGAATACCTTATAAAGGTATACTTTCCAGCTCTTGAGCATAGTTTCTCGCACTTATGCGAGGTATAGTGAACATAACCTCCTGAGCTCCACGAGCGCAATATCGCCTTTCCATAGCTCATAAGGAGGTAGAGGGAAACGACTGAGAGGGGGCACTCTAGTATGTAGGCAGCAAACAAGAGTACATCCCCCCAAAACAACATTGGGAGGTTGACTTGCGCCATCCTAGTCCTAGCCATATCTAGGAATGTCTTATTCCTTCTTTCTACAACACCATATTGTTGCGGAGTTTCCGGAACAGAAAGTTGTCTGCGTTTTCCCTTTTTCCTCACATAGTTCCCAGAACTGATTAGATAAATACTCGCGACCCTCACATCGCGCAAAATCATCTATAAAAGTGAAAAAATAAGAGGCGCCATGACGTGCCTTTACAACCACAGGTCCACAGATATCTGAGTGAACTAGCTCTAATGCTTGAGTAGCTCTAATAGCCTCTCTAAAAGGCTTTCGGCATGCTTTGCCAACTAAGCAAGACTCACACGTAGGTAGGTCAACCTTAGCGAGTGGGCCCAAAAGGGCTTCTCGAGCTAATCAAGTCATCCTATTACATCCTATGCGTTCAAGTCTAGCATAACATGTCTCAGAATAAATGAATAACAGAGGAAACTAGAATTATATAAAACAACTCTTAAGTAGTTATCCCTAGATAACCATGTCCTAATAACACTACCACCAAAAAGTATCCATCCTATTAATACCGAATTGGAGAACGCCCTCGATTGCGCTCTTCCACCTTATTAACCTTGGGCGCAAACTTGTTGGCCCCACCCTGCCTCCAAGCGGGTTTACCTTTACCATTGTGTTTAGGCCCACTAGCCTTGCGCTTACTTCCACTTATGGAAGTAGTGGTTATATAGATATACGGTTCGCCTCACCTTTTTGGCGCTCCGTATTTAGCTCAATTTGTCAGAAAATGTCAAAACCAAAAATTTAACATTTCTGTTGTGGACCATGATTTGTTTTCTATGGACCCGCGAATCAGGCAAAGAACTAATCATAGCCTGAAACTACAGTTCGTCAGTAAAGATGTTCCTAATATTCTGAAATCACGAATCATACCTGTCATCGACCTTAGATGTCCAATCATCGTGTACTTGGAACGTTTCCTTTACTTTCCCGAACTTCATAACTAGATGCTTAATCTAGTAGTGAATGTGCCATCGAAAACAAATTTGAGCTGATCTCATAATACTTTGGCTATTGGGTAGACATATACTTCCCAACAAGATCATGGTGCATGCTGCTTATCACAAAGCGCGTGCTATGATCCTTCTCAAGCCAAGTATCATAGGCTATTAAGGTTATAATGATATTGGGCAGGAGGCCCATTATTCGATTTAATGGGTTGGACTATAGAATAAGCCTAAAGCCCATAAGCTCTTACTCATTCTATCGGTGTGTTACTTTGCAGTGTCATACTACAAAAATTAGTCCCTTTTAAACTTGTTACTTTTATAAAGATCGACAAAGTGTGGTTTGGAAAACATTTGTTTTTGTGAATTCAAAAAATTTGAAGAATAATATTTGAGAACATGCGCAAGGGATTGACATTATTATGTGCACATTTCATAAGGTTTGTTTTAAAATCCAATTACAAATAAGTTTTCCCCTTTCTACAATTTAAGACCAAAAAATTCGCTATTACTCATAAATCAAATCTTAATTTTGTAAATCAAGAAAAACCTTTTATAATCGATTTTTCTAAACAAACATCAATTAGATGGTACAATTACCTATCTAAGATCATCCACAAGATATAAAGTGCGCCATACAACAAAAGTGCGCATGGACCCCCACGTGGGTCCGAATTGACAACTTAGAGCTCATGTTAAGGTAATTCAAGTGTATGATTTATGAACAAAGAAAGCCATCCCTTTACAAGTAGGCTTTTCCAATACAAGAAATGTAAACACTCGTCCTCACATTACATTTATAGTCCATAAAAAAATAGGGATGCTTTGTTCATATACATACACAGAAACAACCTTAAATATACATCGTGAGGACACAAGCTCTTTGATTGTCAATTATTGTCCATTCATTTAAGCCAAATTAAAATGTATTAATCACACACATCAAGCACTCATGTGGTCTTATTATAAAATGAATGGACTCATCCGTCACTCCACTGAAGGAGGAGGAATTAGAGGTCATAGGGTCAACCAATCACAAACAACAGTAATTAAAAGTGACCAACAATGCAACGAGCCTCTAAAATAATAAAATGTGCAATAAAATGATTATTGCATAGCCCGGATAGCTTCCATAAGCTAAGTAAAATTAATAAAAAAAAATCCTGAATTTTCATTAATTTTAACCTAATTTTAGGTCTTAAAACATAATTTAAAACCAATTTATTAAGGGCCCTTTAAATTAACAATCAATTTAAAACCTTATGAAAAATTTAATTAATTGAAAAACAAAATTTTCATTATAAATAAAAAATTTCGGAATTTCACCAAGGCCCAAAAACATTTTGGATCAATTTAACATAATAAATTGATCTTAGTTAAACAAAATTAACTATGAGCAACAAAATTCCTAAAAATACAAAAATTTCAAGAATTTGTTCTCCAAAGATTTTCAGTGGTCTAATATGGTATTCCAAACACCCCATATTAATTTCAAAAATTAATAATCTATTTTGGCTATTTTAAGCAATTAAATAAATGCCCATAAGCATAAATTTTATGCTCTAAAATACCAAAACAAAAAATGAGATAATTCATAAAATTTGCTCAAGTCTCCAATCAGTGTACAAAACACACTAGACATTAAATTCAAGAATTAACAACTTTAATTGGTTATATTTTAAGCAATTAATATTGTATGCTCAACACAACATATATGCTCTAAAATACGTCCCAAAGAACGAGAAAATACACTAAAATAATTTTCTCAACTACCACTAGTGTTCTAAACACATTGTGTTAATTCCCTGAACTAATAATCAATAAAAATATTTTAAGCAATTTACTATGCGTACAAAAACACACAATTATATGCTCTAAAATATTAATATGATTGAGATAATTTACCAAAAATTACCTGTGGGTCCCACAAAATTTTACATGGTCTTAAAACAGTGTCCCTTATGTCCCACATTAATTACAAAAATTAATAATGTATTATGGTCATTTTAAGCAATTAAATAAACGTCCATAAACATTAATTATATGCTCTAAAATGTCATAAATACATGATAATTTACACAAAAAATTATCTTAGAGTCCCTTACAGTGTACTAGACACTACATATTAATTTCTAAAATTAACATGTAATTTTGGATATTTTAAGCAATTAAAACATACATAAAACACATATTTTATGCTCTAAAATACCAAAATCAATGAAACAATTTACCATAAAATTATTTCTGGTCCCACACAATGTCCATAAGATAGGAAAAATAAAAAATTAATTTTTCACATTTTTTAAGAATTTTAAAGCTATTAAAACAGATTTAAAACATTAAAACTATTTATTTTAATAACCAAAAACTATTTTAATTATAAAATAATTAAAAATTATTCTGGAAAATATATTTAAAAAATATACCGGGACCCCAAGGAGGACCCACACTCGCCGGAATCATTGTCGCCGGACCACCGTAGGCCGGCGAGTGGGTCCCACTCTCCCTGGCGCGAGTGGGCGAGGCCTTGCTGAGTCTTCTTCTTCACCAAAAACCCTAAAAAAAATTGCAGCAAAAGCTGCGCGCGCACCCCCCCCCCCCGACTTTGCAAGCTCGTATCTCCTTCAATATTGATCCAAATTTTACAAATTTTATATCGTTGGAAAGCTCTCACGGAGTACTACAATTTTAAGCCAAAAAACAGAGACATTAATCGAGTAAATCTTCCAAAAAATTGGATCAAAGTTGAAAAAAAAATTGTTTTTATTGATCCAAAAAATTAGGTTTTGCAATATCTCACTCATTTGAGATAATCAGGCCATGGGATTTTATGGAGGGACTCTAGGGACCATATGGGACACAACAATGCCAAAAATTTAGACCCCTATTGGAGTTTTGTATTAGACCCACTTGAAAATTGGTTTTTCAAAGTTTTATGAAAAAACTTGAAATCCATCAATGGTGGATTTGTTTTTGGGTGATATACGGGCGAACCAACAACCTATTGGCTCTGATACCAATGTAGATAATATGCACGCAAGCATACGAGTCGGGTTTAGGTCACTTACCTAGCGGAATAACCCGACGGATCGCCGAACGGCGTTGTTACGAGCCCAGCGTCTTCACCCACGAACTGCTGTTCCATGTTGCCTCCGTGTACTCTCTTATGCATCGCCTAGGTCGTAGAGGACGCTTCTTGAGCCATCCCCATGACAGTCACGCGCTAGATCCCAAGCCCTTGGTGATAGGCTAGAGAGAGAAACCGTGAATGAGAGAGAGAGAGACTGCGTGAGGGAGAAAGAGAGGCTGAGATTTTATGTCTCCTTAGGTCTTCAATGTGTAATACACACACATATATATAAGCACAATGAAAACCTAACAGGCTTGGGACTCCAAAAGCCCGTTATTTGGTGTCCAAGCCAGGCCTCTGTGGACCCAGTCCAATTTCATGTGGGTGCCCGTATGGCCTGACCACAATATTTGTTACACAGATAGTAAAGGAAATCAGAGTGACTTGTAAAATTCAGGACTATTTATATTATCATCACGAGTATGCTATGCTTTCTAAATTTTGTATCCCAAATATGTTCCCAACACATGTACCTTCAATAATGGTGGGAACACTTCAATATCGTCCAATAAAAATCAAGTGGCTCAATGCTAGATGTGTTGGAAACCACATTTGGAATACAAATTTGGAAAGCATAGCACTACTCTTTCACTTCATTCCCATTCTCTTTTTACTTCTTATTTTCCCTCCCCATTTTTCTTTATAACTAAATGATGGAAAACGCTTTCTTTTTTTTTTCTTTTTTTTTTTCATTTTCACCACTAAATGCATGAAGAAGAGCCCAAGTCAGATACCAAGTAGTACGACTGAGCATGAAGTATGAATCACATGACTTACCATTAAGAGGAAAGTACATGATGATTCCATGGTCAATGTTCATACACTTACAAGTTTAGTGAATCCTATTGCCCTCCATGAGGACTTGAGCCTTACCTGCACAAATAGCAAATTGGAGCAGGCGTACACCATGCACGTGTTGTACAATTTAATGAATTTATTACAATGTTCTCTTCAGTTTGCACTCTATTTTTCAGTTAATATATCTTGAAAATGTCTCTCAACTTATCAAGTAACCACTTTTTAGAAGAAATTGGACATTCCAAATCTTGGAATTGGTTCATGAATGTAGAAAACATTTATAGAGGCACACACTGGAAGGATCTGTTTATAATCAATCTAGAGTGTTTTAGTTCTACAACTCTAAGTGGCGTTCATCATTCCTTTTCCTTCTCTAAATCCGCAAACCAAACAGAGCCTTAGAGCTGATATAGTGGAATGCTTACCTTTGGAGCACCTGTGAGTCAAATGTTCCCTTATTACTGTCCACTTTGTATGGTGATCAGGCGCGAGGAAGGATAATGATGAAATACGCAGACTTAATTGACGAACACACAGAAGAGTTAGCTGCCTTGGACGCCATTGATGCTGGGAAATTGTTCAGTTGGGGCAAGGCTTTGGACATTCCTGCAGCATCAAGCATTATCCGTTACTATGCAGGTGCAGCAGATAAAATCCACGGAGAAACCTTAAAAATGTCAAGTGAGTATCAAGCATACACATTACGTGAGCCGATAGGTGTTGTTGGACACATCATCCCTTGGAACTTCCCAACCTCGATGTTCCTCATGAAGGTTAGCCCAGCCTTAGCCGCTGGGTGCACCATGCTTGTTAAGCCTGCTGAACAGACACCCCTTTCGGCTCTCTATAATGCTCATTTAGCTAAGCTGGTAAGCTTTCCATTTAAATTTCATGGTTCACCTAAGCAAAATAGATCTCAGACAATGAATGGTGTCAATATGGCAGGAAGTTATCCCATGTGATGGTCCATTTAAATTTCATGGTTCACCTAAGAAAAATAGATCTCAGTCAATGAATGGTGTCAATATGGTGGGAAGTTATCCCATATGACCATCACATCCTGTGATAACAGCCATTGTATCGCTAATTCAATATTAGTACCACGTAGGACCCACGAAATACTCAAATCATGGTGACCGTTACACAGATGTGATAGTCGCATCACATTAAGGAAATTCTCCAATATAGCTGAACAGTGTCTTCATTTTGCTCTCTAATTCTATTAGGCTTATCTGACACTTCATTCCTATTCCCCACCTTTTGATCAGGCTGGTGTCCCCGATGGTGTGATCAACGTGATAACGGGATTTGGATCGACTGCCGGTGCTGCCATTAGCTCTCACATGGACATAGATAAGGTCATTTTTAATTTCTAAACTTGTCCCAATTCTCTGCTTATATTCTATTGTATTTCACCCATCTGTGGTTCTATTATAGGTTAGCTTTACGGGATCCACAGATGTAGGATCTCTCGTGATGCAAGCTGCAGCGAAAAGCAATTTGAAAAGCGTCTCACTTGAGTTGGGAGGCAAGTCACCTCTCATAGTTTTTAAAGACGCAGATGTTGAAAAAGCCACGGATCTTGCTCTCCTTGGCGTTCTGTACAACAAGGCAGAGTGAAATTTTCTGTATTTTTTTCTTTTTTCTTTTAGGCATATGTCAAGTAAGTTATAGCTCAAAAAGCTAATTGTGGTGACTTGTTTCTTGTAGGGTGAAGTTTGTGTAGCGAGTTCTCGTGTTTTTGTTCAGGAAGGAATTTATGATGAATTTATAAAGAAGTTGGAAGAGAAGGCAAAAACTTGGGTGGTTGGAGATCCTTTTGATCCTAATGTTCGTCAAGGACCCCAAGTAAGAACTCTAATTCTGTACATGTGAACACTTTATATATCACTAACAACGCGATTTTCTCTGTTTCGTTCATGGTTTTGGACCTTTTGGTGAGAAAAAGGAAAAGAAAGCAACCAAGAAAATACTTTTCTTTGTTTTAATTAACTAAATATCACATTTACGAAAATAGCAATGAGATATTTTGAGTTTTGTTAGTGACTTCCCTTCCACTTTTCTCGAGTTCCTATTAGTTTCTGGAATATTTGATTCATAATGTTAGTCAAGTGACTCAAGTCCAACCATGAGAAAAAACCAAATAAGGGGAATGGACATGCTCTTCCAAGGGGGGTGCGCTATAGATTTGTTATGAAATGCACATCATATCTGGTGCAGGTCAGTAAGAAGCAGTTTGATAGAATAATGTCATACATTGAGAATGGCAAAAGAGAAGGAGCCAACTTGTTAACTGGTGGCAAGGCTTGTGGAGAGAAGGGCTACTACATCGAGCCGACAATTTTCACAGACGTCTCGGTAAACCATTTTCAACTCAAGATTTCCGTGAATATGGATATTACAAAAAAAAAAAAAGTGCCTAGGTTAGATTTCCTTTACTCATTTTTTTACCTGCAATCCTCAGGATGACATGATAATCGCAAAGGATGAAATTTTTGGTCCGGTTATGTCTGTCATGAAATTCAAGTAAGCCCAATTTTTTTTAGTCTCCTTACTTTCTTAATAATGCTTCAGTGAACTATCAAAATCAAATATTTAGGATGTGCAGAAAGCAACTGAAGGAAATGCTTCTGTGGCATCCTTAAATACAATAATTGTATTCATAATTTGATGAATACTATGAACTGACAATATCATCGTTTGGATACATCTAATTTCAAAACTAATGCTTAAATATCATGAATATTTTTATTCGAGAAAAAAATAGAAATGACCGATAAGAGACTTCTATTTTTCAAAATAGTGATTCATGATGATACAAATTAGTGTTAAAATAAATTGATTGTGCAGAACAGTGTTCATATTCAAGTGTCAATCAAAACAAACCATAAGCAAATGGCTAGCGTGCCATTAAATTCATCTTGTTAACCAATACAGGAAAATTATGACAATGAAACATCTTTTAACCTTTTTACTTGTGAATTGTTCATTTTTACCAAGTCATTTGGAGAGATTGTTTTCCCTATGTAAAATTCGCAGGACCATTGATGAGGCAATAAAGAGAGGTAACGCCACAAAATATGGTCTCGCAGCAGGCATTGTGACGAACGACTTGAACGTGGCCAACACTGTCTCAAGAGCGATCCGAGCTGGTGTCATTTGGATCAATTGTTATTTTGCTTTCAACAATGATTGCCCTTACGGAGGGTACAAGATGAGTGGTTTTGGGAGAGATTTGGGATTGGCAGCCCTTGACAAGTATCTTCAAGTCAAGTCTGTTGTAACTCCCATTTACAACTCTCCTTGGCTGTGAAACCCATGAAGCTTAGACCTCTTATGTATGTTTGGAGAAATATGAGAGGAAAATAAGCCCAGAATGAGGAGTACAAATTTGGCTCAGCTGCGGATAGCTATTTATGTATATTGAAGCCTAATATTAAAATTTCATGTTTCTGATTTAGTTTGATCTTTGGATTTCATTGAAATAAACTACTTTTGAAGAAAATGACAATTTTTGGGTTTTGAAAAGTTCTAAATATTTCATTGAACATAAGAAATAGCTTAAGAACACAAACGCACAGAGACATGTACATACACAAACATATGAAATTATTGTACATGAGTGTGAAAACATGTATAGTGTGTACGTAGTAGACTAGAATCGCATGCGAATTTGGAATCCATGCTTGCATGCACACCTACACTCCATTTGGATTGAGAGAAGTGAAGAGCAGAGACGAGAAAGTCACATTCACATTGAGAGAGTGAGAATTGAAAGGCGTTAAAAGAAGACGAGAACATTTCCTCTTCTTCTTTTTGCAATTTCTCTATGTACACACACAATGTTAGGCACCCATTTGCGAACCGTTCTACTAGATAAGCTCTCGCAAGATTGATCAACCATTCGCATATATTTAACCATAACCATTTGGCAAAGATACAATCATACTCCATTTGCACAAACTGCCCCCAAATTTCTTAGAAACCTAAAATTAAGCTGCACGAAACAGACCCTTGTTGTGATCAATACCTCAATCCGTTTGATGTTCATAAATTCTTTTCAACACGTCAATACAACACCCAAATTAGGGAGGGAGAATGTTTAGTAATTGTGTCTCAAAATATAGTGAACCAACAACAAAACTCATTTTCCAGCAAAAAACAAAAAAAAAAAAACAAAACTCATGTTTAAGTTTATCAGAATTTTTTATTTTATATATATATATATATATTATCATTTCATTTGGTGAATTTGAGTTTTAACTGGATCAGCAAATCTAGAATAAAAGTAAACGTGAACCAAATTTAAGAAAAAATGTATCAAAATGAGAGTTCTCAATATATATATATATATATATATACAAAAGAAAAAACAGAGACGGAATTTTGATCCATACACTTTTCACTCAAGAGGCTTATATTGGTTATCACCAAAAACATCTACAACACCCACCATTCCAAAAACCAGAACATACAAAAAAGGCCCCAATTCAGTAATTACATATCTATCATCTATACACACCCACATACATATACATATTTATATATTTTTTGATTTTTTGATTTTTTTATTTATCTTATACATCATCACTTGTGTGTCTTTCCTCTTAGCTTCACACCAAGGACCCTTTCCATTTTCGCCAACACGGCCTGGTTGGGAACGGCTTTCCCATTCTCGTACTCCTGAACCACCTGAGACCTCTCGTTGATCTGCTTCGCCAGCTCAGCCTGGCTCATCTTCTTCTCGATCCTCGCCTTCTGTATCGCCTGCCTCACCTCCGCCGGGACCCGGTCCAGCGCCGCCGGCTCGGCCGCCTCATCCAGCTTCCTAGCGCTCACGGCCGCTGCCGCCGATTTCTTGTTCGAGCCGGCGTCGAATTTCTTCACGGTCTGGATCTGGACCCCGGCTCGGATCGCGGCGTTCACAGCCTTCGGGTCGCGGAGGTCTTGGGCCTTGGGCTTGAATTTGTTGAGCACCACGGGCTCCCAGTCCTGAGTCACGGTTCCTGTGTATCTGCTCGGCATGGTCGCCAAATTACTGTTGTTTAGAGAGAGAGAGAGAGAGAGAGAGAGTATGTGCGATGGCGCTACAGAATGATCGATGGGGGGTTTATATATAGAGGTTGAGAATCTGGAAAGTTCTTTCAGATTTATCATTTATATATGCATTTGCTTCTCTCTCGAAGGCTCCTGACGCTGTGTCTGTAAATTTGTTTGTTGCGCAAGGAGGACGGTATCTGTGATGAGGTGTCAATTAATTATTGGTGCAAGACTGCAAGTACAATGCCACGTCGGTTTAAAAATACTAACAAACTTAAAAAGTGACTTGGCTCCCACGAAATTTGACCAGAGCATGTTTGGCACACAGCTTATTTTTGGCGATTGTGAATTTGCGATTGCTTTTATCACAATAGATTGTAGCGAGAATAGATATGATAGCTGTAAACCACTTCCATTGTAGTCGGATGACAAGGTATTTGGGTATTATATTCAGAGGTTTTGTGTTCGAATCTCAAGTGAGTGGCCACAGTTGATTCACCTGGATGCCCTAACCTCATGGGATTAGTCAAAGTGCACGCAAGTATTTTGGTGTGTAAATACAAAAGTGGTTTTAATGTCCAAAAGACAATCATACCCTTCTATATTGAGAGTATTAAATTATTAGTGTCTACACAGTTTAGTTTAGTTTGATATTTACCATCTAATTAATTGCTATTAAACAATTAAATTAGTTACATAAGTAAATAAGTAAATATAATTATATATTAATTGATTGTGTAATTAAAGTTTTGAATACATTAATTAAGTGTTATTATATCCTATTTAATTCAGTTTGATTAATAAGTTTTATTAATTGTTATTCTATTTCTATCCTATTTAGTACGGAGTATTTAGTTTCCATTGAAGTGAGAGGGGCAGCTCATGCGCTGAGTTAGTTCATAAATTTGGGTCGGCAAAACTTGTATTATGGCAAGGATAGAGATGTAATTGTTCAAAAAGTTTAAAGGATACTTGTCATTGGGTAGTGTGCTAACATTTCCCTTTTGGCAGCAATTTTCTAAAGTTGGGTGTAGGGGTAGGCAAATAGTTCGGTTAACAGAAAATCGAACCAAATCAAACTAAACTATATTTCATATTTTAGTTCGGTTATTTCAGTTAAAAATTTCTATCGGTTTTTGATAGACTATAGGCAAACCAAACCTAATCGAAAAATTAGATTTTATTTTATTTTTATTTTCTATATTATTAATATACTTTGTATATAAGTATATATAATAAAAATATATGTATTTTACAATTAAAAACAAATATTTTTTGCAATATGAAAGAAGAAGAAAAAAAAAACATAAAAATTTTGTGAAAATGGGGGGAAAAAACAAAAACAAAAACAAAAACAAATTTTTTTTTTTACAATTTGGTTAACCGAATTGTCAAACCGAGTCGGACTGAGATTTCAGGAAATAATCGAATTATATTTCAGATCAATTTCAATTCGTTAGTTCCCAAACCGAACCGATCGAATGCATACCCCTAGTTGGGTGACCCCATCTTGTCCATATCCCCGCAAAAAATACAGATAGCAATGCGTTTGCAATTGGACATTTCACTCGATCCCAAACATATCTAATCAGCTTTATCCAAAAGCTGTTGTAACACCACGTCAAAAATCCTCTAATCAAATTGTGAGACTCCACCACCAAGACATACAATGAACTTGTGAACTTTATTTGGGTTTCTCGTGAAGAAGAAAAACTATTAGAGCATCCACGGGTGAGCTATTAGTGTAGGATAACTTAGCTTAAAAATGTTAATAATGGAGACCACACGGAACACATTGTGCGGTATGAAACTCCCATTTAAGGGTGAACAAAATAACTTGTGGACCAAACCGACCAATTTGGTCGATTTTTTGAAAACCACTCAGCTAAAAATTGAACCGGATTGGCCGAAAATGGACAAATCGACCACTTCGGTTGGTTTTTAAAACATTGAAAATTTGAGGAAAAAATAAAATATAATTCGACCAATGCACATCCCTACTCTCACGGGCACATTGTGTGCCATTTAAAAATAGCTGTTGTATATGGAAATAGCCGTTGGGATTTGGGAATACATTGGGAATTATACCCATAGGGCTCACACGACAATTGGATATAGCCGTATGGCATCACACGGGACACACTATGCTAACTAGCTGTCGCGTGATGCTCACATGGTACTCCACTTACCATTTGAATTCTACATGGCTCTCTCCATGTCTTTTCACTAACTACACCACTACAAATGCCATCGAACCTATACCACAACTTAAGCAAAATTTATGTAAAGTTTTGATTGCCCACTGTAGATGCTCTTAGAAATAGATAATTGTGATCACCAATACAAACTTAGTTTGATTTGGCTTTAATATGTGAAGGATAAACTACAGAAGCACCCTTTCAACGGTGACACTTTTTGACTTAATAGTCTCAAATTATTTAGGTATGTTTTTAACAAGAGTTAATTAGTAATAAATCCAATCTACTCTAAGCTTGTTATAATTGATCCAACCCATACAACATTTTAATGATAGGTCCATATGTTTATTTAGTGACCAAACTACCCCTATGACTCATCAAAAGAATCATTCCCATTTAAACTCACCCAAAATCAAGGGTTTTTAAATTTTAAACACTAAATATAGATAATATATATATATATATATATATATTTCATCTTCTCCAACGTTTCATACTCTCCCTCTCTCTAAAAAAATGTACTACATATCAATTGATTGTCCACCTCCTTTCGAGAACATATAGGGTTCTATATTCAATTGCAAGCTAAAAACTTCCTAGGCATCCAAAAACGTGACGATGAGGTTCCGGCCATACGGCTCCAATGAGTAACGACAATGGGGAAAAAATGTGAGAATTTTTTTTTCAATCGTGTGAAATTTTGGTACTACATGTTGATGTATGATTTTAACGGATCAATCATTGTGGGATTGAAGACAAGATTTGGGAAAAAATTAGTTTTTGCGTGTGACTGCAGTTTGGAATTTAGCACTCACTATTGCATGTTTGGAAATTTTGTAAAATTTCACAAGAACTTTCGGTGGTGTAAAAATTCTCCAACAATAATTGACTTTGATGGATCGTTCATTCCGTAGTGCAAAATTTAACACTGCAAACGTATTAAATTTCACACTATTGCTCTTTTGCAGCATGGCTTTGATGAAGACCAAAAAAGAAGCAGCTATCTTGGAGAAGATCACCAACACAGATTTGTCAACTTTTTTCGGCAGAGCCTTGTTTTTACTTTTCTCTATTGGATGTGTTGGAGGCTTTCACAACCTTCGCAGGGATGTGATAGCTTCATAGTGGTGCTTTTGAAATGGAATTATCTGCTATAGTTTCATTGTGGGATTGATGGTTTTTTCTTTTATTTAAAATTGTTTGCCTTTGTATTGGTTTTATTTTTGAATGTGTATGGGGTGGATTAGCATGGTCCTGTTGGATGCATGCAAGGTGTTTTGTCGAATAGTTTGTCTTGTGCTCTTAACTGGATATTTGAGAATGGCTCTTGGGTTAATTTGTTCTTAATCTTTCTGTTTTAGAGAAACAAATCTGATTTGTGGCAGTATGTAAAACATTTTTGATCTTAGTAGGGTTTTCGTAGTATCAATTTGAAATTTCATACTAGTCGCAGTGAAAAATTTAACCTAACATTATTCAGCAGTGTGAAATTTCACACTACTCCCAGTGAAAAATTCGTTCATTTATTCCAATTAAGTTGATATCTTTTCCTCGATCTATTGTTATCTCCTTCAATCTTAAAACTCTCACAAATGCAGTATAATACATACTGTCATGAATGATTATTGGTAGAACAGAAAACTCATGGATGAATGATTATTGTTAGAACAGAAAACCCATGGATGGCATTAGCAAGATGTGACAAACCCATAATGTAGATACGTAAAATCCTAGGATTTTATTTTCGTTTATTAGATATCCAAAAATAAAGGGATAGGAGATCAGATTTTTCAACAATTTTTTTTTCAAAACCTAACGTGATTTATGGCACAAACAAAAAAAAACGGAAATCACTATAATTATGGGATATTAATTCAAAATGAGATATTAGCAAGTCAAAATCCTACCATAACTAACAGAATTAATGTGTATATATGGCAAGTCAAAATCGGATTTAATGAAAGCAGTGAAATTTTGCAGTGTAAAATTTCACTAATAAAACCTGTTGCAGTGTAAAATTTCATACTAATAAACCAGTTACAGTATAACAATGAACTATTTGCAGTGTAAAATTCAATACCCGCAGAAAGACTCATTTATGATGTGATATCTAGATTGAATATCCAATACACTGTGAATTAGAAATGGTGAAACAAATTTTTTTTTTCAAAACCTAACGTGATTTATGGCACAAACAAAAAAACGGAAATCACTATAATTATGGGATATTAATTCAAAATGAGATATTAGCAAGTCAAAATCCTACCATTACTAACAGAATTAATGTGTATATATGGCAAGTCAAAATTGGATTTAATGAAAGCCGTGAAATTTTGCAATGTACAATTTCAATAATAAACCGGTTGCAGTGTAAAATTTCACACTAATAAACCAGTTACAATATAAAAATGATCTATTTGCAGTGTAAAATTCAATACCCGCTGAAAGACTCGTTTATGATGTGATATCTAGATTGAATATGCAATACACTGTGAATTAGAAATGGTGAAATTCGTTTGTAACCGTTTTGTAAAGTAATATCCTACAATATTAGAATAAAATTTCTTTATATATTGTAACCAATATCAATTGGGATTTGATAAGATTTGGTCAAATTTGGTAACTGATTCAATTAAATCTGAATTAAATATATGTATATATATACGGTTTTGTATATATAGGTTAGGGGTAGAAAAGACATCTAATAATTCTATAATAGGAAAATTTGGACTAATCTCTAACAACATTTATAATTATAGGGTCTATCATTGGGAAGTACCAATTGGTGGGTCTATTACAACAAACATAGATAGAATGGGATTTTTCACTAAATTTTTCTTTTAACAAATACTCCAAATTTAGTAAAATGTCCCTAATATTAGAGTAATTAAGTTTAAAGGCCAACCCCCCCCCCCCCCCCCCCCCCCCCCAAAAAAAAATATATATATATATATATATTGTTGGTCAACCCCCGTGTTTAAAAAGGAGTAATTCTTTGGGTACAAAAGAACCTCACAAAAATAAGATACATAAAATCACGTGTCTATCTCTCATGGTGGGATCCACTAACATTTTGGGGTCCACATAGGAGAGAGATAGACACATAAAGCATATAGATTGTTTTTGTGAGATTTTTTTGTGTCCAAAGAGTTACTCTTTAAAAGTGATGTAAAATTTCACATATAGTTCATTTTTTTACAAAAGATATGTGAATTTACATAACTTTCATAACACGCAGACTTTTCAGTAAAATGAAAAATAGGTTAGACATAATACTAATGTAATACCCCGTATTTTCAATAAATATTTAATGCAGAGAGATTCTATATACTTCATTTGACCATTCAAGAAATTTCATATTCGATCGATCGAATCTAGTTCGAGCGATCGAGACCCTTCAGTTCAAGCGATCGAACCCTTTTCGAGCGATCGAAACCCTACCGACATAAATTTAATACGTGGTCCCCACTTCAATCGATCAAACTTTTTTTCAATCGATCTAACTGACCGATCTGAGTTCGATCGATCGGGCATCCTTCGATCGATCGAGAATAGAAATATCAGAATACCAGTTTTGCGCAAATGCTGCCACCTGCACCCCATCCTCTCCTATATATACACTGCATTCGTGTATGTTATGTGTTTGCTGAACCTTGTGCTTAAGAGAGAGTTGAGAGTGTGTATGCTTGGGTATATATTATACACATACATCCATATCTATATATATATATACACACACCACATATATATATATACTCAGCAGAGAAGAAGAAGAAGAAGAAGAAGAAGAAGAAGAACAAGAGGGAAGGAGACAGAGAGAGACAGAGACAAGGCAGAGGAGAAAGAGAGGCCGCCATTAAAGCTTCGGAGCTAAAGCTTACCCAAACGCACCTTAACGACTTTTTGTGAGTTCCAAACTCACTCGGTAACTTAGTTATGATGTTTTACATATTCTGGGCGTATTAATTATAACCCAAACACCCCCTAACACATTCTGCACGTTCACTGGCAGAATCTGGGGAAGACGAAGTTCGACCGATCGAACTGAGTTCAATCGATCGAACATCACTAAGTCTCAATCGATCGAAATGACTTCAATCGATCGAGATCACCTTCACTTCGATCGATCGAGAAGACTTCAATCGATCGAACATTTTTCTTCGAGCGATCGAGATGACCTCAATCGATCGAACCTGAGCAGAACATGAATGTTTTTCTTTCAGTTTATAATTCATAATGCGTAGTTGTTTAATTGTTATTTCATGTTCCTATTATGCGATATTATGGATAACGGAGGTAATGGGATACGATAACGAGATTGAGATAACATGGTGAGTAACGTAGTCGGGTTCGAAATGCTAGTAATAGTACGACGCGATAACGAGTAAGTTTGAGATGATAATATTGGGTAGTATTGGATAAGTGAGAAATGAGTCAGTAAGAGGATTTGTATGTTAAGGTTGTGTGAGTCGAGCTGATGATTCGCTCAGGTTAAATCCGATAAGTGTATGTCAAGGATTTGATCAGGATCGTGAGAATTATGGGTGCACAGTACTCGCAAGAGTTCTTAAAAGCGGTGAACAGTAAGAGTTCTTAAAAGCGGTGAACAAGAGTAGATGTGGCACGCCCATGATTTGAATTACCAGAGCTGTGTATGTATCGTACTCGCAAGCGTTCTTAAAAGCGGTGAACAGTAAGAGTTCTTAAAAGCGGTGAACAAGAGTATGGGTATATCCATGGACCAGTCGTTATATGAGAACGATGTATGGGTGCTCGCAAGAGTTCTTAAAAGCGGTATAGCGGTGAACAAGAGCACTGGTATGTTGTGCTGATATAATCAGTTCGAGATAGTCAGTTGGGTATTGTGGAATCAGTCTTAGAATGGGAGTCGATAATAATCGATTAATGATATGTCTGAATAAACGAGTAAGGGATATATTTAGTATCACTATCATATATCGTTCATAATGGTAATTATGTCATTTCTATGAGACTGTGTTAGTTAGTGCTCACTCAGCTTTCAACAAGCTGACGGCCTTTATTGCCTGGACATTCCCCGTCCAGACTACCCTGTCCTTTACAATGCAGATGACGGAACTCATGGCGATAACGATTACCCTGAAGGGAGTTACGTAGAGAATGGCCCCACTGATGCCAGTTATGCTGACGCCTATCCGTACGCTAGCTGAAGACCTGAAGATAGATAGTAGTTATATTACTACTTTTCCTTTTACTGTTGTACTTTGTAGTTAACGGGTACTTGGGCATATGTTGTCTCCAGACCTGTTGTGATCCTGTGGACCGTACTCTGATGTTTGTAATAGATAGAACCGTGTTTATATTTCAGTTGTTTTACTGTTCCTGTTTGGACTAGTACTGTGTGGTGTGGATGTTAGTGACTTTCACTTGTCATTCCCTATGGACCCATAAAGGAAATTTATTTTTCTCTATTTATGCTACTCCGGGGCGTGACAGGGTTTTTTGGTATCAGAGCACCTGGTTATATTACGGTTAGGTTCTGATATTGTCGTTCACTGATGGATTCCACACCATCTGGTTCTAGTATTTAAGATTTTCTTGAGATGAGATATGAGTATAAGATAAGTTCGTCTTTCTGACGATAGATAGTTTTCCTTTGCAGGATAGCATGGATCCAGAGTTTCATCAGTTTGTTACAGATGCTTATGGAGGACACGTGATCCATGGGGATACCGTGGAGCCAGCTGACCCAGAGTTTTATCGAGAGGGTGTGTGCCAGATAGCTAGTAGACATTTGGAGGAGGACATGTGGAGAGCACTTTATGTGACAGAGAGGACTCACCCGACGCAGATGCGTATGGATGCTTACCATACTGCGAGGATTGGTAGAGACATTTGCCAGGAGATACTACGGTTAGTTCAGAGTAAGCCCGAGATGGATGAGATTGAGTTGAGAGCTATTGTAGCCGGTCCACCAGAGCCTGTAGTTGCACCAGTGCCAGCAACACCACCACCATCGCCGGTACCCGATGTACCAGTTCCAGAGCCTGAGCCGATCCAGGAGGATGAGGACCTTGAGCATGCCGATGAGGACATGGACGAGGACGGAGAGGAGGAGCCGATAGACGACGAGGATCCAGTAGAGGATGAGCATGCAGACGATGCAGATGATGATGAGCCAGAGGATGACCCCGAGGAGCCAGAGTTCGAGCCAGAGGATCCAGTACCAGACCCAGAGGCTGTTGAGGCAGACATAGTAGTAGATGAGGATGCGCCCGATGAGGAGATAGTTGTGCCAGAGGCACCAGTTGTGCTTCAGATACCAGCTGGACCCATTATGCATATGGCAGCTATGGCCGATATGGCAGTAGGATGGATAGCTCAGATGGTCGCACAACCAGCAGATTTTGTTATGGGAGAGGCAGCCATAGCGGGAGCTCTTGATATAGCAGATGGATTCGCCGCAGTAGCAGTCGATGTCGCCAACCAGGCAATAGCAGACGGTATAGAGGATGATGATGCAGAGATAGTAGAGGATTGGGATATAGGAGTTGTAGTCGGAGATCTTGTTGCACCAGTTAAGGATGACCCACTCGAGGAGATGGAGATTGATTCAGAGGACGAGGCACCACCAGCAGGATCAGACGCTGACGACGTTTGAGTCAGGACCTGCAGGGTTTAGTTTTTGTTAGTTTTATCAGGACATGTTGTCCACTAGATTTTTGGGAGCTTGAGAGATAGCTATTTGACCATAGCTTTGTATAGACAGTAGTAGTTGACCTTAGTACTGTTTTAGCCTTGTCCCACGTGGTACATGGTATGGTTACTGTGTACTCCATGGTACATCTTTTGATATCTATATATATACGAGCAGTACTTTTGATATTGATGGTTGGTTGTTTGATGTGTTGTTTTGTAGAACTGTTAGTTCTTGTTGCTTTTCGTTCTATCTTGGTTTCGTTTCTACGAGAAGACTTTCAGCTGATCAATATGTCTCTTGTAGGCAATACTCGTTATCATCATGGTAGGACCCTTGAGAAATCACCAAGCACGTAATGGAGCACCTATTCCGGAAGGGATGGATCCGACGGGAATTTTCGAAGCTTTCATGCAGAGGATGGAGCATGTGGGGGATACTTATAATCATTCCACCCACCAGAGACCTTTTGCACCCCCGCCACCAAGACAGACTGGAGATAAGTTGTTAGCAAATTTTCGTGGGTTACGTCCAGAGAAGTTCGATGGACTAACAAAACCATGGAAAGCGGAACAATGGATAAGAGAAATGGAGTTGATATTTGAAGCACTGGAATGCAGCGAACAAGAGAAGCGTCGCCTTGCTACTTTTCAGCTCACTTATGCCGCCGCAGATTGGTGGGAAGCCGAGCGAGCCACTATTGGGATCGATGCTGCTAAAGCTATGCCATGGGAGACATTCAAAGGACGATTTTTGGAGAAGTATTTCCCAGAGGATGAGAGAGATCAACAGGAAAGGAACTTTCTCAATTTGGTACAAGGAGGATGGAATGTCAGGGAATATACAACACAGTTTGAGCGTCTATCCAGATTTGCTCAGCATATGATAGACACGCCACAGAAGAAGGTGAAGAGATTTCACCAAGGATTGAATCCCCATCTCAGACATATGATGGTTGGTCATCTGAATCAATCATTCGAAGAGATTGTCAGATTTGCTGCAGGATTAGAGAAGGATGCTTGTCCAGCACAACAACCACAGATGAATCGATCACAGTCATCTAGAAGTTTTCAACAGAGGAATTTCCAAAACCAACCGCAAAGGAATACCCAAGGTTGGAGACCACAGGGGAATTTTCAAGGGAATAAGAGAACCTGGGAAGGAACCAGAAAGCCACAACAGGGCTATACTCGACCCCAGCAATATCGCCAGCAAGGATCACAGCCGCAGGCACTACTGACAGCGCCGCCAAGTAATAGTGGAGGATGTTTTAATTGCGGAAAGCCAGGGCACGTTGCCAGATTCTGTACAGCCCCTAGAGTTAATCGCAGAATGGATATTGTCTGTCGGAATTGCAACAAGCCAGGACATCTAAGTAAGGATTGTCGTGCACCACAAGGAGGATATTATGGAGCATCAATTCAAGGGATACAAGGACCTCCAGATCAGACAAGGATAAATGCTATCATTCCAAGAGAAGCAGGCTTTAACGCTGATGAGCAGCAACATTTGGAAGGTACGCTTGTACTCTTTCATAGTCCAGTTAAAGCTTTATTTGATACTAGGAGCCGCACGTTCATTTATTGCTGTTACGATTGTGCGTCAATTGGGTTTAGAACCCCAGACACTTGAGTCAACACTGAATGTTGTGTCACCTTTGGGAGTGACTGTTAAGTTGAGTAAAGTGTGTAAAGATTGCCCATTGACTTTGGGAGATAGGAATCTTCCAGCAGACTTGGTAGTTCTGTCAATGTCAGGATTTGATGTTATCCTAGGGATGGATTGGTTAACTAAGTATGGTGCCAATTTGGATTGCCCTACTAAGACGATTGTATTTCCGAGACAAGGAAGGCCGACGATTAGATTTCAGTGTCAGCCGACGAGCGATATGTTTCTTACGAGTAGTTTGGCTACGATTGGGAGTACAAGTACAGAGCTCACGATGGATCAGATTCCTAGTGTGCAAGACTTTCAAGATGTATTTCAGGATATTAAAGGACTTCCACCGAAAAGAGAAATAGACTTCTGTGTGGAATTAGTACCTGGTACATTGCCTATTTCTAAGACTCCGTATAGGATGGCACCAACTGAGATGTTAGAACTAAAGAAGCAAGTTCAGGAACTTGAAGACTTAGGTTTCGTTCGCCCGAGTACGTCACCTTGGGGAGCACCAGTTCTGTTTGTAAAGAAGAAGGACGGAACACTTCGACTCTGTATAGACTACAGGGAGTTGAACAAGGTTACGATCAAGAATAGATATCCACTACCTCGGATAGATGACCTATTCGACCAGTTACAAGGATCTAGGATCTTTTCCAAGATCGATTTACGTTCCGGATATCACCAATTGTTAGTTCGACCAGAGGATGTATTGAAGACTGCATTCAGGACAAGATACGGGCATTACGAGTTTCTAGTTATGCCTTTTGGATTGACGAATGCGCCAGCGGTATTTATGGATTTAATGAATAGAGTATTCAGACCATATCTGGATCAATTCATTATAGTGTTCATCGATGATATACTAATCTACTCAAAGACGGAAGAAGATCACGAGGAGCATTTACAGATTGCCTTGCAGACACTTCGAGATAGCAAGTTGTATGCAAAATACAGCAAGTGTGAGTTTTGGCTACGGGAAGTCAAATTCTTGGGACATGTTATAACTCAGGACGGTATTTCTGTGGACTCATCTAAGATTGATGCAGTCTTAAGCTGGAATAGACCGACCAATGCAACAGAGGTCAGAAGTTTTCTTGGATTAGCAGGATATTACAGAAGATTCGTAGAAGGATTTTCCAAGGTAGCAGGACCTTTGACAAATTTAACAAGGAAGGAGACGAAGTATGAATGGACGGACAAGCATGAGGGTGCATTTCAGGAGTTAAAAGAGAAATTGACTTCTGCACCGGTACTTGCGATACCTAAGAGTGGAGAAAGATATGTGATCTACAGTGACGCATCGCACCAGGGATTGGGTTGTGTACTGATGCAAGACGGGAATGTTATCGCATATGGATCAAGACAATTGAAGGTACACGAGAAGAATTATCCGACGCATGACCTGGAATTGGCAGCAATAGTGTTTGCCTTAAAGATTTGGAGACACTATCTCTATGGAGAAAAGTTTGATCTGTTTTCCGATCATAAGAGCTTGAAATATTTGTTCTCTCAAAAGGAGTTGAACATGCGACAACGGAGATGGATGGAGTTACTCAAGGACTATGACTTTTCATTGCAATACCATCCAGGTAAAGCAAATGTCGTAGCAGATGCTTTGAGCTGTAAACCTCGATTAGTGATCGCTGCATTGCTAATTCGGGAATGGAGAGCATTGGAAGTGTTAGCTGAATTCGAACTTCAGCCAGTGGTACCAATGGAAAGACAACATTTTGGATGTCTGATGGTACAACCAACTTTGATCAGCCGTATCATAGAAGCTCAACAGACAGCAGAGGATTTGAAGTTATGGTTCACCAAGATGACAGCAAAAGAACCTGATATCTGGAGTGTTAGTACAGATGGAGCTTTACGATGTAAAGGTAGACTCTGTGTACCTGACAAAGAAAATCTCCGGAAGGACATATTGGATGAAGCTCATAAATCACGGATGACGATTCATCCAGGAAGTACAAAGATGTACAAGGATTTGAAGAGAAATTTTTGGTGGGAAGGAATGAAGCGAGAAGTGGCTGAATATGTTTCTCAGTGTCTTACTTGTAAACAAGTAAAGGCAGAACATCAGAAACCACCTTGACTTCTACAGCCGTTACCAATTCCTCAATGGAAATGGGAACACATCACCATGGATTTTGTGGTAGGATTACCAAAATCGCAGCAGAATCATGACGCTATTTGGGTAATCGTGGATCGACTTACGAAGACAGCACATTTTATCGCCTACAGTATGACGTATCCAGTGGAACGATTGAGCCGAATGTATCTGCAACACATAGTACAGTTACACGGAGTACATGTTTCTATTGTATCAGATCGAGATTCGCGCTTTACTGCAGAATTTTGGAAGAGTCTCCAGACAGCGATGGGAACAACATTGAACTTGAGTTCAGCTTTTCATCCACAGACCGATGGACAGACGGAGAGAGTTAATCAAGTAATGGAGGACATGTTACGTGCTTGTGTCATTGATTTTGAGAATTCTTGGGAGACACACTTACCTTTGATAGAATTCGCTTACAACAACAGTTATCATTCGAGTATAGGAATGGCGCCGTTTGAAGCTTTGTACGGAAGACCTTGCCGATCACCGTTATGTTGGACTGAAGTCGGAGATACTCAACTTCTTGGGCCAGAAATGATACGAGAAACCAATGAGAAGATTCAGATTGTACGTGAGAAGATGAAGACAGCTCAGACCCGACACAAAAGTTATGCTGACAAGCGACGCAAAGATTTAGAGTTTGCCGTTGGAGATCATGTGCTACTCAAGGTTTCACCTGTACGAGGCATCGTCAGATTTGGTCAGAAGAGAGGCAAATTATCGCCACGATTCATCGGACCGTTCGAGATTCTAGAGCGTGTTGGAAAAGTTGCTTATCGCCTAGCATTGCCCCCAAAGATGTCAGGAGTGCACAACGTTTTCCACATCAGTATGCTGAGGAAATATGTTCATAACCCAGCGCACGAGATCAACTTTGAGGATATTGAAGTCAACGACAATGTTACGTTCAACGAAGGACCAATTCGCATTTTAGATCATGGAGTCAAGAAGCTCAGGAATAAGGAGATTCCATTAGTCAAGATTCAGTGGAAGCATCATGATGAAGGAGAAGCTTCATGGGAACTAGAGTCAGAGATGCGTGAGAAGTTTCCGTTTTTGTTTTAACCTTGTATGTTTCTGATTTCGAGGACGAAATCTTTTGTTGGGTGGTGGATGATGTAATACCCCGTATTTTCAATAAATATTTAATGCAGAGAGATTCTATATACTTCATTTGACCATTCAAGAAATTTCATATTCGATCGATCGAATCTAGTTCGAGCGATCGAGACCCTTCAGTTCAAGCGATCGAACCCTTTTCGAGCGATCGAAACCCTACCGACATAAATTTAATACGTGGTCCCCACTTCAATCGATCAAACTTTTTTTCAATCGATCTAACTGACCGATCTGAGTTCGATCGATCGGGCATCCTTTGATCGATCGAGAATAGAAATATCAGAATACCAGTTTTGCGCAAATGCTGCCACCTGCACCCCATCCTCTCCTATATATACACTGCATTCGTGTATGTTATGTGTTTGCTGAACCTTGTGCTTAAGAGAGAGTTGAGAGTGTGTATGCTTGGGTATATATTATACACATACATCCATATCTATATATATATACACACACCACATATATATATATACTCAGCAGAGAAGAAAAAGAAGAAGAAGAAGAAGAAGAAGAACAAGAGGGAAGGAGACAGAGAGAGACAGAGACAAGGCAGAGGAGAAAGAGAGGCCGCTATTAAAGCTTCGGAGCTAAAGCTTACCCAAACGCACCTTAACGACTTTTTGTGAGTTCCAAACTCACTCGGTAACTTAGTTATGATGTTTTACATATTCTGGGCGTATTAATTATAACCCAAACACCCCCTAACACATTCTGCACGTTCACTGGCAGAATCTGGGGAAGACGAAGTTCGACCGATCGAACTGAGTTCAATCGATCGAACATCACTAAGTCTCAATCGATCGAAATGACTTCAATCGATCGAGATCACCTTCACTTCGATCGATCGAGAAGACTTCAATCGATCGAACATTTTTCTTCGAGCGATCGAGATGACCTCAATCGATCGAACCTGAGCAGAACATGAATGTTTTTCTTTCAGTTTATAATTCATAATGCGTAGTTGTTTAATTGTTATTTCATGTTCCTATTATGCGATATTATGGATAACGGAGGTAATGGGATACGATAACGAGATTGAGATAACATGGTGAGTAACGTAGTCGGGTTCGAAATGCTAGTAATAGTACGACGCGATAACGAGTAAGTTTGAGATGATAATATTGGGTAGTATTGGATAAGTGAGAAATGAGTCAGTAAGAGGATTTGTATGTTAAGGTTGTGTGAGTCGAGCTGATGATTCGCTCAGGTTAAATCCGATAAGTGTATGTCAAGGATTTGATCAGGATCGTGAGAATTATGGGTGCACAGTACTCGCAAGAGTTCTTAAAAGCGGTGAACAGTAAGAGTTCTTAAAAGCGGTGAACAAGAGTAGATGTGGCACGCCCATGATTTGAATTACCAGAGCTGTGTATGTATCGTACTCGCAAGCGTTCTTAAAAGCGGTGAACAGTAAGAGTTCTTAAAAGCGGTGAACAAGAGTATGGGTATATCCATGGACCAGTCGTTATATGAGAACGATGTATGGGTGCTCGCAAGAGTTCTTAAAAGCGGTATAGCGGTGAACAAGAGCACTGGTATGTTGTGCTGATATAATCAGTTCGAGATAGTCAGTTGGGTATTGTGGAATCAGTCTTAGAATGGGAGTCGATAATAATCGATTAATGATATGTCTGAATAAACGAGTAAGGGATATATTTAGTATCACTATCATATATCGTTCATAATGGTAATTATGTCATTTCTATGAGACTGTGTTAGTTAGTGCTCACTCAGCTTTCAACAAGCTGACGGCCTTTATTGCCTGGACATTCCCCGTCCAGACTACCCTGTCCTTTACAATGCAGATGACGGAACTCATGGCGATAACGATTACCCTGAAGGGAGTTACGTAGAGAATGGCCCCACTGATGCCAGTTATGCTGACGCCTATCCGTACGCTAGTTGAAGACCTGAAGATAGATAGTAGTTATATTACTACTTTTCCTTTTACTGTTGTACTTTGTAGTTAACGGGTACTTGGGCATATGTTGTCTCCAGACCTGTTGTGATCCTGTGGACCGTACTCTGATGTTTGTAATAGATAGAACCGTGTTTATATTTCAGTTGTTTTACTGTTCCTGTTTGGACTAGTACTGTGTGGTGTGGATGTTAGTGACTTTCACTTGTCATTCCCTATGGACCCATAAAGGAAATTTATTTTTCTCTATTTATGCTACTCCGGGGCGTGACAACTAAAATAGTCGATTTTAGATGACTTTTGACTAAAATTTCCTTTTAACAAGTGTATACCTTTTGATAAGCTAATACCCAATTGTTTGAGCTTGGCTCATTCAATAAATGAGTATGAAATTTAACGCTAAACTTGACTTGTTTATTAAATAAATTGAGTCGAGCCAAGATTTTATCGAATATGCGCATGGCGACTTATTGAGCAACTATGTACAACAGTACATGCACTTATAGGGGGAGCCGACATGTATGCTTGAGCTTGACTTGTTTATTAAACAAGCCTGAAATCCAAGCTTTGATTTTGACTTATTTATTAAATGAGCTTGAAATTCTATAAAACTAGTAGTTTTACAGTAGAGATGTAAATACATAAATATACATCGATCAGTATACAAGTCATTTATCAAGCCTATTCATCAGCTTTTTCACAAACCTACTTGTGAGACTTATTTAAACGTGGTCACGAACTCTATCGAGATCAGTTCACGTGTGTTTGAACTTGGCTCGTTTATTATACGACTCTAAAATCTAGGCTTTGAAATTGACTTGTTTATTAAACAAGCTGATCTAGACTTGAGCTTGACTTATTTATTAAACGAGTCGAGCCGAGTCGAGTCTTTATTCGTGATAGCTATTGAGTTTTTTTGTCTATTTTTTCCATCCAAAAGGATAAACGAAACGGTCCAAAAAGTAGTTGGATAACAAGTATGGAGTGTGTGCTTCTCAAAATGATCTCTATATTTGATCAATTCGATCTACAACGTATTAACCAAACACTCAAACCATAATAAGCAGTTCTACTTTAAACAGTTGTACCATTCACGATTAAAATTTCATAAGCATAAGCACAAACAAGCAGGCTCTAAGAGCCCGTCATTATTGCTTAATTATTTGTCAATTTTAGGCAGTTTTGGACCTTTTGGTGGCCCAAATAGCTTTTTGATATATTTGTTTCAGCGAAAAAAAAAATCTAGTCTAAAAAGCAGTCTCTAAACCAAAAGCAAGTAAGAGGTGCTTTTCAATATTACCTATATGTTTGATCAATTCCACATATATCAACTAAACTCTAATCACAACCCTATGGTCAGGCTCTTAAGTGGACAGGGTAGAGTGAACATATCCAGTGAACATTTTTTTTAGCCTAAACATGTTCACTGGATATGTTCACTCAACCTTATTCACTTAAGAGTCTCGCCGTACAACTCTAACCCCTTGGACGAGAAATTATTCAGTGAGCTCGTCACGCCACGCCAGCATGCTGACGTGATGTGACCATTTAATCCCAACCATTCACTTGCCCCCTCCTTTTAGGCGGATCATAATAAGTGGTAATCAGATTTAAAATTTGAAATTCTACTAACCACTTGTCATAATCTACATAGAAAGAAGGAACAAGTGAGTGGTTAGGATTGAATGATCCCGTCATAATGGATAACTTTTCGACAGACAAGATGTACCCAAGGGATCATATCACTAGACCCGAATAACGAAGGAATCAAACAGTCTGGTCTCTTGGGTCATGTTTGCATTTTTAGAAATTGAATTTTTTACTCAAAGCATCAAAATTGGGCGAATATCTCCCTGATCCATCACAGTTTCAACTTATTTTCCAAACCCATCACTTTCTTAGAAGTTGCTACTCCAACTAGCGACTTCAGACCAAAATAATCCAACCTGAAATCGCTACTTCAAATAACAACTTCATACATAGGAAAAGTCGTTGCTTGAAATAGCAATGTCAGTGCAAAGTTGAAGTCGCTACTTGAAGTAGTGACTTTGGCAGCAGTTGAACCCAAGCAGTCCATTTCAGTAGCAGCCCCCAGCAATACACAACCCAATAAAAAATATTTTCAGAATTTAACCACCAAGCATAAACCAAGAATATCAACATAATTTGTCACACCCCAACCCACCTCGTGCAGATTAGGACACGTGTAACAATGCTACAAGAGTCCACGTACATTATTTTGCAAGGAAACATTCGAATTACTAAGAATTGCATGTGTTTAGCAACATTAAACAACTCTATTGTTACAAAATAGCCCCAAATGGGTAAAATGGTAATTAATAAGGTATAGAAAATTTTATACCAAAAGATAGTTCTTTGAGTCCTGGTTCCAACTCAAAAAACGGCGCGCAAATTCGAGTTTTCTAGAGTGAGCTATGCCCGTTTTCGTAAAAGCCATCGGTGCTGAATCTGGACCAGCGGATCGATCCACCCAAAACCGGATCGATCCGGATCTAGCAGATTGTTATCTTTGGCTCCTCCAGAAGCTCCGGATTGATCCTCTCAAGGCCCGGATCGATCCGGTTCCTGTAGAACCCATTTTTGACAGAAAATTGCTGCTAAACCAGATCAAACACATCCAAAACTTCATCAAACCTCATGAAACCTTAAGAAATCATTTCAAAACAATTTATAAATACGGTTAAACATTTCCAACCACAAATCCAAGTTATTTCAAACATTCAAAACACTATCATGATCTCATATGGATCAAAACAAGTGATTACAATCAAAATTCTTTCAAGAACAACCATATACATGAAACTTTTTGGAAAGGATTCCAAAACCATTCAAACCATATAGTTACAAAAAGGTACTTACACAAAAGAGTTGCGATGCATATTCGGACTTGCCGGAAAGGTTCATTTCCAATCCATCTCACACATATTCATAGTTGAAACTTAAGGATACATATATAGAATTTACAAACAACCTTCAAATCCTCCAACTTCTTACCCATTACTAACTACTAACATAGAGAATTACACAAGGTTCCCCTAAATATACATTAAACACATAAGTTACAGAATCCCAACTAGTTCTCAAACTCTCCAACTCTACAACCACGAGTCGAGGCTTCAAGCCACAAGTTAAGGATACTATCCAACAAGTTGAACTATATTACAAGTTATAAACATATTTACAAGACCCATCTCTCCCCCTATCCCAAGCATGTCACTTCCTCTCCGGGTATGGCTCCGTACTTGCGGTGGTTGTTATTTACCACAACAGAAACAGAAAACGGTTTTCTTAAGCATTACACTTAGTGAGAATTCTAAACATTGCTGAATGTTTAAACATGTGCAATGCAACAATAAACACATAAATCATATCTTTGTAATCGCCGAGTCACCGGTTCAATGATTCATTCAGACCCGGGACCTCCCTTGGTCCCGTGGCCACTTCTATTCCTTGGACTTCCGTATTTCTCGGATTCTTCCTCTTCACCACTCTTATTACTCCCAACTAATGAATCATTTTCCCGGTACTCATTGAATACCACATAAACATATAAGCACATAACTATGTAGGCACATATATTCTTCATAAAGCTAACATGCAATTCACAATTTAGTAACTACATGCTTTCTAAACATGAATAATCAACACAATAAGATCATTCTCTACATCTCCACATCAGTGATGCCTTGAACATAGTTCAACACAACCATTATTTAGGCTAGAAAACTCACCTTAGCAAGATCTACCCAAATTCAAGCTAGAAATGAAGAATTCCTTCACAAATCTTGCTCAATTCTTACCCAAAGTAAATCCTACATGGTTTTGGTTCAACAAATATCATTTATCAAGAACGGTTACCGGAAAAACGTTGTCAAAAATAAAAACAATTTACGTGCATGTGATCATCTTACCTCCACGAGTCAAAAAGTGGTATCGGATCGTGAATCCGGCGAACGGCGGCGACGGTACGGCGAAAAACATCATCGGTGACGGTCTTCTCTCTCGGAGCTCTCTTCTTCTTCTCTTCTTTTTAACTTCAGTAAAAGAGAGTCTTCCTCTCCTCAAGACACCTACACATGCTAAGGCATGAGGTGTCTTGACCTCATTTTCATTATTTTTACTTACACCCCCTGAATTTATTAAGTTCTCATTATGAAATCCCCCAAACATTCCATTAACTACCCAATTATCCAATGAGGATTTGTCTAAGTTCCGTATGGGTCCCAACATGGGTCCCATATATTTTGTGAAGTTGCTATCGCACCTATCAATTATAAATTCTTTTCATTTATACCCTTATTTGGATATCCAAACTAATATAAGTTGCTAACACATGTATCATCATATAATATAAAGCGTTTAAGCAAATATTCAAGTAATCACATAAATGCATCTAATCACGTAAAATGAAAATTTTATTTAGGCCCTTCACTGGGTCCCACTTCCAAACCTGTCCCTCCTCACTGGGGACTTTTCCATTTGGTATCCTTTTTTGAACACCTTTTCCACGGGCGAGTCCAAGCCTCCCCTTAATCCATTTTATACACTAATTATATTAATTAATGCATATTAACATAGTAATTAACCCGTTCTCCGAGTACGGATGTTACATAATCAATCCACTAAAATGTGTATTTGTAAAAAATGAGAGAGACAGAGAGTGGGAGAGAGATAGAGAATAGAGAGTGGGAAAGAGATAAAGAGAGTGGGATAGAGATAGAGAGAGATAGTAGGAGAGAGAGAGAGTATGGGAGATAGATAGAGAGTGGGAGAGAGATAGAGAGATATAGTGGGAGCGAGATAGAGAGAGTGGGAGAGAGATAGAGAGAGGTAGTGGGAGAAATATAGATAGATGTTGTCACGACCCATCCCACTACGCGTGGAAATAGGACACGTGGCACGCCATTAAGGCTTATCCAGTTCCATTAAAGTCAAATAGCAGCGGAAAACATTATTAAGATTCATTAAATTCAGAGTTATAAAAAGTTTTTGGACAATTGAATCCTTTCAAAGAAAACAGTTTTGAAAACAGAGGACCAGTCGACTGATCGAGGGTCCGGTCGACTGGTGATCTCAAACAGTAAGGTTTTCAAACACAACAACTCATCCAGTCGACTGTGTCGGGGACCCAGTCGACTGGTGCCTAAAATTTTCAGTCGACTGAAGAAGTCTAGTCGACTGGTGTCTTATCCAGCAGAATGCCATGGTCTGGGTCCCCATCCAGTCGACTATTTTCTCAACCCAGTCGACTGAACCTCAGACGAAACCAAGCAGTAACCAGTACAATACAGCGATCCAGTCGACTGGATCAAAAACCAGTCGACTGATTCCTATCAGCAACTCCCAAAACTGCAGCTTTTCCCTTCAAGGTTCTTCCAATTTCAAACCAACATATAACCACTCTATTCCATCATTCAAAACATAAATACAAGAGTGTTCCCCATGGATTACAAGTACTAAATCTAAGTTCATATTAAATTACAACATACTATGAAACTCAAATCCTTATACAAGTTTTAAGATTTAAACAAAACATATACAAGTGATTTCCCCCGGCGTTCTTTAACGTCCTCACTCATCACGCTTCTTCTTGTCTTTCTTTTTACCTGCAATAGAGTACATCTCCACTGCTCAGCTATATGCTGAGCGTACAAGTTCTAACATATGCAATATATGATAAACATGCTTTAATCTCATAAATCATATCAATAGTCTCTAGGGAGAAAAATACGCATTCATCCGGTAGCGGCAAGTCCAAGCCTTCAACCGCGATGTCAATGGCTAGTCCAAGCCTACAACGATTACATCCCACAAGTGCCATGGCAAGTCCAAGCCTTCAACCATGCACAGTAGCCGTCGCTACTCAAAATTCTCAAACATCGAGAAGCTTACTCCGGCATGAATTTGTATAAGACTCCCCTTTGACCCATATAGACAACTCAACGTGCTCGCGTAAAAGTAGACATGCTTTTCACAATTTAGCGCGTGCATAATTAACGGGCCTACAATTAACACATGGATTTCGCCCGGATCTCAATTTCGTCGTCGAAATATAAAACATGTATTTCTCTATATTTCACAAGTTAGGACTTCATACCTCGTGCGATTCCCCCCAAACTTTGAAGGATCGACTAGGAGGCTAAATAATCGTCGGATTTCGAATTTGAGAAAATTCCTACAAGTTTATACCTGTTTTTCCCAAAAGTCTAAAATTAAGATTTTTACAAAACTTGGCCAAACACGGCCTAAGTGGTATCAAAACGTAGATCTTACCTCCACGAGTTCAAATCTTGAATCTAGAGAAAATCTGACGGACGAATGGTCGTCGATCGGCGTCGCAAAGCCCGTTGGCTCAATCTCCCTTCTCTCTCCTCTCTCTCTAGATATTTATGAAATGTTTTAAGAAATGAAATTTCATCCACCACTATTTATAGAAAAACTCTTCGGGAATTGCGTTCACCTCCCCGCAAGTTTCTTAAACTTCTAATTAACTCCCGAAACTTCGCACACGTCCATTTTATACCTTTACGAGTGAAAACTATAAATTCCAAAAGTTTTCGACTAGGTTTCGTTTGGGTCCAAAATATAACGTCTGAAAACTATATTCTGTGGAATCTCTACACAACCTACCTTTTTAATTAACGTATCACTCACGTTCTCACCACAGTTCTCGTAGTGATACACTAAAGTATCCAAATACCAGAATTATACTACACAGGTATAATTATTATTCACAGGAATACCAGATAAAGTCAAATAACATTTAAATCATATAAATGTCATTTTC
This sequence comes from Hydrangea macrophylla, assembly GCA_033977485.1. Classification (NCBI taxonomy): domain Eukaryota; kingdom Viridiplantae; phylum Streptophyta; class Magnoliopsida; order Cornales; family Hydrangeaceae; genus Hydrangea; species Hydrangea macrophylla. The sequence continues at coordinate 140,769,065 of CM066988.1, read as the reverse complement.
TCATACCCATGCAATATGAACTATCATGTTCCCGTGCCCTCACTGGCACCTTACCGTTGACTCACAGTCAACCTCAACTCAAATTATTAATAACATTAATAATTTCAAAATCTCAAATGATGCATTTTCAAAATCATAAATTTCTGGAACGGGTGTGACAGATGTACACAATAAAAATATATATATACACAAATGTGTTATTTGTTTATAATACATCAAAAAAATAAAATGTTGTTGTGGATCCTATGTACTATCTGATGATGCCAAAAATTGGTAAGAGAGATTAAGAAGAGAGATATGGTGACACAATCAATTGTATGTGGTTCGGCCCCGTTAATAAGGTGACCTACGTCCTCGGGTGCGTCAGTGCGCTTCACTTGTAGATCACCGGCGGGCCTGGTGAGCCAATAATTGGGCTGCACTACCAATAATATTGACCGGGTGTATGCGTATTAGATGAGTGTATATGCTATTCTTTAAGTTAAGAATGTGATCCCCTCTAATGGGGGTGAGTGGCCCCTTTTATAGGTGCAAGAGACTACCCGCATTAGGCAACTGATTAGATTATGAAGCCTAATCTGATTACAAGTTGATGAGCACAAATCATTGGAGGTTTCCTAAATGGCTTAGGAAACTATTTACACTTTTCCATTAGTCCTCTGACTGATTTAGGAAACTATTGAGCTATTGGGCTGTCAAACTGCACCTTGTGAAGAGCTGCGGCGCCGCAGGCCCGGGCTGTGCGAGCATACCGAGCGATTTTCCTCGAAAGGCCTCAGGATCTGTGGGCCACCAGCTCCCTTTCCAGAGAATCCGGGTCCTTTCCTGTTGACGCGGAGGTTTGACTTGTAGCAGAATATTCCTGGGCGTATCAATTGCCCCCCATTTTTTAAGTTGATGTGATGTCCCATCAGATGAAGTTTGAAAATTAAGACTGCTCCTGAGGAACCGTCCGGTAAGAGGTCGGGACTCAACCCAGGGTGAGGCCGGTTGTTGTGGTCAGCCAGGGTACGGACCGAGCGGTGGCCCTGTAGGCACGAGTCCTACCTGCACCGCGTGTCAGCTTGTGACTGGCCTAGTCAGGATCAAACGATACCAGCATGGACGTAACCGAACCGTTTATATGGTAACCGAACTGTCTCTTCGTGCATTTAATGCGCGCGCCTTTTGAGGCAACGCTTCGCGTGCCCGAGGTGACAACTGTCAGCCACTTTGGGAGGGAAAGCGCACGAGCCGTTGGAAATGTTTTGATCTGAACCGTCCGTAGTTCCTATATAAAGGGACACTTGTTCATTTTTCAACTCTTTGCTGCAAAGACACATTTTCCCGAGCGATTTGAGAGCGAGCAAGTTTTCGAGCAAGATTCCCGAGCCCTTTTCTGCGCTAAACTTTGTAAGTCTCTCCTTTCCAGCTTCAGTTCTTCACTCATTTCCTTATCTTCTTTTCTGAGCGAGGCTGGAGAGAGCGAACCCACTTAGGTTAGAACGGGAGTGGGATTTTTTCTTCCTTAGGTTCTGTTCTTTCTTCAAGTCAGGAAGCACCTTAGCGCAATTGAACCAAGCGGGAGTTTCCGGGGTAGTCTTGAGAGAATGTCACCTTACGTTAAGTACCATTCACTCTTTACCTTTTAGGTTAGTGACCTTGCCCCCTTTGTATACCAGGATCGGGGTTCCTGACCCATACTTAGGTCGTAACCTGCTTCTCTATCCTACCATAAGAGTACCAGAAATGGAACATTCTGGCTTCAATTCTATTTCTCGATCAGAGGATGAGATATACCGATTGGGAAGTCCTGACACTAGCCTACATCCACCATCCGCTTCCCCGTCAGACCAATAGAGTGAAGGTAGGATCCCGATTCGTCTCTCCGACGATGAGTCGGACCAGGAAGCCCTCGTCGCTTACGTTTCCCAGGGTTTAAGCGACGAGACACCAGGGGAACCCGACCCTGAGGTAGCCTTCTCCAGTGAATTCATCCTGTCCACCTTGCGCACTGAAGATATCGGGCATATTAGGGATAGGTACGGCCTTCCCAACCACTGCTCCTTGGCCGTTAACGTCGGGGGGCCCAAATCTACCAGTGGGGTTTCACCACCCTATATGAGGACATCCTCATGGCTGGGTTTCGCATCCCCCTCCATCCGGTCGCTCGGGACATCCTAATATACTTAGGGATTACCCCAGGCTAGTTGGCCCCGAACGGTTGGAGGTTCTTGATGAGGTCCATCTTTTTGTGGCCCCAGGTCTTCGAATATGAACTCTCCATCCAGGAGTCCCTCTAGACACACCACCCATTCCCCGTACATGGAGAGACCGGTTCTTTTATCTCAGGGCTCACCAAGGGAGGAAGATCTTAGTTAACTGCCCGAGCAACAACAAAGGGTGGAAGAACATGTTCTTCCAAGTGTCCACCCTTGGGCTCTGCGAACCAGCCCCCGGGATCTAGATGAGGACTTCCTGGGCGGGAGAGTTGAGGGGTAAGCCCGTTCAATTTTACTTTTTGTTAATTTTTTCTTTATTGTACTCCAGTTTCTGAGACTAACCATTTTGTACTTGGCTTTGCAGCGGGATCAACTAGCCCGCCGAGCATTCCCAACATCTGGAATGTGTTAACTCGGATCGGCAACTTCCGAGCTACTGACGACCCGGCTCAACCCACCGAATGATATTCCCCCCAATCCTTCCTGGTAAGTGCTCGGACTCAGTTTTCTCCCGTGGTACTCCTTCCCCGTCTTTTACATCGGTTGTTAACTGTTCAATTTTATTCTTTTGTAGAGATGGCTTCGAAGAGAAATATGGAGCAGCTGAGGGAGAGGCAGGCCGCTGCCGCTGCTGCTGCTACCGCCCGAATGACGGTGGCACAAGGAAAAAGGCCCGCCACCGAGGCCTCGGGTGGAGAGCGCCCGCTGAGGTGGATCCGGCACGGTGTAGCAAACCGTCCGGAGCCAGTGGGGACCTCAACGCCCCACGTGGTGGTAGTTGATGAGACTGCCCCCCGGGCGGGGGTGCCGGGCGTGGCACCAATGGCTGCCTCGGCTGAGATCAGAGAGCGAGTGAAGCCCAGTTTGCTCCCCAGCCATGTGGTGGCATGTGAAAACATGTCTCCCGAGTCTTCCAGAGCTGGTTGTATAGCCTCTCTCACATGGTGAGTTCTCCTACCTTTGTTTCATTTTTTTCAACTATTTTGTCAACTGTGCTTGTTCTCTAATCGGTCGATTTTAACTTCTTGCAGGTCGGATGCATGGTCGTCGGGGGCTGAGTCCTGCCTACCTTCCCTGGCCAGGAGGACTGCTACTGTTGAAGCCGCTTTGTCTGAGGAACGGTCGATCTCAGAGGCCAAGGGCACCGCTCTGGCCGTGGAGAAGGACAAGGTGAAGGGTTTGGTCTGAGCCTTGGCGCTACTCAAGCCGAGCTGGCTACCACCCAGGCCGACCTAGAGGCTGCTCGGGCCAGCGCAGCGACGGCGGAGGCGCGGGAGAGGGAGCTGGCAGAGGCGATGGCAGCTGGGGCCCGGGAAGAAGCTTTCGACAACGGCTTCTTCTAGGACTATGAAGATCTAAAGCGCAGGCTATCCCGGGATTACCCCGAGTGGGACATATCGTCCTACGAAGGGATTAATTTAGACTTTTGGGATGTAGGTCCTGCTGCGGGCGAGGGCTCCGCTGCTGCTGTCGGCCTTGCTGAGGAGGCTGCCCCGAGCGGAGGCTCTGTACCGGGAGGAGGAGGCTGGGGAGATCGAAGACGTGGTCGAGGTGGACGACTGAGGTCCCCGACCTATTTTTTTTTTTGGAGACTACTACAACTGCCCCCTAGGCCTTGTACAAATAGTATTGGATTAATGAAAAGGTCCTTGAGACCGTATTTTCCATTAACTGTTTACCATTTTTGTACTTGCATTCCTGTTTGTGATTGCCAGTGTCCACCTAGTTTTAACCGACCTAAATCCCTACCTTAGCAAATGGTTTAGGACCGTAACCGGTAGAACATCTGGTCTTACCAACCTGTTTTAAAGGTGACTGCCCGGTGTATCATAGGAACTTGCCCTGTTTACCGTCTGGGATGGCCCGGTGTATTATAGGAAAATCCTGTTTTACCGTCCGGGATGTTTTATCTCTGATCACTATAAGTACTTAGGAATGTTAGGATTCCAAGTCCTTCTAATGACCGGTGTGATTTCCTGTTTTAGCCTAGTCCCTGCCTCCCAAGCATTTTGCTAAGGCGGGTGTGCGGGAGTGAGTGGCCGTAGGAAACTAACCTGGAACATGGGTGGTTGCAGGGTCATTTGAGGCTTGCCATCATTAGCCACCTAGGGGGTTTGCCCCCATCACTGGTTGGGCCTAAGCGAAGCCGTCGCCTCGGGGTTAGGCCCGAGGTCTTTATGCCTTGGTTTCGAGCCAAGGTCTTTTGCCTCGGGGTTAGGCCAGAGGTCTTTGTGCCTTGGTTTTGAGCCAAGGTCTTTTGCCTTGGGGTTAGGCCCGAGGTCATTGTGCCTTGGTTTTGAGCCAAGGTCTTTTGCCTCGGGGTTAGGCCTGAGGTCTATCAATATTGGACGGGACTGTGATATGAGTAATTTTGTAAAGAAAAGTCTTTTATTTTATTCAAAAATTTATAATAAATGCTTAAATGGAGCTACAAAAATTTCCTAATCAGTGCTAAACTGTCCTCGTCTCTGGGTTACTGATAATACTTGCGGAGGTGTTGCACATTCCAAGGGTGAGACAGATCACGTCCTTCTAGGCTCCGAAGCCAGTAAGTTCCCGGGCGGGTTACCCGAGTAACTAGATATGGGCCTTCCCAGTTTGGCCCCAACTTTTCATTGCTCGAAACTCTTGAGGACTGATTGACGGCCTTAAGGACCAGATCCCCCACCAGGAAACTGCGATGCTTCACCCTGCTATTATAGTACCGGGACACCCTCTGCTTGTAGGCTGCAACTTTTAGATACGCCCGATCTCTTTTCTCCTCTACCAAGTCCAGTTCTGTTCTGAGTGCATCTTCGTTGTCTGGCACGCTGTAATTCGTCACCCGGTAAGTAGACAACCCGAGCTCTGTAGGGACCACTGCCTTGAACCCGTAGGTTAAGGAATACAGCGCCTCACCTATTGTAGCTCGGGGCGTAGTTTGGTAGGCCCACAGGAGGGTTGGCAGTTCTTCAGCCCACAGTCCTTTGGCGCTTTCAAATCTTGTTTTGATCGACTGCAAGATCGTCCTGTTTGTCACCTCGGCTTGACCATTGGCTTGAGGGTGCTCAGGGGAGGAGTAGTGATTAAGTATCCCACAGCCCGAGCAGAACTGCCTGAACAATAGGGTGTCGAATTGCCTGCCGTTGTCGCTGACCAGAACTGGGGAATGCCAAACCTACTGAGGATGTTCTTTTCCATGAAGCTTTCCATTTTTCGCTAGGTTATTGTTGCCAAGGGCTCGGCCTTTGTCCACTTGGTAAAGTAGTTGACAGAGATGATTTCGAACTTAACCTGTCCTTTTCCCGTCGGTAGGGGTCCAACAATGTCGATACCCCACTGGGCAAAGGGCCAGGGGCTTTAGGTTGGCATCTGAAGCTCTCCCGATCGTTTGATCATGAGAGAGTATCTCTGACATTTGTCGTATCTTTTGACATACTCCTGAAAATCCTGGGCCATTGTCGGCCAGTAATATCCTTACAGTAAGGCCTTTCTAGATAATGTCCGGCCTCCGATGTGATTTCCGCACATTCCTTCATGGATTTCATACAACACTGTCTGGACCTGTGCAGGATGGACGCAGTGGAGGTACGGTACAGAGAATCCCCTTTTGTAGAGGATTCCGTCTATAAGATGATATCGGGCCGCCCGGTACCTGACCCGGCGGGCCTCTTCTCTCTCGTTTGGTAACATGCCCGTTGTCATGAATGCAACGATCGGGTCCCAAGGCGTTCGGTTCCACCTCCATGCATTCTGAGTTGATCACACTTGGCTCAGGTAGGTATTCTACCCTTATCCCGGGCAAGTCTGACTCAGAAGACTAAGCGAGGCGGGCTAACCGGTCGGCCCTGGTGTTTTCCTCTCTGGGTATCTGTATGATACAGAAACCCTGAAGCTTCTTCAAAACCGCTCTAACAAGGGCTAGATAGGCTACCATGTTGTCCCCCCAAGCTTCGTACTCTTGGTTGACTTGATTGATCACGAGCTGAGAGTCGCTGTAACTTTGGACCTTTTGCACACCCATGGAAGTGGCCAACTACAATCCGACCAATAGGGCTTCATACTCAGCTTCGTTGTTGGAGGCACGGAACCCAAACCTTAAGGCATACTCGAGCTGGATGCCGTCGGGAGTAGTCAAGATGATTCCTGCCCCACTGCCTTGCTGGTTTGAGGAACCGTCCACATATAGCACCCAGGTGGGGATGTCAGCCTGTAACCCGGGCAGTAGGACCGGTGGGTCGAGCTCTTCAACTGGGTCTTTCGGATATGTAAACTCAACCAGAAAGTCTGCTACTGCTTGCCCTTTGATTGCCGTCCGGGGGCGGTAGGCCACTTCAAATTCCTCTAACTCCACAGCCCATTTGACGAGCCTCCCGAATGTGTCAGGCTTGCTTAAGATCCTATAGAGAGGTTGGTCAGTAAGGACCACAATGATATGGGCCTGAAAGTACGGGCGGAGGTAATGAGAGCGAATGCAAGTTTTTCGATGCGGGAGTATCTGCTCTCCGCGCTTGTACACTGGGAACTATATCTCGTGCTCTTCCTATATGAGTTCTGAGCTAACCGCTGAGGGTGATACTGCCAGGTATAGGAACAATTCTTCCCCCGATACAAGTGTTGAGAGTAGAGGGGGAGATGCCAAGTACTTCTTGAGTTCCTGGAACGCCTCCTCACACTCCTCAGACCACTAAAATGTCTTACGGAGGATCTTGAAGAACGGGAGGCACCGGTCGGTGGCTCTGGAAACAAATCTGTTAAGTGCGACAACCTGTCCGGCCAGACTCTGTACCTCCTTGGTAGACCTGGGCGATCGCATGTTGATGACGCCCTGGATTTTCTCAGGGTTTGTTTCAATTCCCCGCCTACTGACCAGGTGCCCTAAGAACTTTCTGGATGAGACGCCAAATGTGCACTTGGTCGGGTTCAACCTTATCCTGAACTTCCTCAAAATGCTGAAGGCTCCGGCCAAATGTTCCAGATGGTCGGACTCGTCCCGACTTTTGACCATAAGATCGTCGACGTACACATCTATTGATTTCCCGATCAGGTCTTTGAACATGTGATTGACCAGGCGTTGATAAGTTGCCCTGGCATTTTTGAGGCCAAAAGGCATGACTTTGTAGTAGTAGGTCCCATGGTCCATGATGAACGAGGTCTTTTCTTCGTCCCGGGGTACATGTTGATCTGATTGTACCCGGAGTAGGTGTCTATAAACGAGAGGAGCGAATGGCCGGCCGCGGAATCCACAAGGAGGTCTATCATGGGCAGCGGATAGCAATCCTTGGGGTAGGCTTTGTTCAGGTCAGTGAAGTCTACGCACATCCTCCACTTCCCGTTGCTTTTCTTGACAAGTACTACGTTGGCTAGCCAATTGGGGTAGTGGACCTCTCGTATGGAGTGGGCTTTGAGGAGCTTCTCGACCTCCTCACTCACTGCTTTCTGTCTCTCAGGGGCCATGTCCCGTCTCTTCTGCTTCACAGGCCGGGAGTCTGGGTCGACGTTGAGCCGATGAGACATTACCCAGGGATCAATTCTGGGCATATCTGCATGGCACCAGGCGAACACATCCTGACTCTGTTGCAGGAATTGAATCAGCTTCTCCATAAGACGGGGCTCCAACAGGGTGTCGATGCTTGCCATTCAGTCTGGGAGTTGTGGGTTCAATGCCACTTGTTCCAATTCTTCGATCGGGCCCACTCTATCATTCTGGTCCCTTGGGTCCATCTCCTGGACATTCAATGTCTCTGTGATGATCTCCCGGCGAAGGGAACTAACATAGCAACTCCGGGCGGTTGCCTGATCTCCACGCAGGCTCCCGGGTCCCTGAAGGGTTGGGAACTTAACTGTCAGGCTATGGGTGGAGACAACGGCCCTGGCTCTGTTGAGTGTGGGCCTCCCAAGAATGACGTTGTAGGCAGATGGAGCCTCCACGATTACAAAGTTTGACAGTAGGGAGATCTGCTGAGGGTAAGTTCCCATAAGCACGGGGAGTTCCATGGTACCGAGCGGCTGGCTGCTTGATCCATTGAAACCCACTAGGAGAGTGGCAACCGAGCGGAGCCAATCCCTGGACATCCCGAGCTGATTGAATGCTGACACGAACATGATATCGGTCGAGCTGCTCGTGTCCACCAACACCCTTTTGACCATGTAATTGGCTATGGAGAGCGTCACAACCAACGGGTCATCATGGGGGCAGTGGACGACTTGCAAATTATCGGAGGTGAACGTCAGTATGTCAGTTGGCGGGGAGCCAGTGTATTGGACCTGCCAGACATCTGCCCAGGATGCCCGAGCATACCTCTTCCTTGCCGACTCTGAGTCCCCACTGCCCGACGTTCCTCCGGAGATCACGTTGATTTGACCAAGAGGCTGTATTTAACCAGGAGCTCGGGCTCCTTGCATAGGCCATCCATCTGTCGCGACGTATTCAGCAAAATGACCCTGCTCGATCAGTTTTTCTATGGCTATCTTCAACTTGAAGCAATCCTCTGTGTCATGGCCGTGGTCTCTATGGAAGTGACAAAACTTATCCTGATTCCTCTTACCGGGCGGGGTTTTAGTTTTTCCGGTTGTTGAAGTAACCTCTGTGCCTCGGCGGCGGCCATGACTTCGTGGATTGGTCAGGATAGAGGCGTGAAAGCGATCTGGGACTGATCCCGACCTCCTCTCTGCTGGTCCTGCCTGGGATTTTTTACCAGGCCCTTCTCAGAGCTGTCACACCTTCACTTGGCCTTCGGGGACTCATCTCCCGCGAAGCCGGAGCATTTGGACTTTAGGAATTCTTCTGTGTCTATATATTTTCTGACCCTCTCTAAGAGCTCTACCAGGGTTACCGGTCAGTCTCGATGGAATGACGTAGCAACCTTGGTGTGTTGAACCCCCGATCAGAAGGCCATGATGGCTGCTGTGTCATTCAAATTGCAGATCTGGAGCCTCTGTTGATTGAAGCGATCCACATACTCCCTCAAGGATTTGCCCTTGTGTTGCTTGACAGTCAATAGTTGTGTGTCCGATTGTGACCGGTCGAGCATCCCTACGGATTGGCTAATGATCATCTTGCTCAGCGTCTTGAAGTCATCAACCATTCAGGGCTTGAGGGCGTGGAACCACTGCACGGCTGGCCCCTTGAGAGTGCTGGGGAAGGCCAGGCATATCAATTCATCGACAATGGTGACCAACGCCATCTGGGCCCTGTAGGTGCGAATGTGATCCACTGGGCTCCCTGTCCCATCATAAGAACTAAGATGCGGTGGTTTAATCTTCCGTGGGATGGGGAATACTGTGATTCGAGCGGTATAGGGCGACTCAGTCTCCGTGTTGGTATAGTCAGGACGCTGCTTGTGGCTCAATTGCTCGATCTATTTTTGCAAACCCTAGATTTGAGCATTCACGTCTTCCCGCTCGGTCTTCCTATCAATGTCCGAGCGGTAAGTCGGATCATACAACGAGGCTTCCTCTTCAAAGTGTGTTGACCTCGGGGATAAAAACCCGGCCCCGACTTCGAGTAATCGTATGCCTAAGATCTCCTCGGCTCTGGGTCGGAGGGTCTTTGGCTGATTCTCGGGGCTTTGGCCCTGATCCCTCCCCCATGGTGGCGCGGCGCCTATTGATGATGTCTCTGGAATCTTCCACCCGATGAGGATTGGTATGAGCTCGCCGCTTGGGGCGCCTGGGCGCTCTGCTACAGTCACCATCCCGAGCGTGTTCCCAATCCAACGGGGATACCGGCGTAGAGTGGGTATGGTTCCGGACTCTTCCGGGCTCCCGGTCGTGGACACTCTTCCCGGTCTGATTCTTTGATTGAGGGCGCTTCTCCTGCAAGGCCAACAACACTTTGATTTGCTGCTGGGTTTGCCGTTATCCTTCCAGGAGTTGTGCGAGCGCCGCTGTCATCTACTCGGAGGTCATGGAGGCGGCCTGCGGCTCGAGCTGCAAGTTCTCCTGACCGACCGGAGCAGTGTTTTTCTTACTCGTCTTCGGTGGCATTTTGATCAATCAAGGAATTTGTTGATGACGAACTTGTTCTTTCCCACAGACGGCGCCAAACTGATGATGCCAAAAATTGGTAAGAGAGAATAGGAAGAGAGATATGGTGAAACAATCAATTGTATATGGTTCGGCCCCGTTAATAAGGTGACTTATGTCCACGGGTGCGTCAGTGCGCTTCACTAGCAGATCACCGACGGGCTTGGTGAGCCAACAATTGGGCGGCACTACCAATAATATCGGCCATGTGTATGCGTATCAGATGAGTGTATATGATATTCTTTAAGTTAAGAATGCATTCCCCTCTAATGGGGGTGAGTGGCCCCTTTTATAGGTTCAAGAGACCACCCGCATTAGGCAACTGATTAGATTAGGAAGCCTAATCTGATTACAAGTTGATGAGCACAAATCATGGGAGATTTCCTAAATGGCTTAGGAAACTATTTACACTTTTCCATTAGTCCTCTGACTGATTTAGGAAACTGCTGAGCTGCTGGGCTGTCAAACTGCACCTTGTGGAGATCTGCTGCACTGCATGCCCGGGCTGTGCGAGCATATCGAGCGGTTGCCCTCGAAAGGCCTCGGGATCGGTGGGCCACCAGTTCCCTTTCCAGAGAATCTGAGTCCTTTCCTGTTGATGTGGAGGTTTGACTTGTAGCAGAATATTTCTGGGCGTATCACTATCTTTGTTTATAATGTGTCCCACACCACGAAACCTTCTTCGTTCTCTTAGGCCTACCCTCTTCCTGTGGTGGATCCTCCACTAGTGGAACCTACTCATGCGGCTGGATGACCTGCGATACCCCTCTTCGGCCACAACGACCTCTACCCCTAGTGTAAAATGCATGTACCAAAGGTCTTCACTGAGACTCGGCCTATGTAAAACCCTTATCCTGTGTCTCTACCATGGGGGTATCATGTCCAATCGTCTCTCTCGTCTCCACTTGCATCTCCTCCTCCTCTACCTGCGTCAAACTATCCACCATCGCCTCAGATTGTGAAGCTGGACGTGGTAACATAAGTCCATGTGGTGGAGGGATCGACGATGGTGATGGTGCATTTGTATATGTGTACAGTGGGATGGAGAAGTCACGGATCGGAGATATACGAAACTCAGAGCCCTTGGAGTGAAAGGCCTATAAAAGTTCGTCGTATCATCATATGCATACACAGTAGAATGTTGATCATGCGGTGTATGTGGCTCAGACTCAGAGTGTGTAGATGGATTTTTCTGCTTCTAAGACTGAGGCTAAGATTGAGGATGCGACTGAGGCTGAGGCTGAGGCTGAGGCTGTGGTTGCGGCTGTGGCTGAGGATGAGGCTGAGACTTTGAGACGCGAGGCACGAATACTGTGGAAGTTGGAACAGCCTCATCTAAATGTCGGTTACGAATCTCTTCTAATGCCACCATCACCTCTGGAGGGACGGAATGAGGGCCGCCTGCTACTAATCTAGCCAACACCGATCGTCAACCTCATACACACGAGTCACACCATCCTCCTGAAAAAAAAGGAAAGTTTAATTAAGTGAAGTTATTTTATGGCATGTGCATAATGAAAAATTTATATGTTGTACGATAAGGAAAACATCTCACCAGAACGCCACGAATCGTACCAATTGGCTGGAAGCCAACTGTCGGTAGATCTCTAACTGGTCCAATAAGTCTACGAGTAATGCGGCGATACCATCTCATTTATGGGTCTGAGTCAAGCATCTGAGCTGCATCTGGAATACTTGCAACAACATGCTGCAGCCGATGGTCCCAGAACTCAACATACTCCCTATGTCGGTGACTCCAGTCAGTATTCTCATGACCACGTCGATCAATGCGATATAATGTCGTCATAGTGTTGCATGGCTCTGGGACTACCTATGTCATGTCGAACTGTCTTATCACTCCGTCAGGATGATGCCATTCAACCACGACGTACATGATCAACGAACATCTGGCCATCCATGTGCCTTGCCCAACTCGACAATATTGAGGTAACGACGCGACTAGCTCAGCACTGTACGCTGCTAAATGATCTATGAAAATAATATATGAAAGATTAGCAATTTCAACAATAATGAAAATCGCAGTTTAACTCTGTCATTATTTGTAATACCCGCTATTTTTAAATATTTTTCCCAAGATGAATAGTGTTTTTATGTTGTTATTATAATATTCAGTATTTATAGAACTCGATTATAAATTTTCAAAATTTTTAGAAATAGAAATTTAGCAGATTTGTGAATATCTGGTATATTTGGATCAGTTATGATTTTATTGCACATCCGACCAAACATGGCCCTAAGGAAATAATTATCCTTTGAACCTTTAACTCTTGGTAATTGCAAGGTGAGGTCTCTCCTTGGTTCCTATACATATGGGACCATTCCATTACATTTATCTTTAGACTTATGAGGTTGAGAACTCATCCTAATGCTTACATATCTTCATCTCACACACACAAACACCAAGAACACACATAGTACACCAAGAATACCAAGAACACACCTAGTACACCAAGAACACACATTGTACACCAAGAACACACCTAGTACACCAAGAATACAAAGAACACTATTTGAAGCTTGAATTTTATATTCGAAGATTCTTCGGGTTTTCTCGGCATTATTATTCTGCGAATTTAGGTGAGTCTCCAACTCACTTAGCTATTTATATTACACTTTATTATGCACATATGATTATGATTATAATTATGATTTATATTAATTATGTGGTATTTATACGTATTATATTACGTATTTATATTTGTTATATGTATAAATGCGGTATTCTGATATAATATAATACGGTATAAATAGGGTATTCTAATATAGTATAATACAGTATAAATATAGTATTATGATATAGTATAAATATGATATTCTGTTTTTTCAAATACGGTATAAATACGATAAACTGGTATTTTCAAATACGACTGGAATCGAGATGGATTCTTAGTGAGGATCGAAAACTCTTAACTTCCAACATGAATACTTAGTTATTTAATCTCACGGAACTTTTATAAATTCGGTTGTGGACGTACAAAACTGGAAAATGACCAAAATACCCTTGTGACCTATTTTTCACTTAAATCGACTGAAATCAAGATATTTTCTTAACGGGGATCGAAAACTCTTAACTTATAACATGAATACTTATTTATTTGATCTCACGTAACTTTTATATTTTCGGATCATGACTTATAAACTAGAAAATGACCAAAATACCCCTATGCCCTATTTTTACTAGAATCATTCACGATGTCTAATATTTCATTCTAGTTTTGATTTGAATGTAGTTATGTGATAACAATGTTTGATTCATGCTATGATGATATTTACAATGTTGTTATACCATGTTTATAATGATGTTATCTTATTATTCCAAACCTTTTATGATGATTGAACTGCGTTAATAAAGAGAATAACGTAATGATTGCTAATGTTTATTATGAGAAGTAAAGGGCTTAAGCTGTTGTGCCTTTGAGGTAATTATTAAGTGAGGAACGTATACGTGTTAAACCAAGTTTGGTTTGGGTTTTGATGGTCAATTATTCTATTTATGTTAGGTAGCCACATGGGAAAGTCGTGGGTTTATTTTAGTATTGGGATTTGGGTCAGCATGACCGACAGTCACATCAGACTGGTTTATAACTTGCGGTGAGAGACAAGTTACACCTCTGTAAATGGTGGTAAACCAGAGGTTTGTTGACTAGGTGATGTGGGTTAGGTTAACAATTGGACTGTGTTCACGTCGTGTGGGGAGGGAAGGTATACCCTATGTAAATAGCGGTGAAACGGAGGTTTTGTCAACGAAATGTGTCAGTTGTGACATAGTGAGATATATTGTGTTTTGTTTCAGACAGTCAACATCGGACTAGTTCATGACTTGCGGTGAGGGACAGGTTTTCACCTTTGTAAACAGCGGTGAACCAGAGGTTTGTTAGACTATGGGGTGGGACATTGATATGTCGATAGAGTCATGTATTGTATTTTGGAAAGTGTTTCAGACAGTCAGATCGGACTGATTCATGACTTGCGATGAGGGACAAGCTTCACCTCTGTAAATGGCGGTGAATCAGAGGTTTGTAGACTATGAGATGCTAGGTACAGAGCATGGATATGTTGATAGATGAGTTGGCATAGTGAGATGCATTATGTTTTGGAATCGGAGATGTATTAAGAGATGAGAACAATTGAGAAATGATATATACTATTATGAGTTGATACATATGTTAAAGATACGTAATGCTAATGATGTAATCTATTTTAACTATATTACCCAGAGTACCTATTACTCGGCCTTGTAAGCTGATGGCTATGCCTTGGACATTTCACGTCTAGGTATGCAAACGTTTGACTATGCAGGTGAGGGTTTTGCTGTTGATGGTTACTACCAAGAGCAAAGCTATGATGAACAAAACATTGATGCTGCCGGCCCTCAGGATGATTTCTATGGCTATGCTAGTTGATGATTCGACTATGCCATAGTCCTATTTATGTTTTGTATTATGTTAAGACTTGGCATTCTAGCCATTTTATTATGATGACTTAGAACTCTGATTTTATAGTTAGTAACTTTATGTTCTGACTATTTGAACTTAGTAAGGTTATACCTTCATTTTCCAGATGTATTGGATTATGTTTTAAATGTTTAAGTTTTTGTGTGGAAAATCATGTGACTTCACTTGACACGTATTTTGGGGTCCAAAAATAGAAATTTATTTTTCCCTATTTTGCTACTCCGGGGTGTGACATTATTTACCTGCTCGAGCCTCATCTGGTTCAAAAGTTTCGAAAGTGATGTTGGACATGAGTAGGCACATCCCAAACTGAGAATCGAGTCATCCACCTAAAGTAATGATAAAATTGTTAGTATTTAAATGAATGTACGAGTAATGAATAAAAAATAATGTATAAAATAATGTAAGTATACCTATAACCCAATGGACCACCCTCTGGTACAGCTGTTGGTAAGGGGACTGGTCGGATATGGGGTCAATCTCTCTCCCTGCCCAAAGCTGTGATTGATAATAATTGAGTTAAGTTCTTTATGATACAATGAACAATCGTAAAATATGCGTAATTCACATAATTGACATAACATATAACTTGTAAAAGTATTAGCGTGTCGGATATGTCTACTGCGGTACGATGAGAGGCAGCACACAACGCATGGTACAGATATGCCAATGCTGCACTACCCTAGCTGTAGCCAGCATCAAAGTATGGCAGATGTAGTAGATATATGAGGTTAACCTTATTCCCAGACTTGTTTGGGAACAACGACCCTCCCATCAACATCATACAATAACATCGAGCCATCTGCTGAATAGTGGTGTCGTCGCCATGCTGGGCGATCTGTGGTGTGAAATGGTATTGTAGTCAGTCGCAGTGTTAATCCAAAGATAGTGGCTAGGGGTGGCGTGAAACCGAGCAACTCCTGACATAGCTCCTGTCACTGCTCTTTGGAGCGTGACTCATTAATGCTAGTAACTGCATGCCCATCGACCGATAGGCCCAATAGAATGTCAATGTCTTGCAGTGTGATCATAGTCTCGTCGACAGGTAGGTGAAACGTGTAAGTCTCAACACGCCACCTCTCTACTAGGGCAATGATCAAACCCCAATCATAATGTATAGAGCCCTGTCTATATGCACTGTAGAACCCGATCTGTCTAATATAATCTAGTATGCGCTGATGTGGATCAAGACCTCGACGTAAAATCGCCTCAGAGCGCCGGCAATGAAGCTTATCCAAGATCTCACCATCCCAGATGGGCGATGACCAGTGTGCATCATGTGATGAAAGTACTGAAGGATCATTAAGACCAGGGTGGACATCCATGGTAAGCAAGCTATTCAAACATTATGGTTAGTTAAAATAATAATGAGTGAATTTAATGAAGTGACAACATGATATTAAACAATGGTTCATTTAAATACGTTAAACTACGTGGTGAAAAAAGAGTTACAACGTCAGACCGAGTGAATTGTTGCGTCAACTGTTGGGTTGTCAGAAGCACTGACTTATCGCGTCAATTGTTGGGCATCAGGCCTAGTGACTTGTCGCGTCAACTGTTGGGTTGTCAGAATCAGTGACTTATCGCGTAAACTATTTGGTTGTCATGGCATGTGATATCCCAGGCATTCCATGGTCTATATGTACTGTGGTTTTAAGATTCAATGTGATATCCTAAGCATTCGCTCTTCTCCTTCTTCTTCACTGTATTATTTTTTAGTACGACAAATAAGTATACACCTATGTACCACCCACATTTTTTTGAAACAAGGATACTGAGTATTGAAGAGAAGGGTGTTCTACTAGAAGCACTCATGGATTTTGCTACTCCGGAATGGAAACATAAAGATGAGAATTTTAAATATGTTTCTTTCGAAGCTTTGCAAACCGTCTTTGTTGCGACAATCCCTGGATGTGATCTTCTAGCTAATTCCATTGCAACTCAGGTTTGGAACTGGCAAAAGGAACATGAACGAACATGAACTCGTTCAAGAGTTGTTAACGATGAGAGGTGTTCGTTTTACCGAAGAAAGCTGGCTAGAAGTTCCTAACCAGACTTGGTATGAATGGTGTGCTAAGCTTAGAACCAACACCTCTCATCGTTTCCATTTCAATTTCTATGATCATATGTATCTTATGAAAATTATTTTCATGAATAATATGTGTTGAAAAGCTATGACAGTATTGCAACATCGTTGAGGCACTGTGCACATTACCACTATCATAGATGTTGTTATATCTTTAAACTGTCACCGGCCACTGGCTCGACAAATGAAAATGGTGTGGGCTCGTCACATGTTGCCAACTCATCTGCAAATGAAGTAAGGAACAACATAGAAGAAATTCTACGGAGGTTAAAGTGATGAACGTACAATTGTTGTTAACTAAGATTGTGACAGTTATCTGTGGAGTTTATAAGGAGTTTGTTTACTAAGTTTGTATTAGTTATCTACGAAAGTGACTAAGGAGTTTGTTTACTAAGTTTGTACTAGTTATCTACAAAGTTTGTAATGATTAAATAAAGAGTTTGAACATTTTTCATTTGCAATTGCACATTACAAAATCAAAACAAAGCACATTGCTTAGGTACATACTACGAACACTTAAGTACATAATACAAACACAACACTGAATATTATACTGCATTAGATGGCCCAGCTTGATTGCGTTGTTAGGGGCATCATCTCCTATTATGGCCTTGTTGATGGCATATTCCACATTGATAAGTAGCCCTACCCCATTCTCTAAAATATATCTCATTTCTTATGCGAGTTGATCGTGGTCGACCCTTACTTCGAAGCATAGCAGGATTCGACATAACTGTAGGACCATTAGGTGGGTTCCAGTAGTCTTTGTGACGGATTGGAAAATGCTGGGGTGCCCAAGACTAGTTGTATGAGTCAATTGTGTAACATTGATGAACGTATTTTTCATATGAAGTTCTAAAGTTAGCTAGAATTGCCAATGCGTGAGTACACGACATTTTATATGCAGCCCATTTTTCACAACGCATGTCCTGTTAGATATGTTCACACTTTGAATAGAACCCGGTGTTCCCCTTTTGTTGACCTGCACGTAGCCGTTCCCAGAATGAAATATCTTGAGGTTGTACCTACCAATCTTGCCTTCTAATTTCAACAATCTGCAAATTGCTTTTGGGGTGAAGGTAAAACCTTCCCTGATGGCTTCCTCAGTAAGTAGACGTCGCTCGTTAGAGTACTTAACAATACAAAAAAAAGATCTTTTCAACACAAACGGAGATAGGAAGATTCCTAGATGCCTTGAGTAATCCATTAAACACCTCTGAGATGTTGGTTGTTCGCATACCATACCATCATCCCCCGTCGTGGGCAATGGTCCATTTTTCGGCGGGAATTGTATCATGATACTCCCACACCTTTGGATCAACATTCTTAATCTCTTCCATGAACCTATTAAATTTACGGACTTTGTGGGTACTCCTAGCATTCCACACAAGTTTTTTTAATTATGCATTTTTAAACTTTGTGGCAAAATTACTCTGCACATGCCGGAGTCAATAGCGATGATACCCATCGGACTCCTTAAACCCTACATTATGCTCATTCACTGCATAAAGGATGTCTCTATTTCGATCGGATATCAACCAAATACCTCCTCTTCCAGGCACAACGTATTTTCTTAGCAATTTCAAAAACCACGTCCATATTTCAGCTTTCTCCTCATCAACGATGGCAAATGCTAAAGGAAAATTTTGATTGTTTGCATATGTTCCTATAGTGATTAGTAATTTGCCCTTATATTTCCCATACAAGAATGTGGCGTCGATACTTATGATGGGGTGACAGTGTTTGAACTAATCAATGGACGCCTTAAATGCCCAAAATACTCTTTCGAAGTTCTTCACAGTCGCACTACCACCGTTCACATAGAACCATTTTACAACCGTTCCAGGATTATACTGTTGAATTACAGCCATGAACTTGGGCAATTCTGTGTATGATGTACCTATAGACACCCCAATTTTGATTGAACTATTAAACTTAGGGGGATTTACCTATAGATGTTCCGATGATTTTCTTCAAGTTTATCGCTTCGACTTCTAAAAAGCTTCAAGTTCCCAAACATTGCTCCTAATAACCCTAGATTTGGCCAATCACTGACAATCTGTCTCGAGCCCACTGGATCATGGGTTACTTTCTATAAAAAAAATGGAATAGATTAAATAATAATAATGATAATAATGATATTTTCTAAAAATAACATTATTTCTCATATTTTTAGATTCAAAAAGAAAAATATTCTATTTGGTGACTCATATGATTAATTTGGATTTAAAATGAAAAATGTGTCTATACATACATATATATATATATATAAGAAAAGTAAAATAATAAAAGAAAGTATCCTATGTGATTTGGAGAGTTAGAGATTCCTTGGCATATTCCTAAGCTAAGCAAATACCCAAAGAGCCCTTTGTTGGACACTAATCTCTCATGTGCTTTGAAGATACTCTAAAATATTCCTTTATTCTACCCAACTTAAATGTCTTTCAAGTTTCTTGGAATTACGTAGAAGTGCCATGAAGAGTTAGAGATGCCATAGAATATTATTTTATTCTTAACCCACCCCAAATTGACCTATCTACCTTTATCTTAGCCACCAAAAAAATCAAAGTCTATAAAAAGAACTCATTTATCTAATTTTAGGGGGGGACACTTGAATTATATAGAGAAATATATTGGGATAGCTTTGGAGGAGAAAAATATATGGAGAGAGAAACTCTACCAATTATCTACCCAAACCCCACCAAAACTTTACCCACCATCAAATCACCATTTAAGGAGCTTGAAGCTTGAGGAAGAAGAAGAGGAAAAGCTTGAGGAAGAAAACATCTCTACAAGTTTTGAGAAGATCTAAAGGTAAAACCTTCAAATCTATCTTCATATATAATAATTCAATCACAATTCATAGAACTCTAGGACCTTTTACACAATTTTTTAAAAGTCTCTTCCTATCTCATTTCATCACACACCACTAGAATTGTAATTGAATCTTCATTTGCTTTCATTAGTTTGGATCTAAATGAGCCATGGGTTTGAGATCAAATAAACTCTAAAGAGAAATCTAACTTGGATTGTAATAACCTGCATTTTCATTTACTTGCATTTCATATTTAAATTCAATTGTATTGTTTACTTTTCTTTTAATTTCAAATTCTCATGTGTGAAAATCTTGTGACTTGCCTTATTTCATAATTGAAATTCTTTTGGGGTCAAACTACGATTTTATAAAATTAAGAAATACCTGAGTTGGATTTTAAAACTGTATTTCAAAACGGTAGAAATGTTTTCTTTTAATTCAAACTGTATTTTTATAAAACCAGAAAACTATATCTTACGTTAAAATAAATTTTCCGTATTTTTGTGGTGATCACCGCGTCACAAAAATACCAGTTTACTTTCAAGACTGTCCGCACTATGCTAAACTTTCACAGATTTTGGAAGTGATATAAAGCAAGATTTGATATACACTTTATTTCTATTTATGGTAACTAATCATTGGTTAAGGCAATGTTTGGGAATGTTTAACTTGTGTGTGTAATTGTTGTGCCATAAGCTACTTTCCCAAACACCCACTTTTGACCCCTATACCTCTACTTGACCCTTGGCTTGATCTGAGAGTCTAAATATATATATATACGTATATATATACCAGCATATATGAGCTGGGTTTAATTGTGCAATTTAGAATTAAGAAACAAAATCCCAATTTGTTGAGTGTAGAGGGTTGTTCTTGGAGCCCAAGTTCCTCACACAACTTGGTTATATATACACACATTTGATCACACAATCTGCACATCTCCAGAATCTATAAACACAGAGATAAAAGAGAGAGCTGAGAGTTCATAGTTTCAGATTTTAGAGAGAGAAGACTTTGATCACCATAGCTAGAGCTTGAAGTGGTCTTCTTATATCTTGATTCTTTCTCAACACACACTTCATCTTCTGCCACAGTGAGTATTTTAAACTCACCTATAATGTAATTTCATAGTTCAATTACTGTTTGTGTGTTTGAATCATGAAATACCATGGTTGATTTCACGTGTGAACTCCATAGCTTTGAAATCAAGATTTTTCAATCTCAACCAAAATCTGTTTTCTTAGATAATAATGAAAGATTATGGTGTAATTAGACTATGTTTAAAGTATTGAGGCCTAATTTGTTCATATGAAAAAGTATATAAGAAATTAAGTTTTACCATCTTTTAATCTTTCATAAAATTCAAGAGTTATAGATTGAATAATGTAAAATTGACTTTGGATTCTTAATCCTTGTGAAAAACTGAAGAGATTCATATATAATAAGGTAGGGTAACTTACAGAATCGAAAATGGGTCAAAAAGACCCTGAATTACTGAAACAGGGCATTCTCCACGAAGAAGATGAAGTCTCTGCTGAAACTCGCGCGCGCGATCGTGCGAGCGGCCCGCGCGAGCGACCCGCGCGCGCGAGGTTTGTATTCCTAGGCAGAGAGAAAAGTTTTATAAAGGAAAATGGAATTTAGGCATATCGCGCGAGCGGACTGCGCGAGCGATTCGCACGCGCGATCTCCCTGTATGCTGGCAGATAGAAGAGTTTATATAAGAAAAAGGAAAATGGGCAGATCGCGCGAGCGACCCCTCGCGCGAGCGACCCACGCGCGCGACTTCTGGCAGTTTCTAATTTTGCTTGTTTTGTGATAAGGAACTATTCGGGGTAAAAGTTATATACTGTTTGAGTACTGTTTAGGAAATTTATTAAATCAGAATCCTATTTGGGTATGTTCGGACGATTAAAACTTTGTATTTCAACTTATCAATTCCCGTGCGCGCATCGTTTGTATAAATCAGTGAATTGCCTCATGTTTTAAAGTTTCATGACATACATGTGGTGTCAGTTGTACATGCATGGTGAGTGTGAATGTTGGTCAGTTCAGAAAAGAGTAATGGTCAATGTGGCATAGTGAGTGCGGTTTAGAATGTGATGTGGACACTCCCTGGTAAGTGAGTACCAAAGTGTGTTGTGATTGAGATTGCGGCGATGGTGTCTTTGAAATGAGACGGTTGCAAAACTGGACACTCCCTGACGACCATGGTAGCGTCAAAGTGTGTGAAGCCGAACTTGGACATTCCCTGGCACCCATGGAAGTGCTAAAGTGTGGCCTACGGACACTCCCTGATACCCGAGTCTGGATACTGCGTGAGGGTTCCTCCGATATTTGCATGGCGGATTAGGTAGTCAAAGTGTGAGGCAATGGACACTCCCTGGTACCCCGGACCAAAGTGTGAGACAAACTGGACATTCCCTGGCACCCCTGTGCTAAAGTGTGGCTATCGGAGTATTTCAAAGATACCGGTGTGTGATGGTGGGTTGTTGGGTTTTGTCGAGAGAAAAGAGTCGGTAAGATGAGATGGTGCATTGTTCTCATACACGGTCACTTATACGAGAATTATATCTGTTAAATAATATTGTGGTTGTTTCCTAAAATGAACTCCTTGCTTTATTATTGGATTAAATGAGAAATGTAAAGAGGTAAATGAGTATGTTTTACATTCAAAGTTATGTTTTTAATACTCACCAGCTTCTTGAAGCTGACGACGTTGATGCGTCCTGGACATTCGTGTTCAGGTTTTTCAGGTTATGATCAGGCAGAACACTATGACTGTGCAAACTGAGAACAACTATCTGTTGAAGAGTTTACTGTTATATGCTTTAAGTTGAATTGTTAAGGATGACTGTAATAGACACTAAGTTATTATTTTGATTCAAGGCGGTTTGTGCCTTTAGAGACCCCGTGCTGTAATATGTAATAAGTTAGAAAAATATTTGTAAGCTTTGATTGCTCTACTATGATTATTGTTTATTGTTGCTCGACGTTTGGGACGGAATCGATCCTTCAAATTGTCGCGACCTATGGGTCTATAAAGGAAATTAAACGCTTTTCTTATTTATGCTACGTCGGGGCGTGACATAGATCATCAACTAAACTTTGATTTCATTCTCTTCTTTTGTTTATATTTTACTCTTGAGATTCATGAGATCTTTAATATCTCACTTGATTCTTTAGAGTTTGATCCTTTAATTCTCTATAATCTTATGATCTATATGGGAATTAAGGTTGGTCATAGTTATATCCATGCATAATTAGTGGATCTAAATCTTGACTCATGAATTGGATCCTCTAATTTGAAATCTCATGGAAATCTCTCCATATTCCATGGAGGTTTATATGGATTTGGTCATATTTAGTCTCCAAGGATCATTAATTTGGGAGGAGAGTTGAATAAAATAAGTCTGTATTCCTCAATGATCATCAACTTGAGAGAGGAATTGACTTGTCAATTTTCATGGTTTGAATATCAATATTCATGCAGTGAATTCATTGACCAACTGTGATAAAAGATTTTTCATTAAATCACGATCCATGGGAATTGAATGAGACCAATTGGAATGTGTTCATAACACAACGATCTACCACTGTATTTTTTTATTTTGATGGAACTTTATAATTAACATGGTTTGGTCTTAGGAATTGTGAACTAGTCACTCTCCGTCCAAAAAATATGAACAGTAAGTCCATTTTGAATTGAGTAAATTAGAACTTTAATCAAGCACTTATGACTTAAAATAATTTTTTCTATGAAGTCTAATGTGTTAAAAAAAATCTCCTAAAAAGATTAGAGTCCTTATGATTTGTTTACTATTTTTAGAAAATCACACAATATCTCTGGACAGAGAGATGATAAATTATAAGTAGTGTCTGGTTATGGTCCAATTCCCAGAGATCGGACCGTTCAATCTTTGATTTTCTTTTTGGGTTAGAACCTAGACTCACAGAGGCACAACATATCCAAAAATAACTGAAATCAAACAATGGAATCTATGATTTTTCTATTATCTAAATTTAGGTTTATTCTCTGTAAATTCTGAAACTCTGTTACAATTTTAATAAACTTTGTAAATGATGACCTAAATGACCTTCTCATGACATAGGACTTAGACCATGTTTTAATAATGGATAATAGGACTTAGATCCAGAGGATAAATGATCCAAATCAATGAATAGTTCATATCTCATTCTTGTTTATATCCATGTATTCATTTCGTGTATGTTGATACTTAGGACTAGGACTAATTCTTAGCTTAAATTGCATTTGATTGAACTTAGTTGAACATAACTATGGGTTCCTTATGATCATGTTGGGATTATATCATCTCTATATGGACATTACATTGGCTCCTAGTTGAGACTTGTATATATATAGAGGTGTTGTATCCCTAACTAATTAGAAGACATTCATAATTATATCAACTCTTTCTATGCTTAAAGGATTTAAGCTATAAATTTAAGCATGTTATTTAAGACATTAAAGTATATCTTGTTCAAAGTATGTGGATGAACCCTTTGTTTTGTAGCGCTATCAAGGTACGATTTCTCAACCCTTCTCTAGTTTATTTTATTCTTTGATTTTAATTGATTTCCAACTCTATGTACAACACCTTAGAATTATGATTTGCCTTATGTGTATATGTGGATTAGAGACTCTTTTTTAGGTTTTCATTTATTTGCATGCATTGCACGTTTAAATTCACAGCTGGATCCCGGGTAAGTTTCCTCACTTCCTATTTTGCATATCATTTACTTCCTATAAGAACTATGTGGTTTTGTATGCCTTTTTATCGTTAGCAATCTTACACCCTTTTAGACATGCTTTTGTAATGTATATTTATATATATGTATTAGTTGATGACATATTTAGATTAATAATTCGATTAAAAATGATGTTGAGTAGAGGCCTATCACGAGATAGAATGAGAGGGAGTGTTTTAGTCCGCCGGTCTCCTTCCCCTTTCATTCCATAATCCCCGGACCTAGAAATCTCTGGTTTCCCAAAGATCAATTTGCTTTTAAAATAGTTTCTTAATTTTTCCTTTAAAAATTAAGTGGCAACTCGTATTTGAATTTTGAATTTGAAAAAGTTTAAATGAAAATCGGGATAAAACTGCGAATATCCACAGTACCCCAATCCCCAAATATTATTTCAATGGCTTTCTGTTTCGCATTCCACTCCTTCTTGTATGAGATAGTGTACAAATACTTTTCTTTCACCTTCTCCAATATCGCTGCGATGTTAATAGATGCGTCCTCCTTAATCATTGGCATTATATCTCTAGCCACTAGCCAAGCATTTAGATTTCTATGACCAAGGTTCATTGTAGGGGACATACAAGTGTGGCTTTGCTCGACCTTTATGATTTCAAACATCCCATGTCGTTTCAACCTTTCTCGTAGCTACCACTTGCAACCTTGTGACGCCAATTCACATTTCAACGACCAACGATCCAGACTGGTTTGATCCACCGTGTACCGTTGATGTGTTGTTATCGAGTACAACTCCACAAATCTCTGAAAATCATCTTTGGTTTTGAACATCATACCCTTTACTAACTCATCTCAATCTGGATTCCATTGCCCACCCTTTGTGTTTGAAGCATAACATGCCTCTCCAGTATGGATGCCCAAGTCAAAGGATGTAAAAGTTGATGAACGAGCCTCATTCAAAGCATTTTCAGGATTCACTTGGGCAGTTGGCTCAATATCTTCGATAACATCGTCTTCCTCATCCCCTCAGTATACTCTTCTGTATGCACATCTTCTTCATTCAAGTTTTCCGAAGTCAAGTTTGCGGCCATCCCTTTGTGTGTCCAATCATCACCATATCCACAATCATCTAAATCGAACTGCACATGAATTACCCGTTTTGAAACAATGTCTTGCATCAGACTGTCACGCCCCGACGTAGCATAATACAGGAAAGCATTTAATTTCCTTTATGGACTCGTAGGTCGTGACAAGTGAGTATGACCAATTGTCCCTGCAACAAATAACTTAACAACATTTCTAAAAGAAAGGATACTAATAAACATAAGCTCCGAATTTAAAACTTGCTAAACTATTACATAAGTCAATGTCTTAGGCACAAAACGCCCTTATTCAAAAGCTATTCTCCAGTCTATTACAACTTCAGAAATGAAAGACATAGGAAAATAATAAGCAGCCTCCTGGAAAGTTTCCTGCCTCTAACTAGCATAGTCGAAGTACCCTGGCTGCTCCTGCCCCTGAAAATCTGGACATACAGTCCAGGACGCATCAACGCCGTCAGCTTATGAAAGCTGGTGAGTAAAATAAACAAGTGCTCGCAATGTATATATAAGCAAATAAACAACGGTACCATTTAACTTTAACAGTAATATATTCAAGGTTCCAATTCCAACATGAATCACGGGGGAATATAGTAAGAATTAAATACGAAATTGTACATGAATTGTGAAACATCTTATTTTGCCAATTCTTTCCTTTAGAACAATCCAATTAAATCAACACATCATTTCAGCTACCAGAAGTAATAAGTATTCAGTCATCCAATTCACACGCTACACTATCGCCTCCAATACCAGGAATACTATCCGATCGGTATTGAAGTCACACACCACACTACTGCCTCAGATACCAGGAATACTATCCGATCGATATCTAGACCGATCACAACCAACTATCGCTACGGATATCAGGAATACTATCCGATCAATATCCGAAACGCGCGCCTTAGATACCAGGAATACTATCCGATCGATATCTAAGTCGTACACAACACTATCACCATCGCTTCGGATATCAGGAATACTATCCGATCAATATCCGAAACGCGCGCCTTAGATACCAGGAATACTATCCGATCGATATCTAAGTCGTACACAACACTATCACCATCGCTTCGGATATCAGAAATACTATCCGATCAATATCCGAAACGCGCGCCTTAGATACCAGGAATACTATCCGATCGATATCCAAGTCGTACACAATACTGCCGCCTCCAATACCAGGAATACTATCCGATCGATATTGAGGTCGCACACTAGACCGCCACCCTTTACTCTTTTCACGCTTTATTCCACACATGCATGTTGACACAACCTCGACCCTAATATGTATGTCAATGTTCCATAAATAACACCATTAATAAATCACAAAGCCGGATAATCGTACGAGCATAAATTTCGGTCTTAGTTGTTCTTGTTCGTACATTTCTTAAAAACATAGACCTTTAAAATAATACATTTGCCAAATAGTTCTTTAAAAACTTTTAAAACATTTTCCAAACAGTCCCTAATAAGAAAACACAGAAACTGCTCAAACTGCCAGGTCGCGCGAGCGAGGGTGAGGTGATGTCGCGCGCGCGGGTCGCGCGAGCGAAGGGGAAGGCCGGATCGCGCGAGCGGGTCGCGCGAGCGGAGGGGCTGGACAGGTCGCGCGAGCGGATCGCGCGCGCGAAGGGGGGGAGGGTCCGCGCGAGCGAGCCTCGCGCGAGCGGGTCGCGCGCGCGAGTTCTTGCAGAATGTCATCTTCTTCGTTTCTTTCCCCTGTTTCTGGTTTTTAAACTGAAATTTACCCATTTTCAGAATCTGTTTCAACCGGGACATGTAATATATGGTTCTCTTCAGTTTTCCGCGTAGATTACGAATACGCGATCAATTTTAACCAATACGGATTATATCTCTAAATATTCGCGATTAAAGTGAGGGTGTCAAAACTTAAAATCAACGGTACGTCGCGATACGGATGAATTATTGCGTAGGATTTGAACCGTAGTCTATTGGGACTAAGATCTTTCATTTCCAATTTACAGAATCGATTTTGGTTAACTTTTACAAAACTCCACTTTCAAGCTTTCATGGTGTTTATACATATATATGCATATATACAACTATATACACTGAAATTTACATATATATACGTTGAGAGTGAGTTTAATTTACTCACCGAGGGCGTTAGTACAAAGAATTTGAGACCGATAATATCCGCCGTAAAAATCCGTCGAAGTTTCCGTCAATAGAGTTTATACTCCTCCGTTCTTGATTTTGAGATGAATATATATATATCTATGTATGTGTATATACTGAATATGTATGTATATATAAACTGTATGTGTGTGTGTTGTGTGATCTTGAGAGAGCAAGAGAGTGATTGAGAGAATTTGAGAGAGTTTGGGGAATGAGAGATGAGAGACTGTGAGAAAGAGAGAGAGAATTCAACGTATATATAAATCCACAGTTTTGGGCTCCAAGAAAGCCATGGAAATCGCACGGTGTGGTTGAGCTCACGTGCTCCCACACCCAAGTCGCGGTAAAGGCGCAGTTTTAAAACAAAACTGGTATTTTTCGGTTGATATAAAAATACTGAAAATTATATTTTTGCGTAGGAATAAATTCCCGGTTTGTACAAAATATAGATATCGTTTTTGAAACCATAGAAAGTATTTTGGAAATCACAATTTGACCCCAGATATATATATATCAAATGGAAATCAAATCAAATACTCATGGAAATAAAATGCAATATTTATTTATTAATGATAATAAAATACAGGGCGTTACACCCTACCCACCTTAACAGAGATTTCGCCCCGAAATCTGAGCTAACTAATCCTGAAACAACTCGGGGTATCTAGTCCTCATGTCTGGCTCTAACTCCCACGACGCTTCTCCCTCGTCATGATGCCTCCACTGAACCTTAACCAAAGGAACGTCTCTTCTTCTCAGCCTCTTGATACTCTGGTCAAGAATCCTCACAGGTCTATCCTTGTAGACAACATTCTGACTCGTCTCAATATCATCAAAATTAACCACATGTGAAGGATCCCGTATGTATTTCCTTAACATACTGACATGGAACACATTATGAATACTTGACATCTTCGGTGGCAACGCGAGTCGATAAGCCACTGTCCCAACACGCTCCAAAATCTCGAATGGTCCGATGAAACGAGGTGCCAACTTCCCTCTCTTCTGACCAAAACGCACTACTCCCCGAACAGGTGAAACCTTCAGGAGTACGTGGTCTCCAACACTGAACTCCAAGTCTTTTCGACGCCGATCCGCATAACTCTTATGCCTACTCTGTGCAGTTTTCATTCTTTCTTTGACCAGTGAAATCTTCTCATTGGTTTCTCTCACCAAATCTGGTCCCAAAAGTTCTGTATCTCCCACTTCTGCCCAACATAACGGAGATCGACATGGCCGTCCGTACAAAGCTTCAAATGGTGCCATCTCAATACTCGAGTGATAACTGTTGTTATATGCAAATTCGACCAACGGTAAGTGCGTCTCCCAAGACTCTTCAAAGTCAATTGCACAAGCTCTGAGCATATCTTCCATAATCTGATTAACACGCTCGGTCTGTCCATCGGTCTGAGGATGGAATGCAGTACTCATCTTGAGCGAAGTTCCTATAGCCTTCTGCAGACTTTCCCAAAATCCCGAGGTAAAACGTGCATCGCGGTCTGATACAATCGACACAGGCGCACCGTGCAATCGCACCACTTGCTGTAGGTACATTCGACTCATCCTTTCTACTGGGTAAGTCATATTGTACGCGATAAAGTGTGCAGACTTTGTCAAACGATCCACAATTACCCAAATCGCGTCATGATTCTGTTGTGACCGGGGTAATCCAACCACAAAATCCATAGTTATGTGCTCCCACTTCCATCCTGGGACAGGTAAGGGTTGTAACAATCCCGAGGGTCTCTGATGTTCGACCTTCACTTGTTGACAAGTCAAACATTTAGACACAAACTCGGCTACTTCTCGTTTCATCCCTTCCCACCAGAAGTTTCTCTTCAAATCCTTATACATCTTCGTTCCTCCTGGGTGTACTGTCAGTCTCGATTTATGTGCTTCTTCGAGAATATCTTTTCTCAAATCTCCTGAATCTGGCACACACAATCTGTCTCGACATCTGTACCCTCCATCGGCCCCAACCTTCCATTCTGTCGGGTCCTTCTCTAACATCTTGGCGAACCATGCTTGAAACTTCTCATCTTCCTTCTGGGCTTCGATGATTCGACTCACAAGTGTTGGTTGTACTACGAGGCATCCAAAGTGTTGCCCGACACTTCCCTCAGAAATCTGCACATCAAATTCTGTGATTGTCTCCAAGGCTTTCCATTCCCTCAACATCAATGAAGCAATCATTCCTCGAGGCTTCCGGCTTAGGGCGTCAGCGACTACGTTAGCCTTACCGGGGTGGTACTCTAATGTAAAGTCGTAATCCTTAATCAGCTCCATCCACCTACGTTGCCTCATGTTCAACTCCTTCTGAGTAAACAAATACTTAAGGCTCTTGTGGTCCGAGAACAAATCAAACTTCTCCCCGTAGAGGTAGTGTCTCCAGATCTTAAGCGCGAACACTACTGCTGCCAGCTCCAAATCATGAGTTGGGTAATTCAATTCATTCGGCTTCAACTGTCGCGAACCATAGGCGATAACCTTTCCGTCTTGCATAAGGACACATCCCAATCCTTGATACGAGGCGTCACTAAAAATAGTGAACTTCTCACCATCCCTTGGTATCGCAAGCACTGGCGCTGTTGTCAATCTCTCTTTCAATTTTAGAAAAGCGCGTTCATGCTTATCAGTCCATTCAAACTTCAAATCTTTCTTAGTCAAACCAGTTAACGGGGCTGCTATCTTGGAGAAACCCTCTACAAATCTCCGATAGTAACCAGCGAGTCCCAGAAAACTTCTGACTTCTGTTGCATTGGTCGGCCGAGTCCAATTCGCCACTGCATCGGTCTTTGATGAGTCAACCGCGATTCCTTGTTGAGAGATCACATGCCCGAGAAACTTAACTTCCTGAAGCCAAAATTCACACTTGCTGAATTTAGCATACAGGCGGTGATCCTTGAGAGTCTGCAACGCAATCCTCAGGTGTTGTTCATGCTCTTCCTCTGACTTGGAATAGATCAAAATATCATCAATAAAGACAATAACGAATTGATCCAAATAGGGCTTGAATACTCTGCTCATCAAGTCCATAAACACAGCCGGAGCATTCGTCATCCCAAACGGCATCACTAAGAACTCATAGTGTCCGTATCTCGTCCTGAAAGCAGTCTTAGGTATGTCTTCCTTCCGCACCCTCAACTGGTGATACCCTGACCGTAGATCAATCTTAGAAAAGGTCGTGGCTCCTTGCAACTGATCAAACAGATCGTCTATCCGAGGTAAGGGATACTTATTCTTGATAGTAACCTTATTCAGTTCTCGGTAGTCAATACACAACCGCATCGTTCCATCTTTCTTCTTCACAAACAACACTGGTGCTCCCCAGGGTGAAGTACTTGGACGAACAAAACCCAACTTCTCAAGTTCTTGAACTTGTTCCTTCAGCTCCAACAACTCTGTAGGGGCCATCCTGTAGGGAACCTTGGTTATAGGTCGAGTACCTGGCACCAATTCCACACAGAATTCTATGTCCCTTTCCGGCGGTAATCCTGAAATATCTCGGAATACTTCCTCGAACTCTTTGATTACCGGTATTGATGATACTGTCACCTCTGCCCTGACAACCTCAATGTTTGCTAGGCATCTAGTGAGGAACATATCACCCGAAGGGTTACATTGGAAATCGAAGAGTCGATTCCCCTTGTCTGCAAATGTGATCCTCTTCCTTGCACAATCCAACTTCGCATGATTCTTCTCGAGCCAATCCATTCCCAGGATTATATCGAACTCCTTCATCGACAGAACCACCAATCTCGCCAAAAGTTCATGGTCTTCAATCCGTAGAGGACAATCCTTACACACTTGTAATAACTTGACGGTGGTCCCTAAGGGTGAGACAGCACTCAAAGCTTCCTCTAGACGTTGCGGTACTATACCCAACTTCTGAACGATCTTAACAGATATAAAAGAATGTGTAGCATCCGTGTCGAATAAAACTTTAACATGAGAGTTAAACAAGGTTAGAGTACCTTCCACTGCTCGTTGCTCAGGCAATCCCTCCTCATAAGCACCTCCTTCATACCCTGTTTCTTCATAACCGGCAGCCTCGGAAATAACAGCATTCAGGCGGGCCTGTCCTTGCTGACCATAGTTACCTTTCCTAGGAGCCTTGCAGTCCAGACTTATGTGACCGGGCATGCCACAGTTATAGCACACGACTCCTGGACGATCCGCACGCCTCGGTGCTCTGCAATCTTTAGCTCAGTGACCGGGAACTCCACAATTGAAGCAGTTGTTGTTTTTGGCCCCTTCTATTGCTAGAGGCTGATATTGCTGAACTGCTTGTGTCTGTTGAGGTTTCTTCCCTCCATCCCAGGTCCTTTTCTGTCCTTGAGGGTACCCTGATTTCTGTCCAGAATAACCCTTCTGCGGAGGTCAATTTCCAAGTGGCTTTGAATTCTGACAACCATCATTTTCTAACCCCGTAGCCAATCTCACTAGGGCTTCAAATGATTGGCCCAGATGCCCCATAGTCAGATGTCGAAGAGACAGGTTGAGACCCCGGTGATACTTCTTGATTTTCTTCTGGGGTGTGTCCACCATATGTGGAGCAAAGCGAGACAGACGCTCAAATCGAGTAGTGTATTCTCGGACAGTCAGATTCCCTTGAGTCAACTCCATAAACTCTTTCTCTCTCTTGTCCTTCTCTTCTTCAGGAAAATACTTCTCGAGAAATCTTTCTTTAAACACCACCCACGACATTCTCCTTGCAGCTTCTTCCCCTATGGTTGCCTTTTCTGCATAAGATAACTGAAAGATAGCTAGACGCTTCTTCTCCAGATCAGTGCACTCTATGGTCTCAAAGATACGCTCCATCTGGCGTAGCCACTATTCCGCTTGCCAGGGTTCATCAGTCCCCGCAAAATACTCAGGTCGCAGGGCGCGAAACTCCTTGAGAAGCTTGTCTCCCGTCTGGTGGGCTTGCCTCCCATTCCCGTTGTGATTCCCATTTTGATTATTGTTCCTCGCATTCTGATCACTAACCCTCTCCAATCTTCTTACAAAAGCCTCGAACATTCCGGTTGGATCTATTACCGGGGGTGCATCTTCAATAGCGGGACGATTCCTGAGATTTCTTCCAGCCATCGGATCGAGAGAACGGTACCTATCCATCAATCAACGGAATACGGTCAAACCCTCGGAAAGAAAGAAAACTCTAAACGATAGAAAGCGACTAGACACGGAATGAAGTCGAACTACCTTATCTTAATTCTATCTTAACGGGAGATCCTATGTGTTCTGGACAATTGGTCGAGCCATAACCTGGCTTTGATACCAAAAAGCCTGTCACGCCCCGACGTAGCATAATACAGGAAAGCATTTAATTTCCTTTATGGACTCGTAGGTCGTGACAAGTGAGTATGACCAATTGTCCCTGCAACAAATAACTTAACAACATTTCTAAAAGAAAGGATACTAATAAACATAAGCTCCGAATTTAAAACTTGCTAAACTATTACATAAGTCAATGTCTTAGGCACAAAACGCCCTTATTCAAAAGCTATTCTCCAGTCTATTACAACTTCAGAAATGAAAGACATAGGAAAATAATAAGCAGCCTCCTGAAAAGTTTCCTGCCTCTAACTAGCATAGTCGAAGTACCCTGGCTGCTCCTGCCCCTGAAAATCTTGACATACAGTCCAGGACGCATCAACGCCGTCAGCTTATGAAAGCTGGTGAGTAAAATAAACAAGTGCTCGCAATGTATATATAAGCAAATAAACAACAGTACCATTTAACTTTAACAGTAATATATTCAAGGTTCCAATTCCAACATGAATCACGGGGGAATATAGTAAGAATTAAATACGAAATTGTACATGAATTGTGAAACATCTTATTTTGCCAATTCTTTCCTTTAGAACAATCCAATTAAATCAACACATCATTTCAGCTACCAGAAGTAATAAGTATTCAGTCATCCAATTCACACGCTACACTATCGCCTCCAATACCAGGAATACTATCCGATCGGTATTGAAGTCACACACCACACTACTGCCTCAGATACCAGGAATACTATCCGATCGATATCTAGACCGATCACAACCAACTATCGCTCCGGATATCAGGAATACTATCCGATCAATATCCGAAACGCGCGCCTTAGATACCAGGAATACTATCCGATCGATATCTAAGTCGTACACAACACTATCACCATCGCTTCGGATATCAGGAATACTATCCGATCAATATCCGAAACGCGCGCCTTAGATACCAGGAATACTATCCGATCGATATCTAAGTCGTACACAACACTATCACCATCGCTTCGGATATCAGGAATACTATCCGATCAATATCCGAAACGCGCGCCTTAGATACCAGGAATACTATCCGATCGATATCCAAGTCGTACACAATACTGCAGCCTCCAATACTAGGAATACTATCCGATCGATATTGAGGTCGCACACTAGACCGCCACCCTTTACTCTTTTCACGCTTTATTCCACACATGCATGTTGACACAACCTCGACCCTAATATGTATGTCAATGTTCCATAAATAACACCATTAATAAATCACAAAGCCGGATAATCGTACGAGCATAAATTTCGGTCTTAGTTGTTCTTGTTCGTACATTTATTAAAAACATAGACCTTTAAAATAATACATTTGCCAAACAGTTCTTTAAAAACTTTTAAAACATTTTCCAAACAGTCCCTAATAAGAAAACACAGAAACTGCTCAAACTGCCAGGTCGCGCGAGCGAGGGTGAGGTGATGTCGCGCGCGCGGGTCGCGCGAGCGAAGGGGAAGGCCGGATCGCGCGAGCGGGTCGCGCGAGCGGATCGCGCGCGCGAAGGGAGGGAGGGTCCGCGCGAGCGAGCCTCGCGCGAGCGGGTCGCGCGCGCGAGTTCTTGCAGAATGTCATCTTCTTCGTTTCTTTCCCCTGTTTCTGGTTTTTAAACTGAAATTTACCCATTTTCAGAATCTGTTTCAACCGGGACATGTAATATATGGTTCTCTTCAGTTTTCCGCGTAGATTACGAATACGCGATCAATTTTAACCAATACGGATTATATCTCTAAATATTCGCGATTAAAGTGAGGGTGTCAAAACTTAAAATCAACGGTACGTCGCGATACGGATGAATTATTGCGTAGGATTTGAACCGTAGTCTATTGGGACTAAGATCTTTCATTCCCAATTTACAGAATCGATTTTGGTTAACTTTTACAAAACTCCACTTTCAAGCTTTCATGGTGTTTATACATATATATGCATATATACAACTATATACACTGAAATTTACATATATATACGTTGAGAGTGAGTTTAATTTACTCACCGAGGGCGTTAGTACAAAGAATTTGAGACCGATAATATCCGCCGTAAAAATCCGTCGAAGTTTCCGTCAATAGAGTTTATACTCCTCCGTTCTTGATTTTGAGATGAATATATATATATATCTATGTATGTGTATATACTGAATATATATGTATATATAAACTGTATGTGTGTGTGTTGTGTGATCTTGAGAGAGCAAGAGAGTGATTGAGAGAATTTGAGAGAGTTTGGGGAATGAGAGATGAGAGACTGTGAGAAAGAGAGAGAGAATTCAACGTATATATAAATCCACAGTTTTGGGCTCCAAGAAAGCCATGGAAATCGCACGGTGTGGTTGAGCTCACGTGCTCCCACACCCAAGTCGCGGTAAAGGCGCAGTTTTAAAACAAAACTGGTATTTTTCGGTTGATATAAAAATACTGAAAATTATATTTTTGCGTAGGAATAAATTCCCGGTTTGTACAAAATATAGATATCGTTTTTGAAACCATAGAAAGTATTTTGGAAATTACAGTTTGACCCCAGATATATATATATCAAATGGAAATCAAATCAAATACTCATGGAAATAAAATGCAATATTTATTTATTAATGATAATAAAATACAGGGAGTTACACAGACTCCTGTATTCAGTTTGACTGTTTTGCAATGGATTTGAGTGATCCACATGTTGTGTAGACGTGGAAGGCAATAACCCCTGTACAAATGGTTTTGAGCTTTCGCCTTCTTGTGTCAACATAGAAGTGTATGGCCCAATCTAG
This sequence comes from Hydrangea macrophylla, assembly GCA_033977485.1. Lineage (NCBI taxonomy): Eukaryota > Viridiplantae > Streptophyta > Magnoliopsida > Cornales > Hydrangeaceae > Hydrangea > Hydrangea macrophylla. The sequence continues at coordinate 140,733,452 of CM066988.1, read as the reverse complement.
TCATCTAATGTTTGATAGGCCTCGGGAAGATTCTCTGTCTCGATATATAGATCCATAGAGTTTATAGCTGTATTGGCAGATGCTGTTTCTAGTATTACTTGTAGACTTTCGTCATCATTTACTTCAAACGGTATAAACTTGGAAACTTGATATCCAAGAACCGACAGAAACCTACAAGTGAACTTCAATCGAACACTTTTCTGATGAACCCCCATTTTCTTGCAGACGTTTCTAACAAGTTCAGTGTATTGAGCATCCGTTCTCAGGCGAATGAAACTTCGACAGTTACTATCGTAGTATAGACCATCCGCTCCAATGCACATGATCCCCCCCAATACATCATTATAGTCACAACACTAGCCATTTTAATTCCTTCACATTTGCAAATTCAAGTGTAAGTAATCAATGGTCCATCGTGTTGTTGATGTGTCCCATGGTTGCGCACCCTTTCAAGTTTTTGTTTATCTAAAGTTTTAAAATTAGTGGTCGTCATGTTTTGTTTCATTCATTTGATTTCATAACATTTCAAAATTTAGGGGAACATAATATTACAAAATTTGGGAAGCATGGCATTTCAAAATTGGGGGAGCATAGTATTACAAAATTTGGGAAGCATAGCATTTTAAAATTTTGCTCAGCATTACAGTCTTTGTGCGTGTATGTGTTTGTGTGTATATACATTGTGATTCATTAATGTATATTAAAGGGAAATGCTTTGATGAGGTGATTCATTAAGCTTGCCATTGCAGTTGAATCTTGTACAAGTGTGCTAGATATTTTTTTTTAATGACGTACTTGTAAATATTAGTATGGCTCGCATCCATTTTGTTTAATTTTAGAATAGTAAAAGTATCTATAAGATGCATAAGAATTCAATTAGGCGAAGTAGACGATTTTTCAAGTGGTTTCAAATATTGGACCTTTTTGTTCGTAACGTTATATCTGAGCCTTTTACGGTCAAACCTTCTAACATGCAAGTCTAAGTGGAATTAAATTGCTGTATGTGTGTGTATGGGTCTGTGTGTATTGTGTATCTGTGTGTATATATATTGTGGCTCTGTATGTGTCTGTGTTTATATACATTGTGGCTCTGTATATGTGTTCGTGTTTGTGTGTATATATTATGTGTGTATACATATATCATTCTCCCTGTGTGTGTGTGCGTGTTTGTAACGGAGAGAGAGTGAGGGGATTTACCTGTGAGAGGGATCCGCAGAGAGAGAGAGAGAGAGAGAGAGAGAGAGAGAGAGAGAGATCGCAGAGCTAGGGCACAAGTTAGCTCAGAGGAGAGAAGAGAGAGAGTCTTTGGTTAGTGAGGGAAGAAGACGAAAATACAGGGCTATTAGTAAACATTGAAATCACTACTTGACTTCAACTTTGCAATAAAATCGCTATTTCAAGTAGCAACTTTTCTTAAGTATGAAGCCGTTACTTGAAGTAGTGATTTCAGATTGGATTATTTTGGTCTGAAGTCACTAGTTGGAATAACAACTTCTAAAAAAATGATGAATTTAAAAAATAAGTTAAAACAATAATGGATCACGAAAATATTTGCACAATTATTTTGATGCTGTGGGTAAAAAATTATTTAGAAATCCTAAAAAAAAATTGGCGCCAATTCTCATTTTTCTCTCCACTCTGCATATACATATTTTAACTCGTCCCCCCCTTCGCCTTCTCCATCTCTCTCTCTCTCTCTCTCTCTCTCTCTCTGCAGTCTCCAACCATCAAAATAATGCAGCGTCAGAAATCTATTCTATCATTCTTTCAGAAACCGTCGCCGGAGAGCCAAAAATCCGGCGACGAAACGCTAAACGGTCAGCGACTTCATCATTTTCCGGTGAAGCAAGAGAACCAGGGCGCCGCCGTCGTCGCCAATCAACCTAGTATCTCATCCACACTAGATTATTCTCTTGAAATCAGAGGAACCGACACTCCTCCGGAGAAGGTGCCACGTCAGATTTTCCCGGCGAACTTCACTGCAAACGACGACAATAGCGGCAAACCTTCTCTATTCTCGAGTATTATGCACAAGTTCGTGAAGGTTGATAATGGAGTGACGTCTTGTGATAGGTACGCTTCTTAATTTTAGGGATTTTTACTTGTCAGACAAATTAGGGCTTGTAATTGTTAACTTTGTTCATAATCGTATGTTTTACTCATTAAGAGATCTGTTGGGCCTCCATTGGTGTTTGAGCATCTCTAAGCTGAATATGAAATGCTTAGTCATGGACTTTTTTTTTTCTTCGGAAAAATGGTAAATAAATCCAAAAAAGATGTACAAAGTACAAGGGGCATCCCAGGATAATACAGTAAGCTCAAAAAACATGCTCAAAAGAGCAACAAGAAGCCAAAGCTGACCATGGGATGGAATCTAACTGAAACAAAGAAAAGGAGAGACACCCAACCCTGCCGTCAGAAAAGACATAGATAAAACAAAGAGAAGAGCAAAGAAAACAAAAGATCCTATCAAGATCTGTGGCAGCCCTTAGGGCGACTACCACTAAATTGCATCTTCGCTTCCTTCTTCCTTTGCCTGGAAGACTTGGATTGCTCGGGAATAAGGAGAGAATCATCAAAAACATCTTCAAAATCTTCATCAATCTCATCTTCATTCATATCCAAATTATCATTGGTATACTTTCTATCTTGGGATTGAAACCTTCCATCTTTTTCACCAAGACCTGACCCTTGAGCCACCTCGGGATGGTTAGCAACCTCATAAACATAAGGCATTTACTCGTTGAAAGAGTTACAGAAGAAACTGAAATTTCTTATTACTCACTGTCAATTTACATCCTATATATACAGCTATGAGGAAAAACTAATAAAAGAAATAAAGAAAAGAAAGGAAAGAATACAAGATAAGATCAAATCAATTTATTCCTAAAACATTGCTATCCATAAATAACGAGAATATCAATCCGAATATTCCAACACTCCCCCTCAAGCTGGAGCGAAGGTATTCACGAGTCCAAGCTTGGCAATAGACAACTTCAGAAGAGAGGGCCCAACAGACTTAGTAAATACATCAGCAGTTTGATCTGAAGAGGGAATAAAGCACGGAGAGATAATACCCGAACGCACCTTCTCTCGGATAAAATGAATATCAACCTCAACATGCTTGGTACGCTCGTGCAGAACGGAGTCAGATGCAAGCATTATAGCAGATTTATTGTCACAAAACAATGTAGAGGGCTTAGATACTGGAAACCCCAATTCTTGTAAGATAGATCGAAGCCACAAAAGCTCACAAGTACCTTGTGCCATAGCACGATATTCAGCCTCAGCAGATGATCTTGAAACAACTACTTGTTTCTTACTTTTCCAAGAGATAAGATGTTTGCCATAAAACGTGCAAAAACCTGAAGTTGAACGCCTATCACTCTTGGAACCAGCATAATCAGCATCGGTATAACATGTGACCTCAGATTGTGCTCCTGCAGCAAAGAAGAGACCCAGTCCTGGGCAAGTTTTCAGGTAACGAAGAATGTGATGAACAGCTTCCATATGAGCGGTACGAGGAGCATGCATAAACTGGCTTACTACGCTTACAGCAAAAGCGAGGTCAGGTCTAGTATTGGTCAGATAAATTAGACGACCAACAAGGCGCTGATATGAAGCTGGATCAGACAATATTTCTCCTGACTCAGATGATATTTTGATATTTGGATCCATAGGTGTGGAAGCAGGACGACACCCCATCATGCCTGTATCACTAAGGAGGTCCAAGATATATTTCCTCTGGTTCATTGAGATCCCATGACGAGATCGGGCAATCTCAATACCAAGGAAATACCGGAGAGGACCCAAGTCTTTGACATCAAAAGCCGTTCCAAGTTTCTCCTTTACTCTTATAATCCCTGCAGTATCATTACCTGTAATAATGATGTCATCAACATAAACTGACAGAATAGTACATCGACCATCCGGACATCGTCGAATGAAGCAGGTGTGATCAGACTGACACCTAGTGAACCCCATAGATAAAATAACATCACTAAAGCGACTGAACCATGCTCGAGGGGATTGTTTCAATCCATAGAGAGATTTACGAAGCAGACAAACTTTCCCAGAATACTCCCCCTCAGCCCGAAAACCCGGAGGTGGATCCATATAAATAGTTTTCTGTAGATCCCCATGCAGAAACGCATTCTTAACGTCAAGTTGATGAAGAGGCCAAGACTGAGAAGCAGCCAAAGAGACAAGAAGACGAACAGTAGTCAACTTGGCCACCGGAGCAAAGGTGGCACTGAAGTCTTTGCCTGGAATCTGAGTAAAACCTTTAGCAACCAGACGGGCCTTATAACGATCAATAGAACCATCGGGGAGGTACTTAACAGTAAAGACCCATTTGCAACCCACTGTCTTCTCTCCAGAGGGAAGAGAAACAAGATCCCAAGTATGATTCTGCTGAAGTGCATCCATTTCTGCTTGCATGGCGTGGACCCAATGTGGATTTTGGAGAGCCTCAGATATAGACCGGGGAATAGAAACTGAATCAACCTGACCAAGGAAAGCTTGATAGGGGTGTGAAAGGGCTGAATAAGAGATATATTTGGAAATAGGATGTTGAGTAGAGCAAGCATGACCATACCTATTTACCGGGCGAGAAATCCGGGTAGAGCGACGTACCGGTACAGGAGAAGCAGGACCTGGATCCGGAGAAGGATCTGGTGACGGGGCATAAGCATGAGTCTGCGAACGCCGAGAATAACGAAATTCTGGCGTAGATGTAATGACAGGAGGTAGAGTCCCCTCAGAAACCACAGAAGGAGTGGAATCAAAGACAACAACCGGACGAGGTAACTCGTCGGGTACAATGAGAGGCTCCTGAGGGACAGAAGCAGATGAGATATTTGAACCTGCAAAATAAGGGACATCTTCCAGAAAAGTAACATCCATAGAATTATAGAAACGACAACCAATTGGATCATAGCATCTATATCCTTTAGAGTGGGAAGAGTAACCAAGAAAAACGCAACGTATAGCTTTATCATCAAGCTTAGTACGAAGAGGGCTGCGGTCCTGAACAAAACAAGTGCAACCAAAGACACGTGGTAAAACATGAAAAAGTGTACAATCAGGCTGAAGAATATGTAGAGGAGCTTTCCCATCTAAGACACGACTTGGGGTACGGTTAATAAGATACGTGGCTGTGAGAACCGCTAAATGCCACAAGTATTTAGGTACCGCCATACCGCGAAGAAGACACCGGACAACAGACATAATGTGACGGTTCTTGCGTTCCGCCACACCATTCTGTTCCGGGGTATAAGTACAAGTAAGTTGTTGGAGGATACCCTTTTTATTAAGTTCAGAACAGAAGGTATTAGAAACATATTCACGGCCATTATCAGAACGGAGAGCGCGAACAACAGTTTGATACTGAGTTTTAACCATTTGTAAAAATTGAGTAAATAATGGAAAAACTTCAGATTTCTTTTTAAGGAGATAAACCCATGTGCACCGTGAATAGTCATCTATAAACGTAACATAATGCCGATACCCATATAAAGCAGTAATAGGGGAAGGTCCCCACACATCTGAATGTATAACATCAAAAGCACAAGGTGCACGAGACATGCGAGGAATATAAGATGAACGAGTATGCTTAGAAAGTTCACACACCACACATTGAAATTTATGAGTCTTACAGGCTTTTATTAATTCGGGAAAAAGTAAACATAGATATTGAAAATTAGCATGTCCTAGCCTGGCATGCCACAATTCTATAGTTTTATTGGAGAAAGAACTAGAACTAGAACTAGAACTAGGTAAAACTGACGCCTGTAAACTAGAAGACACAACTGGTGGTGGAGGTTCCCCAAAGAAGTAGAGTCCATCATGCTCATGGCCCGTACCAAAAATCTTCTTCGAAGTCAGGTCCTGCAATAGACAACGATCAGGTAAGAAAATGACAGCACAATTATAACACTTTGCGAGGCGACTAACTGATAAAAGATTAAATGATAACTGAGGGACATGAAGAATAGAAGACAGAGTAAGTTGTGAGGACAAACAAACATCACCCTTACTCTGGACACGAGTGGTGGATCCATCAGCTATACTCACAGTTTGGTTAACTGGTGTAAGAGGGGACGAAAAAAGGGATAACTCACCAGTCATATGATCATTGGCTCCTGAGTCCAAAACCCACCTTGGAGTGCCTGTCTTAACATGTAAAGCAGTGGAAGTACCTGTAGCAATGGCAGCTGTGGAAGAAGGGCCGGACTGATGCTGCTGAAGAAGGGAGCCAAGTTGACTCTGAATTTGTCCAAGCTGAGATTGAAGCATACTCTGATTTTGATGCAGCTGGCCAAGATCTGGAGTACTGGAATCAGGGCCAGTCTCAGCAATAGCAGCGAAGCGGGTTGAGCCCGGGTTCCGACCTCGGTTGGCATACTGTTTCTTCAACTTGGGATGGAGCTGGAAACAACGATCTTTGGTATGACCAACAACATTGCAATGCTTACAAACTGGAGGTTTTCGTCCGCTGGGGCGAGGACCGGTGTGAGCGGCAAAGGCCATCTGATCAGGAACTGGAGAAGAATCTGGAACTGGAGAAATAGAAGGCTGAATTAACTGACGGCGACGCTCATCACCATCAACAATAGCAAAGGCCTCGTACAGAGAGGGCATAGGGGATGTGTTCAAAATCTGAGTGCGAAGAGATTCAAACTCAGATTTCAAACCCATCAAGAACTGGTAAGTGTGTAGGCGGTCAAGACGCTGAACAATAACAGTAGCGGCTTCAGCAGGAATATCACCAAGGGGCTCGTACTGAGCCAACTCCTCCCAACGGGACTGAAGATATCCAAAATAATTAGAAACACTTAGCCTGAGAGAATCCTGGGATGACTGTGACACTTCGCGATGAAGTTGATAAATCCGGGATTCATTACGCTTATGCGCATACATTTGAGTCAAAGCATTCCACAAGCCATGAACAGACGTGTGATACATAAACATGTGGTAAATACGAGGCTCCATTGAATTGAACAACCAACCCAGGATAGTACAATTGTCCATATTCCACTGATCAAAGGTGGAGTCGGTAGGAGCAGGCTTAGGTGCCGTACCAAGAAGCCAACTAGACTTGCCTCTGGCACCAAGAAAAAGACGAATGGAATGAGACCACGCGGCAAAATTTTGCCCATCCATGAGAACAGTGGTAACCCTTTGCGCAGGCGAATGTGGAGTTAGGGACATAGAGAAATCCGAGCGTGGATGTGAACCGGGAGGTGACTGATTAGTACCCTTATCCTTTCCAGTTTCAGTCATTGTTGCAAAATCAAGAAGCCCCAAGAATGAATTAACAAGGCGCAGAAGAGAAACCACGGATTGAAAAGGCTGCTGGAAAAAGAACAATCAGCAGCAATCAGAGGCTACCGTAATACCCTAGGTAGCCCAAGAGACGAAAAAGAGAGCACAAAGGGGCTCTAAACCATCAGAAGACCCAAGAACAGGGCAAGACGCAGCGTAGAGCTGCGCAAGGGTTAGCCTAGGCTAACCAAAAAAGCTGCGGGGCCCTGTGTGTGTGTGCGCCGAGAGTGGGAAGGGGCTGGTGGCCTGCGGCTGGGTGTGGAGGTGGCTGGGAGTTGCGGCGCAGGTGGTTGGTGGCTAGTAGTTGCGGCGCAAGGTTGTGGGTAGGCAGGTGGTGGTGGTTTGTGTTAGGGTTTAATTTCTTTCTTGCTTTGATACCAAGAAGAAACTGAAATTTCTTATTACTCACTGTCAATTTACATCCTATATATACAGCTATGAGGAAAAACTAATAAAAGAAATAAAGAAAAGAAAGGAAAGAATACAAGATAAGATCAAATCAATTTATTCCTAAAACATTGCTATCCATAAATAACGAGAATATCAATCCGAATATTCCAACAGTTACTAATCTTAATTTGCTGAGCATTAGAGGAAGAAGTCTCATAAAGAACAAAAGATTCATCAGCACATTGCCCCTCCGTGGAAACCACACCTTTTCCCTTAACCTTACCCTTACCTACCACTTGAGTCCACTGATCTTTTTCATCCACAACAGTAGTCGCAGAACCATCTTTCATGTCATTCGGACTCTTCTTGATAGGTACCCATTGTTGGGTAGACTGAAGTTTGGTAGGATAGACCGGCTGGGACTGAGCCTTCCTTTCACAGTCATGTCCAAAACACTTACACAAATTGCAACGAGAGGGGGTCCACTGATATTCAACTTTTATCGTGATCAAGTCATTGCAAAGACTGGAATCTGCCGCAACCAAGTCAAAGCTAGTAATCCAATCATCTTTTGCATCCACCTCAATGCACACTCTTGCATAAGTGATTCTCCGACGGGAGGCTGTCATTTTATCAACCCGAAGGGGTTTCCCAATCATGCTTGCAATGTAGCTAATACCTTCGGGGGTCCAATATTCAAGCGGGACATTAAAGAAATGCACCCAAATAGGAACTTTAGAGATTTTGTCTTTGTTGATAGAAAAATGCGGTTACCATTTCCGTAGGATAAGAGGCTTACCAGCAACATTCCAAGGGCCTCCTTCCAATACCGCATCCAAGGAAAATTTAGAACTAAACTTGAAAAAATAAGTACCTTGGTCTGTAGCAAGGATATCAATGAGACCAATATTCTCCCAAAGTTTTGTAGTCGCTTTGTGAACAAGAGAGTATGGTAGTCTACGATCTAAGAAAAACCCAACAAGAGTATTGTTCCATTCGTCGCAGCCGGGCTCAATAACAGCACGGGGAACTGTCGGCCTTCGGGTCTGTCTGCAAGAGCTAACATCAACATGGGACAAATTAAATTCATGAGATTTGGGCTTGGACTTGAGCAAATCAGCCCACTTTGGCTTATCCACCGAATCGGCACATGGGGTAGTAGTTGCAGGCCCCACAAAATTATCAAATGATAAACCACAATGTTCCCCATGCCCATGGACATTCGTATGGCTAGAGGAGGGACCCACTTGATTATGGACAAGGTTTGACAAGGAAGTTTGGCACATAGCATCCAGCGGGAAAGCTACAGGCTTTAAAATACCAACTTTTCTTGCTGAACATGGGCCCACATTGGGAGACATAGTGGACTTACTTGAGGTGCCATCAGCATGTACAATCGAAAAGAGATCATCCCTACATTTTGTAGCAAAGTTGTTTGTGGGGCCCACTATTTGTTGAACCAAAGTTTGCTTTAACATTGAGAAGTCCTCAGTGGTAGGGTCCTCCAGCGCAGCAGGGTCTTGAGTCCCGTGACATACACCTTGGACTTTCAAAGTTGAAGTGATAGGACAATCGGCTTGTTGGGAAACAGTCTGAATTTTCTCAGTTTCAAAAGGAGCGTGTAGCTCGCCAGCCAAAAACTTCTTGGAATCCGAGCCTACCTCATTGTCAAGATTAAAATTTGTACTATCCCTATCTTTAATATTTGAACAATGAGGATGCAGATTAACAAAATGATCAATAGGGGAAGACTCGGACTGCAGAGCTTCCAACAATAAGCTATCAAACTTACTAGGATGATCATGAAAGTCAACATTCGTACTAGTATTAACATCGGATTTAGAAGATTCAAGCATAGGGTAAGCCAAAGGGTTTTCACTAACCCGAGCCTTTAGAACATTAAGCTTGGACTGAATCTCATTAGTTTTAGTCTGAATAGCATCCAAATGAGGTGAAGGGGCACAAGATGAGATACTACCTTGAGAATCAGAAACACCAACCTCGGAATCTTCATCTCCAAGAACATTGGGATTTTCATTAGTAGTTGAAATAAAAGCATCCTCAACGACTGATAGATCTTTCTTAGATTCATCAAGAGAACATCCCTTTAAACATCGCATCTGCGTCCATTGATCGCCAACAAAATCATTAGCAAAAGGGTCTTTAGGTGGTCTCCGGGGTCTTGTGGATCGTCTAACTTGGTTCGTGAGATCTAACTCATCCTCAGTAGCACTAGAAGTTAAAGCAACAAAATCCTTGAGTTCCTTTAAAGATAGTTTTGTTTGAGATTGAGAGGGAGATCTTTTGATCCTCTCTTTCTTCCTTATCTTTATATTTCTAGAGAGAGGCAGGAGCTTCTCTCTCTAACATTTTTTACATACTATGTCCTTGACCAAAAGTGTAATGCTTAGTCATGGACACCTGCATAACTACGTGTGTATATACTGTCAAAGGAGACAAGACACACTGGACGTCCGCAACTTAACTTAATAAGTTGCGGATTTCTGTTTCTAGACACTGGATAATGTGAAATTATTACAATACCCTTATTGAAAACTGGATCCAACGGAAATAGAAGTCCTCACAAGAAGCGTACTTTATATATATGTGTGTGTTAATTTATCCATCTATTGGCATTATAACCGCTTGATGGTCTTAATTTTTAAGTTAATCTCAGTGCTATACAAGACATTAAAACAGAAAGAATGATAAGAAAGAAAAAAATTTCCTGAATTAAGCATGAACACTAAATACTAGCAGGATATATTGCATGTTTCTATATACTTGAATTTGTGTTGCTATTACAATTTAGTGAGCAGATACAGTGGATTATTCAATCATTTGATTTGCTTCTTGTTTACGATGTATATATAACAGTGCTTTTTCATGGGACATGTTGGGTTTAACTGTAATTTCTTCACATGTTGGGTTTTATTCATGTTTGTGCACTTGTATGCTACACAAGTAACATTTCTGAGAAACTTTGCAGACACCAAGCAAATGGAGGTTCCATGGATATCAGCTCAACTACTAAAGCTACTAATGTGGAAGGATTGCGCAATGCAGATTCAACTTCTGAACTTCGCAGAAAGGAAAATATTCACCATTCTGAGATAGGAGTCAATCAGGAAAATATAGGGTGTGCCATACAGTCCATACTTATAGAAAGTGATGAAGATATTCTTGGGCCAGAAACGCCGGGTGTGCAGCCTCTTGTTCCCCGTTTGAAGCGAATTCAACAGGACAATTGTAACTTTTGGGGTAAAAAGGATAGTTCCTTGCAGGATTCTAGCAAAAGGCTGAAACTTCTTCAGGATTCAAAGACTGAAAACAAGAAGCGTGAAGAAGTATCTGAAATGACCAATAAATTTGAATGGCTCGATCCTTCACGAATCAGGGATGCTAATGGAAGAAGTCCGGCTGATCCTCTGTATGACAAAAGGACGCTTTATATACCACCCAATGCACTGAAAACAATGACAGCAACTCAGAAGCAGTATTGGAATGTTAAATGTCAATATATGGATGTGGTGCTCTTCTTCAAAGTGGTCAGTTGAAAATTTTCTATTTCATTTTTTTTCTTCTTTTTCTCTATTTCCTTAATTTGATCATGCTCGTTATTTGTATGACACAAGAGTTTCTTGATAAAATTAGCCCGCTTCAGTGTTTATGGTCATGGCATAGCTATCTAGCATAACATGCTTTTTTGTCTTAAATTGAACTGAAGAACATAAGAATATTTATTAAGAGTTTTTTTTTTTAAAACATGTTTGATGATTGAGGAACTTCTTTTTAAAACAAACAAAAAAAGCTTATTGTTTATTTGGACATCAATGAGAGATCACAACTATACTTGTTGAGATTGTCTGTCCCACATCGGGGACTTATAACCTAGCTACTCAATATATAAGTTCAAGGGGCTACTCCACCCATTGTCAATTGATTTGGGTTGGATGCTCCAATTTAACATAGTATCATAGCAGGTTATTGTTTGGCCAATTTGTCCACATATGCTCCACGTCACCCTATCTCAGTAATCCACGTGTTTGGCTCTCAGTCATGCCACACGTGCGGGGGCGTGTTGAGATTGTCTATCCCACATCGGGGACTTATAACCTAGCTACTCAATATATAAGTTCAAGGGGCTACTCCACCCATTGCCAATTTGTTTGGGTTGGATGCTCCAATTTAACAATATTGTTACCAAACCTCGGTATTCCTCTGTGTTTGGGAAATTCGTCCTCTACGCTTATATGTAAGCACGCAATTGTACTGTAGAAAAATCGCTGACATTCAAATAGTACTCTGGCATATGACAAAACCTTTTTCTTTTTGAATGCATGTGCTCTAAACTTCTAACTGTATAATACTTGAGCTTTTGGTATGATGCAGGGAAAGTTCTACGAGCTCTATGAAGTAGATGCTGAAATTGGCCATAAGGAGCTGGACTGGAAAATGACATTGAGTGGTGTGGGAAAATGTCGCCAGGTAACTTTTACTTATCTAGCATTGGGTTTGTATTCTCCTTTTTTTAGTCTAATCCAATGCAAGTCATTCACCCTTTGTAATCATTTGTATGTATCCATTGACATCCACCTTTGGTCAGGTTGGCATCTCTGAAAGTGGGATTGATGATGCTGTTCAGAAGTTGATTGCTCGTGGGTAAGGAAATTATATCTGAAATCTATTTTATTGCTTTTAGGAAAATGCCTAAATTCTGTGAGTGTTTGAATGGCCTTGATTGATCTTCTAGTAATTATTATCTGGTTAGTTGATAATTTTGTCGAGTGTTAATTCATGAGAAATTACTTTGTTTTATGGTGGTTAACTTGTAATAAACTACTTATAATCAGAAATTTTAGAAAATCAGATTTTACTGGAATGCTTATGTGACTAATTGTTTCAATTGCCATGTTTTGACTTCTGTGTATGTGACTAAGAGCCTGTTTGGGACAGCTTATGTTTTGTGATTGCGATAGCTTCTATTATAATAGATTATGATCAGAATAGATTATGATCGTTGTGGTGTTTGGGTAATGTATTAAAAAGTGGTTATGGTGGTATAATAGATTATGTAAGCGTTTGGTTATATAAATTTAAAAGTGGTTTTAAAGTTCAAAAGACAATTGTGCCCTTGTATTATATTTGTATTGAATACATAATTAGTTGTTTTGTTATATATTAATGATTGGTAATAAAAATTCATTATTTAAATAATAAATTAGTTTAGTATATTAAATAACAGGTAGTGTAGTAAATAAATTAATAATTCTACTAATATACACAGCATGTTCACGAGAAACTGTCAGTAATTTTTTTTAAACTAATGGGAATGTCAAAAAGTTGGCACAACAATCTTGTCTTTTAGTGGGGACAGGATGTCCTTCTGGGAAATGGCCGGGGACACGGCTGTAAAAATGCCAACGCGCAGACTTCCAATTTGATTGCGTTTTTGCTAAGCTGGGATGCCCCGGCTTTGGCCAATTGCACTCAAATCGCGCCAAAATCGCGCAGGACCGACAATTCCACTCCAAAATAAAGTATCCAAACAGCCAACATTTGGCTTTTGACCCCAACAGCTATTTAGAAGCTGTTCAAATGCTGCACCAAACAGCCTCTAATTGTTTCACATTGCCATGTTTTGACTATGACATCGGCATTCTCTATTAGGTAAGAGTTAGATTTTGTATCACATTGAACGATAGAACTTTGTTAAATGCAAAACTATATTCTTTTTGTTTATTTCACACAAGAAGTTGCACAGTATCTGATGGAAGTTTAATAGCCAATAGAAATAAACAAAAATTAATGATTAAAAATTCTATCACTTGCTAAGTTTTAGGGATAATTATACTGACCTCCCTAGAGATAAGGTCATAAATCACAATACATGGACATCCTTTTTGATATGCAAAATTACACTGACTTCCCCTATTAGAGATTATACTCTTAACAATGTTAATTTACATGGGAAATTACCAATATACCCCTAACACAAAATGTAATTTTAAATTCTAAAAGTCAACCTATTAGGAATAGACAAGTTTACCATTAGAAAAGAAATATACTTTTTATGTACTTACTAGAAAAAAGTACTACATAAAATTTTTATTTGACTTCGGTCAGGGTATATTGGCCATTATCAAAAAAATTAATAGCAAAATTAACTGTCAGTTGACAGAAGGGGGAAACTGTTCTCAACTACAAAACTCAAGGGAGGTCCCCGTTTTTTGACCTTACCTCAAGGATAGTTGGTGGAGTTATCCCCAAGTTTTGATCTCATGTGTTTAGCACTTGGGAGAAGGGGACCTGTCTCGGATTTTATAGCATATTACCATGGGAAGTTTTTCCTTGTAACTAGTTCTAGTTGTTTTCTATATGAAGAAAAAGGTAAATTTTTTTTTTGAAAGGGTAATTTATAGTCATGTTAGTAGTTTGTAAAAGAATTAAGGCTGTTTGATTAAACTGCAAATTAAAAGTTTTTGGCATTGAATTTGTAGCGCTGAAAGCAAGCGTATTGTGACTTAAGATTAAAATTTAAGGTCCACTTTTACTTGGTGCATCGATTTTTTGTGATTAGGTCTCTTAGACTTAAAAATTAGCCTCTTTTTTGGTGGGAATTTCTTTAGGCAAGAGACAAGCAATTGAGGTGAATCGAGTTTTCAGACCAGTTAGAACACGAGAATAGGCTATCAATGCTATGCGAAGGGAGTAGTGCATATGTATTTATAAAGACCTTTAACTTACATTTAATGTTGCTTTGTGAAACACGGTTAATTGAGATACCATTAAAAAAATTTCAGCTTTAAGCAATTAATTGGCTTATCAAATGGAGATGAGTACTTGTTCTTCTTGTTTGGTTTCTTGGTTTCCATCATCTTATAATTCTTTAAATTTCTATTGGTAGGTATAAAGTTGGACGGATGGAGCAGTTGGAGACATCTGAACAAGCAAAAGCTAGGGGGGCTACTTCTGTAAGTTTGCCACGTACCTTAAGGGACCAACTTTAGTTGTTGATTCTTTTATTATTCTCGGCTATTTTTGACAAGTGAGCCTTTTTTCTTTCCGCCTCATAGCAAAATTAATTAATGCTTCAATTTATCTTTATGATTCAAGCCCAACACTAATTATTTATGTAAACGTACGCAAAAGAAAGTGGTGACTAAGGCTGTAAAGTGTAAATAATTTCCATAACTGCAGTAGCTTTGCACGTAGGAGGTGAAGAGAAGTGCAGAGAGAGGTAAATGGGAAGATTGAAGATAATCAATTATTTATTTACTTTTTTGTATGTTAGGGAGGGGAGGGGAGGGGATGAGGAGGGAGTGATTTGTATGTTTGCATGGTTGGCTTACAAGCTTGTTGAGGAGTTGAAGTCCATAATAAATAAAATGCTGGGGTACTTCTGTAGTTCTGTAGCTTACAAGATGTGTCAGCCGTTGAGTACTGATTCATACATTTTCGCGCTTTTCTCAATTCTTCTCTTCATCCCCTCCCTCTGTTGGGCCTATTTTTAAATAAGTTAAACTTCCACAGTAATTTGTTATCTAACATCCACTGCAACTTGTTTGGTTGGCTATTTTTGCCTAGTCTAATTCTGAGTTACTGATGCTATGTCGTTCTATTTCTAGAATTTTCTGATTACCGACTAGGTTATGGATCGAAAAATTGTTTGTGCTACATAGTGTGATTAGTAATTATGGGTTTCAGGTGATTCAAAGACAATTAGTTCATGTACTTACACCATCAACAACAGTTGATGCTAATATCGGACCTGATGCCGTTCATCTCCTTGCTATAAAAGAGGTTTGTATGGCTCATTCTTTATAACCTGCACAAATGCTGGATGTCAATGTACTTACGTTTCTCTGTACTTGGTTATCTTAATATGACTGTCCATGGGTGTGAGAAGAATCAAGCAATCATACACGTGCGTATATGAAAAAAATTACTCCTGCATGTTGGAAAAATAATTTGGCAATACTTAGGGCTATCTGTTAGACTTAGACCCCATTTATATTGAGAAGAAAAGGTAAAAAATAAAAATTACATATGAGTCCTTAGACTAAGAAATAAATAAAAAGAACATTAGAAAGTAATAACTCTCAACATTCCCCCTCAATTCGATACAAATATATCTCTCATATTCAGCTTATCCAAAATAGCATGAAATGGTCGACTTCCTATCCCCTTGGTAAGAATATCAGCAAGATGATCACTAGTCTTCACAAATGGAGTGCAGATAGTACCACTAGTCAGATTTTCCTTAATGAAGTGCCTATTGATCTCTACATGTTTAGTTCGATCATGTTGAGCTGGATTATGAGCAAAATTGATCGCAGATTTATTATCACAATATAGCTTCATAGAATCTGCCAATTCAACCTTCAAGTCCTTCAACAATGATTTAATCCACAAGAGCTCACAAATCCCTTGGGCCATAGCCTTAAACTCAGCTTTTGCACTAAACCTTGCCATAACATTTTGTCTTTTACTATGCCAAGTAACAAGTTTACCTCCCACTACGGGTGCAATTCGGACGGAATGGAACGGAAATCACCCTATCGGAAGAAATTCCGAAAATTACGGAAATCAAATAGGTGTTTCGATTTCCATTCCGAAATTTTCGGAATCTCATTTGCATTTTTGATTTCGAATTTTCGGAATTTTCGGAATAGAAAACATACAGATCGAACCATGGTTTTCACAAATCAAACCAAAAATTGGCACACAACATCAAAAACACAAAATCAAAGCAAACAAGCAGAGATCGGTAGAGAGAGGGTATCTGAGATGAAGTACCTTGAACTTAGCGGCTAAGTGATGGTGACTCTCGATGAGTGGTAGCGATTTTCTTGATTAACAGCGAAAGCAATATCGGGACGAGTATGGGACAAATATATGAGCTTAGCCACTAACCTTTGATATCTCCCCGTATCAACCACATCTCCAGTGCTATCATTACCGAGCTTCTGATTTAGCCTAGGAAGCGGGTGCGGTGGTCCGATACCCAGTGCGGGTGCGTCTGCCTTTAATTAGTACACACCGAGTGCGGGTGCGACTACCTTAAGAGTCCATGATTCCTAAGATTTGGCCCTATTGGAGTATCACATGCTCTGCTCCTCCCAAGCATACCAGTTTCCTTCAATAGATTAAGAACATATTTTATTTGGGAAATGAATATACCATGTTTGGATGTAGCAAGTTCAATCCCAAGAAAATATTTCAACGCTCCCAAGTCCTTTATCTCAAATTCACTGACCATATATTCCTTTAACCGCTCTATTTCTTCCAAATCATCTCCTGCAAGCACAATGTCATCAACATATACAATAAGAGCAGTGGTCTTACCCAGCGATGTATGTTTGATGAACAATGTGTGATCAGCGTGACTCTGCTTGAAGCCACATCGAAGCATTGCCTGGGTAAATCTTTCAAATCAGGCTCTTGGAGACTGTTGAAGACCATATAGGGATTTCCTCAGTCTACACACCTTTCCCTCTGTTTTGGAGTCCTCAAAACCCGGAGGGACATCCATGTAGACTTCCTCCAAATCCCTGCACAGAAAGGCATTCTTCACATTAAACTGGTGAAGGGGCCCCTCCAGATTAGCTGCAAGAGAAAGAAGAATTCGATCTGAGTTCATTTTTGCAACCGGTGCAAAGGTTTCTTGGTAGTCCACACCATAGGTCTGAGTAAACCCTTTTGCCACTAAACGAGTTTAGAACCATCAGCCCTGTGCTTCACGGTATACATCCACTTGCATCCCACAGTCTTTTTCCCTTTAGGTAAAGTTGTCAACTCCCAAGTGCCACTGTTATAAAGAGCTTTCATCTCTTTAAGGCTTAACTACATTTTACACCCTAAGAAGCACCGACACGGAAATGGCGACACGGACACGACACGACACGATACGGCGACACGGCAAATCCTAAAAAAAGGCCGACACGACACGGCGGCGACACGGAAACTAGTAATTATACTATATATTTTTATATGTAATGATACAACATAAAAAAAAAAAAACAATGTTCTTAAAATAACTAAAAACTAAGATGTTAAATAAATCACCTCTAAATAACAATTCAACATGAAAATATCATTACAATAATACCAATTAACAACTTTACCATTTAAGCACTAGTAACAAAGCAACTATAATATCATAACATTCGTAAAAAAAAAAAAAAAAAAAAAAAAAGCAACATGCATATGAGGTAAAACAACAAGATGCATATAAGATTAACTTTATTGCTTTCTTTTTTAATTTTCAATCCCCCATCTTTGTAGTAATCCTTCTATTTGCCATTACTTGTCTTAACTTTTTAACATAAACCCCTCTTTTACAACCTTATTTTACACCATAC
Organism: Hydrangea macrophylla; assembly: GCA_033977485.1. Lineage (NCBI taxonomy): Eukaryota > Viridiplantae > Streptophyta > Magnoliopsida > Cornales > Hydrangeaceae > Hydrangea > Hydrangea macrophylla. The sequence continues at coordinate 140,715,372 of CM066988.1, read as the reverse complement.
TCCCTCTGTCCCATATTAAGAGTCCTTGATGACATTTTTTGATGTCCCATTTTAAGAGTCTCTTTGAAAAGTCAAAGTACTTTAATATACACTTTCCAAATTTGTCCTTTATTACATCCAACTCTTCCCTCTCTTTTTTGTGATGTGACACTATAATTTTGAATTTCAAAAGGGCAATGTTGGAAAGTTAAAAATCTCACCAAAATCAAGGTTGTCTCTTTAATAAGTTGGAATTCCCAAAAGAGACTCTTAATATGGGACGGAGGGAGTAACAATTTTGCCCCCAACATTTAAGATTCCTCTTTTAAAAAACCCATAACGTGTCGGAATAAGTGTCGGAGCCGTGTCGATGGTGTGTCGGAGACGTGTCGCTGCCGTGTCGATGGTGTGTCGGAGACGTGTCGCTGCCGTGTCGAAAATAAAAAATATATTTAAAAAATCTCGACACGTATTTGGCGTGTCGGACACGTGTCGGAGCCGTGTCGGGGGCGTGTCAGGTGTCGGAGGTGTGTCGGACACAGATACGGCACCTCCTTTGGAGTGTCGGTGCTTCCTAGTTTACACCCTCCTAGTTTTCTCGTGTCAATTTGGTCCCTGTAGTTTAGAAAGTGTCATTTTAGTCCCTGTAGTTTCATAAGTGTGTCATTTTAGTCCCTCAAACACTTTTTGTGACAAATGTTTTACTTTCAGTGACAAAATTATTAGTCACTAAAGGACTTATTGGACTTATTTGACATACTTATGAAATTGCAGGGTGTCAAGGACTAAAGTGACACTTTCTAAATTACGGGGACCAAACTGACACAAGTGATAAACTAAAAGGGTGTAAAATGTATTTAACCCTCTCTTTAACCATGACATGTTTCCACTTGGGATCAACAAGTGCATCCTGGACATGGTTAAGAACACATACAAACGGAATTTTGGAAAGAAAGGCTCTGTAGGAAGGAGATAAGCGTGAGTAAGGCACAAGATCCGATATAGGATGTTGAGTACAAGACCTAACACCCTAACGGACAACAATAGGAAAATCTAAATCATCACGTTCAAAAGAGGGTGTATCAGAGGAATAACCTGAATTTTGATTACTTAGAGAGAATGGCTGTGGGAGTGGAGGAGCTGTAGCCTCTGGAGTTTCTCCAGTCTTCCTTTTACTCCATGTTCCCCTGGAATAAACCAACATATCCTTCTTCTTCGGCTCCTTAATTCTCTTGTCCAGACTCCTCTTCAATTCTCTCTTTTTCAACTCTTTCCCTTTCCTAAACTCATTCTTTTTCAGCTCTTTCTGTCTCCATCTCAATCATCATAGGCAACACAGGTATCTCTTCCATACACCTCTGCTCCCCTTAAAGAGATAGCTGAGGGTCAAGAAAGTAGGATTAAAACTTATAGAAGGTGACATCCATAGACACATACCATTTCTGAGACGGAGGATGGTAACATTTATAACCCTTATGAGTAGGTGAGTAACCCACAATTTGGGCCACAAACACACACTTAATGGAGCGAGGATCCAATTTCCCACGACTAGGAGAATGATTATGAACGAAATATACGCAACCAGAGACACGAGGAGGAATGGAAGATGGGATGAAAGGGTGAGAAAGAACCTCAAGTGGTGTTTGCTTGTTCAACACACGAGTGGGAAGACGATTAATGAGATAAGCAGTTGTTAAAACTTAAAACTGCTTCACCCCATTGGGAACGAGGAGCTTGAACCTAGAAGAATAAGAATCAGCCTATCAGGCAACATCTAAAAGCTGACGATTCTTGCGTTCTTCAACTCCATTTTGTTGAGGAGTGTCAGGGCAAGAAGTTTGATGAATCATCCATTGAGAACAAAAATACGCACCCAATCCAGAATCTATATCCTCACCCTCATTATCAGACCGTAAAACCTTCACAACAACACCAAATTGTGTACACACCATTTTGTGGAAATTTTGAAAAATAGAAAACACTTTCGGCTTTTCTTTCATCATATATAACCAAGTTGTATGGGAACAATCATCGATAAAAGAAACAAACCATCTATGACCCTTCAAAGACACGGTACGAGATGGACCCCAAACATCAGTATGAATTAATGCAAAGGGAATAGAACTTTTATTATTATTAGGAGCAAAAGTTCTATGATGTTTTCCAAGTTCACAAGCATCACAAGAAAAATTAGAAATACCATTATTTGAGACAAAAGATGGAAACATGTCTAAGTTAGGGGTGTGCATCTGTCGGTTCGGTCGGTTTTTTCATGTTTAAAAACCGACCAATAGGTTCAGTTCGGTCGGTTTTTTTTGCCACTTTTGGTCTGTTGGTCAGTTCGGTTTCCTTCTGTAAATGTATTTTTGAAAACCGACCGAATGGGCACGGTTTGCTCGGTTCGGTCGGTTTCGGTTTTTTGTATAGCCTTAGTCTAAGTAAAAAAAAACGATGGGTGTCCTAATCTCCTATGCCAGAATTCTAAGTCTTCATCTTTATTATTCAAATTACTGTATTATGTGCTAGCTTCTCTCCTTTATCCAAAATGTAAAGGCCATGCTTCACACTACCACTGCCAATTGTCCTCCTCGTGATAAGATCCTGAAAGACACAATGAGAAGGGTAAAAAGTTACACTACAGTTTAAATCACGAGTAACACGACTCAAGGATAAAAGATTGTGAGAGAAACTAGGAACATGTAACAATGAAGTGAAGGGTAGAGAAGGAGTGACACGAATTAGAACTTTCCCCGAGACAGAGGAGAATGTACCTTCAACAATTTTAACTTTGTCTTGACTTGAATAAGGCTTATAATCAGAGAAAAGGTCAGATGAGCGAGAGATATGATCTGAGGCACCGAAATCAATAATCCTGGGAAATGTGGAATGAGAAAGAAAAGCACTTGCAGATGTGACTAAGTTACCTGATTGAGTAACAGACAATGACGTACTTGCTGATGTAGGTGGAGCACAACGGGCGATTAGATTTCGAAGGGTCTCAAGCTCAGTAGCAGACAAGGTACCGACATCAAAAGTGGGAGTAGGTGGCAACAGCATGAACAAGAGTTGTAGTATCAATAACAGTAATATGGTGAGTATGTGCATTGCCCCACGGCCACCTGAATGTCCTCCATCAAAATATCCAGAATGACCTCCACGATCACCCGGAGGACGGCCATGGAGCCTCCAACAGGTCTCTCTAGTATGATGAGGCCTATTACAATAATCACAGAACAACTTAGGCTGTTCAGAAGAACTAGGCTGTTTGGACTCTACCCTCGGTGGAGCAGAAATCATGGCAGAATAGCGGAACGATGACTCTTCTTATTTTGACCATAGACAAAGGCCTCCCGAAGAGAAGGGAGGTTGTCTATCCTAAGCACCCCGACTACGGACAATGTCATAGTCTAAGTGAAGTTCCTAAAGGAATTTAAGACCCGTTGTTTCTCTAAAAGCTTGTGGTAACCCGCAGAATCAATTGGGCATACAGGTTGATAATCTTGTAGATGATCTACTTGGTTCCAACTAGTGGTGAGAAACGTGAAGTATTGGGTAACGGTCATGTCACTCTGCTCAGAGCGATCAATCAAACGGGTCAACTCAAACTCTTGGGTGTAGTTCCCCTTCCAAGAGTAGGTAGGGCAACTGATTCCCAAATGTCTCGAGCGGTCTTCAAACTGTAATATCCTTCACCAATCTCAGGAATCATTGAATTGATTAGTTAAGCCATGATAATGGAATTGTCAATTTCCCATTTGTCATAGCCAACATCGGTCATGGTAAGTGCCTGAATACGACCATCAAGGTGTCCCATCTTCCCTTGGCCCCTAAATAAAGAGCCACAGACTGCGACCAAGTCAGATAATTTTGGTTTCATGTTGGGGTTGTCTAGTGTAGCAACAATTAAGCTATCACTTGAAGGCGTTTTTGAACTTTCAGTTGATGGATCATTAGTCTCAGTCATAGTTCCAGTACGCAAAGGAAATACGCACAATAGTTACAAGGAAACAGAGAGGATGGAGAAGAGGCACTCGCAATTAGAAGATATGCACCATAGAGGGTGCTCACGGATTAGGGAAACTGACTAGTGGTCCATTCTAGGACCTAGAATAATAAAAAATCTGAAAACGAAATCAAATCATCACAAAAATACTGATGTGTGCAATTAAACTACCTCCAATGGGGTTCGGCTGAGATGGGAAAGGAGGGTGGTGGGTTCCACTGGTCAGTCCAAGGTGAGAAAGGGTGGCGATAGGGGCTGCGGTTCAGAGGTGCGTGGTGGCCAGGGTTAGGGCAAGGACTTGCGGCGCATGGAGGGTGGTGTGGGTGCTGATGTAGGGTTCGGCACAGTTCTAACGTGAGGATGGAGGTGCGGCAAAGGCTGGAGGGCAGTGGAGGATAGTGTTGCGCAGCCGTGGGTGGTGGAAGTTTGGTGCGCAGCTAATAGTGGTGGTGGTTAGGCTGAGGGATGTGTAGTGGCTCTGATACCATGTTGGAAAAATAATTTGGCAAAACTTAGGGCTAACTAACTGTTTGACCTCATTTATATTGAGAAGAAAAGATAAGAATTAAAAATTACATATGAGTCCTTAGACTAAGAAATAAATAAAAAAAACATAAGAAAGTAATAACACTCAACAGGACATGCATACGTAATGTACATGTATATGCAAGAGTCTTGTAGGAAAATGATAATCGTCAACGTATTTAACTAAATGATGGTGGAATTAGTAGGCCATTCAACAATTTGAGCACCTTGGTGTACTGAAAAGGAATAATATGACAGCTTCCACCTCTATGACAACATTAAGGCATTCATTGAACCAGCTATATGAGTAGTCCATTTCAGAAGAGAGCATTCCAGAAAACTTTGGAACACAATGTAATTATTTTAGTATTAAGGTGGCTTCCACAAAGTGAATCAGGAGTTTATTGCATATGTCCATCATCTTTTCCCCATTGTATACATGTTTATTCTCCACTTTTGGCTTTTCAAGTTTTCTGGCACCATCATTCTTAATAAAGTCGGTTCTTTTCCTGGATTTATTACTTTTCAATGTATCACAAAATTCTAGAATTGTGCTGGTCAAATTGTTACGTACATTATAGATGTAGATCTTTTATTTCCATGCGATGAATAGCTTGAAGGCTTAATGGGTATTCTCCTATCACTGTGTGACATTGGAAATGAAATTTGTATATAGGGTGACGCTGGCCTTGAGAATGGTTCAACTGCTTATGGCTTTGCATTTGTTGATTGTGCTGCTCTAAAATTTTGGGTTGGTTCCATTAGCGATGATGCTTCTTGTGCAGCTTTGGGGGCTTTGTTAATGCAGGTATGCTCTTTATTTTTAGTTTCTCTTTGACACACACATGTAATCTGTCAATCTGAAAATACTTTTTGATTTTATTGTTGGTTTTGATAATAGGTGTCTCCCAAGGAACTTGTGTATGAAAGTCGAGGTTAGTTTCATTCAGCATTTGATTTTGGAAGAAATTCGTCTTCGTCTTCTTCTTCTTCTTCTTCTTCTTCTTCTTTCTTTTTGGTTGGTTGTTTGGGTTTTACTTTTACCTAAATTTCTGCCTTCACATTTTGTAACATAGTACTCTATATGCTGCAGCGCTGTCCAACGAAGCTCAGAAAGCACTCAAAAAATACTCACTAACAGGTGATCGTTAGTTATGATTATTGCTTCCTTGTTTCAGATAGTTGTTCGCATCATCTCTATTTGTGAAGTTAATTGTTCTATGTTGAGGTTCTCTAGGAGGTGGTTTAAATTAGTGGAGGATCCACTCATAAAACATAGAGCATTGGCCTCTTGAAGAGTAATAATGTAACAATAATGGTTTGTTGTGTGCTATAACCAAGTCACTTGGTTGGAGATTTTGCCGCAATAGTTGTGCAGTTATTTTTCAGTGGTAGTTACGAACTCTGTGATTTTAAGTCTAGGTATCATTTTAGCGATTCTCTTTTTGTTTTTTGAGAATACCAGTCATAGTAGAAATTTAGGCAAAGTAAAATGTTCCACCACATAGATATCAGAGTGGGATTCTACCTGCCTGTTTCTAATTAATGGCACTGTTTCATGACTAGGAGGTTCTTTACACATGGTGAGGGCTTCCAAATATAGTGACCCACACAGTGCACTCAAATTAATTGGGTTTGGATATCAGTGAACCTGTCGATGATCTGAAATTTCTTTTCATATATTGCTTCCATTCTTTTTTTTTCGGTCATCTTGTGTTTCTTTTGTGTTGGGCATTTGAAAGTTGGATGGCTGTTCCTTGTCGTATAGTTTGTGCAATTTTGGGTCTTCTTACATGCAAATGTCCCAAGTATCTCGCTACGTGGATCCTATAATTTTTGGTTACGCATAGAGTCTGTTTGGAAATGCCTAAAACAGGATTAGATTCAGTCCCACTCTCGCATTTAAAGGGTTTTTATGAAAACCAAGTATAACTTGGTTTGCAAAAAAACCAGTTGTTGGAGTGATTTTAAGTCATGCACGAACTCCTATGTAGCCAAAACGCAGCTACACAAACACCAACTATCAAGTACCGGTGCTTTTCTGTACCACATAACTGGTTTTCATGTTATGCAAACAGCCACGTATATTCCCAATCAGTCTATTGACATTGGATGTTTGGATTAAAAAAAGCCTATGAATTGCTCATCCATTAAGTTTTCTCAATCGATGCTTTCTTCTCCGCATTGTCCCCACTAATTGAAGAATTACATAAACAAAAAGTTTAAATTTCATTGACTTTATAACTGAGAGGACACTATGCGGAGTTTCATTTCTTTTGCAGGTTGCGTTGCTTCACAATTGACCCCAGTGCAGCCCGCCACTGATTTTCTTGATGCTTCAAAAGTTAGAACTCTGATTCAGTCAAATGATTATTTCAAAGGGTCTTCTGATGTCTGGAATTATGCATTTGATGGCGTTATGCACCATGGTCTTGCCTTATGCGCTCTTGGTGGGCTTATTAGTCATTTGTCTAGGTTGATGGTAAGCACTCTTCTATGACCTATTTTCTACTGAGCAATATTTGTGATGCTTGAAATGATTAACACCTTTCCATTTTGGGGCAGTTAGATGATTGTTTACATAATGGAGATATTGCACCATATGAAGTGTATAGGGGTTGCCTGAGAATGGATGGACAGACGCTGGTCAATCTAGAGATATTCAGTAATAATGCTGATGCTGGTCCTTCATGTAAGTGCTTGCAACTCTGTACATTGAAGCCAACATTTATGCTCTGTTTGGTATGGAAGTGTTTTTTTTCCTTCTTTTCTTAGTACATGTATCTGTATTGATATATTTTGTGTATATATTGAGAAAAAAGTACACTGAAAGAGGGGTAGATGTCGATAGCAATATTACAGAGTGAGAGTTATTTGTCATAAAAGTTGAGATGCATGGAGTTCCATCAACCCCAAACTCATTTAAAATTAAACACCCTCTCGAACTTAAAAGCAAAAGACTTGCTTTGTGCAAAAAGCAAAATTCTATTGACAATGGATCAAAGATATAATGTTTGAAGTTAGAACCACAGCTGCTGATTTGAAGGGGGTAAAAAAATACTTTCGACAATTGGAAGCTCAGTTTGATTACGCACTTTCCAAATGTGTTTTTTCCCAAGTAGGTTGGTTTTTCCCATGTGTTTTTTGGGGGTGTTTAGGCTTTGTTTTTTGAGTGCAGCTTGTTCTGCTAGTTTCAGGAGACCTAGGAAGCACCGACACTTCGAAAAGGGCTTCGTACCCGTGTCCGACACGTATCGGACACCGACACTCGCCCGACACACCTCCGACACGTATCGGACGCGGAAAATACGTGTCTTGTTTCTGATATGCAATGTTTAGAGGTGGCCACATCACCGACACACGGCGAGACACTTCAAGGGGCACAGAGGGTAACTCTTTTTTGACCAAAAAGTTGTATTTTGTTAGCTTTTTTTTTGAAAACCAAACGGAGTTGTTTTTGTCGAGCATTACATCACTTATCTCCTCACGTTCTCCCGACATTAGTCTCCCAAGACCCTCTTTGTCCAATCTCATCTCTATCTATCTTCTTTGACCATCTCACTCTATTCATTTTGTTAATATTAAACAATAACGCTCGAAAAATGTGAAGTAAGCATTCTGTAGATAACATTTTTATAACATTTCTGAAAACATAAGAATGAATTTAAAATTAAACTTAATTTAAAAAAAAAAATATGCGTATCCCCGCCTTGTCGTGTCATCACTTTTTAAGATTTAACGTGTCGACGTACCGGTGTCGTATCGTGTCCGTGTCGGCGTACCCGTGTCCGTGCTTCATAGCAGGAGACTATCCAGGCTTATACTAGGAAAGATTGTATTCTTTTGACATGGCTGTGCAGTAGGGGTATGCCCCCCCTTTGTTTTGCATGGTTCTCTTGTTTATAATACTTAACTTCTCTAAAAGAAAAAAATTGTATGAGAATGCATCTTCAAAATAAGATAATAATGAAGGTGATAACGGTGTGTTTGGAATGACATCTGCGGAATTCATTCTAATACAATTTTACCAAATGGAATGTAATGTAAATACAATTGGTGAGAATGCGCCGAAGAAAAAGCCCTTAATCTCAGAGGCAGTGTCTGTATCATGTGTTCTATCTTGATTATGTCTTCCTTTTTGTTTTGGTGGCATTTATAATGATCTCATGCTTATTATTTTAATTTTATTCGAGTTTCAGGTACACTTTACAAATATCTTGACAACTGTATAACAACATCTGGAAAGCGGCTTCTGAGGAACTGGATATGTCATCCGTTGACAGAAGTTGAAGAAATCAACCGTAGGCTTAAAGTGGTTGAGAAACTAATGACACACTCAGAAATCATGTTAGTTATTGCTCAATCTTTTCGCAAGCTTCCGGACTTAGAAAGGTTACTTGGACGGGTTAAGTCTACCAGTCAGTCATCAGTTTCATTTTTACTGCCCTTGATTGGCAGAAAAATGTTGAAACAGCTAGTAAGTGTTGTCTACTTCCTGAGTCTTCCAACATTTCTTATTCAAAGGACATGTTAGAATATTTTTTTTTTTGAATTGTGAAAAGCATATTTTTGTTGGCCTCATTTTGGGTTTCTCCTTAGAAACGAAATGTTTCTTCAGTACTTTGGTATATTACCAAAGTACGACATAGGTGACCTGGAATTTAGGTCCAATTATTGTGTTGTGGAAATTGCGAAATAAGTTGTTCTCTTCGAGTGAAATTGTGAGTAAGATCATCAATGGTCAAAACATGATTGCCTCGCCCGCTTTGTGTTGAAAAAAGGATCTCACAGTAGTTGGCCATGGCTCCATGTTGTAAGAAACACTGAGTTATATGTTTATTGTGTTTTTATTTATTTATTTATTTTTATTTTTATGCTTGTTCTGGCAACTGTGTTCCTCAAATTAAAGGAACGGTTATAAACACAATATTTAGTGAATGAGCTTTTGGAGAGAAGGAAAAAAGTAAATGAACTTTTGGATTAGTCCTTTTAGTTTGTTCAACATATATAATCTTTTTAGTGTGTTTCAGGTGAAAGTGTTTGGGTCCCTTGTTAAAGGCCTGCGTGTCGGAATGGATTTATTAATATTATTACAGAAGGAGGGGCACATGATCGCATCACTATCCAGAATTCTAAACCTTCCAGTTCTTGGTGGATGTGATGGGCTCGACAAATTCCTTACTCAATTTGAAGCAGCCGTTGATAGTGACTTCCCCAATTACCAGGTGTGATTCTAATGTTGTTAATCATAGTTATTGTCTGTATACTATACTTTTCTTCACATGTCCAATGGAAATGACTGATTCATTGATGTGCATGTTAATTCTTAACCATTATTGGTGTATTGCATTGAATACACAACATAATAGAATTTGGCCCTCCAAACACATATTGTATGGTTGGGATCTGCTGGGCTTCATGTGCACTGTGACTTATGAAGTTTCCTCTATGTATCATCCAATTTGACTCTTCTCTAAGTTTGATATCATCCGAAAACTACAAGTTTTGTGTACCTACCAGTATCATCCAACAATATCAGATGATGTTTCATGACTGGAACTTTGCTTCTCTGCTAGCTTATGAGCTTTGAAATGTCCAAACTAGGTTTTCAACATCTCATTTATGGTGTCTTGAATGTCTTGACTCGTTGAAACAGAGAGAAGGCCCTGCTAGGTACTGACCAGGCCAGGCCATGGGAATAAAAACGCCTTTCGGGCAAAATCAAAGCAAGGAGGCCTTCTTGTTATATTTCTATGTTATCCGTTTAGAATTGGATCTCCTCCTCTTGTTTGAGCTCCTTCATATCTTCGGGCTGATTTCATTGTTTAATACTTAATTAAGTTGCACCTTTTTCATTTTATCATTTCTAAAGAGCAGTAAATCTTATTATTCAAGAGAGCATAGGACTTACTCGCTCACTGGTTATTTTGACTGGCTTGGAGATTTTGTGTTTTTCCATCCAATGATTTATAGTTGCTGACTTACATTGCATATTGCATTAAAAAGAAAATTTGCTTTGAGATCTTGTAATTTGTCATCTAATGCTTTGGATTCTCATAAAATAACAAGCTGCACAGAGGGTCTGTGATTTTCAGTATTTAATGTTGTGTGTGTGTGTGTGTTTTTTAATTCCTTCTTATTATTGACTGTGTAAGTGTATCTCTTTCCAGTTTTTGCAACTCTGGTTGAATTAATGATGTAATTCATGGTGCCAGGACCATGATGTAACCGATTCAGATGCTGACACACTCCCAATTCTGATCGAGTTATTTATAGAGAAGGCTGCTCAATGGTCTCGAGTAATCCATGCCATAAATTGTATTGACGTTCTTAGATCTTTTGCAGTCACAGCAAATTCTTCTTGTGGGGCTATGTCTAAACCTGTAATATTGCCTCATTCGAAATCTTCAGTTACGTCCCGAGAGACCAGAGCACCAATACTTAAAATAAAAGGATTATATCATCCGTATGCCCTTGGCGAGAATGGTGGTCTGCCTGTTCCGAATGACCTACACTTGGGAGATGACACAGATAGTTACCATCCCCACACTTTACTGTTAACCGGGCCAAATATGGGTGGAAAGTCAACCCTTCTACGTGCCACTTGTCTAGCGGTTATACTTGCCCAGGTTTGTTTTCTTGTATAGATTGTGGAAGCTTAGAGAGTGTTTGGGTCTTTGGGATAGCTTTTTTGGAGGCTAACAAACACTTAAATAAGTGACTGCATTGGCCTTTTCACACCTTAAAAAATATGATTCACTTTTAAGCTAAGCAGCAGTTTTTTTTTTTTTTTTTAAAAGCTCCAATTGGTAGCTTTTCCAAGAAGTGATTATTTTAAAAGCTTACTCAAACTGGCTCTTAGATTTTTGCAGATGATAGCTTTCCATAGGTTTTGACGATGGAGAAGTTCTATGGCGCATAGTTTTCTTATCCATGAATAATTTTTCCATGGCTTGCAGCTTGGCTGTTATGTGCCTTGTGAGATGTGTGTTCTCTCACCTGTTGACATCATTTTCACGCGGCTTGGTGCCACTGATCGGATCATGACAGGCGAGAGTAAGTTTTGTACTTTTCTTACAGAGGAACTGACAATTATAATGTAGATCCGATCTCTGTCTGAGTCTGTTAAGATTCAATTGTGATATGTACCTATCTAGATTCATTGGTTCGAACTTAAATCCAATGGAAGGATCCGAAGGAGATGGGTCCATGTAGCTTTGATCTGCATCCGAATATATATATATATATATTTCCTATAACAGTAGCTACATTATTTCGTATGATAAAAGCTAGTATGTCAATAAGTACAAAGGCACACGCCGGTATAAAATAGTTGACTTTTCTGATTGCAAATTTGCTGGTGAAACATCTTCCATCTTTTTGTAGGTACTTTTTTGATCGAGTGCACAGAAACAGCATCAGTTCTTCAAAAAGCTACTCAGGATTCCCTGGTTATTCTCGATGAATTGGGTCGAGGAACAAGCACTTTTGATGGATATGCCATTGCATATGCGGTGAGATTTTGCATTTTCTACTTTTACTTGATTTAATTCCTTGCTGATGATGGTTTGTCTCCATAGATTAGTCAAAAAAAAGAAGATGATTCCAACTCCAGACTTGAGATACTAAATAAACCATTCCACTCTCATCTCTTAGCAGACAACCTTGATGTGCAGCATTGATTTAGCCCCTTGTGCTTGAGACATAAGTAATGCATCCACAGGTCATAGTTGTGAACATGCACTGAACTACATCCAAAAGAACACAGACACACATTTGTTTCGAGTGAAGGGGAAAAAAGCCATTTTGCACCTTTGATCTCCATCCATCTCGGAGGAAACATTTTAACTCTTGCACATTTCTCCTTGTGAATGTTAGGCCTGGATATAATTCAAATAATATGAAATTGTCAGATTGCATGCGTGAGTTGTTTTAAATGACTCGTAACATGTATCATTTATAAAGGGTAGCCTGTGAGTCTATGGTTTAAGATTGACCAAGGAAATGGGTCAATAATTCTGAGCTGGTTGTCAATTCTTGTCCTCGTGATGTTGGATAAAGTAAAACTGTTTTTCTTCACCCTACTTTACCATTTATATATACGTTGTTCTCATAAATTATTCTTGAATATCTCAGGTATTCCGACACCTTGTTGAGAAGGTCAATTGCCGTTTACTATTTGCAACACATTACCACCCACTTACAAAGGAGTTTGCCTCTCATCCTCATGTTACACTGCAACACATGGCCTGTACTTTTGCATTGAAGTCTGAAGACTCATCTAAAGGGGACCAGGAATTGGTTTTCCTCTACCGGCTAGCCTCTGGAGCGTGCCCCGAGAGCTATGGAATGCAAGTGGCACTCATGGCTGGGATCCCAAAACAGGTGGTTAAAGCCGCATCAAGGGCTGGGCAAGTTATGAAAAAATCAATTGGAGAGAGTTTCAGGTCAAGTGAACAGAGATCAGAGTTTTCAACTCTCCATGAAGAGTGGTTTAAGACCCTATTGACAGTCTCAAAGATGGGAGAGTCTGATGTTAACAATGACGATGCTTTTGATACACTGTTTTGCCTGTGGCATGAGCTAAAAAACTCGTACAGACTGGGAAAGTGAAAACTTTTGTGAAACCGAAAGATAGCATTTGTGATGCTACCAAATTAATATTGTAGATTTTGTTTTTGAGATTATTAGCATCAGTTTTTACTTTAAGGAAGAAAATGAAATCTAGACCTTGCATTTTGTACATTCAAATTTAGGAATTTGGTAGTAATGGGAATTCCCGCCAGAGGAAACTTGTAGTTCCAAACTGCTTTGCATTTTGCACTAAAGAGTATGATATGGAGTAGTTGAAACTAATGCATATTTAATGAGGGTCTGTCTTAGGGCAATTTTGATTTTTGTTTACAAATTTGTAAAGTCTATTGGGGGTTTTATAGTGATTTATGGAGCATTTTAAAGCGGGTGGAAAAAAGCAAGAGAGGTTGTGAAGATTAAGTCGGTCATTTGGGGCTAATTGATAATAATATAAACTTATCCCTAATATTTACCCAAAATTGGTGAATGTATTTTTTGCACAAGGAAATGAGCATGTTACTCTTGTCCCCTAATGATGTTCTTAAACTTCAATTTCACATTCATTCTCTCTTTAACTATTCTCTCTCTCTCTCTCTCTCTCTCTCTCTCTCTCTCTCTCTCTCTCTCTCTCTCTCTCTCTCTCTCACACACACACACACACACACACACACACACACACATCAATAAGACTCGTTAGTGCAAGGCAAAATGATGAACTCTCATTCAAGGATATCATGAAGCCTTGCCTTACAACGTAACTACCTCAAAACCCTCCAACTCCACAATCATTCTTTCTTTCAGATCATCAACTTTTTTCCATTAAAAGTCAAAACATACATATACCTAGTACTAGTAGATAACCATCTAACAAACTATATAAATAGAGCTCCAAACAAACAGGAGTCATATGTAGCTAAAATCACCACCAATTGTGGGACCAACTGTAGTGTCGCAAGCCAAACAACTGAAAACAAAGCATTCCGAGAATCACCCAAAAAGGTTTGCTTCACAAAATATATACTTTATTACATAGTCATACGCACTCATGATGGCTGGTTTTAAAATAAAATAATGTTATCTTTCCGAAATTTGAATCCCAAATTTGGTTTTTAAATGGCTTAATGGGTGTACCACAAACTGTAACTGTGATCTGTCACTACTGACGATGCACTTGAGAACCAATTTTAAGATTCAAAATTGATAAGCATAGCATTACTCTTTAAAATATAACCCAAAGAGCCAAAAAGACTTCATGAAACTTCTGACTATGATATGATCGTACATATGTGACCACCCTAAAACAAACCTCTTCAATCATGAATTATTAGCAAGCAAGCAACCAAAACTCTATTTAATCCCCAGTCCTAAGCATGACCCCTCTTCATACTCATCAAAGAAATCCAGTCACATAGGGTCACATTTTTTCCTCCAATTATTTTCCTTTCTCTTCCCCCCAAAATGCCAAGAAGAACAACACAAGTTCTTCAATCAAGCCATCTAATGAACACAGCACAAATTTTAAGAGAATCTATAGGTATATTACTTCTCCATCCAACCCATTTCCATTCCATTTCTGTGTTCCTCTTCTCACCTCTCCCAATCTCTCTCTTTATCTCACACATCTTAATTCACCATTATCCTCAAGTACCGTCCTCAACACTTAGAATCATAGACCAGTTACTTGAACAAAATGGAATATCAACCCTACCCAAACTACTATCCAAAACCGTTGTTCACATCATCATTTGCTTCCCCTCATCCATCACTTTCTATCTCCTCGGAAGAGCGGCCACTATTCAAGCAGTTTCAGACAGTTACAATGGAATCAACCTCAATGGAAGAAGGCTAATTACGAGAAGTGGGTTGGCTTGGGTTAAACTTCTTCACACAAGTTTTTGGGAGTTGCTCATTGTTACTGGTCTCTTTGGAGCTATGCTAGCTAGTTTGACCACAGTGCCAAATATACTGTGTGCTTGTGGGGTATGTTCAAGTGTGGTAGGGTTTTTGGGTGTCCTAGGGATTTTCGGGGTACCCTTTTGTGTGGCATTTGCACATGTTATGGTTTTGGGGAACCTGGCTAGGGTTATATGTGTTTTAGAGGGGGACTGTTTCGGGTTTGAGTCAATGATTAAGGCAAGAACTCTTATGGAAGGCAGGAGGCAAACAGCCCTTGCAATGGCTTTGTTGAGTAATGTGGGATTAAGATTAGTTGAGTGTTTATTTGAATTTAGGTTGTGCAAGGGGATGAGTTCGTGGGAAAGTCCCATTTTGGTTTCCATGTATTCTTTGTTGCTTGTTTTGGACAGTGTCATGTATGTTGTTCTGTACTATACATGCAAACCCTCAAATTCTAACACATTCTGACAGAGAAAGGATCAATATATTGCCCTTCACTCTGGCAGGGACTTTTTTTTTTTTTTCCCTCAAATACTAAAATTCCATTAATTAAAAATAAACCTTAACAGAGAAAACCAAACAAACAAATACTATGAAAATAGAGCTTCCCAAATTTGTTTCCAAATGCTTTGTCAGTTGTATCACATATAGTACCATTGATCACCGGCACAACATGTAGTACAATTGTTAAGTCATTTGGAAACCAGAAGATTTGCCCCCACACCATAACCAAGAAGCAACAGCCCTCCCTATTTTTGCCCTTGAATGCATTATCAAATTATTATTCCAGGCTAAAGCTTGCCACCAGAATATGGAGTTTCAAACAGAAAAACAAACTTTGATCTCATGCCTACTCGGGTCAAAGTCACCTCTGACACATAAACTAAAATGAGTACCAAAAATAAAGGGGATGAGCATTGGGCACTAGGGAAGCAAGAAAATCCTTGGTAATAAAGCTCTGAACCAATACCATATTTATTTCAATCATATTGCAGAGACAATAACATATAACATTGAAAATTCATTGAGTTGAGGCCCAAAATGAAGAGAAAGGGAAGACCACAAACTCATAAGCATAAAAAAAAAAAAAAAAAAAAGAGAGAGAAGGAACAGCTGGCTTACAGTAAAAAAGAAGAAGGGTGTTTAGACTGTTTAGTAAATAAAAAGGCTCCCATGCCAAATACATCAAGCAGAACTCATATCTTCTTCAAGAAGTTTCAATGTTATCTACTGGATCCAAACTTCAAATTAAGAGCAACATGCACTTATTCCACAGGAATTACAGCAATTGTCAATGTCAACTTCCCTTGGCACCTCACCTGACAAAGAAGACGTGTTCTGATTTAATGAAATATAAATATAAATATAAATATATACATATATATATATATATATATACGACCAGGCTCTAGAGTGAACATACCCAGTGAACATTTTTTTTTGTCTGAAAAAACCAGCGGGCCAACCTTGTTCACTCTAGAGCCTGACCATATATATATATATATAACAATATATATGTATGCTATTACAAATTGCTTGGCACAAGTATTATCAAGTAATTATCAGCATAGAACATTCAAACCCAACAAAAGTTTTACCCTAGTTGAGATAATAAGATCAGTGGGATCATAGGTGAAATTTTGCCCTACAAATATGAGACCATTTTTGCTCACCCAGGCCACCACTGGGAGCCATGTGTCCCATCTCATTCCCATTTTCCCCTTGCATAAGCCATATCACCCAGTGGATACCTGGGTGAGCAAAAATGCTCTCTACAAATATTGTAAGACTTCGAAATCCATTTGAGAAACATTAGTGTCTTATTAAGAAAAAAAAAAGAGACTGCTACATTGAGATGTATCACCATAAAACAGGAGGTGATATAGTAGGAGACATGTGCATTATAGAGGATACCTTCAAATTTTGCATTGGAAAGTAAAGGGGCCATGTGTTTACCACCTCTTAAAGATCACGTAACGTAATACGCTCAAGTAATTCTGGTTTACCCAATAAGAACCTTACGGGAAGTGTTTATATGGGCAGTTGTAGTTCAACATTAACGGGAGAGGGGGCGGGAAAGCGCTGAATTTACGAGGTTCGAAGGTTTCTTCGTGGGCGGTGCAGTAGCTCGAGCGGGTGGGCGGAACCAAGGTTCCTGCTTTTAAGGTTCAACAACAACCAGCCCATAACCAAACGATAATAAAAATGTCTGCTTTTACGTTGCCTTGAGCACTTTGGTCAGACAAGCCCTGTGTTTTGCAAGGTTAGAACCAGATCTAGATGGCTCAGAATTCAGATAAACTAGTATACTGCAGGCTAAGAAGTAAGAACCAATCTGATGTCTCTTTTACATGTACGAGCAAAACCAACATCCATCTAAAAATGTATGCATATACACACAATTCAGTGCATGGCCATAGCCCCCTTATAGGTTTTATTACAGGTGGCCTATCTTAGCACCACCATTAACTCATAATATTCAAGAGAAACATCAACGTCACTTTCAAAGTATTATAGCTCACCAAGTCAAGGAACCTAAACATTTACTGCATCCAGCCAAGAAAATATGATTTCAACCAGATTCGTGCAATATTAAGCTAGTCCATTCATCCATCTATAGAACAGTTCATCAAAGCTCATTGTAAATATGACCACACAACAATGGTCAAACACAATGGTGCAGATGGAACTGATCAGAAGTCAAAAGAGTCAACAACTAGAAAGAATTACAATCTTCAAAACCCTAGTCCCTAAGGACCCTAAAACCATAAAGCCTATGGACAGTCAGTAATGGAATACAGAGCACAGAGCTGATATCTTAACAGTTTAAATTAAAAACTCCTTTATGATACAGAAACCATCACGGAGTATAATGCCTTGCATATAAAAATCACTGATTAAAGTCAAATAACATTTTCCACTAAGTGAAATTGGATGAGTTTATGATTAAGGGTTATTCAAGTGTTTGTTGTGATGGTTCAGCTTTGTTTCTAACTTATACAAGTTTCAGGCATCCCAACATATATCCCTTCAACAACTATACCTCCGTATTCCTTCTTCTAAAACAGATCAATATTACTCCCGTTTTAAGAAATGGTCCCCCTGATAGGAAAGACACAAGTAATTTGCTTTAAAACTATCGTTGTTGTGAACCACTTATTTGAAGTAGTTATGCCATTAAAGATGCCTAATCATGTTCTTAAATACTCTTCTTATATTAACTAACAAAAGTATACGACACAGACCATTCAACAAAGGCAGTTCATATTTGGAAAGCGATAATCGTAAAAGGTACATAATGAGAGTTTCAGGACAAATCTATGCAAATGGCCATTACCTATTGTTGGTGCTGCTTAAGCAAAGCGTTGGGTGGAGACAGACCTAAACTTTGCCCGAGCTTTTACCAATATACCAACACCAAGCATTGGCTCCTTCCACGTATGGTCTTACAATAAACCGAATAACAGATGCACTTGCTGGACGCATGTCCAGCTGGACCTGTATTGGACACATCTTATTGTCACAGTGTGCAGCCTGCAATAGTGAGGAGACAGATTTATTTATTTTTCTTATAATTCTCTTACAATCCTGAAAAGCTTTTTACAATTCTCTTTAGTTCTTCTTTTCCAGTTTAACAGGGTACATCAAACAACATAGCGGACAGTGGAAATAGTCCTCGCACATAATTTCTAAAGGAGATATATCTCCCTCTGTAGTGGAGAAAATAGAAATTTGAAAGCAAACATTTTTCTTTAGTACCTTACCATTCACAATGAATAGGTTCTATTCTAGTAGCAGGGCCACTGGGGGAATGCTGTACAGCTAAACGCTAAACGTAATGCGAGATGTTTTGTACTTTATGATGTAAAACATAAGCCTCAAACCACAGGCATAAGCCTTTTCAATCACAAATCAAGAAGGATTGTTTTACGTATGAGATGAAAACATTAACAAGCAAGAACAATATCAAAATTTTCATCATTTCAGGAGCACGATAGCATACCAAAGTACAGAAAATTGGTAAACATGCCATCATTAATTACTATGACACATAAGAAAGGCACACATAGTACACCTTCAACTTAAAACTGTATGACTTCTGAGGTGTATGCCTTGCAAAAACCATTCTCCATGTTTTTAAACTCAAGGTGCCCTAAAACCACCTGACTTGCCATTTAAAACCTTCGTTGGCCACAATTTCTTCTCAACAGGTTGGCATCTAGGAGGCTCAGCCCGTAGTCAATCATGACTTATGAGACCCAAGAATAAGGCTTGTTCAGCTTTAACATGCATTGACCACCCTTGAGTGAGATCAGGGCCGACACTGAGTTATCGGGAGCCCTAGGCGAGCTTCTAAAATAGGGCCCTATATATGTTAGCATGAACTAGCTATTATAAGGTATCGAACTAGACTTAAATATAAAATATACCTCTAAAGTTTGGACCTGTCTCACTTAAGTCACTGTAGTTTTAATTGCATAAATTTGGTCCTAAATTTTTTTAAATAGAAGCAAGGTGGTCCAAGTGACCCATTTTGTCAGGAAATTTGACAGAATTCACCTACTACTATGCACAATTACGCTGATAAGCGGGTGGAGAGATTAGTGGTGTTCAATTTTTACGCTAACAGTGTATAGCTTTGTAGTGTTGTTTATTCTCTTATCGACTCAATGAAAGTACAAACATATAACACAACATGATGATGACAGTGGATAACAAATTACGAACAAAGATTGGCTCCTGCCAGTGTGGTACAAGAGCACAAGGAATGAATAAACCCAAATAAATTGGTTTTCCCATGGCTTAATAGATGTCTCAAGACTCTCAACACAGTACATATATTTAGCTCTGCATCGTAATAATGCAATACGACAATACCTGACATAATGGTGTGATCTACCATGCCATGTTTGGCCTTATTTGAGATGGTTAAAACCACCACAGCAAGATAGAAACTTGTCTATGCATGGAAGCATCCACTTGCACATAGAGTAAGTAGCCCAAACTGTTTTTATTTTCAACTTTCAATCTCATCAACTAAAGAGACGCGGAAGTTAAAGGCAAAAATGCTTCACAAGATAACATTACGAGACACATGAACTAACAGATTGTGTAAAATCTAGGCCTATCCTAGTCAAAACAGTACACTATAAACAGTACACTAACTAGTTTCAAATCAAGACTAATAAGGAATAGAAAACTACCTATCACCCACTCAGATTTTCAGCAGAATCTTCAGTGTCGTCGTCGTCGTCGTCATCATCATCATCATCCCCTTCTTGTATTTTTGCAATCTCCGCTTGCGCCCTCTCAAGTATTTGCTTCTTCTGCATCTCCAAGTCTCTCTGGAAATCCATCCTCATCTTCTCCAACTCCATCATTTGCTGCCTCTTACTACTCTCAATCTTCTCATAAATCTCCCCAAACTTCTGAATTGAATCTGCCAACAACCTAAACGACGACCCATCACCATCATCATCATCATCTCCAGATTCTCCACCAAACCCTTTCCTCTTCGGGGGAAGCCCATCGGAATCATCACCATTCTCAGATGATTCAGATTCGCCGGGGCTATCCCTCATCTCATCCAACCCATTAGACCTATTCAAATACACTCTCGGATTCATAAACACATACTCTCCAGAATCAATCCCACAAGCTAACCCAGATTGTTGCCTAGGTGATGAATTCAACAACATATCCATCTTTTTAAACAAAACCCACTTACTACTATATCCTCCTCCCATTTCGTCCATTTTGGTCTTTTCTTTCTTATACTTCTTCTTCAAAGTATCCAATCGGGTTCGACACTGTGTCTCAGTCCTCTCTACCTTTGATGCCTCCGAAACCTTCTCTGCCACATCAACCCAATCCTCGGACCTCAGGCTCTTCCTCCCCAATTGCAAAAACCTGTCCCCCCAAGTCTCCAGCAACACAGACGTTGCGTGGTCCGTCCAATCAGCCGGAGAATTCCAAGCTGTAAACGACGGTTTTGGTGTGGCACGAGGGGCGAATTCGTAATTAGAGACCAAATTGTCCAGCCTTCGCTTCTTTCGGCGCCTTTCCGAGTCGTCGCCATTTGGGTGATTAGCCCTCTCCCTCTGATACCCACTTTGATCATCATATTCTTCGTCGTCCTCGTCCTCGTCTTGATCTTTATAGTCGCGGTTACCTTCTTCGTCTAAACCATCATCATCGTACTCATTCTCGTCGTCGTCGTCGCGATAACTGTTGTTATTGGTTGGATAAGAAGAGTTTCGACTGGCAAATCTTGACTGAGCCGAAGAGTTATAGGTTGGTTGGTGCTTTGATGGGTACCTAGCATCCATGTCTTCGGTATCATCCATGTATATATGTATATACAATACTATACTAGTAGAACCAAATGATGATAAAGAGTGTGAGAAGAATACGAAACCCTAAGTTTTGGGGGTTTGAATCTTCAAGTTTAGAACACAAAGATTGTACCTTTTCAAGTTAATACTATTGTTCTGTGAAATAATCCAACTTCAAGACCCAAAAAAAACCCTAACATTAGGGTTTAAACGCTCAATAATGAGAGAAGAAAGGTGGGTCCGATATTAGCAAGATTTGGTGCACAGGAGAGAGAACGAAAGGAGGATACCATATCATCCTTTATTCCTCACACATGTTATGATTTATTCCCTGACACTAAACTGATAAGTTTATAGTGAGAAGTTTTTTATATGATAAGACATGTTTTAACTGTTAGATGAGAATCTAACTATAAGATTTTTAAAGATCTGGAGATACATTTATTGTTTGATTCTCATCAAATGGTTAAAACTCGCATTCTCATATGAGAAGTTACTCACCATAAACTTGCCATTTTAAAATTGTGCCAATGTGGAAGGATGATTCATAAAAATAGGGGACTAAATGAGTAAATGAAGGGATTTTATTAGTTAGTTGAGAGCATTTTTGCTCACCTAATTTTTTGTGCACCAATGTTCACCCAAGCCTCTCATTAGTCAATGTAATGAGCCTTAAGATTAAACATCATTAATTAAATCATGAGTCCCACTGCATTGACCAATGGGAGACTTGGGTGAGCATTAGTGCACCAAAAATTAGATGAGCAAAAGTAATTTCTAGTTCAAAAATAATAGAGATACACATCAAACAACACACTGAACGACACACCAGCTTTAAATGCATGTATCTTGTGCTGTGTAAGTGATGCACAAAAAAGTGTGAAAAATTCAAATAACACAAAATACATACATTTAAAGCACAATATATTATTTAGTGTGTATCCCTATCATTATTATTTCTAATTAGTTATACCATGTAACTAAATACAACTTGCATTTAATATTTGATGTCAGTGTTTGACTTTTGTTGAAAACAAGCTCGATTTGGGCTTGGGCTTGGATTTGTAAGTTTTAAATGTGGCTCAGTGGTCTGGACAGAATATTGAGACCCAAAAGGCAAAAACCCAATCTTCCTCACCATCAGAACACAAAGGCTGGGCAGTAAATTGATCTTATTTTAATCATCAACAATGTTAGGGGCACTAACAAATTCTACTAACACTTACACCCACACTTTATCTCTCTTCTAGTGGCACTGTGGGGTCCGCATCGGACCTCACAGTGCCACTAGAAGAGAGATAAAGTGTGGGTGTGAGTATTAGTAAAATTTGTTAGTGTCCCAAATATTACTCTTTTAATCATACATTTTCTATGGAGTTATCTTATTTAAAAGGTAACAGTCAACATATATTATAAAAAGATAAGATTGCCCTTAAGAAGATAAAAATATATTTTATGAAATTATTATTATTTTTTACACTTTTGATGAGGATAAATTAATTATTTTAAAAAAAGTTAACTACAAACTATTTGTTACACTATTACAAATCTCGAAGAAGGTCAATATAATTTTTGAGACTAAAAAAGAGGCCCTGTATTAATCACTATCTCAGGGAAATTTATCCTTTAATGTAATATCTTCTAAGAAACAATCATCTAATTGGTTGTATATTGGATACACTAAAAACTACTATATCAAAAGGACTTGGCTATCGTCTAGTGTAACTATTGTTACTATTTTTTTTAACACAAAAAACTCATGACTGCTAGACCAAAATAGAGGGGGAAATAAAATCTATCTATCTATTATATATATATATATATATATATATATATAAAGGTTGAAGCAAATGAAGGCTCTACAGCCTTCCACATTAGCTTTCCAACTCTGTACAAAAATCCTATGTGGCATTCAAAGCTTATTCCCTGCTCTCTCTCTCTCTCTATGCTTCTCTCTCATTCACAGACCCACGGACTCGCATTCTGCAGAACAACGCCTTAGTTCTGACTCTTCCTCTTCTCATTCCCCACTTTCTATCTGATCACACCATTGTCCTCCTCAATCCCAACTGGTCCTCTCTGTGTATGAGGTACGCTCTCTCTCTCTCTCTCTCTCTCTCTCTCTCTGAAATCGTGTGAAGGCATGTATGTATGTGTGTATATATAACAAACATATATGGCTTTGAAAAATCATTCCAAACCCTAGAATATATATATATATATATATATCTCTCTCTCTCTTGCAGCTTCTAAGGGAAGCTATTCGTCTAGCGTTTGCAGCGGTGATGGCGATTCTTCACCCTAAGCGGTCGACATCTCCGCAGATCTGATTCGAAAAGGTAACAACTTTGAATTTCAGTGTTTGAATTCTTTGAAATTCTTGTGAGATTGATTCGAAAGCGTGTATTGGAGAACTGATTTATTGGTTTTTTGATGTATTTGTCATGGATTGTGTAGATGTTGTGGTTTTAATTGGTGGATTCATTGGTGAAATCTGTTACGAGGTTTTGCCTTTTTTGTTTATTGCATGTTTCGATTTTGAACGCAATTTTCTTTTTTACATTGATGTTCATAATCGTTATATATGAATTTTGTAGATTCTGATATTGCGTGGTTCATTATCTGTATTACCTTCTGAAAGTTTCTCTTTTGCTGTATTGCATATGCATCACCAAATTGTTCTATTTGTTCACTTTCCTGATTTTGTGACTGGACATTTGTAATTCTGAGGTTTGTTAAGAACTTATTGAAGGGGATTGCATGTGTAAATATTGGTGTAACCAAAATGCTTAGACTGTAACTTCAAAGCTTTTATTGATACGGGTAATGTCAAGAGATTTTGACATAAAATGCTTTCATGTGCTTTTGTGATCTGCTCAATATCATAATTGAAGTGTGCTTCCTTAAAGTGTGAAGTTGCCAAACAAAATAAAATTTTGAAATGATAGGTAACTGTGTTGCATTGAAAAGGCACCAAAGGGGAGGCACACATAAAACATACTTTAACCTTTAATCATTCCATGGTACAGTTCCATGCTTGGTGAATGAGAACAGATAATAGAGAATGATGTGGTGTAATAGGTTAAACAATGATTGACTCCACAGACCGATAACTAAAGAAGTGATATTCTTTTGTTTTGTGCGAAAATTTAGACATTAAGAGCTAGGAAGCATGGACACTTCTAGAATGTTCGCGGGTCTATCTTTGCCAAGGTATGTCATCACACTTGCTAAACATTGTGATGGGAATCGAATGTTAGTTAAGGCCAAGATTTGAAGTATTCAAATCTCCTTATTGTTGCAGCCTATTATGTAGCCTATTTATTTTCATATCAGTCATGGCATGAATTGAGATTTCAATTAAATTTTTTTTACCTACTTAAGGTACCACTATAGGATATATGGCAGCTTTGAATGAAAGTGAATTGAGTTAATTGTTCGTGTGTTTGTTTCTCTCTCTTTAACTCCCTTTTCTCTACCTTCCCCTCTCTCTGATTCATCATTCATTGGTCGTAAACCACCACTCCTTGACATGTATCGGCCACACCTAAGTCTGTATCTAACAATATTATTATTTTTAATTTTTGTTTTGGACACGGGTAATACACATGATGCACACACTTAGATATTAAGTAATACTTTTGAAATGTTGAATAACAAAGTGGAAGTTGAAAGTGGTTATTACCTCTTATTGAGCATTGTATTTGGAAGTAGGAACAAGTAGGGTCTACGGAAACATAAGGCATTTTGGCGTTCATGAGAGTGTCACTTGGCATTTTGAATTAAATTAGTTTTACCTACTTAAGTTACCACTATAGGATGGCAACTTTAACAGTTAATGCACAAAGCACCTGCAAATAGTCCTTAAATTATACTACATCATTTTCTCAGAAATTTACTAGAGAGTCCCATTAAATATCCACTCTTGCCATTTTTAAGTAAAAAAAAATAAACTTAAAAATTCCAAATGCTTTGAATGACTTAACCATTTCTGGATGATAAAATTGACTTTATGGTAACTCCATTTCAATTTGCGTTTAGTCATGTCACACAAATTTGGGTAACCCCATTTGAATTTTTTATTAGTGTAAGTTTAGTCATGTCACACAAACTTATTTAGAGTAGCCTACATAGCGAAGAAAAGGATGACTATTCCTTTAAAAAGTTTTGTTTACCTTAAAAGTTGTAACAATAGCCACTCATCATTATATATAATTAATGCACAATTTTCCCAAAAGTATGAAACTTAATGTAAATAAATTACAACCGTATTTGGTGCTTTTGTTATTGGTTATTGTAAAAATTATAAAAATGAGTTGAGCTAGGAGCCATTGGGGATAGTAGAAATTGGACTAAAAGAAATGGTTAAATGATCAGCTAGACTCTATAGAATGATCAGCCATAGAATGAATATCCATTGAAATGGTTAAAGGTAATATGAATGTGTTGAGCTAGAGCTACAGATTGATCAGTCATTTGGTTTGGCTTTCATTCCTTTTGATAAGTTTGCAAATTAAAATCCCAAATTTTGTTCTCAAATATCAAATAGCTTAACAGATGCACCACATGGTGTGCCAGTCGGTGTGCAATTGCATGTAGTACAACTCACAAAGCATTTGGGAAACAAATATTTGGTCTTCTAATTGGGAAGCAAAGCATTACCATTTATATAGAGACCTAAAGAAGGATATACTTAAACAACTAATACTACAATTACCCTCTTTGATAGATAATGTGAATGTGTATTTCTTTGGTTACAAAAGGCTGATAAAGGCAAAGAACCACTTAGTTTACTTGCAAATTCCAATATATTCTGTAGTACTGTTTAGTTGAAAAACATATAACATCGCCAAACCCTTTCTCTCTATCTCTGTCCATGTTTATGCTTGTATGTATAGTTACTGATGAATAGGCACACGAATAAGCACACGCACATACCTGAATGTTAGCTTCTCAATTGCTTGAAAGAATGCCTCTTAAGAGTTTTTTTTTTATATATTTTTTTTGGCACTTTGGGCCATGCTTTTTAAAATTCTTTTAAATATGGATTCATTGATTTTTTGGGTGCTCAGTTTCTTAAAGTTGTATAGCCGAGATGGTGTTGACCCTATCGGATTTGATGAAGCTGATTTATTATTCTGGCAAACCCATTCACTTTTTGACAACAATGCTACTGTATGCTTTGCAATTTAAGTCAAGTGAACTTCTGCCCTGAATTGTAAATGTTGTGCTAGATTGCCAAGGAAGAGGAAATGGTATCCATTTGAACTTCCTGATCAATGACAATATTTATCTTTTGAAGAAAGGCTCCACCTTTTGTTAGACATCGAAAGGAGGAAGAGAAGTGACTTGAAAAAAAAAATATTTCCAGGTTTACTTTTTCCCCCCATTTACTATTTTTATTATTATTTATTTTATCAAGTCAAACAAAGAAAAGCATTTTCGTCAGTGTAATCCTTATGAAAATAAACAGTTCCGGGTTTTTCTACATAATTAAGATTGATATTAAAAGATGGCGGATGAAGATGCTGAGTATGGTGGCATTTACTTCAGAGGAAATTACAGTCCCTTTCGTACTCCCTCAGATGGTAACATCGTCTATATTCTGTAGTCACAATCTACAATCTAACACTCAGTTAACAACAATTTGAAGCCTATTACTTGACATGGGTTGGTATTTCAGTCTTCTTTCATGTTCAAAGAGTGGCTAGCATGCTCAACTACTTTCTATTGCAACTCTTGGAACCCCAAAGGAAATCTCTTAGTTTGAAAGACCCTAAAAAGTACTAAGTTCCAACAAAAAACACTTGCTTTACCAGGTTGGTATTAGAACATTTCTTACTCAAGCAATAATCTGAGAACGATATTTATATATATTAAGCATGATCTAATGCCTTTGTCTAACAATTGGTCCACCCCCTTTTGCTTGTAAATACAGTATGCCTGTGGTGTAATTGCAGCTTGGAACAAAACATATAAGTGGCTTGCTTCTTTGCGTGCTATCAACACTACTATTGAGGTTTTTCCATTTGTTAGGATTAGTTTTCAACTATATTCCATTTCTGAGATCTTATGAGATGTTTAATTAATTAACAGCTCTATTTAGAGTTTGAATTACAATTTACACGTATCATCCACCTAATTTAAGATCGTCTAACAAATTCTCATTTTTCTTCATATGGCTCTTCGTCACCAAATACTCGATCTCCCCATCACTATCACCTACACCATCTCTCTCTCTCTCTCTCTCTCTCTCTCTCTCTCAATCTCGACACTTATTTCGAAGGGTGGTGTAGAAGCTTTTTGTGTGCGAACTGATTGGTAGTTGCTTTCTCACTGGTAATCAAATAACGTAACAGCTTCTATCTTAATTCTCAATATGTGTGATATATCTTAATCGTGGTGGATGAGATTGTGCCATGTTTACTTAGATTTCTTAGTGAGCATGCTCTATTCCTGCAAATTGTTTTCTATTTACAAAAGTACTAAATAAGGGCTTTGCTCATATATTTTAGTTTGATAAATCCTAGCAGCAGTCTGATTATTGCTCTGCTCGGTCTTTTTTTAACATATACGTGCACCTGTATATGCTAAAAAAGAGAAGGGAAATTATTAGTTTTATAGATTGGCGATGGTCATGTCCTGCTCTTCAAATCATTATATTTCCTTTTACATTCCAATCATGATTTCCAAACTTTTGAAATCATGGCCTTTTAGGGGATGATTATGTTTTTGACATTTTATTTGAATAAGATTTCACTTCTCAAATCTCAAATTTTGAAAATATTGTTGCAGAAAGGGGTATATATTGAAACCGGAATTACATGATGACAAAGCTAAGCAAAAGGCCAGGAAACAGTTTCAAGTGAAGAAATTCACCAACAATAGGAGATGATTAGTCCAAAGGAAGGGGTAAGGTCTTCTTCTATGTATATTAAATTTTCATTTGGCTTTTAATTTATAAAATAATGCTATGCTTTCCAAATTGGAATCCCATATTTGATTTCCAAATTCAAACAGCTTAACAGTAGTAGCACATATTATGGAAATGTTTGGTGGTACCACATGCCACTCCATGTACACAGCTAATAGGGCATTTGAGAATCATAGTATTACTTTTCTTTCCTTTTATTCTTTTTCCTTTTTTGCCAGTTGTCAACCCCTTCAATTTTGGAAGAGTTCAAATGAAAGGTTTTGTCTAAGCTTTACATACACACACACATATATATATATATATATATATATATACGTATGTATCTGTGTATGTGATCTTTGGTCGTCAAACTTTACATGTATCTATATACATATTCAATTATGCTTTTCCAAGTTCAAACTTTTGGATTCCTGTGTTAATGTCTCACTTCTATGTGACTTTGTGTTCACTGAGAACAATAATTTGCCTACAATACTCTAGGAATTATGTTAATAACCAAGGATGGATGAGGAGGTTGTTGGGGATTGAACATTGTTCAACTACAAATTTTCAGTGAATTCATATTCAATAGCCTTTTGGTTCACTTGAATCAATATCATTGTTCAGTCCCTTGACAAAATAAATAATAAAACAAGATCATTAATTAACCCAACTTTTTGGCACTTGCATTTAATTGTTTTATGATGGGAAGGCAAATATCCCACTGGCCGCCTTCAAATTGGCTCCTGTTTATGTTGGTTACTTTTTTCCCTCTTCATTTTGTTCAAGTTGCTAAGTTAATGTTGGGAGATAGAATGTAATTAGGTTTTGTTTGGCATTAGAAGCTGAAAATACATTACAATCTGGGCTCTTCTTTTTGCATCTTTATTGTGAATGTCATACCAAACCTTTGAATGGTCAAGGTTGAAGAGGCAATACATAAATCCATCAAATTTATACATTGACTTATTGTTGTTTTCTTCTTTTACAGCGATCAGAGTTATTGTCATGAACGGCTTGCGGAGGTCCACAACTTGTGTAAATTTGTCGGACAAGTATGTATCATTGGAGTAATATGTTGGGTGCTGGTTTAGCTTATGTACAAATGAACTAATTAGGTATAAAATCAACTTACAAGCTACAAATTTCAGATTTAAACTGGAGAAGCATAGCCATTTTGGTACTGCAGTTTTTTGGTTGTAGTTTGTATAGTCCCACTTAATCTGTACATTAATTATTGGAATATTAAAATATCTACATCATTTCTGACAATATGAGGACCATTAATTTGGCATTCACAGTCTTCACACAGATCATCCTTTTACTCTAGGATCCTGAATTTCTATGAAACCAGCCAGACAGGAATGAGAATTGAGAGTCATTGTTGTCTTCAAACCCTTGGGTATCAGTTTTATGGAGTAGCTACTGACTACATGTAGTACAAGTCTCTATCCTTAAATTCATGTAGATTGGGTATTAACAAGTACTGATACAATGAAAATTCTCTAATTAGGTTATTAATTCAAAAGCAGTTATACTACTTGGTAATGAATTAATATGCTTGACAGCCCATGCATCGCACGGGTTATCAACTAGTTATATAACAAAGTTGAAACAAAAAAGAATGACACATTGTTACAATCTATTAACATTTACAAATAGATCTAGCCTATTTACTTATGTATTCAAGAATTTTCATAAGAGTAATATTACAGACACAATACATTACATAACACAAAGTACAACAAAATTTTGAATGCGTGTACCCTGTGCTGTGTAAGTGATGCATAGAAAAGTGTGAAAAGTTCAAACAGCACAGGGTACAAGCATTTAAATTCTTGTTGTGTTTTGTGTTGTATTTGTAGCATTACTCTTAGGGTTAATTATACTTTCACCCCCTGAACTATGACTCATTTTTAACTTACCCCCCTCAACTATTAAACCCAATGAGTTACCCCAACGAGTTGACTCGCTGTTAAATTTCTAAGCGAGACTGTGAGTTTAAGGCTTTATCCCATAAATGCCCTTCTTAAATCTTGTGAGTTTGGCTTTATCGCATATATATATGTATACACATACACGTACGTACATCTCTATCTATTTCTCTGTATTTCCCTCCAAATGTTTTTTTTGGTAATCTTTTCTTATCAATTTTCCTCCATTTTTTCACTGCACCTCCATTTCCTACCTAATTCTTCTCTATTTCTCTCCATTTTGTCTCAAATATTTGCTCACTTTGCCTTTGTTTTGTGGTGGGCACCAAAATATCAAAGAAATTTTTCTAGGGCTTGAGGCGTAGTAGGGGAGGACGACGGCGTTGGCGGCGGTCGGATCGGAGGTGAGACATTGGTACTCGAGCGGTTGTTGGTCTTTTGACCCAAGCCAGGTGTAATAACCTGCATTTTCATTTAGTTATCGGTACTTGCATTTCATATTTGAATTCAATTGTATTGTTTACTTTTCTTTTAATTTCAATTCTCATATGTTAAAATCTTGTGACTTGCCTTATTCCATATTTTAAATTCTTTTGGGGTCAAACTACGATTTTATAAAAATTAGCAATACTTGTGTTAGATTTCAAAACTGCATTTCAAAAAGGTGAAAATGTTTACTTTTAACTCAATCAGTATTTTTATAATACCGAAAAATCATTTCCTACATTAAAATAAATTTTCTGTATTTTTGTGACTGACACCGCGCCACGAAAATACCAGTTTATGTTTAAAACTGTCCGTGTCGCATGGAACTTCTACAGATTTTGGAAGTGATGTAAAGCATGAAGTGACTTGTACTTTATTTCCATTTAAGGCAAGCAATGATTGGTTAAGCCTTGTTTGGTTGTGCCACTATGTTGTGTATTAGTTTATGCCATAAGCTCTCATTCCCAAACAACCAATTTGCCCCTACAAGCCTATATGAACCCCTATACTAACTTAACCCCACTTGAGAAACTCTTCATCAGCTCTTGAAGGCATAATCTGTGTATATACGTGTATTATATAGTAATTAGAAATTGACAAACAAATCCAATTGTTGAGTCTAGTTCAAGAGACTTGGAGCCCAAGCTCATCCTTTGGCTTATCTATTTATACACTACTCATACATACATTTCAGCAGCTTATCATTGAGAGTAATACACAGAGAGAAAAGAGTGAGCTTGAGAGTTTATACAAAAAAAATTTTGTAGAGAGAAGAGCTTCTAATCCTCCATAGCCAAAGCTTGAATTGGAGATTCTTAATTCTTGTTCTTGTATTTCTTTCTCAACAATCACTACTTCTCTTTGATATCTGCGAGTATTACTAACTCACTAGGAATGTAATTTCATGTTTATTTGCTGTGTATTTGTTAATTTTGTAAATCACCATGGTTGATTTCACGTATGAACTCCATGGCTTTGAAAATCAAGATCTTTCAATCGCAACCAAAATCTGTTTTCTTAGATAATAGTGAAAGATTATGGTGTAATTGGACTATGTTTAAAGTATTTAAGCCTAATTCATCCATATGTGAAAGTATATAAGAAACTAAGTTTTGTTAACTTTTAGTTTTTCATAAAATTCAAGAGTTATAGATTGATTCATATAAAATTGATTGTAGATTCTTAATCCCTATTGAAAAACAAAGAATTTCATATATTACATGCCCTATTTGCTTTCGAATTTGAAAATGGGTCAAAAGACCCTGAAATTCTGAAACTGGGGAGTTCTTGCGAAGAAGACGAAGCTTCTGCTGAAACTTGCGCGCGAAATCGTGCGAGCGGCCCGCGCGCGCGAGGTTTGCGTTTCTAGGCAGACAGAAAAGTTTTATAAAAGAAAAATGAAAATTAAGCAGATTGCGCGAGCGGCCCGCGTGAGCGATCCGCGTGCGCGACCTTCCTGTATTCTGGTAGATGGAAAAGTTTTAATAAAGAAAACAAAAAATGGGCATATCGCGCGAGCGACCCCTCGCGCGAACGGCCCGCGCGTGCGACTTCTGGCAGTTTTTAGTTTTTGCTTGTTTTGTTATAAGGGACTGTTTGGGATAAAATTTATATACTATTTGAGTACTGTTTGGGAAATTTATTAAATCATAATCTTAATTGGTTATGTTTGAACGATTAAAACGTTGTATTGTGACTTATCAAACCACCTACGCTCGTTGTTTATAGAATTCAGTGATTTGCCTCATGTTTTAAAGTTTCATGACATACATGTGGAGTCAGTTGTACATGCATGGTGAGTGTGAATGTTGGTTAGTATGGAAAAGAGTAATGGCCAGTGTGGCATAGTAAGTGCGGTTGAGATGGTGTTGTGGACACTCCCTGGTAAGTCAGTACCAAAGTGTGTTGTGATTGAGATTGCGGTGAGGGTGTCTTTGAAATGCGACGGTGGCAAAACTGGACACTCCTTGACGACCATGGAGCGACAAAGTGTGTGAAGCCGAACTTGGACATTCCCTAGCACCCATGGAAGTGCTAAAGTGTGGCCTACGGACACTCCCTGATACCCGAGTCTGGCTACTGCGTGAGGGTTCCTCCGATATTTGCATGGCGAATTAGGTAGTCAAAGTGTGAGGCAATGGACACTCCCTGGTACCCCGGACCAAAGTGTGAGGCATACTGGACATTCCCTGGCACCCCTGTGCTAAAGTGTGGCTATCGGAGTATTTCAAAGATACCGGTGTGTGATGGTGGGTTGTTGGGTTTTGTCGAGAGAAAAGAGTCGGTAAGATGAGATGGTGCATTGTTCTTATACACGGTCACATATACGTGAATTGCACCTTTCAAATAATATTGTGGTGGTTTCCTAAAATGAACTCCTTGCTTTAATACAAACTTGTTGCATTAAATGAGAAATGTAAAGAGGTAAATGAGTATGTTTTACATTCAAAGTTATGTTTTTAATACTCACCAGCTTCTTGAAGCTGACGACGTTGATGCGTCCTAGACATTCGTGTTCAGGTTTTTCAGGTTATGATCAGGCTGAACATTATGATTATGCTAATTGAGAATGACTGCTTGGAAAGAAGACTGATATCTATACTCCATGTTTTAAGTTATAAACTATTTTGTATTAAGGATGACTGTAATAGATATTAAGTTATTGTTTTGATTTAAGGCGGTTTGTGCCTTTAGAGACCCCGTGCTGTAATATGTAATAAGTTAGAAAAATATTTGTAAGCCTTGATTGCTCTACTCTGATTAATGGTTTTATGTTGTTCGACGTTTGGGACGGAATCGATCCTTCAAACTGTCGCGACCTACGGGTCCATAAAGGAAATTAAACGCTTTCCATATTTATGCTACGTCGGGGCGTGACACCGTGGTTGGTTATAGAATTTGAGAATAATGACAGATTGGTTTGATGGCCATGGAGGTCTAGGGAGAAATGGCCGGGTAGAGAGAGAAAGTTGGAGATTTGTTTGTTTTTGGATCTATGTTGAAATTGTAAACATTGAAATCAAGTAATTATGGGCATTCATTTTGTATTTGTGGCTTGTTTACGTATACAGAACTTTGTTGAAGTGAAAGGGAATTTGGGTATTGAGAATTTAAGAGAGGGAGAGATATACACACCTTCGTATGTATGTATATATGTGTATGTGCATGTGTGTGTGTGTGTCTGCATACCTCAAAATGAAATTGTAAGTTTTTTTGTTCATCAATTTCATTCTAAGTGAATGGTTTTGTAGAAACAAATTTGGTGAAACATAATAGACCCAATTATGGAGTAAAAGAGAGGTTTCTTCCACACACAACAAGGGCATTTTGGTCCTTTAAAATTGAAGGGATATATAGAAGGGTAGTTTTGGCATATTAGGTAATCATTAACTTGATCTGCAACATCACGTGCATCACCTCCGTTACCTTGACGGATGTAGGGGTGTGATGTGTAATGGGACAATAGTATAGAGGTGTATCTGTCGGGTTTGATAGTTGAGGAGGGTGAGTTAAAAATGGGTCATAGTTCAGGGGTGAAAATGTTATTAACCCTTACTCTTACTTTCATAACACAAAACACAACAAGACTTTAAATGCTTGTATCCTATGCTGTGTAAGTGGTGCATAGAAAAGTGTGACAAATTCAAACAGCACAGTACTCGCCCTTTGTACTTTGTGTTGTGCAATGTATTCAATTTTTTATTGTTTAATACTCACATCTCTTTGCAGCTCTATCTTAGGTAGTTAGTTAACGAGCAAGAAATCTGAAAGGAAAAATGTAGCAATAATTAACAATTATAAATAAGAAGAGTGTAATAACCTGCATTTTCATTCATTTGTCTTGTCATATTTTAAATTAAATATACATTGTCTGCTTTTATTATTTTCAATTCTTATGTGTAAAATTTATTTCTTGACTGATCTCATAATTGAAATTACTTTTGGGGTCAAAATGTGATTTTTATAAAATTTGGCAATACCTGTGTTGAATTTCAAATCTGTATTTCCAAAACGGTGAAAATAAATTCTTTTAACTCAAACTGTATTTTTATAAAACCGGAAAATTGTTTCTTTCAATAAAATGAAATTTCTGTATTTTTGTGGTGAACACCGCACCCCGAAAATACCAGTTTACGTTTAAAACTGTCCACGCCGCATTTACTTCCACAGATTTTGGAAGCAATGTAAAGTGGAAGTGACTACACATTACTTTCCAATTATGGCAAACTAATGATTGTATAAGCCTTGTTTGGTTGATACATTTGTGAGTGCACATTGCTAATGTCACAAGCATCATTTCCCAAACACCCCTTGACCCCTATACACCTATGAGTGACCCTTAGAGCTCTTGTAGAGTTGCAATTTCTCCAGTATATATATACGTATGTATATTTCAGCATGGTTTAACTCTCATAATCTGCAGTTGCTTAGAAAATTAGAGTTAAATTAGATTCTTAAGCCTTAATAATAGAACTTGGAGCCCAAGTTCTCTCTATTGGGTTCTATATATACACTTCACTCCCTCTCATCACACACACACATTCTCTTTCTGCACTTTACATACACAGAGAGTTAGAGAGAACACAGAGAGTTTGGGGAAGGGAATTTCAGAAAATTTTATAGAGAAGAAGCTTCAAAACCTCCATAGCTTGTATTGGGTTTCTTGATTTAAGTTATCTTTCTCAACAAATCTCCTTGCTCTTAATCACAGTGAGTATTTAGAACTCACTCAGAATGTATTTCATGTTTATTTACTGTTGTATTTGTTTGAATTGGAAATCACCATTGTTATGCTCATCCATGGAAGCTTGGAGCTTGAAATCTCAATTTTTCAAACTTAACCAAAATTAGTTTTGTTAGATAAAAATGAAAGATTACAGTCCCTAGAGGTTATATTTAAAGTTTTAGAGCCTAATTCGTTCATATAAGAAAGTACATTAGAAAAGAAATTTTGACACCTCTCGGTTTTTCGTAAAAATCCGAGAGCTACGATTGAAATTGGTTAAAACCAATCGCGTATTCATGATCCTTGCGAAAAAACGGAGAGAACCATATATTACAAGTCATGTTTGCATTCGGATTTGAAAATGGGTCAATTTGGACCCTTAAACTGAAAACAAAGCAGTTCTGGGAAGAAGACGAGGTTCTGCTGAAACTCGCGCACACGATCCGTGCGAGCGAGGGTCGCGCGAGCGACCCCTCACGCGAGCGGTCCGCGCGCGCGAGCTGTGTGAATTCCGGCAGATACAAAAAGTTTTTATAATAAAACGAAAAATGGGCATATCGCGCGAGCGACCCCTTGCGCGAGCGGCCCGCGCGCGCGGCCTGCCAGTTTCTGGTTTTTGTTTGTTTTCTGCTAAGGGGCAGTTTGGTTCAACTTTTAAGGACTGTTAAGGTTCTGTTTGGGAATTTTATTAAAACAGAATACCATTGGTTATGTTGGAAAGATTAAAACAATGTATTATGACTTATCGATCCCCCTGCGTACGTTGTTCCTTTAAATCGGCGAATTCCTTTATGTTTAAATTCATGACATACATGTGGAGTCAGTGGTACATGCATGTGGGTGTCAGTCAGTATGGAAAAGAGTAATGGTCAGTGTGGAAAGAGTATGAGTATGAGATTGAGATTGAGATTGTGTGGTGGACACTCCCTAGTTATGGTGTACCAAAGTGTGACGTGTTGAGATTGCGGTGAGAGTATCTTTGTAATACGACGGTGGCAAAATTGGACACTCCCTGGCGCCCATGGTGGCGTTAAAGTGTGTGACGCCGAACTCGGACATTCGCTGGCACCCATGGTAGTGCTAAAGTGTGGCCTACGGACACTCCCTGATACCCGAGTTTGGATACTGCGTGAGGGTTCCTCCGGTATTTGCATGGCGGTTTAGGTATTCAAAGTGTGAGGCATTGGACACTCCCTGGTACCCCGGACCAAAGTGTGAGGCAAACTGGACATTCCCTGGCACCCCGTTGCTAAAGTGTGGCTATCTTAGTGTTTCAAAGATACCGGAGTGAGATAGTGGGTTGTTGTGTTTTGTCGAGAGAAAAGAGTCGGTAAGATGAGTGTGGTGCATTGTATCATACACGATCATTTGTTTTAAATGAATGAACGACTTTTAAATATATTCCCTGTTACTTTTATAATTGAAATCTCCCTATGGTTAAACTGTTGTTTTAATAAAACTGGAAAAAATGGAAAAAGGTAAATGGGTATGTTTTACATTCAAAGTTATGTTTTTAATACTCACCAGCTTCTTGAAGCTGACGACGTTGATGCGTCCTAGACATTCGTGTTCAGGCTTTTTAGGTTATAATCAGGAGGAATCTTATGACTATGCTAATTGAGAACGGCTGCTTTTGGGAGAGAAACTGTTATCATCATTGCATATTTTAAGTTATATGTTTTAAGTTTTAAACTGTATGTTTATAAGGATGACTGTAATAGATGATAAGTTATTTTTTTTGTGTTAAGGCGGTCTGTGCCTTAGTTGACCCCGTATCGTAAGATGTAATAAGTTAGTAAAACTTTTGTAAGCCTTGATTGCTCTGCTCTGATTATTATTGTTTATTGTTGTTCGACGTTTGGGACGGAATCGATCCTTCAAACTGTCGCGACCTACGGGTCCATAAAGGAAATTAAACGCTTTCCTTATTTATGCTACGTCGGGGCGTGACAAAGAGGCTATTCAAGGAAAGAATGAATTTTGCTTTCTCAATCTCGCAGATCTAGGGTTATTTTTTGCAAGATATGGGGTTTGGGTGGGCTCTTTTCACAGTTATGGTGCTTTTGGAGTGCTCTATGTGTAGGGTCCATCCCCATGTAATTAAAATAAATGAATTTCCTGTTGATAAACTAGCTGCATGTACGAGATATGGGTTGATAAGCATGTGACATTATTGGGTATAATCCAAAAGTAACTGGATTTGGATAATTGTCAAGATGTGTGTGCCTATCAGACTAAAGGTGGAGTGAAAAAGAGGAACTCTTGACCATGCATGGAGCCGTATGTATCATTTGTATATATGTGAGTATAACATACACATTAAAAGGTGATACACTCGGTTGGGATTTTGTGAAAGAGGAAAAAAAGTATTGTGAGGGGTTTTTCTTTGGGGGTATTGAGTGATTGAGTATAAGGGTTGTGGGTTGGGTTATGTGATTAAATCCAAGGTTTCTTGTACCATTTTTTATTCTCAATAGTAAAAGAAATATCTCTTGTGTGTGGACGTTGACAGGTTTTTGCTGAACCACGTAGATCTTCTCTTGTGTGGTTTTTTTCTTTTTTCCTTGTTATTTTCTTTTCATTGTGTGCTTGTTTAATTCTGCTGCGTAAATCTCAAAAAGTGGTATCAGAGCCAAGTTCAGTGTACCAGTCAATTCACCATGAAGGCGATGATCAACTCACAATTTACGGTGGATCAGTTTATGGAAAGGGTAGTTTTACTCTCTGGCAGAGAAGAGTAAAAGACATTGTTGTGCAACAAGGCTTGTACAAGGCTTTGAAGGAAAAATGATAGAAAACCGAACGCCACGAAGGCTGACGAGTGGGAGGAGTAGGAGTTGCGGTGTATTAGCACGATCCGACTCTGTATGGCTGATAACAGTATCAATATCGTTATGGATGAAGATTCTGTGTCAGGCTTGTGGGAAAAGTTGGAAAAACTCTATATTGCCAAGAGTTTGACTAACAAATTGCATCTGAAGTGACAATTGTACCAGCTGAAGGTGGAAGAAGGCGGGGATCTCATGGAACACATGAGTGTGTTCAACGGGTATTTGGATCAACTGTGCAAAATTGATGTCAAGATTGAGGAAGAAGATAAAGCTCTCATACTGCTTACCTCTCTTCCATGTTCGTATGACTACCTCATGACTGCATTGCTGTATGGTAAATATACAGTAGTTTTGGAGCAGGTGGAGGCTTCACTAGTGTCCCACGACACTCAGAGAAAGACAAGTAGTGAGGGTGGACATGAAGCTACTTTGCCCGTAGCAAGTGGGAGTCGGGGAAGGACGAAAGATAGATTTGAAGGTAGCAGCAGGGTTAGATCTAGTTTTAGACGGAGAGAAGTTCAATACTATCTGTGCAAAGAATTGGGTCACATCAAGAAATATTGTCCTCAACGTAAAGAGAAGGACGATGGTAGGAAAGATGGTGATGGTGAAAATTCTTTGGTTTTATTGGGAGATGATGGAGATGTCCTCATAGTCTCTGAAGGTATGCATACTATTTCTCGTGATGATTGAATTTTGGATTCTGGTTGTACAAACCATATATGCTTCAGGAGGGAATATTTTAATGAGTTCCAGAAAGGTAATTTGGGGAAGGTGTCATTGGGCGACAGGTCCTCGAACAAAATTATGCGTATTGGGATAGTTAGAATCAAAATGTTTGATCGAGTGGTTCGTACTTTGGGTGGTGTGAAATATGTCCCAAAGATGCGAAAAAATCTATTATCATTGAGCCAAGAGGACTCCATGGGTAGCAAAGTTTCTATTGTGGGTGGAGCCATGAAAATCTCCCGTGGCTGCATGGTCATGATGAAGGGAGAAAAGTGTGGTGGTTTGTATCGTCTGGCTGGAAGTACAGGGAAAAACTCAATTGGTAAATGGGTATGGCACGTGCGAGAAAAAAGAGTACTCTAAACGTGTTTCTTTTGCAATGGAGGCGAAGACATGGGTGACAGGTTTCCAAGGAGCAGACGATGGTGAGGGGAAAAATACTGCTGGTGGTGGAGGGGGTGGATCGAGACCCTACTCAGGAATTAATAGGTAAAATTAATGGAAGAGAGTTACACATGTTCATTGGCCATGGTGAATCAAATTGGTACTATGTTGATTCGGTGTGTGTACCTGGAATTCTTTTGGCCAATGGTTTTCGTATCTTGATGGGTTGTTTAAGGTGGGATATATTTTTTTTATTTCTCATAAGTATGGAGGTGGAGATTTGTGGGGTCCATCCCCATGTAATTAAAAGACATTGAATTTCCTTTTGATAAACTAGCTGCATGTACGGGATATGGGTTGATAAGCATGTGACATTATTGGGTATACTCCAAAAGTAATTGGATTTGGATAATTGTCAAGATGTGTGTGCCTATCAGACTAAGGTGGCGTGAAAAGGAGGATCTCTTGACTATGCATGGAGCCGTATGTATCATTTGTATATATGTTTGTATAACATCCACATGAAATGTGATACACTTGGCTGGGATTTTGTGAGAGAGGAAAAAAAGTATTGTGAGGGGTTTTTCTTTGGGGGGTATTGAGTGAGTGAGTACAAGTAGGGGTGGGCATTCGGTCGGTTCGGTTCGGTTTGGAGAAATTCGGTTCGGTTTTGTTCGGTTCGGTTTGGAGAAATGGGAACTGAAACTGAACTGAATTATATTTCGGTTCGGTTCGATTTTGGTCAATTCGGTTCGGTTTGGAAATTCGGTTAACCGAATTTTGAAAAAACTATACTTTTTTTTTTTTTTACATTTTCACAACTTTTTTTATATGTTTCTTGTCCCATTTTCTTTCATATTACAAAGAAAACATATGTTTATATTTACTTATATATATTATACTTATATTTTTATAATATATATAGTTGTGTATAAAAATATATTAATAATATATAAACTAAAAAAAAAATCGATTTTTCGGTTCGGTTCGGTTTGGGAGAGTGGAACTGAAAACCGAAATGAAAAAAAAAAATAGTTCGGTTTGAAACTGAACTGAAATTTTTAATTGAATAAACTGAACTGAAATGAAAATTTTAGTTCAGTTCGGTTTGAATTTCGGTTAACTGAACTATTTGCCCACTCCTAAGTACAAGGGTTTGCAAGTTGGGTTTTGTGATTTAATCCAAGGTTTTTTGTACCATTTTTTATTCTCAAAAGTAAAGGAAATATCTCTTGGGTGTGGACGTAGGCAGATTTTTGCCGAACCACGTAGAATTTTCTTGTGTGATTGTTTTCTTTTTCCCTTGTTATTTTTCTTTTCAGTGTGTACTCGTTTAATTCCGCTACGTAAATCTCAACACTATGTTTTGGGGTTATTAGCAACTTTATCCTCCAGTCGGCTCAGTATTGAGCTACACTATAGTTCGAGATATCACAAATTTGAGAGATTTGTTGTGCGAGTCAAAAGGTTGTTGAGCTTATATTCTTGTATTTTTTTCCTTCTTTATGCTTGTATTGATTTCTTTTGGAATCTGTCTCAGTTGTGAAGCAATAAAATGCTCTTGTTATAAAAAAAGAAGGCATTTCAGTACTTTCCCATTGACGTAACTAAAGAAAGAATGGATGTTGTTCCATACGTCTCAAATTAAGAGTCTTTTAATCAATTTTGGGATGTCCAATTTCAAGAGTTATCTTCAAAACTCACACTTTTTAAGTTTAAACGTTTTCTAAGTTTATCCTTTATCGTACTAAACTCTTCTGTTTTTCATTTAATGTGACATTAGAATTTTGAGGTTTAAAGAAGGGTATTTATGAAAAGTTAAAGAAATATCACAATTAAAAAATAAAAAAGGTTCTTATATAGTTAGAATTCCCAAAAGCAAATGGACTGTTAGTATGGGACCTATAGCCTAGAAAGTGGGTGGGAGGGAGGTGGGGGGTGAAAAGAAGAAGAAGAAGAAGAACAAGAACAGGAAGGAGATTTCCCATAGTATAAAAGGGTATTTGTAAAGCTCAACACTTAGGTGTTGTTCCCTAGTTCATGCCCTTGAATGTAATTGGTAGAGGTTTCAAACGTATCGGGCTGGGCTGGATCCAAACGGGCCCAATCGGGCTTGGGAGGGGAGGGGGAGTGTCCATCCCGTCCCGGACCGATGGCCTGGGTCCACTAAGGCCGGGCTAGCGGGCCACTTCAATTTTCTTCATATTTTGGATTGGGCCTTGGCGGGCTTTGGACCGGGCTGAGCTTTCGCTTCATTTTGGCCCAAGCCAGGCCATGGACGCCATTGGGGGTGTCTGCCCCGGACCGAAGGTAGTGGACAGGGCATGGGCAAAACTTTTGGCCTGTAAAATCGGGCCGGTCCAACCCAACCCGTTTACCTCTAGTTATTGGTGTAATGCTTTTTTTTTTTTTTGGTTGTCAAATAGGTCTAACTCTAATGCAAATAAATGTTGTTTATGTGAACATTACTTGAACAAATAACAATCACGAATAACACCTAGAAGACCTAAGTAACAGCACTAAAGTTGTATCCATTTGCAAATGAAGCGGTGAAGTAAAAGTAATTACTCATAAATTAGACATCATCTACTGATATACCATGGAGTCACATCTGATTCAAATTTCTTCATTTTACTCTATCCAAACTTACAAGACCATTTTATTTTTATTTTGGTAAAAAACTATACTTATACAAGACACAAACTTCAGCTTCATAGATAACAAGACAGTGAGAAGTTGCTAACATGGCATATAGCTTTATGTTATGAGTGTGATTCTCATAAGTCACAAAGCGAACTTGTGTGTCTTCCACAAAATTCAAAAGCTAATTATAAGCCTCATGAAACAGATAGAAGGTCCATCCGACGCAGATTCTGCAATTAATTAATTCAGACAACAATTGGGCAGAGAGAGAGTGAGAGAGAGTGAGTGAGTTTAGGATAATTAAATTTTAGTCTACTATATGTCTAACATTTCTAAGTCAGTCATGACCTTTTTGCATTTTGATAGGATGTCTACTTAAAGTAAAAAAAAATTAGAAACGCATCAACTTTAACCTTTTACAAAACTATGGGACCAAATTACCCTTTGTGGTCAAACACTAACAAACCCAATCATCCCCAAACCAGTATCCTCCCAACACAACGGATGAAACAAAACCAACCCAATCTGAAGAAATCCCAAGCCAAAACTATCCATGATCACAAAAAATAAAACTGGATTGAACCTCCAATAATTGGTTTCAAATTGAAAAACCAAATCACAAAATCAGCTACCCTTCACCATATGGCCACCACATGACCGCCATCATCACAAGGCCGCCATTACCTGGCCGCCGTCACCACCACAATGCCACCATCACCAGGCCACCACCACTGTCACCACATAATCCTTTCCTCATTCTTCCTCAAATAAACCTCCATTTCACTCTAAAACCCTAACCCCATTAACCCCTATTTTCCATTTTGACCCAAAAAAACCCCTTATTTTCCATCTTTTGAGGTAGAAGATGAGTTCAACCCCTGGTTTTCTTTCTTGTTTCTCTTGATTTGCTCAGTGTTGTCACTAATGGATTTTCCAGTGACTCTCGGTATGGGTGGCGATGGCGGCTTGGTAGGGGTGGCTTGGTGTTGGTGGGAGTGAGAGTAGAAAACAGAGATTAAGGGTAGGGGTGGCCATGGTTCGGGTGAGTTGGGTTTGACCCCCACCCGATCATCCATTCGAATCCCATCGGATTGCGAGTTTAGAATCCGTCATCCATCTGTTAAGTCGGGTGAAATCAATCCGTCGGTTTCGAGTTGGTTCGGGTTAGTTTGGGGTGAAACTCGACAAAAAGAATATACCCTATTTTCATCAGTTTTACACCCTGATAGTGCTGAGTTTATTGTACCCAACTGCAAAACATGACCCTGTTATTCACCATTTTACCTTCTTGCAAAATTTTTAGGAAGACATTCAATTTAACTTACTAATAAATAATAATCCTACATAAACTTAACAAGCAAAAAAAAATGAAAAACAATTATACAATCCACCATCAGATTCATGCAACATACAAAAAACAGAATTGAAAACTAAACCAACAGAAAGCCAAAAGTTCCAAACACCCATAATAAGTTGTACTAAAAATACGAAGAAAGAAGTACACATATGTCGGGTCAGGTCTCATGGGTTTTGTGAAAAACAAACCGACAACCGACCCATACATGTTGGGTTGGCTAAAATACAAACCATGACTCATCCGACAATCATCCCAACCCGTTGAAAATGCTTCGAGTCGGTCAGGTTGGGTCGGGTTTGTCGGGTCTCAAGTTGAGATGGCCAGCCCTAATTAAGGGTGTGTTTGCTAACCCAATTAAGTGCTAAAAATGAAAAGTTTCAGCACTTATTTCTTTTCAGTGCGTTTGATAACATACCACTTAATTGAAAAAGAAGCCAAAAATCCACTGAAAACTTTAAGTGAAAAATTTCTACTAAAAATAATCATTGAATGCAGTATATTGCATTTCTTGAAACACTGTTTTCAGTACTGTAAATTCAATCACTTAAAATTTAGCACTTAATTTTCAGTACTCAATTTTCAGTTTTATCAAACACACCCTAAGAGTGAGAGTTACCAAGGATCTCTGTCGGCGGTGGCCTGTGGTTGGTGGGTGGGTGTGTGGCAGCGACGGTCTTCAGAGAAGAGAGAGACTGAGAGAGAAGAAACTGGCAAACTGCTTTATGTTAGCCCTTAGGTCAATATAGACATTTTAATCTGAAAGAAAACCATGTAGAACCATTTAAGGTTCGCGCAACAGAAAACAAAAATTTAATGGTTTACTTAAACCCATGATCAAGTCTATGATATATACAAAATACATACAACATCCATAGGGGGTTAATCGAATAGTTACCCTTGAAGCGTGCTTTAGAAAATAATGAATCTAGTTCGTCCCACGAACAGTTCACCAAATCGTCCAAGTGTCCGATCTCTAAAAGTATCCACACGAGCAAATCACGAATTGGAAGAATGTCTGATTTCTCCAAATAATTAATTGAAGAAAACAAAAGCTGTTGAAGTTAAATTGGGTCGTACTGATCCTTGTGGTAAGACAAAATTGTTGGGAGATAATATGATGTGCTAGCTTTTTAATATTGTATCCCATACCTCATATATATAATAATGCTATAAGCTCCTTTCCTAATCTAATTAGGAAACTATATTTGATTAGAAGACTTTCTTAAATCAAATATAAACTAATAGTATTATTATACTACTTCCATATTAACAACTTAATATCATGTAGACCCTCACAACTTCTTCCAATTACACATTGCCCTTTTGTGTGTGACCCTTTAGGTTCATACTAATCTGGTAGTAGGTACTAATACT
Organism: Hydrangea macrophylla; assembly: GCA_033977485.1. Classification (NCBI taxonomy): domain Eukaryota; kingdom Viridiplantae; phylum Streptophyta; class Magnoliopsida; order Cornales; family Hydrangeaceae; genus Hydrangea; species Hydrangea macrophylla. The sequence goes on along the minus strand of CM066988.1, from coordinate 140,670,683 downwards.
TTAAAGTATTACAATTAGAACCCTTTCTAATTAATTTAAATTAGAATATCTTCTAATTCTCCCTTGTAGAAATAATTAATATTACTATTTATTATTTCTGAGCTTCTACTAGTCATGAGTGACACCTAGCAGTATATCATGACATACCCCAGACAGTCTGAAAAATAGTGAACCTTTCCGTTAACAGTTACCATACAATTCAATCCTTCTATCAAACAATATCCCAATTAAATCTCTTGGGTAATGGACATATTATCAAACCCATATTTAATTATATGTTCTCGAACTAATTGATATTTCTCTATTTGGTGAAATTAGAAAACTCTTTCTAATTCTCACCCTGCCCTGGCCAGGGAGCTTTATTTGAGATATATCATAGAAGATCACATAGGACATTTATTCCCTCACTTGAGAGTGATAGATTCCTTGTTGTACATTCACATGTCTCCATGTATGACTTATTATACCCAACAATACATGAATATGCCTTTGATTACAACATAAACACCGTGCACGTTAAAGCATAATAACTTATACACAAGACAACAGTAATGTCTCAGGTCTAAGGATTACTTGTACCACTGTAACTGAGAATAATCCATTGATAGATAAGTAAAACTCCATTTGAATTTTCCTAATAGTTGATCACGTTCAGTGAACTTGTTTTATAACAAGCACCCATATGTCTGTTCCAGCGTCCCCACAACTGATGACTTAAGACTAGCCATATTTTATCAAATAAAATAAACATGACACATATTAGTCTAACCGGATTATTAAATGCCCAATTTAATAATCCTACGACTAAGAACAATTTTAGAATAAAGCAACTAAGAAGTGTATGATCTCGTTCCTTAACTCTTTAAGTACATACATTCTCAACTTTATGGACATATCATATAAATGTTAAACAACAATAATAATAAATAATAAACTTGCCCTTTATTAATATAAAACTGTTATTACAAGGTAATATTCCTAAAACACTACTCCAATCTAATTGACTTTTAGGGCATACTACTAACATAATCTTGACCACAGAGGGCATTTTGGTCCAATAATTTTGTAAAAGGTAAAAGTTGATGCATTTCTAATGTTTTGTTTTTTTTTATTTTTTTTTTATTTTAAGTAGGCATCCTATCAATATGCAAAAAAGACATGACTGACTTGAAAATAATGCACATATAGTAGACTGAAATTTAATTAACCCTAAGAAAAAAAAGTGAAGTTTTGGTCGATGAATGCAGAGAGCCCTGTGACCTGTGCTTAATTTGCCTCAACTGTTACCAGGAACACTGCAATTTGCAAAGCTCAATATTCTCGTTTTCTTCAATTTCTTTTACTTAATGCTCAATACATGCATGGCCACTGGCCACAGAGAGAGAGAGAGAGAGAGAGAGAGAGAGAGAGAGAGAGAGAGAGGGCAGCCAAGCCATGAATGCAAATGTGAAGCAGTCACGTAGAAGCATGAGTGATTGAGCTGGAATGCTGTTGCAAAGATATAGAGAGAGCGGTGAATTGCAATTAAAGCCTCCCAAGTCCTCAACCACATTTGTTCTTCTAATCAAGAAAACACAAGAAAATTGAAAAAAAGAGGTATTTAGGCTGTTGAATTTTAAATTTACATTAAATGGGTACGGATGAATGATTTTTAATTTTTGTATATAAAAAGGCATTACGCAGAGACCCATTTGACCAAGCTCTGTTTTTGTATGCATATAGTATAAGTAGTGGTGGCCCTGGTGGGTAACAAAATACTAACTAACAATGGGGGAGTCTGTTGTAATGGTAGGAGGGAAGTGTATTTTGATGTTGTTGGTGTTGTATGGTTTATTGGTGGTGGGTTGTGTTGATAGTAGGAGATTGGAGGAGAAAAATGGTGATGGTGAGGAAGTGAAGAAATTAGAAGAATGGAAACCTGATTGTGTTGGAAAAGGAGGTGGTGGTGGTGGTGGACATGGAAGTGGAAAGAAGCACAAGAATGAGAAAGGGGGGCATCATCATGGTGGTGGTGGAATTGGCAAAGGAATTGGCGGTGGTGGTGGCGGAATTGGCAAAGGAATTGGAGGAGGTGGAGGTGGTTCTGGAGGACATACAGGGAAAGGAAAAGGAATAGGTGGTGGAGGAGGTGTTGGTGGTGGCGGTGGCCCTGGAGGAGGGATTGGTGGTGGCGGTGGCACTGGAGGAGGGATTGGTGGTGGTGGTGCTGGAGGAGTTGGTGGTGGTGTTGTTGGGGGAGGTGGTGGAATAGGTGGTGGTGGTGTTGGAGGAGGTGCTGGTGGAATAGGTGGTGGTGGTGGTGGTGGTATTGGAGGAGGTGCTGGTGGAGGTGGTGGAATAGGTGGTGGTGGTGCTGGAGGAGGTATTGGAGGTGGTGGCACTGGAGGAGGGATCGGTGGTGGTGCTGGAGGCGGGATGGGTGGGGGAATAGGTGGAGGAGGTATTGGTGGAATAGGCGGAGGAGGTGGTGTTGGAGGAGGAATTGGTGGTGGAATAGGTGGAGGTGGTGGTGCTGAAGGCGGGATTGGTGGGGGAATAAGTGGAGGAGGAGGGATTGGTGGGGGAATAGGGGGTGGAGGTGGTGTTGGTGGTGGTGCTGGAGGCGGGATTGGTGGGGGAATAGGTGGAGGAGGGATTGGTGGGGGAATAGGTGGAGGTGGTGGTGCTGGCGGAGGAATTGGTGGAGGTGGTGGCGGTGGGTTGGGGGGAGGAATTGGTGGTGGAGGCGGCCTGGGTGGAGGAATGGGTGTTGGAGCTGGTGCTGGTGCTGGTGGAGGATTTGGTGGAGGCGGTGGCATTGGTGGTGGGGGTGGTGGCATTGGTGGGGGAGGAGGATTTGGTGGAGGCGGTGGTAGTGGGGGAATTGGTGGTGGAGGAGGATTTGGTGGAGGTGGAGGTGCTGGCGGTGGCATTGGTGGGGGAATAGGTGGTGGTGGGGGATTTGGTGGAGGTGGTGGAATTGGTGGCGGTGGCCATGCTGCCACAATTGGTGGTTCTGTTAAACACCCATGAAATGTAGATGAGCAGCAGCATTGTTACATGCAGTCTTAACCCATTCTGTGTTTGCATTGCCACTATTGTTTGGCTTTACCAAACCTTTTTTTTTTAAACCTTTGTTTTTTCAATAACTTCTATGTACCTTCTTATCTACCTTGTTATTTGTTAATATATGTTTTGAGTTGTTCAATGTCCATTAATGAAATCACTGCATTTGGTTTTACTCATCACTAAGTACTAATAAATTTATTGTTTCCATGTAAATATAATTCCATGATCCACTTCCTATTAAAGAGCTAATTGTACACCATTATTAGTTCTACTCTTCGACAATGAACTGAGGCTTCCATGAAGATGATATATCAGCAACGGCTTCCCCAACTGTCATATAAAGTCCTTTCGGCCTAAACAAATCAAGAATTTTCGAGATGTGTAGCTTTTCCATCACATCTCCAACGGGATTAACCAGAACAAGCTGCAATCGAAAATGGTTTAACTACCACAAAGAAAATACTACAGTACAATTTTCCCCGATTAAATGAGTCGGGGGAAAAGAAACTATAAATTTCCTGAGTACCTGAATTGATCTTTGCCTCAGTGTCTTGTTCAGTTCATATATGGCATCAATTCCATTAGTATCGATTGCTGTCACAGCTGCGATATTAAAAGCAAAGAGAGTCAAAAATGTCAAAATGAAATCTGTCTTGAGGGTATATAAATATATATATACTAGTCTTAAACCACGTGCTTTGCACGTGGTTGGTGCACAAGAGGTAGACACTAACAAATTGAAAGATCAAACCGGCTAAACACTTGACTTGTACAAACAATTTTTTTTAATATCTTTTTAAAATATATTAAAATCTAGAAGAATCACTCATACTGCTAATATTAAGTTTAAATCAAGTGTTGAAGTGAAGTATAGAAACACTTGCTAATTTTGCTTCAATTTGTCTTTATTTTTCTTAAGATTTCTGACAATTTTAATTATGTTATTGCTAATTATGTGGTCATATGAATGCAAGTTAGAATGAAAATCCTCTGGAAAACTATGATTATGGAATATTAATTTTAGTTCCACATTTAAAAAAATCGATAATCTGACAATCCAGGGAAAAAAATTTCGTGTTCAAATTGAAATGGTGATGGAAAATTCTAAAATTCATTTTAATTTTCAAATATTCTTAACTTCCAACCCAAGAATTCTGGCATAAATCAAAGAGTAATGCTATGCTTCTCAAATTTCTATCTCAAAAGTGCTTCCCAAATAATGTGGTAGTGGGGCCAGGTAAATAAATTTCAATCAAAATTCAAGTGGTCCCACTGTATTAGACCTGGCCCCACTGCCACATCATTTGAAAGCACTTTTGGGATTAAAATTTGGAAAGCATAGCATTACTCTAAATCAAATGTATGCCTTATATATTTTACTTTCAAAACTTATAACATGAAAACTGTTATTTTGTTTTCAACTAATATTGAAGTTTTTTTTTGGTTTAAAAACAATTAAAATTCCACAAAAAAATATCCGATTTCCAAATCATTTCAAAATATTCCAAGATTTTGGATCTGAATGAAATTTCAGAATTTTGAAGTAATCAAAATTAGCTTCTCTATTCCGAAAACAATGAATTAATGTTTGAACACACCAACCTCGGATCTGACGCATCCGAAAATCAATGCTATGTGATCATATTTCTTTTATAGATTATCTTGAAGGAAAACTATGGTTTTCTCTTCTTAGGTTCTAGAGTTGAATAATTATATGGTTAATATTTTTTGTGAGCATAATTTTAGTTGTGACAACTTGTTCTATAAAATGAGGGACAATTATTTTACAGTATTTTCTACTTTTAATAACTAAATCTACAACTTTCATGAGCCCACAAATGACAATAGAGGTAAATTTAGTTTGTCTAAAGTCCATTTTTAAACTGCAAATCCTTTAATTTTTACCCTCTCATGCAATCTATTAATACTGGCACACACACGTACATATACATACATATATATATATATATATATATATAAGACAGAATTTACATGCCTCATAAAAATTGTAAAAGTAAAAGGTTTCCTAAACTAATGGAAGTAAAATTAATGGACTCTAGTGCTCTAAAAATAGTAGGAATCATGAAAACTTGAAGTTCCCGAAAACAATCAAGTTCTGAAAATAGGACTCGTGAAAATATGAAGTAGCTAAAAAAATAGTATACAGAAAAGTACGGATATTCTTAAACTATTTGTATAATCCTCAAACAAACTTATATCATTCAATATAGCATTGTGAATTCACATAAGCATGTTGAAATTTTTGTCTTCTAAAATTTGACTGAAATTTAAAATTAGCAACTAAAATGTTTAGTTATTACTATTTCGAATTACATTCAATTAAACAGAGAGCCTCGGTAGTAAATTGTTTTTTGTTACCTACAGTCTTTTAGTATTTCCGTGTTAGTACTATTAGAATCTAATAATTGTACAGGAGCAAACTGTGAGAATGGAATTAGACACATGTCACCCAGTAAAGGCCTGGATGAGTAAAATATAAGAGCAAAAATGCTCTCATAATTATAAGGCTAAAACTTATAACACAATATAGTACATTGTAATTGGACCAAAATTGAAGTTTGGGCCTTGTATCATTAATTGGAACACTTAAGGCCCTCAGTTTACAAATCCGTGTCACTTAATGACAATTGGTAACAACATTGATAAAATGGGACAGAATGAACCTCGAGGAGGGCACTGAACATAAGTTTGGTATAATTAAAGGGTACTAAAATGAAACTTTGGTGCAATTACAAGGCATTAAAAAAAATTTCTCCGTCCCATTTTTAGAGGGGTAATGATAGGGATACAACTCATTCTTATAATTTATTTATAATCATTTTTATCTCTCTCTTAAGTGGCTATGGGGCCCATTGAAATTTAACCGGACTCCACAGTGTCACTTAGGAGAGAGATAGAGATGGTTGTAAATGAGTTGTACCCCTAGTATTACTCTTTTTATAGTCCACTATTCCATTTTGGGATGTCCCAAAATTATTGTCCACTTTTCAAAATTGGTATACAATTTTGACTTTTTTTTTGTAAAAACTATGTACCATTCTTTGAAATTTACACCAAGACAAAATCAAACAAGCAGTTGTAATGATTAGGGGCAATTGTGGAAAGTAGGTGTAAATTCTTCTTGTCCCCTTAAAAAGTTGAGCTCCCAAAGTGGGACTCTAAATTTGGGACGGATGGAGTAATATTTAACCTTAATTTTTTTAGACAAGTGGTTTATTCTGTTACTTTTTTCTAATGTCGTTAACGATTGTCCTTAAATGATGCGCAAGTATAACTTTAGGGCCTTAAGTGTTCCAGTGAACAATGTACAACCTAGAATGAAAGGTTTGGTATAATTATTGGGGTACTAAAATGTAGTTTTGAAACGGAACTTTAAACGGATATAACTTTTTCTCTGTCTTTGGGTCATATTTGGGGTGTTTTTTTTTTTTTTTGTATGTGTGTGGGTATTTTTTTTTTTAAAAAATTGATCTTAAGTCTATGCATGCCAAATTTGCAAAAGAAGCCTATTTTTATTTTATCAATCCAAAAAAAGGTGTTTTTGCCTTTTAGTACAATTTTTTTCGTGCATAATTTCATAGTCAGTACAAATCTAGTTTGATAGATCACTTATAAATCCCAATTTTACTCCTCAAAAATGATATTTAAATAGATAAATAAATAAATCTCACTATTACTCTTAAGACTTGAAAATGTTTGCAGTAGTATCTTCAAGTAGTTTTACGTTTGTCTTTGAATTTTTTCATCTTTACATACATTTTAAAAGTTGACGTCAAGCCAAAAAATTTTGTATTTTTATAATTAACAAAAACAAACTATAATTTTTTTAAATTTAAAAATAAAATAAAATAAAATTGGACTCTAATGTGGCAAGTACAATGGCTATTTGTAAAAAAAAAAAAAAACCACTGAGAACCTTAAAAGGTGTTGAAAAACTTTGTGAATCTTTGTTGAGTACTTGCCAAGAACCTTAGACCAAGTGCCCCTTTTTTTTATCCCTAAATTCACACTTTTTCTTTAAGTGTTCTTCCAATAGTAATTACCTTTATGGGTACATGTACCCGTTTGGGTTAGCTGAAACATAAAAATTAAGTGATGAATTGCAGATTTTGAGGAAAAAAGTGATTGTTTTGTAAAATGGAAGAATTTAGGTTTGCTTAAAATTTTAGCACTTAAGTAAATTAGCTGAAAAATCAAGCTAAAAATTAAGCTGAAAATCAATTTTAATTTGTTAAAGACAAAAACCCTCCATGCCCTAAAATTTAACGATGTTGAAAAATATTTATATACTATCCTTTTTGGTCATTTTATACAAACAATTATTTTTTTTGCTTGTTTGCCAGACATTCTTTTTTTGAAGAATCACTTATTATTTCAGCTAACTCAAACACCAAACAACTTAATATTTTATCGCTTAAAAAACAATCACTTAATATTTTAACTTACCCAAACGGGCTCTATGTCTCCATGAAGATAAAAAAGAAAAAAGTTAGGAAGTTATATTGATCGCGAAGTTGGAATCTAAAATAGTGTTATACTTAAGAGTGGTGCTACATCCACCGGATATTCTCACCTAAAATTTTTACCGTGTGATGTGGTAGATGATGTGGCATGTCCATATGAGTCCAAAGCATACAAAAATATAAACAATTTACTAAATATAAGGTAATAAAAGAAGAAGTATTTGACAACGAAACTGGAGCCAGATTCTCCTCTTTTGTCTCATGTTTATGTAGTAACATATATGAAAGTTATACTTGTGTATAAACACACGTATAAATTATTCTATACATACAGAGAAAGTGAGATGAAAAATAAATTTAAATTGGGATTTGAGGATATTAAAATAGCTATTCAAATCATCATTACATAAAATAAAATAAAATAAAATAAAATAAAATAAAATCATGGAATGAATTGGGTGAAAAGGCAACAAACTAAGCCATGTTCGATAAAACTGAAAATTAGGTATTCAATTTTAGGTGCTGAAAATTTTAAGTTATGGATGTCATAGGCAATAAGTAAATTATTTTAGTTTGAAATCAGAACGCATTCAATAATTTTTGTTTAGCATAATTTTTTTACTCTAAAATTTAGTGATTTTTTAGCTGCTTTTTCATCTAATGGTCATGAGCCATTTGTCTATAACCAAATACACTGGGAAAAAAAAATACTAAACTTTTAACACTTAGTTGGGTTATCAAATACAACCTTCTATTGATTGTAATTTGTACAGTACAATAAGAACTTATGTTAGATTAGGCTGCAGAAGGAAAAGATTTAGGTTGAAGTGGTAGAAATTGCCAGTACTGTTTCTCAAAAAGGAAATTGCCATTGTTTATTGTGAGCCTTTGTCATTCTCTCTTGCTCATTATCAACCCAAAATATTAAAAAAAAAATGATAATTCTCTCTTGCTCAGTTTCCTTTTTCATCTTTCTTCTTTTAGTGTTTATATTTTGACGTTTTCTTGGTTATGAATGTAGAAACAAATGAGTTGTATTGCCACTTAGGATTACACATCACCCAGCGAAAATATTTGGTGACTTATCCCAGTTCCTCTAGCATTTTTCTATACTTAATTATGACTCTTTTACATGATTAATATTATGGAATAATGACTCTCTACATGACTAATATTATGGAATGAAGGAATCTTGATAACCCAAAATTGTATGATACGAATCAAGTAAGTATAGAAAGTTTTGAGTCTTACATTCATAAAATTTGATATTAGGAAGTTGGTTATTTAAAACAAACGTGAGTAAAGCTAAGGCTTACCAAAATATATATATGTATATATATATACAACTTATATATGGTAACACTCTCATGGTCGGACCAAAAAAAAAGTGACATACTAAACTTATTAAAACTCTAAGAAAAATCATTTAAGTAAAAGTGCACCGATTGATAAAAGTGTAAAACACTCATGGGCATCAGTGCACTTATATATATTATAGATATACAAAAAGAGGTTTAAAAAAAAAAAAAAGAGTTCAACATAACGACAAAAAAAAAAAAACCAATAGATTTAGTTTATTCTAGAGTCCAAAAAGAAAAAACCAACCAAACACATAGATGTTGTTATTAAGTTGTAGGACTCTTATGACATGGATACACTACAAATAAAAAAGTGGTATACTAAACTTTTAAAACTCTAAAATTCTAAGGAAAATAGTTAAGTAAAAGTGCACCGATTGATAAAAGTGTAAAACACTTATGCACATTGGTACATTTATATATATTATAGATATAGATATATATATTTATATTTTCAATTTTATTTTTAAATAGCCAATCAGAGTTTTGATTCTAAAACTAGTAAAACTAACCTGTCATGTCCAAGATTATGCATTTCAGGGTGCAATCTTTGTTTGCTTGGATCCTCTCTTCCTCCTCTCTTACCCATCTTAATATTCTGCAAGACATTTTCATATTATGCATCACTTCGACTAATTTACCACAAGGGACTTCAATATAAGGTAAATTTGGAAATTCAAGGCAAGATTTTTGTGAAAAAAATGGCTGACCTTTCTTGAAGATAGGTTGAATTTGCGAAGTAAATGGGAGATTCAATGCCTATAATGAGGAATGATGGTACCCTCAAAGTATTCTCATAACGGCTAAGACTTTGGTAGAGTTGAGTCCCCGGAATGTTACCCAACACATCGGTGTTTGGCCTTGTGACATGCAGCAGAATCTTTAATACTGAAACTCCAACCTGCAATTCCAATAATAAGTAATAGATCCTAAGAAATATTATATATAATCATCTAACGCTAATTGATTCGTGAAATTCATAGACCAGTTGTGACATATTAATATGAGTTTTGTTAACATGTGGCATATGTTAAAGGTGGTACAGAAAATTACAGAAATGGCAAGACCCATCTGGACAGAGATAAATAGAACTCCAAAGAAGGAACATAGACAAGCCAAGAAATCAAGCTTGTCAATCTTCCACAGCCGAATTGCAGCAGTATAGTCAATCAACCCGATCACAGCCGTTATAATGATCGTCGCTAAGACAACGTTTGGTGTGTAATAAAACAGTGGCATGAGAAACAGCAGAGTCACAAGCACTGCAGTGGCCATCACTATGTTTGAAATTACTGTTTTTGCTCCAGCATTATAGTTAACCGCAGATCGTGAGAATGACCCTATAATAAGTCCAGTAAAAATCACCAAGTGTTATGGTCATATATAAAGTTGAACAAATTTGATATAACAAGTGTATATATGTACGTAGTACGTATGTACAAGTAATCACCGGTGGTAAAGTAGCATGAGGCACAAGAACCAGCGACGTTCATGAGACCTATGGCTGTCATTTCTTTGTTTCCATCAATTTGGTAATTTTCCATGGAAGCAAATGTTCTACCCACTGCAATTCCTTCCTACGAAAGAAGTTATAGTTTATTATTATTATTATTAGTATTTTTTTTAATAGTTATTTAATGTTATCACATAAAGCATATTTGATTCAAACTAATGACCTTATAATACTCATAAAAATCTCTAAGGGCCTGTTTGGGAATGCATAAAATTGAATCATGTTCTGTCCTACATTCTTTCTTTTTTATTTGGTTCTTGTGAAAAACCACACTCCCATGTAATAAAAGTAAATGGACCAAACATTTGTGAACCATAGAACCGGTTTTGGATCTTCCCAAACACCCCCTGAGTAGAAAAGCCCAACCACATGACAGCAGTAAATAAGTGTTGGTGAAAATGTACTTACAGTGAGAGACAAAATTCCTGTTATAATGCCTGTTTTGATACCAAGTCCTAAGTAAGGACCATGAAAATAGAACATGTTGATTGATGATGGGTTGAGACCCTTTGGCAAGTGACCAATCTGTTTTTATAACAAAGCAGGTGAGTATTTCACATAATACCCTGTTGGTTGTCAAGAAAATACAGGAAACAAGAAATTGAATTTTGGAATGCTACAATTCAGGGAGCATTCCAAACTTTCTGTCATTTTCTTGCAATTTCTTTGGCAAGAAATTTTTTTTGACAGCAAGAAAAAGAAAAAGGTTAGAGGGATATATTTTTCTTACTTTAGAAATTTCTTCTGCTTTTGATCGAAAAAGGAATACCAAAAGAGTTGACAGAATTACAGATGTTAATGGAGCGGCTGCTGTGATCCAGAATAGCTTTGGTTTCTTCAAGCTCTAAGAAATAATCAAAAGAAAGAAAAAAAAAAAGAGGGTGAATTACATTTTATACCCTTGTAGTTTGGACTGAGTTTCAAAATGGTCCCTCTAGTTTCAATTTCGTCAATTTACTCCTCCAACTTTCAATACCAACTCAATGTGACCCATTCGTTAAAATAGTCACGGATGGAGACGGAACTTTTGACCTTCCACTTCTCTAACATTCTCTCTCCTTTCTTTGCCATCCCTTCGCATCTCTCTCTCTCTCTCTCAGAGTCTCTCTCTCAGACCCAATAGCCCATATCCATTTCCTCACAAACAAAAACCATTTACTTATAAATACAGCCCAAAATACAACAATATCAACAAATAGTAATAGATTTGCCTTTAAGAAACATACTAGTTGCAAAGAAATTCCAATAGGAGTTTCATGCTTAAGCTTCATTCTTTCAATTCCTGTACTCCCATCCAAAAAGTTGTACAAATATTTCTCAAGTTCATATATAAATGCTACTACTTCTCAAATGTGAACCAGTCACAGACAGGTCTTCGGAGCATTTTTCCTTTATGAATGCAATTGCTTCCTCAATAAGCTGCAGTGGACATGTCAAAGAATTCAGGGTCAATTAAGCATAAAATATTGTAGAAATTGCAATTGCAATTTCCATCATGGTTTTGCCAATCATCAAGTTGATATTTTCCTTCTTCATGACTTCTCAAGTCTCAACCATACCCACAAAGCGCTAAAACCCAGCACTTAGCTCAACAAACCACTGCCCAATCAGATCCCCACAATGGCCAAAATCGACAACCCTCTGCTCTTCAATGGCGGCAAATGGTACCCATAAACAAGACCCTTATTGCCCACTTACGAGCTCGCATTGAACCTGGTCACCAGAATTCGACCGAATAGCCTATTATTAAAGACTTCTAGAACTCAGAGCTGAACGTGAAGGCCGAGTTGGGTCAGAATTGGACCAACGGGAGGTTATTCTGGGAGACCTGTGACGTTGAGGTAGGTGCAGAGAGCGATGTTTGGGGGGATTTTGCCCGTGAGGCTGTTTCCGGAGAGGTTAATTGGAGATTGGTGCAAGTTGGAGAGGAAAATGGGGGGTGTGCCTTTTAGAGAGCGAGAGAGATTGTGAGGTTATGGATATGGGGAGTGAGAGAGAGAGATTCAGAAGGATGTCAAAGTCAGGAGAGAGAATGACTGAGAAGTGAAAGGTCAAAAGTTCTGTCTACTTCCTTAGGCCATCTCCAATGGAGGAGCCATCACCCTAGCCAAAACCTTCAACTACCAAAATGCTTAGCTAAAATCTCAAATTTGGTCTCCAATGCAAATAGTCATCACATGAGCCAAAATGACTCTTTCCCAATTGGACAGCCAAAATGCCTAGGATGATGGAGGTGAGCTAAAAAAATGGCGCCAATGATCATGGTGGTTGGCCTATGTGTTTCAATTTGATTGGATTTGGGATGTGGGCCAAGTCATTGATTGAATGAAAAAATAGCAAAACAAATAAATAGCTAGTCATTTGGCTATTGTGGTTGGAGTGACTTCCATATATTGGCTAGGCATTTTCCTATTCAACTAGCCAAATTGATATTTTGCCTAGCCCATTTGCCTAATCCCATTGGAGTTGCTCTTACTTATTTTAACTGATGGACACATTGTGTCAGTTTTGAAAGTTGGAGGAATAAATTGGCGAAATTGAAACTACATGGACCATTTTGAAACTCGGTCCAAACTATAAGGGTATAAAATATAATTTATCCAAAAATAAATAAGAGACAGATAATTGAAAATTGCTATATAATTAATTAGTCAGATAAAAATATTGGGAGAAAATATTACTCACAATATGCCTTGCACTTAGTAGTAAAACAAGAAAACTGAAACCCATTACAATGGTTTGCCAAGACCACTGCACATCAGAAGTAGTATAATCACTTACCTTAAATAATACTCTAGCATATATGAGTACATATATATATATATATATAAATCATTTTGTTTTGCCATGGTTCTCACTTCTTTTCTATGACTAAAAACAGAGGACATAACAGGAATAATCTGCATCTTGCCAGTGAAGTGAACAATCCCAAGCAACCCTTTGAGCTGCTGCAAAGACACAATGACTGCTGCTCCAGCCATGAACCCAACTAGAGTCGCCTTTGAAAGAAAATCAATAATGAAACCTAACCTGAGACAATTCTACTAAAATAAGTAAACAGATGGGAAAACAAATAGATGATTCATAATATTTACAAAAAAAAAAAAAAATCAGTTCAAATATTAATCCATCATTTGTCTTTGACATTTTGCAGTAACTTTCAATCTGTCACGTTTCTATCTCCATTTGTACCCTTCTTTTATTGTCTTTTCCTCTACGTATTTGAAGTATATCAATATTGATACATGCACCATGAAAAAAATAAAATAAAAATCAAAACGCAACATAAAATCCAAAAACGTTATGAATATAGTTACAAAAAAGTAGCAAGATTTCGTTTTCTCTTGCTTGTAAAAGCAAATTGGTGTTTCTTGTGAATCTAATTGGGAAAGCCTAAAACAGGACCTGGATCAGTCCAAGTCCATTTTTTTTTATCTAGTTTGGTGTGAGTTTATTTCTTACATTGGAGTCTATGCTCAGTTTAATAAATATCTTAACAGGTTCTCTATCAAACAACCTACACATAGTTCTCATAAGAATGGGATAAAAAAGTGGATTTGGACTAAATCAGATCCTATTTTGGGTATTCCCAAACAAGCCCTTGGGGAAAGTCTAAAACAGGACTAGGTTCAGTCCATGTCCAACTTTTATCTGGTTTTTGTGAGAACCAAGTTTGGTAAGTGTCTATTTCTTGCATAAAACTCCGTGCTTAGTCTAATGAATTACTTAAAATAGGTTTTATGTCAAACTAACCTACACTTGGTTCTCACAAGAATAAGATAAAAAGTTAGACTTGGACTGAACCAAATCTTATTTTGAATATTCCCAAATAGACCCTAAGGGGCTGCTTGGATATCCTAGTTATCAGTTCTATGTTATAGAGAAGAACCAGTTTTATATTGTTTCGTGTATGTATAGGTGCCTTTAGGAATGTAAGAGTCCAGGTGGTTTAAAAAAATCCAAGTACTGGTTCTTATCAAATCAACAGAACACTGATTTAATAAAAACCAAATAAACCGAGATTTGATCTAAACCTTATCCTATTTTCAGTATACCCAAACAAGCCCTAAGGCACCATAATTGACATTAAGGTGGTCCATTATTGTTAAATTTGGATTGACATAGAATATACTATGTTAATTTGTAAGCCATGAAAGATTTGTCATACCTAAATAGACCCAAAGAGGCTTGAAATAAACCAGCAAAGAAGGTTGAAGTAAAAGCAAGTTTAAGATAGAGATCTGGTTCATCATTAGGAGATATCATTTCACTTAGCATTGTGCCCATCACTAGTGATGCTATTGAGACTGGACCAACACCAAGATGCCTAGAACTCCCAAGAACAGAGTATAATAATGGTGGCACAAAGCTTGAATCTGTAAAATTCAAATTATTATTATTATTATAATTATAATTAATTTTTTTTTTTTATTGAAGTTGATCAAACATTAAATTTATACGAATACAATAAATAAAGGATATAATTAATGTGCTTGTCAAATTAAATATTGAGAGATGAAGTGATTTGGGACTCACATAGTCCAATTATAGGAGGCAAATCTGCAAGCTTAGCATAACTAATACCCTGCAGTCCAGAAGTAACATTATATTACTAAATCTGAAAATTTTTGCAACTAAACCTCGCAATGAAATCAAATGAAACAAGCAAAATACTCTCTCTCTCTCTCTCTCCTTAAATAATAAGAACGAGAAGAAATGGTCCACAACTTGTGTCACACCTATGAAGCACTGACACTTCAAGTACTAGTGTCAGACACGTGTCAGACGCGGACATGCGGCTGACATGTGTCCGACACGCCAAAAGTGTGTCCAACTTTGTGTAATTGAGTTTTAACCCCCGGACAGGTCCCCGACACGCACGGGACAAATATATATATATATATTAAATCATAACTCTATTAGTGTAATTGAGTTTTAACCCCAGACACGTCCCTGACATGCACGGGACACGCACGGACACTCATGGGACACTCAGTCTGGGGGATTTCTGCTTTTGTCTTGGGCTTTATTTTTTGATTTGGTTTGCTTTTCATTTGTTTAATTAATTGGTGTTTCACTGTTTCTTTTTCTTTGAAAGTGATAACTGATAGTAACTAGTAAATGAGTAATTAATTTAATAATTTTAGTGTTTAATTGAATAAAAGTTAGGTACAATTTTTTAAAAATATAATAGTGCCTAGTGGGCATTTTTTAAATTTGATAATTGATATTGTGTAGGTATGAATTCTCATTAATTTTAATTGGTGTTGCTTTCTATTGGTAATGGGAGATTAATTTTATTGGTATTTGTTCAAATTTATGCAAATTATTATTATTTTTTTTAAAATCTAACAGTGCCAATAACTAGACTAGTGGGTATTTAAACTTGTAAGTAAAAAAAAGGTCAGCCCAGTGCGCGAGGCTCTCGCCATTGCGGGATCTAGAGAGGGTGAGATGTACGCAACCTTACCCCTGCAAGCAGAGAGGCTGTTTTTGAACTCGTGCTTGTAATGCTATGCTTGTAAGTACATAGCATTAAAACATATCTTTAAAAAATATTTAAAAATAAACGTATCTCTGGCGTGTCGTGTCCTTGTTTTTTAGAATTTGATGTGTTGGCGTGGCGGTGTCGTATCGTGTCGCATGTCACGTGTCCGTGTCTGTGTCTGTGTTCGTGCTTCCTAGATTCACACATATATATTGAAAATAATTGGTTACTTTTCCTTAGTACATCACATGATTCACATGTTATACTCAGAGGTCAACAAGTACAAATCTGTCAACGTGGCACATACATGGACCCATAGCACTGAGGAACAATAGAACTAGAATTGTAACGAAGTATTTATTGTTTTCCCTCTATAATTTATAGAGTAGTGCTACACTCACACTTTTTGACACACCGCTTTCAATGCATGTACCATGTGTTGTGTAAGTGGTGCACAGAAAAAGTGTGAAAAATTCAAACAGCACAAGATACACATGTTTAAAGCATAATGTGTCAAAAAAATGTGTGTGCCAAATATTTCCCTAATCCAAATGTTGGAAAGGAGAATTGTACTCCAATAAAGATCAATCAACGATACGAAATTTGCGTATTTCTGAGAGGGAAATAGATGAAACAAAGACCAGATCTTTAACTCTTTATTATTATTATTATTTTTATTTTTATTCTAACGAGAAAATAGCCAACTGAAAGGACAAATTGATCAATTCAAAAATGTATTCATAAAATCCAAGAAATAATTAATTTCTATTAACCCAACTCACATAAGCCAAAAAAATCAAATGGAAAACAAATGCATGCAATCAACCCAACTCAGAGAGCACCCTGTTTTCACACAAAACTTCATATCCGACAAATCCATTTTCCCAAGAACCAAACAAGAATGAAAAAGAAAAGCTTCAGGGTGATTTATAATGGTTGTATCTGACCTGAGGAATGGCCAAACTTGCAATGGTGAGTCCAGAAATAAGATCAGATCTGAAAAGCTTTAAACTATAACAGGGCATCCATTGAAATATAGGGAATATATACTGCAAACCAAGAGCCCATTTTCTCAAGAAAGTCTGATTCTTGAATCTATAGAGAGGATCATCAGGGAACAAGATCTCTGAAAGCCTGTGTCTGAATTTCTGAAAAGTGCTTCTTTTTGGTGGTAAACAGACTGTGTGTATCTCTAAAGGTGGCAATCCGTCTGCATAGATTGTGATTGCTGTCTCATCACCAGAAACATCTGGTGAAGATTCTAGTACATTAGAAGTTGGGCCCATGTTTTTCTTTCTTTTCTTTCTTTCTTTATTTATTTTTTATTTTTTTGGGGTGTGTATGTCAGTATGTGTTCAAATTTATAGGAAGAAGGCCGAAGACTTGGTTGGAATTTAGAGAGAGAGAGAGAGAGAGAGAGAGAGAGAGGGGGAAGGGAGATGGCAGTTATCAACAGTTATTGAATTTGCTTGGGAAGTATATAGGAGTAGTTAACAATGCAAGTGGAGGGCTCTCACGCTCTGGTGAAAGCGCATGGAAAGCACGCTCTAACTACCATACATAGAATTTTTCATTAAAAAAAAAAATGAAAGAAAAGAAATCTACCAATGATAGAAGGACAACACTTGTGTGCAGTTGGTTCAGTGTTGTAGTGCTGTTGGTGCTGGTACTTTTCATAAAAGTAGAGCCCAAAATGAAAAAAATTATTACTCCCTCCGTCCCATATTTAGAGTCTTTTTTGGGAATTCCAACTTATTAAGGGGACAACCTTGATTTTGGTGAGATTTTTAACTTTCCAATATTGCCCTTTTTGAAATTCAAAATTATAGTGTCACATCAAAAAAAAGAGAGGGAAGAGTTGGATATAATGAAGGACAAATTTGGAAAGTGTGTATTAAAGTACTTTGACTTTTCAAAGAGGACTCTTAAAATGGGACATCAAAAAATGGCATCAAAGACTCTTAATATGGGACAGAGGGAGTAAAAAAAAAAATTCATTTTTTAAGCATTGATTATGAAACTCACTTTTGTGAGAGAAAACAACACTACTAGCAGCATTGAACCAACTGCACAGAAGTGATGTCCAAGATAGAAATGTTATTTGTCAACTTTGTCATTTTCTCATGATATTAGAAATCACTTGTAATTTGCACGGAAAAGTTTGGGATAGTTATAAAATTGAAGGTCATTTTAAAGTACATGGCTGAATATGATTGGTATGTCACCACATCAGCATGCATAATGACGTAGTGTGATGACCATCCTGCATAATATCACCCGTGTGAATCCTGCTACCCTTTGTGGTAGGGGAGTACATCGGTCGGTCCCCCCCCCCCCCCCCCTTCTCCCTTTCATATTTTCAGAGTACGAGGGTTCTATCTGTCCTAAAATACAAAAGATTTTAGAAAAAAAAAAACAAGGTGGATTCTGGAAGTTATATACCTATGTGGGCTGGGGATGGCAAGTTTCAGATTAGGTGTTTGAAAGGTGACCAATATTCAATGAATTTGGATGACGGATCATGTTCCTGCAGAAGGTGGGACATAACATGTATTCCATGTTCTCATGGAATCTCAACAATTAATGTTTTACTTGTATCGTAGACCAGAGGAATATGTGCATGACTACTATAAGAAAGAGACGTACAAGGGAATCTATTGTCACATTATTAATCCAATGAATGGATACCAAATGTGATCAAAGACTGGTCTTACTCTAGTCCTTCCTCCCATTTATCGTAAACAATCGAGAAGACAAAAAAGACTATGGCGAAGAGAAGTAGATGAGTCAAGAAACCCAAGCAAAGTGGGAAAGTATGGAATTGTAATGACTTGTAGAAAATGTGGTGCACGTGGTCATAACCACAGAAGATGCCATGAAGATAACCAGCCTTTTTCCAGGGCTGCCTCCACAAAATCAGCACAAGCACAATCTTCTAAGGCTGCCGTCACACAATTAACCAGCTCAAGCATGCCTTCCAAGGTTACAACAAAATCAGCACAAGCATAGCCTTCCAGGGCTGCCTCCACACAACCAGCTCAAGCACAACAGAGCTACAGGAACAAACTCAACACAAGCACAACCTTCAAGGGGTAAAGGGAAATGCAGGTGACAGTTTGTGTGTGTGTGTGTGTGTGTGTGTGTATGGTTGTGTGTGTCAAATTTAATGTTTTTTTTTGTCTCCTATGTCTTAAAGTCTTGAGTTGATTTTTTGTGATCTGTTAATTGGAACATCAATTGACCTTTGATGAGTTTTGTTTCTTATGGAGATGCTTTTGATTAACAATGAGTTTTGTATGCGCATGATCAGTGTGAATGAATTCACTCTTTTTTGTGCATATTTGGCATTACAGTTTGGGGGTGCTTGTTCACTTTTTTTTTTTCTCATACAAAATTTTTGATTTTTTTTCTTCTTCTTTTTCTTTTTCTCCCGCCCCGCCCCGCCCAGCCCCGCCCCGCCCCGCCCCGCCGTATTCTTTCCCTGTATTGTCTCTGTTGTGTTGTAGTCTTGTAGAGTAGAATTGGCAGGAAAACATGGCTGGTTTCCCTCCAAGTGAGCAATTGGTATAAAAATGTCAAAATAGCCCTCCATGTGAGCGGCTACTTTAACGGAAAGTAAGGGAGTGAGGAGATTTCAACTCAATGGATAGTTGGAGAGCCAAATTGCCACAATTCATAGTTGAGGGACCAAAGTGTCACTCACTGTATAATTTGAGGGGGCAACGTGCATTTTCCCTATCTGTTTGTATTAATGACAATAACTTTCTTATTTCTTGAACTTTTTGGGTAATTTTTTTTTTCCCTAGAGATCTACGCTTTCGCCTTGAAAATTTTACAAAACAAGTCAATTGCAGCCCATTTTGAGATTTTATCTGTCTGCAAACAGATGATTATATCATTTTTGAACTTTTTGTGTGATTTTTTTTTATTTCATATATTTTTTTGAGATCTATGCATATATGTTGATAATTTTACAAAAGGACTATATATATATATATATAATTTATGCAAAAAAAAAAAAAAAACACATGTTTTTACATAATTGTTTAATTTTTATTGTTATTCGTTTGAGAGATCTTGTTTTTGTGATTTCAAAACATAAAATTTTACGAAAAAAGAATTTTTAAAATAAAAGTTATAAAAATTTGAAGTTTTTTTTAAACATAAAAGGTGTTTTTGACTAAAACAAGAAAAATAACCTAATGTGTTAAAGAAAAGTATCTTAAATTTTAGCTAGGACATGTTTGGTTTGAGGGGCTTTGGCAGAAACTCCCCCCCAAACAAGAACTTACAGGACTTGGGCTGAGAAATCTACTAGTTTAAGGCCCATTTGGTCTTTAAAATTGGATTTTGTTTGGAGTTTCTTTGGATAGATACTAGCTATTGAGCAGTTGTCCAAACACCAATTATCTTAGCTCCTGTACCTGAAACACCTATCAAATTTCATAATCGGGGATTGAAATGCCTTTGTATCTTAGGGTCTGTTTGGGAATGGCCGAAATAGGACCATCTTCAGTCCCATTCCTTATTTTAGGCTGGCGATAAAGGCACCTTCATTTTTTAATTAGAGCACCTAAATTTAAGTTTAAAAAATAGTTTTTTTTTTTTTACCTTTTAGTCTTTTACTTTAATTAGTAAGGGCACCCCACATATTTTACTATATATTATAGGTTTAAGTATATTTTACACCCTCTTAGTTTGCCCTTTATGTCAATTTGGTCCCTGTAGTTTAGAAATTGTCATTCTAGTCTCTGTAGTTTCTTAAGTGTATCATTTTAGTCCCTCAAACACTTTTTGTGACAAATTTTTAACTTACAGTGACAAAATTATTTATCACTAAAGGACTTATTGAACTTATTTGACACACTTATGAAACTACAGAGACTAAAGTGACACTTTCTAAATTACAAGGACCAAACTACAGGGACAAACACAACACACATAATTAGGTATTATATATTTTCATAAATATTATAAATTAGAAGACATTCAAAGAATAATAATAATGAATTTGGTACTTGCAACAATGTTACTTGCAGTCATAGATTTTTATAACAGCTGAACTTACTAGTAATCCTTCTTTCAGTGCAAGACGCTTTGCAGTTTCTATGGCTTTGTCACTTGATATCTGGATATCATAAGACGATTAGATTATACAAAAGGAAAAATGATGTGCCTACTAAATTGCGACATGTATAAATCTGAAAAAAATACGATCTATGCCAAACACACACACAAACACGCAAACGTAATTTTACCATGAAGTGTAATAAATTGATGATGCAAAGAAACAACCTCGAAACCTGATATGGGCAACTTCATATTATTATATAAAGTGACAAAGCCATAAAAACTGCAAAGCGTCTTGCACTGAAAGAATGATTACTAGTAAGTTCAGTTGTTATAAAAATCTATGATTCCAAGTAACATTGTTGCAAGTACCAAATTTATTATTATTATTCTTTGAATGTCTTTTAATTTTATAATATGTATGAAAATATAGAATACCTAATTATGTGTGTTGTGCTTGTCCCTGTAGTTTGGTCCTTGTAATTTAGAAAGTGTCATTTTAGTCCCTGTAGTTTCATAAGTGTGTCAAATAAGTTCACTAAGTCTTTTATTGATGAATAATTTTGTCAATGAAAGTAAAAAATTTGTCACAAAAAGTGTTTGAGAGACTAAAATGACACACTTAAGAAACTACATAGACTAAAATGACACTTTCTAAAGTACAGAGACTAAATTGACATGAAGGGCAAACTAAGAGGGTGTAAAATATAGTTAAGCCTGTAACATATAGTAAAATAAGTTAGGTGCCCTTACTAATTAAAGTAAAAGGTAAAAAACTAATTTTTTAACTTAAATTTAGGTGCCTTAATTAAAAAATGAAGGTGCATTTATCGCCAATCTTATTTTATACGAGCCGGGCTGGTATTTGACATGGGCTGACAAAGATACCACTTTGGGGCTCCAATTTTGGAGAAATTTTTGGGTACCCTCAAGGTATCACGTGGCATGCTATTTGATACCCCGTATCCAATAGAAGCGCGCCACACGAATAATGTGATCCACCACAAAAAAATTAAATAGCTTAACAATCTTGCGTGGCGCTACCTCATTGGGTGTGGGACACCACATAGGCGCCACCTTAAGGGTACACAAAAACTTCTCCCAATTTTGTACTAAATTTGAGGGGCCTATGTACATTTGGACTTTATACGTACCTATACCTATATTCTTATCAATAATGTTAGACACACAACACATTTCACAACACATTTTATAACGTGGTTTTAATGCATGTATCCTTTGCTGTGTAAGTGATGCATAGAAAAGTGTAAAAAATTCAAACAGTACAGGGTACGACACATTTAAAGCACTATTATGCACTATTATAGAATGTATTGTGTGCCTGACATTTTTATATTCTTATGGACCGAAAATTATATTTTAAAAAAATCAAATAAAGTCACCAATCTATTTGAGGGCCTAACCCAAGCCCAAATGGTCCAAAATCTTATTTAAAGAAAAAAATTACATAACTTAGTTCAAAAATATTCCAACATCATTTAAAAGAAAAAAACACAATAATATTATGTTGAGCATGAACTACCATGCCGACTAGGGTGTTTGTGGTCCGGTTTTTTTTTTTTTTTTTCCCGATTTTTTAGTGATTTTAAAATCGACCATTCAATTTCGATAGGTCAATTTTAAGCAGTTTTGGTCGGTTTTAGCTTGTACACTACTTTGAAAACCGACCAATCGGTATTTGGTCGATTTGGTTTCGACCGCCTTCGATTTTCTTGAACACCCCTTATGTCGACAAAGGGGCCGATATCAAATACTTTAACTTGTATAACAAATTCACTTGTGAACCACATAAGTAATCCCTTAGGTTTGTCCAATTCATGAATTAGGTGATGTAAAGGAAAAGAGAACACCGAGTATAACACTTTTTCTTTTTTGGTTGATAAGAAAAGTGGTGAGAAAAAATAGGGAAGAAAAGAAAATAAGGTGAAATAAAATCTAAAATTTTGAATTTTACTAGCCACCGACTTGCCTATTTTCTTGAGTTCCCATTACATATAGGAAGTTTTAATTTGTAATATTAGAGTAAAGATTTGGGCACAAATACTTTACAACAAATTACACTAGCCCTAGTGAGAGACTGCTGTGTGGCAAAGTTGTCTGCCACATATGGGACAAAAACTTATCAACTCTGCCACATGACAATCTCTCACTTGTGTTAGTGTAATTAATTTATAGAGTGTTTGTCGTAATATTATATATGCATGAAGGAGTACGTTAGAAAAAAATGTTAATTAAAGAAATAATTTATTTTTCTTGTTTTCATTTATTTTTGATTTTTCTTCTCTAAGTTTACTAACCGAGCAAAGTCTAAAGATCTGTCACGACCCATCCCGCTAACGTGCGAAAACAGGACACATGGCACGCCATCAAGGCTTATCCAGTTGATTTCATAACCATACGCAGCGGAAAAGACTTTAAAACAACCTTGAGTGTATAAAATTTTTGGAAACATTACTCTCTGAGTTATAAAATTCATATAAAATTGAAAACACAATCATATTTTGAAACAAATGATTTTATGTTGAAAGGGGTCCCAAAGGTACTGATTTATAACATATTTTACATGAGTATAGCTTTATAATTGTGCAAAATGCCATTTCTGGAGCTTCTAAGTACATTATTTAAGTGCATTTCTTGCATAACCCTAATTTCTATGGTTTACATCTTTTACACGGGTTATGTGAGTGTTTTGTAGGTCTTTTTGGCAATCCGAGTTGGGAGGCAAAGCCTCGGTTGAAGATCATTTCCCTTGCAGCCATTTCAAGATCAATTTTGGACTCCAAAACCTCATGTTTGGAGGTTGATCTCAACTTGATAAAGCTAGCCCTGCGAGTCTTCTTCGCGTGGCCGCGAATTTCACCTCAATCAGAGGCCGGAATGAGAAGTTATGGCAATTTAATGATCAGTGTGCAAACTAGTTGAGAAGCTTTGAAGATTCAATGCAGAGGGGCATTCGATCGATCGAAATGCCCCATTCGACCGGTCCATTTCATGTGTTCTTATTTGAAGATTCAATGCAGAGGGGCATTCGACCGGTCGAATGTGCCCGCTTGATCGGTCAAATAACCCTGTTGCTGTGCCCTTTGTTTTACAAGTTTGCCACTTCGAAAAATTTGTATAAATACCCCATTATAACTCGAATGTAAGGGTTTTATTGACCTAATATTACAGCAGTTTAGATACTCTCTCTTAACCCCTTTGTATTTCTCTAGGTTTCTTTGCTTATTTGTTCATAGATTAGTTTAGATTTAGGGCTTGTAAGTGAGATTGTGAGAGATTCTTCAACTTTCAAGCTTGGTTACTTTGTTGGAGCATTTATTGAAGTCATTTATTGGATTCTCTCTCTCTCTCTCTCTCTCTCTCTCTCTCTCTCTCTTGAAGTAGTTTCTTTCATTAATGGTGATATATTTATACTCATTTGTTATTTATTTTATGGTTGTTATAGTAGAATCCATGTATAGCTAGTTTTCTAGGTTAGGGGTCATGAACCCACCTATGGATCGTTGTGCTTCTAGAGAGTCTAAAGGGGTTTGGATCTTCTTAAGTGATTGAAGAGTGTTGGGTTTGTAATATGTTTGTTACTTTACCTCCTTTGTCATGCAATGGGGGTTATTGAATCTATATTACCAATCCAACATTCGTCCTTAGTTCCTTCAAAGCTTTCATCTTTCATAGTGGGGTTGACAACCCACATGTTTGATTGTTAGCCTCTGAGGAACTTTGTTCACCTGAGAAGCCCCCTCTAAATCCCTAAGACTTACATTTGTGTGATCCAAGGTTGATAACGTGACCCCTAACCCCTTTTCGTTTAAGTAAATCAAACTCGTTAATCTAGCTCACTCGTTGTAGTTAATTTTTAGCCGTTGTTTAAATTAGTTAATGTAATTAGTTATTGGTTTTTATCTTAATTTACTTGCATGTTAGTTTTAGTCTTAGAGTTACACACCCTCAAACTAACCATCTTTTCTTTCTTTTTTTTTAGTTACAATAGTAGTGTATTCGAGTCCAGAAGCTATAATCTTCCGGTGTAGTCCCCGTGGAAATCGACCTTGTACCTACCTGAGTATTACTTGTTACGTTTGATTTGCACTTGAATCATAAATATCCCGAGATCGAACAAGTTTTTGGCGCCGTTGCCGGGGATCGAACCCGGGTCACCCGCGTGACAGGCGGGAATACTTAATCGAGGCTTCTCAAACTCGACCCTAGGTTTCCAAATCTTTTCAATCAAGATTGTGGGTTGGGTATTTTTTTTTGTTGTATCACTTTTCTTTGTGGGTGTCACGTGCTCGTCAAATTCCTTGTCGACCTAATCGAGCACGTGACCACCCAATTGGGGCTTTGTGTTTTCTCTCTTTCTCTTAAAGCCCCAATTTCATCATCCTCACTCCCTAACGAACCTATAGAGTTGTGCACTCCATCTTGGGCGTATTTGTGATCGTGTGGCTCATTTCTTTTCAGGTTTGCGATGACAAAGCCTAAAACCGCCGGCGTCCCTCGCCTGATGGACCCCGAGCCTCGACCCTTTCGAGGTTTCCGTTCCAAGGAGACCAAGGAGTGGCACGACGCCTACTTTGCCACTCGCGTTATCCTTAAGGAGCGGTCCGTTGACCTCATTGCTTTTCCAAATTCCGTACGAGAGGCCTTTGAAGGCCGTGGTTGGGGCGAGTACGTAGCCATCGAGCACCATGTAAATGAGAAAATGGTGCGTGAGTTCTACGCCAGCCTTATCCCTGATCCAGATTCCCAGCATGCATTCTTTGCGTTTGTGAGGGGTAGGCGCTTCACGATTACCCAACACACCCTCGCTCGATTCATGGGCGTCCCTGAGGATCGTGAAGCGATTGCTCCTTACCCCACCATTAATGCATCTTTTTCGCCGGCTCCCGCCGTTTACCGCTCTCTCACCGACCTTGAGTATGATTGGTCTGGCGTCCAGTTGCAAGCCAGTGCCATGACCAGGGCCTACGCTAGCTGATCTGCACATAGTGGTTCGCCAGACCTTGTTGCTCACCATGCACAAGGCCACCCTCGGTCATTACTATGCCGCCCACCTAGCAGCTCTTGGCACCGCGTACCCGTTCTCTCTACTGAGGCTCATTTTGGAGGTTATGTACTGTCATACCCATTCTAAAATTTCATAGTTTTATCTTACATGAATAGAAATTGTAAGTTTATCAATGTTAGTTGATAATGGTGATGAGGTTGAATGTGGTTCAAAGGTAAGGTGTCAATGAGGACACGGGAATATGGCATTTCATGTTGTAATGGCATGGTCAAATGATATTTATATGATTTAAATGTTATTTGATATATCTGGTATTCCTGTGAATAGTAATTATACCTGTGTAGTATAATTTCTTGTAATTTTGATACTGTTAGATATCATTTTGAGAACTGTGGTGAGAACGTGAGCGTACATTAAATAAAAATGTAGGTTGTGTAGAGATTCCACATAATTTAGTTTTCGGACATGATTTTGGACCCAAATGAGACTTAGTCGAAAACTTTTGTAATTTATAATTTTTACTCGTAAAGTTATAAAATGGACGTGTGCGACGTTTCATGGCTTAATTAGAAGTTTGAGAAACTCGTGGGGAGGTAAACGAGATTCTAGAAGAGTTTGCCTCTAAATAGGTGAGGGTGAGATTTCATTTCTCACAAACCTTATAAAATATCTTGAGAAATGAGAGAGAAAAAGGGATTTGATCCTACGGGCTTTGCGACGACGATCGGCGACCTTTCGTTCGTAAGATTTTTACCAAATTCGAGATTTGAACTCGTGGAGGTAAGATCTACGTTTTGATACTACTTAGGCCACGTTTGGCAAATTTTTATAAAAATCTAATTTCTAGACTTTTGGAAAAAATAGGTATAAACTTATAGGAATCATCTCAAATTTGAAATTCGACGTTTAATCGACCCTCTATTCGATCCTTCAAAGTTTGAAGAGAATCGCACGAGGTATGAAGTTCTAACTTGTGAAATATAGGGAAATACATGTTTTAAATTTCGACGACAAAATTGTAATCCGGGAAAAATCCATGTGTTAATCTTAGGCCCGTTAATTATGCACGCGATTAATTGTGAAAAGCATGTCTTCTTTTATGCGAGCACGTTGAGTTGTCTATGTGGGTCAAAGGGGAGTCTTATACAAATTCATGCCAGAGTAAGCTTCTCAATGTTTGAGAATTTTAGTAGCGACAACTACTGTGCATGGTTTAAGGCTTGGACTTGCCAGGTGTGGATATTGCAGGTTTTCTTACCCACAGCTTTTCTTAAAATCTTTTCTAAATTCCAAATTCAAAAACAAATGAGTCGCCACTTAATTTTTAAAAAGAAAATTAAGAAACCATTTTAAAGCAAACTGATCTTTTGCGAAACCAAAGATAAACTGGGTCCGGGGATTATGGAATGAAAGGGGAAGGAGCCCGGCGGACTAAAACACCCCCTTTCATCCTATCTCACGATAGGCCTCTACTCAACATCCTCTTTAATCAAGTTATTAATCTAAGCATGCCCTCAATTAATACACATATAGATAGGTATACATAACACAAGCATGTTGGAAATGGTGTAAAATTGCTAACGGTAAAATATCATTCATAAGTCACATAATTCAACTAGCAAACATCATGATGTGCAAGTAAGGAACTAGAGAACTCACCCGGGATCCAGCCGCGAAATGGAAACGTGCAATGCATACACAAAATACAAAGCCTAAGAAAAGGTCTCTAATTCACATATTCACATAAGGCAAAACCTAAGCTAAGGTGTCGCACATGGAGTCGAAAATCAATTAAAATCAATGAAGTAAATAAACCAGAGAAGAGATGAGAAATTGTACCTCAAATGCGCTACAAAACAAAGATTAGTCCACATGCTTCACATAATAATATGATATCAAAAAATCAATCCCAATTCTCTAGCGTAGATCTATTAAGCATGAAATCTAACTTTATTCAATGGCTAGTTCTAATCATAAGCATTGATGTACATGAATGAATGAATGTGAATGAGAATAAAACATAGATTTATTCACTAATTTGGATCACTTAGTGTAACACCCGTACCCGGAGAACGGGTTAATTATTGTGATAATATGCATTAATTAATAAAATTAGTGTATAAAATGGATTAAGGGGAGGCTTGGACTCGCCCAAGTAAAAAGTGTTCAGAGAGGGACACTAGTTGGAAAAGTCCCCAGAGAGGTGGGACAGGTATTGAAATTTAACCCATTGAAGGGTAAATTGGTAATTTGCATTTTAAGTGATTAAATGCATTTTTATGTGATTACATGGATATTTGCTAAGTTGCTTTCATATTACATGTTGATATGTGTTAGCATTAGTTTGGACACCCAAATAAGGGTATAAATGAAAAAGATGTAAAATTAGTAGGTGCGATAGCAATTTCACAAAATATGTGGGACCCACGTTGGGACCCATACGGAACTTAGACAAACCCTCATTAGATAATTGGGTAGTTAATGGAATGTTTGGGGGATTTCATAATAGGAACTTAACAAACTTTGAGGGTGTAAATGGAAAGTGAGGAAAATTGAGGGAGTGACAACACACTACATGCATGGCATGTGTGTGTCAATGAGAGTGTCTCTCATTTCAGCAGAATTAAAAGAAAACAAAAGAGAGCCGAGAGAGAAGACGGAGAAATCGTCGCCGACGTCGAAATCTCGCCGTTCCGTCGCCGCCGTTCGTCGGATTTACGATCCGAGACCACTTTTGGACTCGTGGAGGTAAGACGGTCGTTTCTATACCTTCAATTTCTGTTTTACTCGCTGTAATTTTGGTAGCTTACGCCAATCGGTGACCGAGGTTTCCGAATTTGTATAGGAATTACTCCGGGGAAAAGAATTGGGCAAGAATTACTAAGGAATTCTGCATAATTAGCTTGATTTGGGGTATAAGCTGGGAGTGAGGTGAGTTTTCTACACCTAAATCTGATTGTGTTTAATGGGTTCAAGCTATATGTGATGTTAGAGATGTTAATTCATGATTAGGAATTATAAAGATGTTAATTGTGTGAATTCTATGTCAATTTTATGGAAATCATATGTTGATACATGAATATGTGTTATGTGCTTATATGTCTATGTGGTAGTCAATGAGCACCGGGGAAATGGTTCATTGTTGGGAGTAATAAGGGTGGCGAAGAGGAAGAATCCGATAAATACGGAAGTCCAAGGAATAGAAGTGACCACGGGACCAAGGGAGGTCTTCGGGTCTGAATGAACCATATAACCGGTGACTCGGCGATTACGTTTATGCTTATGTGTTATTTGTAGCATTGCACGTGTTAAACATACAATCATGTTTAGAATGCTCACTAAGCAAATTGCTTAAGAAAACCGTTTTCCTATTTCTGTTGTGGTACATAACAACCACCGCAGGTACGGAGCAATACCCGGAGAGGAAGTGATGTGCTTGGGATTGGGAAGGAGATTTGGGTCTTGTAATTATGTTTATAAATTGTAATATAGTATAACTTGTGGGTTAGTATCCTTGACTTGTGAATTAAAGTCTTGACTTGTGAATGGGAGAGATGGGAGAGATGGGAGAGATGGGCGAGATTTGTGCCCCATGCTTGTAAATTACTTTTGAACTTGTACACAGATGTAAATTATGGTTTTACTTAAGTTGATGTTCATATTTGGACCCTAACTTGTATTTTGGAAAGTTTGGATGTGAATTTGAGAACCAATGTAAAATTCCTTTTGTTTTGCCCAAGTTGATGCAAGTTAATGGTTAGGACCATTTCGGCAAGTCCGGATGTGTCGTTAGTGTCTTGGACATGTTTCTTTAGTGTTTGTAATGTTAGTTATGACTTTGGGTTGAATTCCAACAAGTTTTATAAACTTTGAATGAGAATTGAGTTTTAAAGTTGAAAAGTTTGTTCTTGAACCAAATGAGATGAGTTCATGGTTAACTTGATCCAATTGTGGGTATGATTCTATGATCCTTGCTTAAATTGAGTTTAAAAGTGTTTGGAAGTGTATTGGAGATGTTTTCCCAAAGTTTCATAAGGTTTCCATATGTTTTGGTTGTGTTTTGGTAACTTGGAAACTTGTTTTGACAGTAAAAGAATTTGAGCAGCAGAATTATGAAGGGGATCGATCCGCCCTTTATGAAGGGATCGATCCGCCCTTCCAAGGGGACATTCTGCGAGAATGTCAAGTAAGTGGATCGATCCGCCCATAATGAAGGGATCGATCCGCCTTGTAATTTTTCCCCAGCATGTCCGTTTTTACGGAAACATGCATAACTTCTTCTAGAAAACTCGGTTTTGCGTGCCGTTTGTTGCGTTGGAACCGGGACTCAAAATTCTAACTTTTGGTATAAAAATTTTACATACTTTATAAATGACCATTTTGCCCTTGGGGCCTATTTTGTAACAATAGAGTTGTTTAATATGGTTAAACACACGTGTTTCTTAGTAATTCGTATATTTCTTTACAAATTAATGAGATTGGGAGCTTGTAGCATTGTTACACGTGTCCTAATCCGCTCGAGGCGGGTTGGGGTGTGACACTTAGCCTCTGGATTTAAGCTAAATTATCATTATTCAAAACATGATTTGGGTCCCAAGACATTAGGGAACCATTTGAGTTGAAATAAATAAGATTAGACAAAACAGTAGCAGTTTTTTATGAATTACAAAGAGCAGACCAGATCTTAAAAAATAGAAATAAAATACTTCCAACGGTTGAATCTTAAGGATTTTTGGATATGTTATGCCTCTATGAGTCTAGTTTCTAACCCAAAAAGAAAATCGAGGTTTCAACGGTTAGATCTCCGGGAATACGGAAAATACTAGACCTCACTCAGGATTTTACAACTCTCTGTCCAGAGATCTTGTATGATTTTTTAAAAATAGCAAACAAATCTGAATTGCTTCATTCTTTTTAGGGAACCTTCCTAACACATTAAGGTTCTTAAAAAAAATTATTAAAGGTCATGAAAACTTGGTTAGGGTTCTGATCTATCAATTTTAAAACCGGTTTGCTGTTATGAAATTTTGGACAGAGAATTGCTTTTTTGGAAATCATGAGCCCAAACCATCCTAAGTATGGAATCTTATCAAAACAACAATCACAGCGGTACTCATATGAGTTATGAACACCCTCCAATTGGTCTCATCCCATTCCAATGGACCATGATTTTATGAAAAATCTTTGATCACAGAGGGTTTAAGGATTCACTGCACCAATATTGAATTGATGTTCATATTTTAAAACTAACTTGATCCATGATCCTACAAAGGACTAGAATCAAGCATGGTTGTGATTATTGGGACAAATTAATGACATAGGAAGATGTTCATAGATTTAACCTTGATGGATTCTTATCATAGATCTCATAGTTGGAGATCTATCAAGAAAATCCTAAGGTCTTACTTATTTTAAACATAGATTATGAAAGTTTACATCCAATTCTTCTCTCGAATATGTGATCCTTGAAGAATATAGAGTCAACTTATTCCCCTCTCAAATTAATGGTCCTTGGAGGCTAAATAAGACACAAATCTACTCACACCTCTATGGAATATAGTAAGAATTCCATAAGATTCTTAGTAAAGAGATCCTAGTCATGAGTTGATACTAGTATTTTACCAATTATGTGTAGATGTGACCATGATCAACCTTAAACTCCATATGAATCACAAGGTTATAGGAGAATAAGGAATCAAATTCAAAGAGTTTCAATGAGATATGGAAGATCTCATGAACCTTATGAATGAAATAGAAATAAAGAAAATCAAAGTTTTATTTAGGAACACAAATTCTTCAAAACTAATTTATCTCAAACCCAAGGCATTAATTAGATCTAAATTAATGAGATGTCATGAAATTCAATCATAAGTTCTTGGTGGTGTGTGATGAAATGGGGTAAGAAGAGAGGTTTTGAAAATGTGAAAAGTTCCTAGATCTAAGAGCTTGTGATTGAATTATCCTAACTCTACCAAGGATTAAGAGGTTACCTCTATGACCTCAAAGAATTCTTCAATTTCTTGTGAAGCTCTTCCAAGATCTTCAAATTCTTCTCAAAGTTCTTCAAATTCTTTAAGAAATTCTTTTCTTCTTCTCAATTCTCTATATGATTCTTATCTCTCTCTCCCTCTAAACTCAAGTATATCTCTTGTATATGTATGTATATTGATTCAAAAGTTCAACCCCCTTAATGAAGATGAAGGTTTGTTTATATAGACCATCATCTCAAGGATAAATGGGTAAATTTGGGTGGAGACCCATGTGCAAAGTTTTCTTCTAGAACATGTGAGAAAAGCAGTCTGTTACAGCCAGCGACACTCGACGGGTGCCGGCGGCATTCACTGAGTGCCGGGCGGCATTCACTGAATGCCGGGCGGCAACCCGTGAGTGCCGGCGCGGCATTCAGTGAGTGCCGTCGGGTTTTCCGGGTGCCGGGGCTAACTGAATTTGCTCCTTTTTTTTGAAATTTTCGAAAGGAAAATTAATTTAAACTTAATTTTTGTGAGTTATCTTTATATATTCATGTATATTTGTGCTAAAATGCACCCATGTGGGTAGTATGCACCCATGAATATACTATGCTTTTCTTATTATTATTTTTTTCAAGAGACAATTTTCCTTTATTTAAAACTCCTTTTTATCATTTTCATTTTATACTTTCTTTCAAAACCTTTTTATATGTATATTGAGCAAATTTTCAGACTGATTTCCTCATGTGTCCTTCAATGTTCGGGTTTCTCCCGAATACCCAAACCCTCTCTCTTTTTTATTTTTTTTATTATATATTTTTTAATTTTGCAATTTTAACTTGAAGAACATCTTGAAGATTTTGAATTTCTTGGAAAATCTTCGAACGTCACGGTCATCGTCATCATCGGTCTTTGAGAGGTAACCAATCCCTGGATTTGACGTTTGGTCAAAATTGGGGTGTCTACACCAGGGCACTTGGGGGAATGTAATGGTTGTAGGCTTGGACTAGCCATTAACATTGCGGTTTAAGGCTTGGACTTGCCGCTACCGGATGAAGACGTATTTTTCTCCCTAGCGACTATTTATGTGATTTATGAGATTAAAGCATGTTCATCATATATTGCATATGTTAGAACTTGTGCACTCAGCATATAGCTGAGCAGTGGAGATTTACTCCATAGCAGGTAAGAAGAAAGACAAGAAGAGGCGTGAGGAGTGAGGCCGTTGTGGAACGCCGGGGAATCACCTTATTCATATCTTTGTTCTCTTTCTTAAACTTGTATAAGGATTAGTAATTGTAATATGTTGTAATGGAACCTTGGGAATTAGTTGGTGGTTATGTAATCCTGTATTCAAACTCCTGTATTTATGTTTTAAATCGTTTGTGTATCGTTGTGTTTGTGTTGGTTTTGAACTGGAGGAGTGTAGCTTGGAATGGTGCAGAAAATTAGTGTACTGATGCGAATCAGTCGACTGATTTTTGTTTCAGTCGACTGGATAGCTGTGTAAGACTGAACACTGCTTTGATATTTGGGGATCAGTGGATTGGGTTGAGAAAAACAGTCGACTGGACGGGATCCCAGAACATGACTTTCTGTTGGAATGAAGCACCAGTCGACCGAATTACTTTAGTCGACTTATAACTTTGGGCACCAGTCGACTGGGTCCCCCGCACAGTCGACTGGACCAGGCTGTTGAATTTTTAACCTTACTGCTTGATGTTCAGTTGACCGGAGCCCCGACCCAGTCGACTAGTCCTCTGTTTCTAAAACTGAATTGTTTCTCTAAGTTTTTCTATGGATAAACTTTTTGTAACTCTGATTTTAAGGTTGGGACTTATGTTTTCTGCTGCTAATTTTACTTTAATGAAACTAGATAAGCCTTGATGGCGTGCCACGTGTCCTACTTCCGCGCGTAGCCGGATGGGTCGTGACATGTATAATGCCTAGGCCAAGACCACGCCTTCCAGCAGCCTCCCCTACGGATCTCTTGTCACCAGGCTCTGCCTCTCCGAGGTGGTG
The DNA here is from genome assembly GCA_033977485.1 of Hydrangea macrophylla. Lineage (NCBI taxonomy): Eukaryota > Viridiplantae > Streptophyta > Magnoliopsida > Cornales > Hydrangeaceae > Hydrangea > Hydrangea macrophylla. Next base: position 140,636,702 of record CM066988.1, on the reverse strand, counting down.
AAGCCTAAACCGGACGATCACCTCATCTCTATCGAGGACCCCCTCGGTGCCGTGTCTCTGGCCAAATCTAAGAGCGCTTTCCAGGGTCAAGCTAGAAAGAGGCAACAAGCCGTATAACAGGCGACTGAGGGAGATGCCCCGGCTGAGGGAGATGCCCCCCAGGTTCAGGAGGAGGACGTGGATGTTGAGCAGCCTGTTCCTGCTTCTGCGGCAACTCCTGTCTAGAGCACCTTTTGTTAGAGACTCAGGGAGAGCTCAGGGGAGACTAGGACTGAGATGATGGAGATGGAGGCCCGAGTCATGTCCCATTTTGACTCGCTTCAGGCGAGTATAGAGATGGCTGCGGCTCAGTAGGTGGAGAGAGAGGAGCTTCAGTTCAGGGCACTTTTGGACGCTATTGCACGCTCAGGCGGTGCATGGCCCTCCGTCCTGCCTTCTTGAGACCCCTTATCATTACCGACCTTTTGGTGCTTTCTTGACTAGCAGCGAGCTCACTTGGCTTTGCCTCTGTAGTTGCTAGATTCTTATCCTGGTTGTCGATTTTCTTGCTTTTGATGTCTAGAGCCATGTTGGCCGTTAGCTTAGTTCTTTTCTTAGTGTTCTCTTTATTTTATTTTGTTCTTCTTTATTTCGGCACTGTTTAGGCTTTTTCATGTACTTCTGTAACTTTTGGTGTTTCTAATTAATAGAAGTTCATGTTTTCTTTATTTCTCGCAGTCCTTTCTCCTTTGATGTGCTTGGTAGTGGTTACATGTGCAGGATCATCTCTTCTTGGCTTTACAGGAATCGGCCAATTGGTGACATACTCTCTTCTCTCTTGTCCTTTATGTTTGTTTCGATGCTCATTGATTGTGGACAATGCATGGATCTAGTAAGGGGTGTGATTATCGCTAATCTTTGGTTTGAATTTCATTGTTTCTTGTCACGTGACACAAAGTTTTTTTTTCTTGTTAAAAAAAAAAAAACCAAAATTTGGACCCTTGATCCACGCTTCTAATGATTGTTGCATAGTGCCCATTCAAAGTGCCAAGCGATGACGCTTGTCTTGAATTTTTCTTATGATATTAGCATGTGACACTCATTGAATCCCATAAGTCCTAGAACTATCCCAATTATTGTGAAATTCATGAATTTCAAATCTTGGACTATTGGTGCACGTTGCTTAATCGCTTGTAACAGGATGATGTTTAATGCAATCATAATCCAATTATTGTTTGAAACACTTGTGGAGACTTGAACCTTGTAAGATTTTGAGCTGTCCTCCAATTTTGAACGTTACATACACTTCTTCTCTTTTGTCGAAAAGCGCATTAGAGTCATAGATGATCTCATCTTCTTATTTTGATCATGCATTAGAGGACTGTCATGTGGTCTTCAAAACTCTCACGTGCTTGTCATCATAGTGGAGAACAATGAATCACAGTTTCCCAAGGAAATGATTTTAGGTCACCCCACGCACCATTTTCTCTCACCTTTTCTGCATCCACCACTTTCACACTATCCCAACACATCATTTCACCATGCTTTCCCCAATCCTCATGTTTAAAGTGTGTTCTTGAAAAGTGTTTGCATAAAAGTTTGTTCTTAAAATCAAAAGGGGTCGAGTCGTGATTGTGTGAGAGGGTACTGAAGCAAGAAAAGAAAAGGAAGGCTCAAGAAAAGAAAAGAAGATAAAAAAGCAAGAAAAAGTACAAAAGAAATTAAAGCTCCATGAGAATAGTACTTCTCCATTGTATCTCATTGAAATTAATCATTTCTGACTCATCCCTAGTATTGTGAACCCTTGTGCGAACCCTTTTGTCCGAGATTATTGCCTAAACACTCCCCGTCCCCAATTCCAACATCGCATCACCGCTTATCCGTTTGATCTCACCTAGTCCTAATTGATTCTTGGATGTGATTTAGAGTTTGAGACAAGCTTGACAAGTAAGTAGAGTTTTATTTTACCAACTCCAATGCATGGTATCGTTCATGAAATTTGTTTTACTCATTTTTACAAAGAATAACATTTTGCCACACTTGACATCCGTGCGACTTTGCTTTCCATTTTCCATTCCTCTTTGCCCGCATGTCTTGAGCGTATCACCCATATCGAGTGATTCATTTATGAGGGTATCACCGGTGAGAATTGTGTTGAAGCATAGTTTTGATCGAAATTTGGATTATGAATGCATTGCACCGTGCCGATGCTTGTGGGCATGCAACCTTTACCAAGAACATCTGAGAGTTGGAATTAATGAAGTTTTCTAATAATCTCCATAGTTTGTGGACTTTTGAGCACTTGCGTTTCACTTTGCTAAGATCCATTGGAAACCTCTTGATTTTGTTGAGCTTTTTGCACTTCGATATGTTGGTAACTATCTTGAGGAAGCATTTGTTTATGGGTATCATTCTGAGAACCCTCTGGAGACAAAACTCCGCCTCTAGGGTAACCTAGAGGTTTAACGGCGTGTTGCAATGGCTCAATGCAACCGTGCTCCCCACAAAAGCGATTTATCTCTACTATTTTTTAAAATAAAGCATTTGAATAATGTCCATAGAGCTATGTTTTCCCTGCTTAATTGCTAGAGACTAGCAATGTGCTAGTAGGGGGTGTGATTTATCACATATTTTGCATGAGTATAGCTTTATAATCGTGCAAAATACCATTTCTGAAGCTTCTAAGTACGTTATTTAAGTGCATTTCTTGCATAATCCTCATTTCTACTATTTACATCTTTTACACGGGTTATGTGAGTGTTTTGTAGGTCTTTTTGGCAATCCGAGTTGGGAGGCAAAACCTCGATTGAAGATCACTTCTCTTGCAGCCATTTCAAGCTCAATTTTGGACTCCAAAACCTTATGTTTGGAGGTCGTTCTCAACTTGATAAAGCTAGCCCTACAAGTCTTCTTCGCGTGGCCACAAATTTCACCTCAATCGGAGGCCGGAATGAGAAGTTATGGCAATTTGAGTGATCAGTGTGCTAATAAGTTGAGAAGCTTTGAAGATTCAATGCAGAGGGACATTCGACCGGTCGAAATGCCCCATTCGACTGGTCCATTTCATGTGTTCTTATTTGAAGATTCAATGCAGAGGAGCATTTGACCGGTCGAATGTGCCCGCTCGACTGGTCGAATGACCCTGTTGCTGTGCCCTTTGTTTACAAGTTTGCCACTCCGAAGGATTTGTATAAATACCCCATTATAACTCGAATGTAAGGGATTTTTGACCTAATATTACAGTAGTTTAGATACTCTCTCTTAACCCCTTTGTATTTCTCTAGGTTTCTTTGCTTATTTGTTCATAGATTAGTTTAGATTTAGGACTTATAAGTGAGATTGTGAGAGATTCTTCAACTTTCAAGCTTGGTTACTTTGTTGGAGCATTTATTGAAGTCATTTATTGGATTCTCTCTCTCTCTTGAAGTAGCTGCTTTCATTAATGGTGATGTATTTCTACTTATTTGTTATTTATTTTGTGGTTATTATAGTAGAATCCATGTGTAGCTAGTTTTCTCGGTTAGGGGTCATAAACCCACCTATGGATCTTTGTGCTTCTTGAGAGTCTAAATGGGTTTGGATCTTCTTAAGTGATTGAAGAGTGTTGGGTTTGTAATATGTTTGTTTCTTTACCTCTTTTGTCATGCAATGGGGGTTATTGAATCTATATTACCAATCTAACATTCGTCCTTAGTTCCCTCAAAGCTTTCATCTTTCATAGAGGGGTTGACAACCCACATGTTTGATTGTTAGCCTCCGAGGAACTTTGTTCACCTGAGAAGCCCCTTGTAAATCTCTAAGCCTTACCTTTGTGTGATCCAAGGTTGGTAACATGACCCCTAACCCCTTTTCGTTTAAGTAAATCAAACTCGTTAATCTAGCTCACTCGTTGTAGTTAATTTTTAGCCGTTGTTTAAATTAGTTATTGTTTTTTTTACCGTAATTTACTTGTATGTTAGTTTTAGTCTTAGAGTTACACACCCTCAAACTAACCATCTTTTCTTTCTTTTTAGTTACGATAGTAGTGTATTTGAATCTAGAAGCTATAATCTTCCGGTCTAGTCCCTGTGGAAATCGACCTCATACCTACCCGAGTATTACTTGTTACCATTGATTTGCACTTGAATCATACATATCCCGAGAGCGAACAGGTACCCTAAGAACCAATCAAAACCTTTTGAAAATTTTCGGAAGGTATAGAGAAATGATTCAGGCAGGGGCATTTTGACCGATCGAACGACCCATTCGACCGGTCGAATGACCCTTTAGCTGAATCCTGCACAAGCTGTAGAATTTTACCTAAGGCATCACCCAACCTTACTCCTCTCATTCCTTTTCACAAATTCACCTTATTATAAACTTTACAAGCCACAATATGTTATCAAAACCAAAGTTTAGACTTAGTAATCCATGAAAAGAAATAATAACGGAACAAGCTAAGGCTTGTTTGGATTAAACATAGGAAGCACTAATCCACCTTCCGAAATTTGAATTTCACAAGTAAAACGTGCAAAGCACGAATCTACGAGTTTGGATTCATTACAACGTAACTAAAAAGAGTTTTAAGAGTTATTACAACATCATGAACACCATACTACTCCTTCCAAGCCAAATACAAAAATGTTAGCTATTCGAAACACTCATTATTACAAGACTTGGAATAGAAAACAAAAACATGTACAAAGGATCCCTCGGCGTTCGTCGGCCTCGCTCCTCACGCTTCTTTTTCCCTTTTTTTCCTTAATTCACATTTGTTAGTACTTTTTTATCCTATTTTTGTGTATTTTTACTTTGTTTTTTATTTTCTGTCAGGATTTGGAGAAAGGTAAGGATTCCAGGTTAAATGGGGTGAAAAAGCACCAAGAAAGAAGCTGAAAAACCACCTCGCGCGCGCGACCCGCTCAGGCAAAACCCAGGAAATCGCTCGCGCGACCTCCCAGAATTGCGCTCTCGCGGCCCGCTCGCGCGATCCATACAAAAAAGTGAAAATGCGTATTTCAGTGTATTGAAGACTTCTACGCCAACGAAACTGCCTAATTACATCTGGAAAGCTAAATACAGCAATTTTAGTGCAAATTGGGTTAGGAAAACTTCCAAAACTTGCTCCAAATTTATAAATACTCAATTATGGGGTTGGTAATTAATATACACCCAATATATAACTAAAATTTTAGCCATTGAAGGGAGGGAAGTAAGGAGAAGAAGAAGAAGACCAAGGATTTCTATGGTCTCCTCCATCAACTACTTGCCATCTACCACTTCTATGGATAACTAAACTCAAGATCTAGGGTTTCAATGAAACCCTAGCCAAGTAATAGGGTGTATTTTATGTTTTTTATTTTAGTTTTATTATGTATGGATGACAGTTACATGTTTCAAGAATTTTTATAAATAAATCGTGCTTTTATTGATTAAATCGTTACTTTCAAAGTTTACTCTTGTCTTAGATCTATTTTGATGGTTGTGTGCTCAATGATCTATGCTTGCTGTGCGGGTTTAGATTATTTACATGTAATGGTGCTTAAATTGAATTGTGCTATCAAGTATCCGAATAGTCCATGCCTAGATTAGACGGATTATACCACAACCCTAGTTTAGTGTGGGATAATTCGTGCTAACCGAAGATGGATTATGTTGGTGCTTGAACCATAGCTATTTTCTTGACGGAGGAATTGGACTTGTAGCTACAATTTCCCATTATCATCCAACTTAATAAGCTAAAGTAATTCGTAAATACCCTTATTATGAAGCTAGTGGTGGATTTGCAATCCTAGGTTCCTTAAACTTATTATAAAAACAAATATTTAATTGCTTTCATACTTTAGATTTACTTTTATTGTTATTAGTTTAATTCAAATTAAATCCAAAATCTGTTTTTCTTAATTAACTAAATTTAGGTTTTAAAAATTAAAGTGCGTAGTATTCAATCTCTGTGGATTCGACCTTTACTTCTACACTGCAAAATCTTTTGAAAGTAAAGCATAAGTAAGCATACTTTTATATCTTGATTTTGACGAGATCAATAGGTAACTGTATAAAACCCCCCTTTTACATTTAATCGCGTGCATAATTAACGGGCCTAAGATTAACACATGAATTTCGCCCGGATCACAATTTCGTCGTCGAAATATAAAACATGTATTTCACCTACATATCATAGGCTAGAAATTCATACCTCGTGCAAACATCCTATAACTTGGAGGAAACGACTAGAAGCCCGAATAACCGCCAAATCTCCGATCCTACGCAAAACCTACAAGTCTACACGTGTTTTTTCCAATTTTTAAGATTTAGAAATTTATAAAATATTAGCCAAACGTGGCCTAAAGTCTATCAATACGTAGCCCTTACCTTGGGGAGTTCGAATATGCAATTTGGTGAAATTCATACGGACGAAGGGTCGCTGTTTTTCATCGCAAAGCCCGTAGGATCAATCTCCCTTTTCTCTCCTCTCTCAAGATATTATATGAAGTTTTCAAGAAATGACAATTTCATCTACCACTATTTATAGACAAACTCTTTAGGAATCACGTTTACTTCCCCGCGAGTTTCTCAAACACCTAGTTATTTCCCGAAAATTCGCATACGTCCATTTTATTCCTTTACGAGTGAAAACTACTAATTACAAGAGTTTTCGATTAATTCTCGTTTGGATCCAAAATATATGTCCGAAACTAAATTATGTGGAATCTCTACACAACCTGCCTTTTATATAACGTGATACTCACGTTCTCACAACAGTTCTCAAAAGATATCTAACGATACCAAAATTACCAGAAAGTATACTATACAAGTATAATTCACTCTTCATATAAATACCAGATAAGTCAAATAACATTTAAATCACATAAATGTCATTTACTTATGCCAATGTAAAATGAACCATCATGTTCCCGTGTCCTCACTGACACCTTACCGTTGACTCACAGTCAACCTCAACCTCATTATCAACTAACATTGATAAATTCATTTATAAATTCAATTATGCATGATAAAACTTATAATTTTGGAACGGGTGTGACCAGAACATCTTGTTTTGCAGCCTCCTGAAGGGTCACATTCCATAAATAAATGTATGGTTTTGTGGGTAGCAAAAAATGCTGAGGCTCCATTACAGTGTGTGGCAATTGGCATGCACTACTATTTTAATTTTTGACTTGAGTACCTTATTCTTTCCTCCAAAAGCAGGGCGGAGGGTCTACGGGACAGGGAGTGGTCATCCCCTACCCCCAAGCTTTTAAAGACTTGTTTGGTTAATTCATGGGTTTGGGGAGGAAAAAAAATTATTAAAACACTAATAACCCATTTTTTCTTGTTTGGTTCATTAGGGAAAAAATTAGAAAACTTAAATGAAAAATAAGTTACTCCCAACATCCCAAATTAAAAATCCTTTAATCTATTGGGGGCTTCAGCCATAGCCTCTTCAAATAATTCCAAGCTAAAATTCATACTACTTTTCTTTAACTCAATAGATCCTTTTATGCCTAAATATGTTGTTCATAAAATTTGATGTTTTGGAATCAACATATTGAGATCTATCAACCAAGATCAATGTTGATCATGAAATACTGGGGAAATGAAAAACTATAAACTATGAATATATGAAAAAAAAAATTCCGCATAAATATAACAAAAACATATTCCTTTCATAAAATTGTTATCATTCATGCATAGATCTCGAAAAAAAAATGAATCAAAAAATAATCATCCAAAAGCCCAAGAATTAAGAAAGTTATCGCTGTTAATAAAAACATATAATATTATAAAACATATTATATTATCTGTTAGATAGATAAAATCTCAAAATTAGGCAGCAATGTCACACCCGTTCCAGAAAATCATTGTTTTATCATGTCTATTGATTTTTGGTGAGTTATCAATGTTATTTGATAATTGGATTTAAATGAGGTTGACTGTGGGTCAACGGTGAAGTGTCAGTAAGGACACGAGGAAATTGGTAATTTAGATTTTCATGAGCATGGGTAAATGACATTTATATGATTTAAATGTTATTTGACTTTATCTGGTATTCCCGTGAATAGTAATTATACCTGTGTAGTATAATTTCTGATAGTTTCGATATTGTTATATATCATTTTGAGAACTGTGGTGAGAACGTGAGTGATACGTTAATTTAAAAGGTAGGTTGTGTAGAGATTCCACAGAATATAGTTTTCGGACGTTATTTTGGACCCAAACGAAACCTAGTCGAAAACTTTTGGAATTTATAATTTTCACTCATAAAGTTATAAAATGGACGTGTGCGAAGTTTCATGGGTTAATTAGAAGTTTGAGGAACTCGTGGGGAGGTAAACGTAATTTCCAAAACTTTTGTCCATATATAGATGAGGATGAGATTTCAATCTCATCCAAACTTTCCAAAATATCTAGAGAGAGGAGAGAGAAAGGAGATTTGGTTGCCACGAGCTTGCCGGTGACATACGACGACCGTTCGTCCGTCAGATTTTCTCCAGATTTCAGATTTGAACTCGTGGAGGTAAGATCTCCGTTTTGATACCACTTAGGCCGTGTTTGGCCAAGTTTTGTAAAGATCTTAATTTTAAACTTTTGGAAAAAACAGGTATAAACTTGTAAGAATTGTCTCAAATTCGAAATCCGACGATGATTTAGCCTCCTAGTCGATCCTTCAAAGTTTGGGGGAAATCGCACGAGGTATGAAGTTCTAACTTGTGAAATATAGAGAAATACATGTTTTAGCTTTCGACGACGAAATTGTGATCTGGGCGAAATCCATGTGTTATTAGTAGGCCCGTTAATTATGCACGTGCTAAATTGTGAAAAGCATGTCTAAATTTATGCGAGCACGTTAAGTTGTCTATGTGGGTCAAAGGGGAGTCTTATACAAATTCATGCCGGAGTAAGCTTCTCGATGTTTGAGAATTTAGTAGCGACGGCTACTGTGCATGGTTGATAGACTTGGACTTGCCATGGCACTTGTGGATACAATGGTTGATAGACTTGGACTTGCCATTGGTGTCGCGGTTTAAGGCTTGGACTTGCCGCTACCGGATGAATGTGTTTTTTTCTCCCTAGAGACTATTGTATGATTTATGAGATTAAAGCATGTTTTATCATATATTGCATATGTTAGAACTTGTACGCTCAGCATATAGCTGAGCAGTGGAGATGTACTCCATTGCAGGTAAGAAGAAAGATAAGAAGAAGCGTGATGAGTGAGGCCGATGAACGCCGGGGGAATCACCGTGGTGTATATGTTTTTGTTTTAAATCCTAAAACTTGTGTAATAATTGGGATTTGTAATACGTTGTAATAGAATCATGGATTAGTTCCGTAGTACCGCAATCTTGTAATTGAACGTCTGTAGTTATGTTTTGAATGTTGAAAAATCAGTTATGGTTGTGATTGTGGTTAGTGTGGAGAAACATAAGTTGTTAATACTTCAACACAGGGCTGCCCAGCAGGGGAGCAGTCGACTGAATTTACGCCCAACACGCCCAGCCAATACGCTCAATACATTACGGCCAAAACGCCCAGCCAATACGCTCAATACACGGCCAACACGCCTTTCCAATACGCTCAATACATTATGGCCAAAATGCCCAGCCAATAAGCTCAATACATTACGGCCAAAATGCCCAGCCAATACGCTCAATACATTACGGCCAACACACCCAGCCAATACGCTCGATACATTTACGGCCAAAACCCCAGCCAATACGCTCAATACATTACGGCCAACACGCTCGGCCAATACGCTCGATACATTACCGCCACTACGCCCAAACACATACTGGCCACCATGCCCTATATCATATGATCTTCGTGACCGCATTCACTCGTACCATCATAACCAGTTTCGACCCTCCTGTGGTTGATAGACCCACTACTATGCACGTCGGCTTTTCATTATTATCTCCATATTAACCGAATGGTTCTACTATTTAATGCATTAATCCATTATTCCATGTGTGTATTATTCCAATACAGCTTTTCAACTATCACATATAATAATAAACAGATTAACAGTTCATCAGAATTAAACAAAGTAAACAATAAACATTCTGCCAATTTCGAACGATTGAAGTCATTTCAATCGATCGACAAAAGTAAAGTTCGATCGATTGAAGAATATGAAGTTCGATCGATTGAATACCATTCGATCGATCGAGATCGGCCTGTGTTCAATCGCTCGAAAACAGTTGATCGATTGAACACTGGTCTCCTTCTCAGAATGAACTGGACTATTCACGCACGTTCAGGGTCTATCCAATCTTGCCGAAACATATATACATACATGTCTACGCTACTAAGTGAGTATGAACACTCACCGATAAAGATGGTGACACTGGGGAGCTTGGGGTGGTCGTGGGTGGTCTCGGGGTGTCTCTCTCTCTCCTCTTTTTCCTCCTCTACTCCTCTCTCTTCTTCTTCTTCTCATTTCTCTCCTTCTGCTCCTCGTAGGTTTGGGGTTGCGATGTGGTTTGGGATTTCTTCCTTTCCTTTCTTTCTCCTTCACTCTCTCGGCTAACTCGATCTCTATTATTATTTTTCCCTTCTTTTCAACAACTAATGGGAGGGGTTTTTATAGGAAAAGGGAGATGGCCACAATATGTATATATATATTATACACAACACCTCACAAGACACCTCACAAGCACTCAAGCACACAAGACACCTCATACGGCACCTCACAAGCACTCAAGCACACAAGACACCTCATAGGACACCTCACAAGCACTCAAGAACACAAGACACCTCATAGGGGTTGCTTAGGGGTTGGCTTAGGGTATAAGCATGGTTGGGGAATCACAAGTATAATTACGGGTTCCGAAATGATATTATTTATAGTGGAAATCTAGTTAGGTAAATATTATCTTTCATTATAATTATTATTCATTTAATTGTATTATTAAATAGTATAACTAAAAAGTCGAATAAATACAGAAAAGGTTGTATAAATACAAAAACGGATATTTTTTCAAAATGACTAAAATTAAGATGTCTTCTAAATAGATATCGAAAACTCTTAACTTCCAATACGAATAGCAAAGCATTTAAGATTACGCAACTTTTCCCAAAAATTATATTTTCAGTTCATGATTTACAAAATTGGAAAAATAACCAAAATACCCCTGTGACCAATTTCCGCTAAAATTGCACGCAAAGTCTAAATTGTCAATTTAAACATGAAAATACGAGTTACTGTACAATCTACCCTCCTTAATAGAGATTTCGTCCTAAAATCTGAGCTAGCTAGTCACTAAACAAAGTTGGAAACTTCTCACGCATTTTTGATTCCAATTCCCAAGAAGCTTCGCGTTCTTCATGGTGTCTCCACTGAACTTTCACTAGAGGAATTTCCTTAGTCCTCAGCTTCTTGACTCCTCGATCCAAAATTCGGACTGGTCCTTCAGTATAAGTTATGTTGTTGTTTATCTCAATGTCCGTGAAGTCAATTTCATGTGACGGATCATGTACAACCTTCCTAAGCATGCTGATATGAAATACATTGTGTACTCCTGACATCTTAGGCAGTAGTGCAAGCGATATGCTACTTTTCTCATGCGCTCTAAAATTTCAAACGGTCTAATGTAGTATGGTGACAACTTTTTTCATTTCTATCCAAATCTAACAATTCCTCGCACTAGAGATACCTTGAGTAGCACATGATCTCCAACACTGAATACCAAACTCCTGCGACGTTTATCTGCATAACTCTTGTGTCTACTCTACACCGTACGCATCCTTTATTTCACGACTTGGATCTTCTTGTTAGTTTCCCGAACTAACTCTGGTCCTAGTAGTTGATTTTCTCCAACCTCTACCCAACACAACGGCGATTGACATGGCCTTCCGTATAATGCCTCAAAGGGTGCCATTCATATACTCGAATGGTGGTTGTTGTTGTATGCAAATTCTATCAGCGATAGATGGGTTTCCCGTGAGCTTTCAAAGTCAATAACACACGCTCGCAACATATCTTCCATCACTTGGTTAACCCGTTCCGTCTATCCATCAGTTTGTGGATAAAAGGCAGTGCTCAAGTTTAACGAAATCCCCAAAGCTGTTTGTAGACTTTTCCAAAACTCTGAAGTGAATCTTGAATCACGGCCAGATACAATAGAGACTGGTACACCGTGTAGTCGCATAATTTATAGTATGTACATCCGACTCAAACGTTCGACTGGATACGACATACTATAAGCTATAAAATGCGCCGATTTGGTAAAAGTCGATCCACAACTACCCAAATAGCATCGTGATTTTGCTGAGATCTCGGCAATCCTACCACGAAGTCCATAGATATATGCTCTCACTTCTATCCGGGAACTGCTAATAGTTGTAGAAGTCCTGGAGGCTTCTAATGTTCCACCTTCACTTACTTACACGTGAGACATTGAGACACGTGTTCCGCAACTCCTCGTTTCATATCTTCCAACCAGAAGTTCCTCTTCAAATCCTTGTACATCTTTGTATTCCTGGGTGAATAGTCATTCGCGACTTATAAGTTTTGTCCAATATATCCTTTTTAAGATACCTTCATCGGGCACACAAGTCTGCCTCTGCATCTAAGTGCTCCGTCCGAACCAATACTCCAATTCTCTGATTCTTTTACTGCATTACTTGCGAACCATTCCTGAAGTCCCTTGTTCTTCTTCTGTGCCTCCAACATATGACTGATAAGGGTCGGTTGCACCATAAGACATCAAAAGTGTCGTCCTTCACTTGTATTTGTGGCCTGAATATCAGATTCAGCCAAAGTTTCTAACGTTTGCCACTCTTTGACCATCAGAGAAGCTACTACTATCTTCCTGGGTTTCCGAATCAATGTATCGACTACCACGTTCACTTTCCCAGGGTGATACTATAACGTGAAATTATAGTCCTTTAATAATTCCATCCATCGTCATTACCTCATGTTCAACTCCCTTTAAGAGAACAAGTATCTCAGACTCTTATGATCTAAAAATAGATCAAACTTCTCACCGTAGAGATAATGCCTCCAATTCTTGAGTACAAAAACAATCGCGGCTAACTCGAGGTCATGTGTCGGGTAATTCAACTCATGAGGTTTCAATTGCCATGAGCCATATGTGATTACCTTCCCATCTTGCATCAAAACACATTCGAGTTCTTGGTGTGACGCGTCACTATATATGGTGAACTGTTCACCGCTCTTGGGTATCGCAAGCGCTGGCGCTGAGGTCAATCTTTCCTTTAATTCCTAGAATGCACGTTCATGCTTGTTACCCCATTCAAACTTCAAATCCTTTTTCGTCAGTCCGGTAAGAGGTGCTGCGATCTTGGAGAATCTTTTTACAAATCTCCGATAGTATCCAACTAGACCAAGAAAACTTCTGACTTCTTGTCACACCCCAACCCGCCTCGTGCGGATTAGGACACGTGTAACAAGGCTACAAGCTCCCAATTACATTACTTTGTAAAGAAATATACGAATTATAGAGAAACACATGTATTTAACCACATTAAACAACTCTGATGTTACAAAATAAGCTCCAAGGGCAAAATGGTCATTAATAAAGTATGTAAAATTTTTATACCAAAAGTTACATTTTTGAGTCCCGGTTCCAACGCAACAAACGGCGCGTGAATCCGAGTTTTATAGAAAAAGTTATGCATGTTTCCGTAAAAATGGACGTCCAGGGAAAAATACAAAGCGGATCGATCCCTTCATAATGGGCGGATCGATCCATTTATACTAGTCTCCCGCAGAACGCTGCCTTGAAAGGGCGGATCGATCCCTTCACAAATCGCGGATCGATCCCCTTCACAATTCTGCTGCTAAATTTTGTTTGCTGTCAAAACAAGTTTTAGCTTACCAAAACTCAATCAAATCACATGGAAACATTATGAAACTTTGGGAAATCAATTCCAACACATTTATAAACATGTTTAAACTCAAATTAAGCATGGATCATAAAATCATATTCACAATTTGGTCAAATCCACTAAGAACTCATTTCATTTGAAATACAATGATCTTTTCAACTTTGAAACTCAATTCTCATTCAAAATTCATGAAACTTGTTGGGAATTAACTCAAGGTCATAACTAACATTGTGAACACTAAGGAAACATGTTTAAGACACTAGCGACACATCCGGACTTGCCGAAATGGTCAAATTCATTACTTGCACCACACTTGAGCAAAACAAGAGATATTACACATTAGTTTCCAAATTCACTTTCACTTTCCAAAATACAAGTTTTAGGATTCAAACTCTTTTTCTACAACCCAAATATGAACATTAACATAAAAGAAACCATAATTTACATCATTTTACAAGTTCAGAAGAAGTTCACAAGCATGAGGCTCAAATCTCCCCCATCTCTCCCATCTCTCCCGTCTCTCCTCATCTCTCTCGTCCACAAGTCAAGACTTCAAGCCTCAAGTCGAGAACCTCAAACCACTAGTTACATTATAACATAAGTTTAAAACGTATCTACAAGTTCGCCCAAGACATGAGTTAACTATACATCTCCAAACCATAAGTTGCATTAGGAAACTTAAATATCTAGATTTATAAACATATCAACACACATCTCATAACCCCCATGCCCAACTTGTCGTTTTGATCATTTTCCTTCCTCCTCCCGTGCCGTACCTGCGGTGGTTATTCAATAACCACAACAGAAAATAGCATTTGTTTAAGCTTTCGCTTAGTGAGTAAACTAATTACATGTATGAATATAATGTCATATTCAATGCACAAATCAACAATTAACATATCATTTAGTCTCCAAAGACCAAATATCAATTCACCGTGTCGTCGCTCTTGCCTTTTTGCCCTTATGTGCATATAGCACCTCTAATTCACACAATCTCACACACCCTTCCACAGCTGGGTCGCAACTCACACACCTTTACACAGTTAGTGTGGTGAGTACCCTTACACCGTTGGGTTTTTTTCCACTTCTCCTTATTATGGAGTAAATCCACGGTGAATTAACATAAGGCTTTCTTCAACCCACATAAGCACATAATCACATCATCATCTCAGCATGGTAATTCACACACCATTTAACACATATTAACTTCCAATTTTAAGTAAACTAGCCAAACCCACATAAATCAACATGTTCATATATACCCAATTCTCATGTCCATGCTCTAATTTACAAGAATTCAACAAACTAACATGTAAATTAACACATTTAACATGATTTACATTCAGCCCATGGATTAGAGTCACTCACCTCACAAATTGCTCCAATTAAAAGCCTAGAACCCCAAATTCCTTGCAAATTTTAGCTCTAATTAACTCCAATGATATTCCTACATACAAATATCATGTATATATATCGTCACCTCAAAGAGGGTCGCGGAAAAACATTAACGAAACTGAAAATGAAAGGTATAGAGACGATCCTCTCACCTCCACGAGTCCGAATACGATCTCGGTTCGCGAAACGGTGTACCGACGGCGACGAAACGGCAAGACGACGGAGTCGACGGAGTTTCCGTCAATGGCCGAGATTTACTTCTCCTGTTCTTCTTTTCTCTATATTGATATATGGAGAAGATGATGAGTCACTCAAGAGGTGTCAACCTCTTGAGCCTCCTAGCCAAGTTTTAGTTTATTTCCGTTTACACCCCCAACATTTCTTTGAACTTTATTATGAAATCCCCTAAGCAATTGTATTAACTACCCAATTATTAAATGAGTGTTTGTCTAAGTTTCGTATGGGTCCCAACGTGGATCCCACATATTTTGTGAAATTGCTATCGCACCTACTAATTTAGATCGTTTTCACTTATACCCTTATTTGGGTGTCTAAATCAATACCAAATGCTACACATATATCAACATATAATATAAAAGCATTTAAGCAAATATTCATGTAATCACATAAAATGCATTTAATCATGTAACATGCAAATTACCAATTTACCCTTTGCTGGGTTCCATTTTCAAACATGTCCCTCTTCACTGGGACTTTTCCATGGGCGAGTCCAAGCTTCCCCTTAATCCATTTTATACACTAATTATATCAATTAATGCATGTTAAGTTAATAATTAACCCTTTCTCCGGGTACGGATGTTACACTTCTATTGCGGTGGTTGGTATATTCCATTCCAAAACTGCGTCTGTCTTTGACGAGTCTACAACTATTCCATCCAACGAGACAACATGTCCTAGGAACTTGACCTCTTTCAGCCAAAACTCACACTTACTGAACTTCGCATATAGTTGGTTATCTCGGAGGGTCTGTAGTGTGATCCTTAATGTTTCTCGTGTTCCTTCTCGGTCTTTGAGTATATTAGAATATCATCTATGAACACAATAATGAACTGGTCTAAGTAAGGTCTAAAGACTCTGTTCATTAGGTCCATGAATACCGCTGGAGCGTTGGTTAATCCAAAAGACATGACCAAGAATTCATAATGCCCGTACCTCGTCCTGAAAGTAGTCTTTGAAATATCCTCGGGTCAAACCAACAGTTGGTGGTATCCCGAGCGTAGATCAATCTTTGAGAACGTTGTCGCTCCTTATAACTGATCAAACAGATCATTGATTCTAGGGAGTGGGTACTTATTCTTAATTGTAACCTTGTTGAGCTCCCTATAGTCGATACAAAGTCACTGGGTTCCGTCCTTCTTCTTAACAAATAACACCGTTGCTCCTCAAGGGGATGTGGTAGGTCGAACAAATTTGAGATCTTCTAACTCCTGCACTTGCTTCTTCAGTTCTTGCATCTCTGTTGGTGCCATCCGATAAGGAGCCTTCGATTGTGGTAAAGTACCAGGCACCAACTCGATACAGAAGTCAATCTCCCGTTTAGGTGGTAGTCCTAAAATATTCCGAAACATATCCTCAAAGTCTCGGACTATAGGAATCTGTGCAACAGTGAGTTCTGAAGTCGAGCTCTCGATAGCTACTAGACGGCTAGTAAGAAAAGCATCGCTAGAGGGGTTGCACTGAAAATGAAAAGGTTGACTTTCTGGTACCAAAAAGGTAATCATCCTATTGGTACAGTCCAACTTGGCACGATACTTCATGAGCCAATCAAATCCTAAGATTCTTTCATTGATAAAATGATTAGATCTGCGGGAAGAATCCTATCCTCTAGGGTTAAGGCACGGTCCTTGCACACTTTTCCTAATCTTATGGTTACTCCCAAAGGTGATACCGCATTCAGGGCTACATCAAGCGCCTGGGGTACTAAACCCAAAAGTTTAACAATCCCGATTGCAATAAACGAATTCGAAGCACCAATATCAAATAGAACTTTAACTCAAGTGCTGAATAACGTAAGAGTACCTTCCATGTTATGCTATTCAGTCTCATCAAATCCCGTGTTCTTGGGGAGGATAGCATTCATACGAGCCTGTCCAACTTGGCCCTGAGCAGCTAGTCCGTTGTATGCCCTACAGGGTGCTCTGCAATCCTTTTTGATGTGGCCATGGTTGTTGTAGTTGTAACAGAGAATGCTCGCCCTGTTGTAGTTTTTGGAAGCTTGGCAGTCCTTAGCCAAATGACCTGGCTTTCTGCAATTAAGGCATCTACTGGCATTGCCTCCAATAGCAGCAGGGAGTCCTTGCGAGGGAGGAGCTTGGGTTGTAGCATAGCGATTATGAGGAAACGCAGGTTATGGCTTCCTCTCTCCAGTCCAATTGCGCTTGTTCCTTTCGAATCGCATCGGAGGTCTAGGTCCTTGGTTACCTCTGGGTGGTAGCCGATTCCCAAAACGTCCTTGCTCCCGTCCATTAATATCCTCATGATCGACTGCCATTCCTACCATGGCCTTGAAGGTTTGACCCTGATGATTCAGAGTCATCTGTTGTAGTGGCAGTGAGAGGCCCTGGTGATACTACCTATTCTTCTTCTCTGGGGTATCGATCATATGACGAGCAAAACGGGATAATCATTCGAACTGCACCGTATATTCTCTTACGGTTTGGTTCCCTTGTCTGAGATAAATTCTCTCTCCTTTCTGTTCCTCTCAGTCTGAGGAAGGTAGTTTTCCAAAAACAATCCTTTAAAGGTGATCCATAGCATTCTTCAAGCCGCATCTCCTCCCACGGTCGCATTCTCTGATTCCCACCAATCGGAAGCCGCATAAGTAAATTGGAATGTCGCCAATCGACGCTTCTCGATATCATTACATCACATTGTATCGAAGATCGCTTCCATCTCCCGGAGTCATTGCTCCGCTTGCCACGGCTCAATATTCTAGTCAAACTTCTCTGGACGAAAATGACGGAAACGCTCTACTATGGGATCCTCAACTGGCCTTGGAGGTGGTGCATGGTTATTTCCGTTATGCACGTTAGGATTGTTGATCCGTTCATCCTACGTATAAAGGCTTCGAACAATCTAGTCGGGTCAGCAACTTAGGGTGCTGGGGTGCATCTTCGATCTGTGCAGGATGGTTCCGGATAAGAGGTCTTCATGCCATCGATGCAGTAGGGTTGGGTACCTATACAGACATCTATCGGTTAGTCGTCGATCCCAAAAATAATCATAGAAAGTAATCCGCACTAAACATAATAGTTATAACTATTATCACATTATATAGCAAGTAAACCTTATACAAACAACTCAAAAATATTAACTTAGAGAGTCAACCCCTATCTCAACGAATCTTAAGGTTCAAGACTCAAGAAGTATCGGACAATTGGTGAACACACTCACTAAACCAAGGCGTTGATAGCAAAAATCCTGCCACACCCCGCAGTAGCAAAAATAGAGAAAATAAATTCCTTTTTGGACCCGTAGGCCATGACAGTTGAAAGTCACCATATTGTCCATAACCAAAGTCAAACCATCAGAGTAATGATTCAAGCCACACATTAGAAAGTTCTAAGGTTGATATATATAATCAGAGTTCAATACTAACTATTACAAAATCAAAATGTTTGCAGAAAATGTAAATAAAACATTACGGCAACATATGCCGATTACAAACTTAACTATTACAACGATCTCTAAAAACATAAGCATAAACTATCAACAACAAGCTTCAAGTCTTCAGCTTGCTTAGTAGTCTTCTCTAGCATAGCCTCCATCATCGTACGCTGCCTCCTCGTAGCCTCTATCCATGTATACATCTAGGCCCGGCCCTGGGCCAATTTCTCAAAGCAATCGCATGGGGCCTCGACTTTAGGCCTCATTTTTAGGCCAATTTTTTTCCTAATTTCTTCCTAATTTTTATGAAATTTATCATTTTTAGGCTTATTTTCTTCTAATTTTTATGAAATTTCTATGAAACTTATCATTTTTAGGCCTATTTTTTTTTATAATTTCAATGAAACCTAGTATAGAGGCCTCATTTTTTCTGCCTCTTTGAAAATTCGCTTGAGGCCTCGACCAATTTTGGTCATCTCAGGGCCGGCCCTGTATACATCTTCTAAATACTCATAACCCTGGCCAACTAGACGTCGAATATCCAACGGTATAAATGCCGTCAGCTACGAAATCTGAGTGAATACAAATACTAACTGAGCATCTATGGATGGCAGCATATATAAACAGCATCATTAAAAGGATTATCTCATCGTTCGCATGCATGTATGCACCAACTCAATACCTAATAACGAACATCGTCCCAACCTCCCAATACATAACATAGACTCTTGGGTTCACATTAATCAGACACGTAATCCCATACCTACGGTCTATCAAACCAGACATACAGTCCCATATAATCTAGCCAAACGCCCCGATATACTTTGGCCAACATGCCCCTGATACATCCTGGCCAACAGGCCCAACCAACACGATCAATACTTTATGGCCAACACGCCCAGCCAATACGCTCAATACATTCGACCAAAACGCCGAGCCAATACCCTCAATACATTACGGCCAAATCGCCCAGCCAATACGCTCAATACATTACGGCTAAAATGCCCAGCTAATACGCTCAATACATTACGGCCAACACGCCTAGCCAATACGCTCGAGACATTTACGGCCAAAACTCCCAACCAATACGTTCAATACATTACGGCCAACATGCCCAACCAATACGCTCGAATACATTACGGACACTACGCCCGAACACATACTGGCCACCACGCCCTATATTATACGATCTTCACGACCTCATTCACTTGTACCATCATAACCAGTATCGACCCCCCTGTGGTCGATAGACCCACTACTATGCACGTCGGCGTCTCATTATTATCTCCACATTAACCGCATGGTTCCACTATTTAATGCATTAATCCATTATTCCACGTGTGTATTATTCCATTACAAGTTTCCAACAATCATGTATGATAATAAACAGATTAATAGTTCATCAGAAATAAACAAACTAAACAATAAATATTCTGCCAATTTCGATCGATTGAAGTCATTTCATCGATTGACAAAAGTAAAGTTTGATTGATTGAAGAATTGAAGTTCGATCGATTGAATACCATTTGATCGACCGAGATTGGCCTGTGTTCAATCGCTCGAAAACAGTTTGATCGATAGAACACTGGTCTCCTTCTCAGAATGAACTGAACTATTCACGCACGTTCAGGGTCCATCCAATCTTGCCGAAACACATATACATACATGTATACGCTTCTAAGTGAGTATGAACAATAACCGGTAAGCGGTGACGCCGGGGAGCTCGGGGTGGTCGTGGGTGATCTCGGGGTGTCTTTCTCTCCTCTTCTTCTTCTTCTTCTCCTTCTCCTTCTTCTCCTCGTAGGTTCGGGGTTGCGGTGTGGTTTGAGATTTCTTCCTTTCCTTTGCTTTATTTTCTTTCTCCTTCACTCTCTCGGCTAACTCGATCTCTATTATTATTTTTCTCTTCTTTTCAACAACTAATGGGATGGGTTTTTATAGGGAAAGGGGGATGGCCACCAATATGTATATACATTATACGCAACACCTCACAAGACACCTCATAAGCACTCAAGCACACAAGATACCTCACAAGACACCTCATAGGACACCTTACAAGCACTCAAGCACACAAGACACCTCACAAGATACCTCATAGGGGTTGTTTGGGGGTTGGCTTAGGGTATAAGCATGATTAGGGAATCACAGGTATAATTACGGGTTCCGAAATGATATTAATTATAGTAGAAATCTAGTTAGGTAAATATTATTTTTCATTATAATTATTATTCATGTAATTGTATTATTAAATAGTATAACTAAAAAGTC
Organism: Hydrangea macrophylla; assembly: GCA_033977485.1. Lineage (NCBI taxonomy): Eukaryota > Viridiplantae > Streptophyta > Magnoliopsida > Cornales > Hydrangeaceae > Hydrangea > Hydrangea macrophylla. The sequence continues at coordinate 140,615,600 of CM066988.1, read as the reverse complement.
AAATAAATACATAAAATGTTGTATAAATACAAAACGGATATTTTCTCAAAATGACTAAAATTGAGATGTCTTCTAAATAGATATCGAAAATTCTTAACTTCTAATACGAATAACAAATCATTTAAGCTTACGCAACTTTTCCCAAAAATTATATTTTCAGTACATGACTTACAAAATTGAAAAAATAACCAAAATATCCCTGTGGCCAATTTCCGCTAAAATTGCACACGAAGTCTAAATTATCAATTTAAACATAAAAATACGAGTTACTACACAAGCCCAATAATTTTCGGGCCAAGCCTAAGTTAACCACAAATTGGCCTGCCAGAGTTGCACCCTAGTACACACGCTACAGCGGTATAAGAAATGTGTTTATGATCATGACTCAAACAGCACTACTCCAATCAAAGGTCAAATTTGAGTCACCCCTTTGAAAACCCAAGAAATAAAAACTTTTCCAAACAACCATAGGCCAGATACACTATAAGGTCTGTTTGTGAGCTACTTCAAAAATGCATAACTTTCATAATGAAGTCATTTTTAATTTCTCCGCGTGCAAACAACCCCTAGGATAAAATGTTGATGGCTTGATGCAGTGGTTTTTTTTTTTTTTAATATAGGAAATTGACTCTTGAAGTTGGTGGGTGTAATGGCAAATCTTCCATGTCACTATGTATATCTATTTTCAAGTTTCAAGAGTTAATGGAGGACACATGGATTCTCCATTCACAGCAACACACCTGAGAAATTTAAGTATTATTAATGCTTTTCCAAACCTTTTTTTTGTTAAAGGCTATCAGCATTTTGACTTTCAATCTATCATGTGTTGTTTTGGTTTATATATGTGAATAGATTTTGGTTGAAAAGGGTGAATTTTAAAGAGCGGGTTGACTTTCTAAGAAGGCTTAAGGGGAAAATAAAAAGAAAATACAAAGGACAATAAGTGGTTTTTCAACTACACTAGTTCTACACTATTAGAAAGAGAAAGGGCCCTAATAGTTAGGGCTAAATTATTAAAATGTTTTGTACAAAATATTTTACAAGAGTAAATATACATATATATATATATATATTTAGGCCACGTTTGATAACGCTGTTGCTTTTTGCTTTGTTTTTTTATTTTCATTTTTATAGAATACGAAAACTAGAAACACGATTTGGTAACATTCATGTTTTTATTTTCTTTCTAAAAAAAATATCTTTTAAATTATGGGCCAAAAATGAAAATGAAAAATATGTTGTTTTCAAAAGAAATTTGTAAAAACTGAAAAAGCGTCCTAGCGCAAAATAAAGAGAGACAGTAGGAATCATTGTACAGAACTATAGATACACGCACTCCTATATTGGCTTACAAGCTCTGGAAAAAGGTTCCAGTTGGTGCACGGCCAAAAATCCAAATGGCACCCACTAAAGACACTTCTCTTCCTTTTCTTTTTTTTTTTTTTTTTCCACTTTATTTATATTTATTAAAATAAAAAAAAAACTGTAATACATTTTTGTCACTTGTTTCTACTTTCTTGTTAGTATATGCATTTTGTGAGAAATCACTAATACATTTTTCGAGTTGTATTAGCATGATCTATATTAAATACTCCGTATATTGGTTATGTTTTAAAAAAATATTTTGTGCTAAAAATGTATTTTGGTAAGGTATATTTTGGAAATTAGATTTGACATAGATATCGTTATTAATTGAGTTTTTTTTTAAATGAAGGATATTAACAAACACGATTTCTGTTTTCATTTACTAAAAAAAAAAAACCAGAAACTAATTTTCGTTTTAAAAAAAAATCTAAAAACTGAAAATAAAAAACATTATCATGCGAACCCTTAAGTAACTCGATTCAATTCAAATAAAAATAAAAATAATAATAACACACCCTCCAACCAACCTTTTTTTTTATTTTTTTATTTTTTTATTTTTACATTTGTCCATCTCTCCTACTTGATGGAGTGCCACTCTTCTTGTGAAAGTTATCCGTGAATTAATGCAAAAGAAAATATGTTTATTGAATTTTAATTTGCGCTATAATATACGTTTTGCTACATATATATATATATATATATATATATATACATATAGTTAACTGTAGAATTTAATTCAAAGATTTAATAGAAATATACAACTTAGTCCTTGAGTAAAGGGTCAATATATATTTAGTACCTTTGACTTTCCTAAGTTGTAAATTCATCCTTAATTCGTGTTCTAACTTAAAAATTGATCCTTTTCCCCAATTTGATAAATTTATTAATGATGAATATACCCTTAACAGTGTATATATAAAGATATTTATATATTTATATATATGTAGTAATTAGTTTACATTAATTAGGAGAGAAATGATTTCCTAAAATATTGTTGTGCAAATAGTGCAATCCCTAAATCATAGCAATCTTTCTATCTCTCTCTCTAGAGTTTGTTTACTGCAATACCCATATCTCTGAGGCTGTGAGGATTTATTCTAACAATAAAATCAGATGCTTGGGAGCCAGATCGTGTAATGGCGAGGCAACTATGAGGCTGTGCATGGCCATCGCCGCCACAGACAACAATTGCAGATCGGAGGATTTGAAGATTTCTACCGTCCATAATCGCAACTCTCTCTCAGTTTGTGTTCTTCTAATTCGATTACTTCTTATTTAGAAAAAAAAATCTAGAGTTTCAGATGATTTGAAGAAAATTAAAAGCAAAAACTTCGATGAAGAAGATTGGTTTAACTTTTAGAGTGAACTAGTCGAACACCCGTGCGATGCACGGGATGTCATGGGATAATAATATCAGAATTATTTTATAGTGAGCATGTGTAGTTGTATCTTAATGCTAAAGAATCTAAAATAAGAATTAAAATTTCTTTACTTCCTGCATTGTTTCATAACCTAGAGAAACCTTATTATCCAATAAAGTGTTTTTGGATAAACATGATATTATAAGTATGGAAAAAAAGTAGAAAAACAAATCAATGGTTGTTTTTCTTGTCTTCTTCCATTTGATTATCCAATATCAGCAGTTGTAGATTTCTGTGAACATTTAAAATAATAATAATAATAATAATAATAATAATAATAATAATAATAATAATAATAATAATAATACCAACAACAATAACAATAACAATGAACAAAAGACCTAATATTTGAATGTTCACAGAATATTAATTTTGATTTCCACCAAAACACCCGCTGATAATTCAATGTCAAATCGGTAGTAAGTAAAAAATCTGAAAGAAATCACAGAACAAAGAGTATATTCAAAGTCTATGGATTGATACAACCACGAACAGTAATATATAAAATGCCTCCAAAACCTTTACTCACAACCCTTGAAGAAGAAATTCAATGTTGAGATTATGTTATGCTTCTTGTTTTGCACAATCTGGAAGACACAGAGACTACAAAAGAAATGCGAAATTTCAGATTGAAAGTAACATGCAAATAGAAGCCATTAAAATTTAGGTGGGGTTTTACCATACCGATGGAGCTGTTCAGAAGGATGAAAACAAAGGTCATATATGGTTTTTGGCAGTACTTGTGGTTCCAAGCCTTCCATTTCTATGAATATTAGTCTGAAGTATCCAACCAAATAATTTGATATTAGAAGAAAATAAAGTTACAAATAAAATTGCAGATAATAAATACAATTGATACACCCATCTAGGTATGATTAATTTGATTAGATAACCAACTTGAGTACTCAAATAAAATGCAACAAACAGAGTGAAGAGTGAATCAAATATGTAACGTTGTAAGGAAAACTGAAGTAAATGGGTATTACATGAAATGTATAGTATAACGAACTATAAAAAAATACACTTTAGTACCTTTTGGTAGATTATTAAAGACTTCAGTGTAGACGATATTCTTTGTGGTCGTTGTCTTTTCTGAGTTGTCATTGTTGATTAATACCTTCAGTCCACTCCTTGAAGTTACCCTTGAAATTGCGACATATAATTGGCCGTGTGTGAACACTGTTTTAGGCAGGAAAAGACCGACATTTTTCAATGATTGCCCTTGGCTCTTATTGATGGTCATGGCGAAGCATACTGTGATTGGGAATTGCCTTCTTTTGAGTATGAACGGCCACTTTGTGTCGCTTGGAGATAACCCAATTCTTGGAATAAATACCTTGGTACCTATATTTATACCAGTAATGATTTCGGCTTCTATTATCCGATCTCCAAGTTGTGTGATGATGAGTCTTGTGCCATTACAAAGTCCTGCAGTTTGGTTTAAATTTCTGAGAAGCATTATTGGCAAACCAACCTTTAAAATGAGTTTGTGGTTGGGTATCCCTGGGAACTTTAGAGTATTGAGGAATTCAATTGGGTATAGTGTTTCTTGATCTTCTGAATAAGATGATGCCTTACAAATGGAATCTGCACTCAAGTATGTCCTTTCATCTCCCTTTATCAATTTGATAACCCTGTTGTTAATTTCTTCAACAATCTCATTTGTTGGTGCAAGTATTGCTCTCTCTTCCAAGTATGTTTTGTCTGTGAGTTGTTCTTCCAGATTGGGATAAGTGCTTTGAATGATATCACTGGCAGGATCTTGAGTTGAAGGAATTATTAAATCTTGTAGAAGTTGAATTTCACTTTCTCCATCGTCGTTGCCATCTTCTCCATCACCAATTTGTAGTATCCATTCAGCAAAATCAAGCTGCGATGTTGTGGAGTTAGATTGTTTGGAGGTAGAAGCTAGTCGCATATTTCTTTGGAGCAAAAATATGTTGCAGTGTTGCCATAAATGTGATCGATTTATTGATGCTTGGACTATGTCTTCTCTCCCGCCCTTTGGTACAACTGGTAAGATTTGGCGAAAGTCTCCACCCATTACTACTACTTTTCCTCCAAAAGGCTTTGTTTCATTTTCTGGCTTTTCAAGGCGCATTATATCTTTTAAGGTTCTATCAACGGCTTCGAAACATTGTTTATGTGCCATAGGTGCTTCATCCCATATTATTATGCTAGCTTTTGATAACAGTTCGGCTGCATGGCTTCCTGGTTTAACTTCACAAGTGGACTCTTCTGTTAATTTGATTGGAATGTGAAATCTTGAATGTGCTGTTCTCCCCCCTGGCAGCAATAGAGCAGCTATTCCTGATGACGCTACAGCAAGTGCAATTTTGTGTTGGGAACGTATTGCTGATAAAATGGTCTTGTACAAATACGTTTTCCCTGTTCCTCCATGACCATAAATAAAAAACAAACCCCCTGCTTGTACGTTCACTGCATTCATAACTGCGGCATATATTCTCATTTGATCATCATTCAAGCCTGCGAATAAAGTGCTATGTTCACTTCTTAGCTGTTCGACATCGTATGACATTTCTTCCCGGATCAATCTGTTGGTACTTTGTTTGAATATTTCTGCATCTGGTACTGGTAAAGGAGGGTAGTCTTTTAGTTTACGGCCCATTTTAATTAAGATTTGATCTATCTCATGTAGGCCGTAATTTTTTGTTTGGGCCTCTGATAACTTTAAATGTTCAAGAGATAGGACACGTCTTTGCCTGTGCTCGATATCGTCGGTTAAAAGCTTCCAATTCCTCTCCCATAATTGTAATGGGTCAGACACTTCACATTGTGTCAACATTGTTGCGAATAGTTCTCGTAGTTGTGAAGCAGTAGCCCAGATTGAGGCTTCTGTTATGGCTTCATGCCATTCACCGTCATCTTCTAAAAGTCCCAGAGCATAACATGCTGCCTTATATGTCTGATGGCATTCATTGTTCACTATTTTGATTTCCTCGTGATTTTTGGGGCCTTTAACAATATTCAACAACATACGCATATAGAATTTTTCTCCACTTGATGGGTGAGCATTAAACAGTCGACCAATACAATTTCCTGCTTTTCTTTTACTCCATTTACTTGTATCTGAATGCCATACCCAACCTCTTGGAAATTCTGCATAAGTCAATCGTCTAGCATCCTCACAGCTCTCATTCATTTTCATCCATTCAGTGAACATTGTATTTTGTATATTTGGTCGATGTAAAACATTTTCCAAATTTTCATCATCTCTGAATGTTACAGACTGCTCATCTATCAAGTGAAAATTCAATCTCTCCACAGCTGGTTGCCGATAGTGTATATCAAATTCAAAGATCCTCCAACATGCCTCAGATGCTGACAAATATCTACATTCTAAGTAGCTCTTTATCTCATCTTGTTCATTTGAGGGCTGCGTGTCTTGTCGACCAGCTCCACACGCATTTTGTTGGATGGCTATTGTTGCTCTATCAGGGCCCTTTGTTACATACTTGAACAAATATTTTATGGATCTTGACCGATTGCACCATTCTACATTTATATGTGCTTGATACTTCACCAGCAGGTCTATATTGTATGGAACTACAAAACGGTTGTCCAAATGAATACCGGCTTTTTCCACAACTCTATCATTTTCTCTTCGTCTGTAAATAGGAAAACCAGTCTCATCTATAGTTGTTCTCGCGCAATTCCTTTTCGGGAAATGTTTTCTGCACTTTTGGTTGAACATGCATGGTGATCGTGGATTTGCAGCCCCGCATGGGCCATGGACCATAAACTTTTGAACTGCTTCATAACCATCTGGATCTTCTCCTCGGTCTGGTATCTCTGCTGATATAATTTTGTCAATATGCTCTGGTGTTGGATTCTTGTCGGTTGAATGTAGAAAGATCAATATATGTGCATGTGGTAGTCCTCTTTTTTGGAACTCAATAGTGTATATCACTGTTATTTTAAAGAACGTAATCAGATATATGTATGTTATTGTGCAATGGACAGTAATTTATGTTGCATTTGCACTATATTGTGAATATTGTGATTGTTGGTGTATTAAATAATTGTGAAAGTACATTTTTTTTACCTGCAGTAACTGTACCAAAGTGTTTTCCTTTTTTGATATCATGTAACAATTGATCCAGTTTGATCTTGAACACTCTTGCAACAATATCGGGTCTGTCTTCTGCTTTTTGACCAGGTATTGATTGAATGAATGCATCTACTTCGGGCCACTTTGGATTGCAAGTGAAAGTTATGAATAGGTCTGGGTAACCAGCCCATCTGCATATTGCCATTGCATCCTGGTAGTTTTGAATCATGTATCTTCGACTTCCTGTGAAAGATGAAGGCAGAATTATACGCTTTCCACATGTACCATGATCTGTGTCCCCCCTCCAAACTGCATCTTTCAAACCATTGTATAGCTCACTGCGAAGTTGCCCTTGATTTGTTCTGAGCCAATGTAATCTATCTTGTTCTATACATGTGTAAGAATCAACAATGTATTGTTGATATAATCTTCCACCACGCACCAATGTCTTTCCTTCTGTAGATCTTTGTTGCAATCTGTATGCATAATATTCTCTCATAGTACATTTTTTATCCGTAATGGTCTGTCCTCCCTTAGTTCTCTTACAAATTCCACGGCGAAACCCATCTTCTCCGTATGGAAATAATAAAGGATACTGAAGTGCCATGAAACTTGGATGTGTTTCGTAAATTCTTTGTAATCCGAATGCCTGTGTGTCCACAACTATATCACGGCTGTTGTACTGAGGATCAAAGTCACCAACAATAAGTGCGGCTACGTCTGTGAAAATGGGGGTGGTATATTCAGAAATCTCGTTCTTCCTACTACCAATTATTCGAAGCTTGACATTTCTGACGTCCTCTTCTTTAAATCTATCACGCGCCATTCGAAATGATTTCACCAGCACATTGCAGTCATCCAACATTTTCAAGAGGTCACTGATAATATTATGTTCGTCAATATTGGCATCGACATTTTTTCGCATTTTTGAAACTCTATTTGGAACTTCATTCTCAGTGTCATAGATATAAAGCTGTGCAAAAGTTGGTTGGTAACCTTCTGGAGGAAGCAGAGAACCAATTTTATGGTAGTTTTGTCCCCCTAGCCGAAACACATATGGTGCCGTCCCATTGTTAATTGCTTTATCGATATTACCACCCATGGATGTCATTGCAAAGCTCATATTGTAAGCTCTTATGTTCTTGCGAAAATGTTTTGAAGCTTGTCCTCCCCCGTATGAAATTAGGCTCTCAAGAAAAGCTGGTGTGTCCTTCAATAGTGGTAGCATAATTTGGCCCACAGAACAACAAATTGAAAATGTTGGATTTCTTGTTTGTCTTGATTTTATGGTTCTTTCTTCATACCATAAGATTGCACCACAATGCATACATGTATATGAGGGTTTTCCAAAGTCCCAGGCTTTCGTAAATTTTCCTAAAATACCAAAGCAGGGAAACAACTGTTAGATATCTTTGTTTTTGTTATTTTTTTAATATATATTTTGTAAGTACTTACGTTGGTTGAGAAGTCTTTGATTAGTACTTTGCCGTGACGCTTGAACCAATCGTCTACGCACACGTCGAGTTTCTGACGCCTGTCCTCCTACGTTTCTTTTTCTAAGGGCCGGTTCACGTTCTGCGAGGAGGGTTTTTTTTAGTGAAGGAATGTGATTTATGTATTGTTATCAAGTAAATAATAACATATACAACTTACCTTCAATATTTGTAGCCGGTTGGCAGATGGTGGTTGTTGTACTCACAGAGCCGTCAACATTCACTATTGAATGCGAAGTGATATTTATAGGAGTTGTTGAAGATGAGATTGTATTTGGGACTTGTGAAGCATGGCTATTGTTATTTTGGGGAACCTCTTGCCAGCATGGGTTGTTTTCATTTGTGTTGGGTTGAGAGTTTCTTCGTCCACTAATTCGCACATTGCGCAGGGCATTTCTCCTTGCAGCCCTCACCAATCTTCTTTTTAATCTTGACCAGAAAGCCTTTTTTTTCCTTTCCACGACCATATTTGCAATTTTAATTCTTGCCTTCGCTAAAAATTCTACAACTTCATGAATTGATTTATTGCTTGAGGATTGTAAGGTGAAGTAGTCTTCCCAATCATGTGTACTTGTATTGTTCCCATTTGATCGTGCCATTAGCCTTCCATATCTTTCGACATGTCTTCTTTCAGCTCTTTGTATCCTCCTCTTGAATCTGGCTAATCTAGCTGCTTCCATTCTTGAAAATAGGAATACATTTTTATGGTTTGTAAAGATTCAAATTAGTATGAATATAAAACATATATTTTTTGTAATTTATCTTCCGTGTGGTATTTGTTATTTATGTTTTCAAATTGGCTTTGAGTATGTTTTCCGTGTTTTTAAATTTGATGCAACCTTGTTGAGAAATAAGAAGATATGTGGTCTAATTTATTTCCAAATATTGTTGTCAACATGGTGATTGACGCATTGTCTGTAGTGATTTTAAATATTGAATTTCGTTAGGACAAATAGTGCACGGCACAGTTATGTATTGTATGTAAATTGTGAGTATATAATTTTCAGGTTAAACCTTTTTAGGAGAGAATGTTTGTTGTATGGTGCCTAACAACTGGATCTTGTTTTTGAGGAGCAAACTAATGAATTAGCAAATCGTTGGACATTAGTACATGAGGATGTTAATAACGATTAGTGTTCATGGATTTCAAAGAAGAAGATTAGAAAATTGATTGTGTATACTCACCAATTACCAAAACAAAAACCTCAACGAATAATCTTCAAATCTGCAAAAAGAAATAAAATTTTACAAAATTAAAATTCAGCAAAAGATTGAAGAAAATGGATACATGGAATACTACCAAGTGTGTGTGTCGGAAACAGACTCTACAACATCTTATACGTACATCTTTTGAGTTATATTATAAAAAGGGTGAAGTGGGTCACAAAGCATGAGAATACTTCCACATGTGTCAAACATATTATGCTCTATTAGCTTTGGCATATGTGTGTGTTGTCGACAAAATACACAATATGTTGGTCAAACACTTTAATCTGGTTTCTTCAACCCATATATTAGATTCAAGATAACACATTCAATGAACGTATGGATCACAATTACAAAATGACATTGGCGATTGGAAAGTTATTCATTCAGTGTAGGCAAAGGGAAAAAACACCTACTGAATTATGGTTGGGAGGTAAATAAACTGCGTAACATCATTTTGGCAAGCCCACAAACATCCTTTAAGGTTAATCACCCCAGCTGCACGTACACTGTAACATACACTGAAGAGCATTTATAAAATATGTTATTTAAAAGCAGTCGTTGTAAAACTAACATTCAAAATTTAATGTAAACAATTCAAAGACAATTAATGAGTTTGCTAAAGTAATGAATATTCGAAAAATTTCAGCAGGTAAAGTATGTTGGTGTTGGGTTGTGGGATAAAAATTCAAAAGAGGCAAATCACAGGGGGCTTCATTTGGTTGACAGTTAGTCTAAATAGTTCTCTCTTATGAAATTCTATTTCATTATGCATGAGGTTGTTTAGAATCTTTTACCAAAGTATGCCATGAGTATTTAAAATTTTTCAATTTGATGTTGATTGCTCAAAGCTTTTTTCTCTTAATTGAAAATGAAGTCTTTGTGTATCTTTTTATTAATAAAATACACTTGCAAGGGATCTTAGGTTCTTGTAATGCAAACTTTTCCAGCAGCCCCTAAATAGTCTCCAACCAGTCCCTAACAGGCCCCAAATCACCCCCTATATAGCTCCAGGCAGCCCCTTATAAGTTTGTAATCAGCCCCTAAACAGCCCTGGCACAAGCCAAAGATGTTGTCTTGGACCAATTGTTTAGTCTAAGTGTCCTAAAAAGTATACGAACAGGCATCAAAATTAATAGTATGTTTTTATGTTCTGAAAATGGTAAATTTTAGGTATTACATTCTTGATTCCTTCGGGAGGTTGACTTGCAATTGGTCTTTTCCGCTATTGCTGTTTTTCTAGCGCTATTACCATTGATTTCTTTGCTTAATACAGTAGATTAAGTGAAGGCTCGATGAAATGAGATTGAACTCATTGAGAACCACTTTTTGTAAACACTGTCACAGACAAATGATCAAACAATTTGTAAGCATACCTCTGCAAACCACTTCTTAATCCTTTCATGTGCCTAGAGGGGGTTTGAAAGAGAACACTTGCATGGAGGTTGAAAAAACACAACGCGAGTATATATATATATATATATATAATATTTTGCTGATTAAATGAGCAGAAATCTGTAATGCATAATGAGTGCAACATAAACAGTTTTTAAATACCTTGATGGAGCAACAGTGGAAGGCCTTGTATTTGAATTTTTCGTCTTTTTGCCACCGAAATTCTTTCACCAAAGCATTTTAAACTATGTTGGACTGAGATTTTGTTGGAAATTCTTCCTCCAAGGAAATTTCAAGCTATAGATATATATACACATCCAAAGGGTGAGAAATATATATATATATATATCTATAATGTGGGAGGTGTTAATAGCCATTATTCAATGTTTGAGGGAGTGGAGGAGGCTGCAGTTAAATAATTCAATGAATCAAAGAGTGGAAGCTACGATAATCATGAGGGAGGCAGCAATAAATGTAGGAGTGGAGGAGCTTTGTGGTATAGTAGAAGATGAAGGTGGGAGGACGTTGGGATGGACTTGGTAAGTTTGAGAGAGAGAGAAAGAGAGAGAGAGAGAGAGAGAGGGAGAGATAGAAACAGAGTGTGAGAGAGAGTGAGAGTTATGTTTGCCACGTTACCTTTTTGTGCTTCAAGTTTCCTATATATAATAGAAGATATATATTTATATATATATTTGTATGTATTTGGTAACTAAATGATGAATATTTGTTGTTCATTTTCCATTCAACTCTCCACACAATCTATGAAGCGAAAGCCTAAAAGGCAAAGTGTTTTGAAGGTCCATAAAATAGTCAATCTGTTTGGGATTAAAATTATTACTGCAATGTTTTTTTTGGTTCATTTTTTTCCCTATGACGCTCATTTAGGAAAATTTCAGCCATCAGTAAAGTACATCAACCAATAGTTCATTTGAGCCTAGGAACAATGTATGGCCTGCTATAAAACTGAAGTGAACTTTTAGTGTAACCACCGTAAAGCATTTCAATATCTCTAATAAAATTTCAATGTTTCCACTTTCACATGATTTGTGTGGGTAGATTTGGGATGAGAATTTGGGTGTCATAATATTAGTCCGAATATCATCTGGACTAAAATAAAAATTATTGTTTAACATACGATTGATGAAATGCAATTTTTCGTTTTTAGTTGTTACGAAATGGTTGCTGTATATTTAGATTTTACATTACTAATAGTAATGCGAGTTAATTTAAAGTACGGTATTACTCTTGGATTTCATTAAGGTGTAATGCTATTATTTCCGAAATTCTAGTGCGTCCACAGTTATAAATTTTGGGAGTGATGAATCAATAGAATGGAATTAGACTTGAGTAGTTCGCAAACATTTTAGAAGTGACACAATAACTTAAGTAGCTCTGGTTAGAAATTATTTCCAAGTTTTTTGTGTGTTTTTTTTTTTTTTTTGTAGGTTCAATTATTATTTCACCATGAAATTATAGCTTCTAACAAAAGATATGCTAATGATATCTCAAACACAACTTCGTTGATTATTCAAATATCAAATTTAGAATTTCTTCAAACATTTTTCAAGAAATACACTTTGTGGTTAAGACTTTCGAAGCAAATCAAAGTTGGAAGTATTGGATAATCAAGAATAATCACAACTAATTTAATTAAGCTCAAGGAAGAAGCATCCATAGGTTAAAAACATTACTCTAGATTTTATTCAAAGCATACGAATGTAAATAAACTGTTCATGTGCAACGATGTGTAGAAAATTAATCACATAACATGTAGAGTTTGTGCTAAATTGCTATAGTAACTGTTTGGTAATGTGCTATCATCAGTTGGATTTCTTAGTGTTTGTCCTCTTCTTTGTTGCATATGGAGGGGGTGTTGCCTTTGCAGTTGCAATTTCCTCATTACTTTCTTCTTCCTCTAAATGATTTCCAACTCGCTTCTTTTGATTTGCTGCACTGCTTGATGATCCTGTAATAGAGTTAGGCTGGGACTCCTGATTTACAATCATTTGTTAGATTGATTTCTTAATTTTAAATACCAGATTGATAATGTGATTGAGTTATAACCAATTATTGTAGTAAACTATAAAGATTGGATGTTACCGTTTCCTTTCCAATGTACATGCTGTCATGTTGTACTGGGTTATAGTTTATGTCGAACACTTTGTTCACGGTGTAATTCTGCCAGCCTTCTTTAAGATTCAAATCGTTCAACCTCAATTGGAAAATGTAAGTATTTTGAATTATGTTGTTCAACGTAGATGGGAATGTAGCAGTATTGTTTTTCTCCTCCTGTGGTAAATGTTTGATGTTTGTTAGATGTCATAGTAAATATTTAAGTTGTATATATGCAAAAGGTTTTATCAATTTAAACAAATTGCATAGGTTTACAACTATTGCCTGATTCGCTAGCTCTCTTGCTGGCTTTCCAATTAGCTTCTGTGCTTCTCTATCAAAAAGCACGAATGATGTAGATCCTGTTGAATCTTTAACTTGTAGTTGTAGCCTGTACCTGTGTTGGCACGATTATTGTATGATTACATTTTCGTATTCATTAGATTTATAAATGCCTACAAGTTTGTAAGTGTTTAAAGGAATAGTGTAGTACCTTTGTATTGGGTATTGCGAAACCATCTTGCATATGTCACACCAGAGAGTATCATCCTTTGGTTGTAGCTTTCTTGGGCACAGTTCACATGAGATATAGTACCATCCAGATTGTGCTTCAATGTTTTCAACGGTCGCTTTGCATGTGATTATGGTGTCCTGTGTTTTAAACTGTCACTGTCATTTTAGGCCACATTTTAAATATCTTGCATGCGATAAAATATGGGGAATTATAATCAATTACCTGCTCACCAGATTCCCATTGCATCGCTTTTAATTCTTCAATTGTTTTTCTGTTGTGTTGAATTTGTTGCTCAATTGATAGTTGACTTGATTGCTGGCTTGGTAGCTTCAGAATTTGTCTTCCATAGATATCGCTGTTGGATGAGGTTGAATGCGTTAGTTTAGTTTTTGCCAATGTATGGATCAGTATGAGTTTTTAGTTCTAACATGTAAGTTACCTGTCTAGGAATTCTTCAGCTTCAGGGATTTCCAAGTTAACGTAAACCTTTGAAGCCGTTGTTGTTGATAAAGTGTAATTGCCTGGATAATTAATATAGTTAGCAGTTATAGAAGAGAATTTAAAATACAATGGAATGAAGATGTGGGATAAAAAAAGTGCAGCATTTCTTGCAATAGAATACATTTGTAAGTTTGTTAAGGTTGTACATATTGGCTTTGTAGTAGTATGTGTAGTACCTTGGAACTGCCTCACAGTCATTGCTGTGACCACAATAACAACAGGTTGTTCAATTTCGTCAAAGGCATTGTCCTCTATTTCATTTGCAGCATCGTTCCACAATGTGAGTCTCACTTGAAGAGATCTAATTGTAAATGCAGATTGTAAGTCATAAAATAGATGTGGTAATGTATTTCGTGCACATGTGGTATGTGTGGAAGGAGCCAATGTTATCTTACTTGAATGTAAGCAATTCAACATTCCTCCGTTTAACATCGCCTCTGTCTGACTGGCTTATTTGGATTGGTCCAATGGCAATCACTTTTCCTATGATATCTGTAACATGTATAGGAATTTACTACTCAATGTTGTAGTATATATTGATTGGTAGTTTCACTATTAGATGCATGACATACCACTAAGTTGAACAATGTCATTAACTCTTTCAGCAAGAATGGCGTAGTCCAGAAAATGGAATTTTTGTGCAGGAAATGTTGGTGGGATCTCTTTTACTTCTTTTACATCTGTGTTGAAGCGGAAGAATAGTTTTTTCTCCGTTGGTATTGGCCGATATGTGTCATTACATGACCCTACTCTCATATTGGATATGTAGTATATCTTTCCTTCTTCAATATCTGCCCTGAATTTTGGTGCCATGTTGTGCCATATGGATGCGTGTATGTCATTGTTCTAGTAGAGTTTAAGACATTGTTAGTTGTTAGCTTCGCATAACTGATAGTTGGTAGTATAATGATAGGTCTACATAATTAATAGAATACCTCTTCGTCTAAAAGAATCAATTGTAAACTCATGAGTTGGCCATTCTTCGAATTCACAGCATCCCACATCCTGATGATGCGTACTTTGATAGTCCATGCATCTGTTTGGCTATTCAGTTCAGATAGCAGATTATATTTCATGTTGGATGTCATACTTAGGTGGTTCCTACATTTGGTGAAAGATTTGTTAGTACCGCTTCGTTTAATCTGTAAATCTAAGGTCGGTGAGTGTGTGCAATGCACATGTGGATGTGCACATGTGCTGTGGGCTCAGGCTGACATGCATGTGTGTTGTGGCCGTGCTGAGTTTTGCGGATGTGCATGTGGGCTGATGGGGTGTGTGTGTAGATTCTACAGTACACATAATCTGTAGTTTTAGTGCACTGTGTGATAAATGTAATTTTGACAAACAGAAGTTTAAGAGTTTGCAGAACCGGTCAGCCCAAAACAGCTCAACAAAGTGATTGGGACAAATTGAGATTGCATTTTTTTTTGTTTAAAATGAAATGTCCTTAGTTATGAAATGAATTTTATTTCAATGGTCAGGAACCCTCTCCATCTTTAAAACAACTTTAGGCACCTTTTTGGAAGGGGACATTCTGTTTCGTTTACTCACTATTCTAAAGTGCAGATTTCAAAGATAAAACAGAGAAAGAGGGAGTTGGGGGGAGAATTTTGATTTTGGGTAAGTGTAAAAAAAAGGTGTGTGCTGCCTATGTACATTCTGTGAGGTTCCCTAATATAAATTCCGATTTTGGTTCTTAACTAATGTGCTAGTGGAATCACCACCTATACTAAATTTCAGTAAAGATTAAAGATTTAAGAGACACTGAAAAATCAGAAAGAGAGATACCAGGTTGGTCACTTTGGCCAGATCTCATGGCAAATTAGGTCAGTACAAAACTAAGTAGATGGCACCAATCTAAAATACAATCTGAAATTTGAAGGGAAAACCAAACTATAAAGATATGGTTTGAGTCACTATTCCAATGAGACTTTCCCAGATTTTCTTATGCAAAATTAAGCATTTTGACAACCTAAAAACATACAATTTGCCTATTGCAATGACACGTCCCCTGGTTTTTTTTTTTTGGGTCCAAACTTAACCATTTTCACAATCTAAAAACATACTATTAATTTTCATAATTGTCCATATGCTTTACATGACACATAACAATTGGTCCAAGACAACATTTTTTGACCTGTGGGGGGCTGTTTACGGCCTGAGTAGGGACTAATAAGGGGCTGTTTGGGGCTATTTACGGGCTGATTTGGTGGCTGTTTAGGGGCTGGTTGGACACTGTTTAAGGGCTGCTGGAAAAGCTTACATGGCAAGAACCTAAGATCACTTCAAAGTGTAATTCATTAATAAAAAGTTCTAGATGAACACATGTAAGACATTATATCAATGTTTATAAATTGTTCTCTTAGCTTATATGCATTGCAAACTATAAAGATATCCACTAAGACTTCCCCAGTTTTTTTTAATCCAAATTAAGAATGTTCACAACCCAAAAACATACTATTTGCCTATTCCAATGAGACGTCCCCTGGTTTTTCATTTTGGTTCCAAAATTAACCATTTTGACAACCAAAAAACATACCATTAATTTTGATGGCTGTTCATAAGCTTTTCAGGATAGTTAACAAATTGGTCCAAGACAACATCTTTCACTTGTGGGGGGCTGTTTAGGGCCTGTTTAGGGGCGACAGCTACCCAAAAAGGAAAAGAAGTAACCAAGAAAAAAATTCCAATGTGAATTTTATCAATTAGAGCAACATACTTTTGGATCAGTGGTGGGAAATGAGAATGGGTACTTTAGAAATCAGACAGGTAACAATTTACAGTCTAATGTCAAAAGTATGTGCATGACTCATATTAAAAAAAATGTGTTCTTTTTTAAGATAAATGGTTTTAGAAGTTTAGATAAGAATTTGTTTTGGATCAAAAGAGTGTTAGAAGTCGAAATTTCTAACGCATTTAAATGACATAGTCCATTTCATAGTGGGCAATTTGTGTGTATATATATATATATATATTGTTATCCGGAAATATTAGTATTCCCTTCTTCTTCTTTGTTTGTAATTAAAAAAAAAATGGTATTCCCCTTTCATGGGTAAAAACAGTTTTTAACATATTATACTATCACAAGACAAAGACAATGCTTTGCCCCTGATGCAACAAATGTTCAGGCAAAAGTGGCAAACCATACATAGATATAAAGAACTATTTATTGATCATGAAAATTCAAATAAATCCACAAAAACATCTCACTTGACCTTTCCCAGTTGCTAAGCACAATTCAGTACAAAAACAGAAACAGACAAAAAAAAAAAAAAAATCTAATACATGCGACCAAGAAATAAAACAGACTGCCTTGTAAGTCTAGGGACAAACCAATGATATATATATATATATTAATTTTTCTTCAGGAATTCACCTTCCTGCAATTCTTCCTGATCTCACCATTCGATCCGATATGAATCTTATGATTAAACCAAAAGTATTCTACCACTCAAAAGTCAAAACCATTGAAAGTGTTGTGTTTTCCTTGAAATATCAACCACCGCCACATTTAAAGAATTTGAAGGAAATGAACAATTTGATTTGTGAAATTGTATCCATTCACGGCTCTTCTTTTGGGAAAACCATGTGGGTGTGGAGGAAAATAAGTGAGATAATAGTTTCTGAGACACCATAGATTACACATTGTAGTTTCTGAGTTACCATAGATTACACATTACATCTTATCCCAAACCGGATTAAACATAGACTATGACGATATAAATTTATTCATGCAAAAGGTTTTTGACAGACATAAACACAAACAGGTATTGTGCAAATGAAAGTAGGAGCATATTTACCATAGATTACACATCTTATAAATCAAACATGGATTATGAAAAAGGTAGGGAGTGAAGGTAGGAGAAATGGGTGGAAGAACTTACCACTTCAGGAGCTTGGGATACACAGGACCTCTGCCTGATGTTAAACCTAGAGAGACAGAGACGGAGAGATACAGAGAGAGACAAATTGTATCTCTTTTAATGGCAGTGGAGGGGAGATGAAACAGGGAGGTGAATTGGGAGTGAATGGCCATCATAATTGAACGAATGCCTCAATGAATGAGGGAGTGGAGAGGACGACTGGAGGGAGGAAATGCAGAGTGAATAAATCAATGAGGGAGTGGAGAGGACGGCTGATTTGAGGAACCGCATAGTGAATAAATCAAGAAATGGAAGAGTTGAGTTGCAGTGAATGACAAAGCAAAGTTGAGGGAAATAACAGGGAACTGCCACATAGGATTTCCTTGCAGATGAGGTGGCTCAATGTAGAGGCTTCATTTGCTTTAGACTTTATATATATATAATAGATGAGAAGGTTCGTACCTCTTGCACAATTCTGGTACTATGGCAGATAGCATTGACTAAATTAAAAAGCTCAAGCTATTGTCTCTTGTGTATATAATTGTGGATGTTATTTGCTTTGGCATTTAACACTTTTTATAGAAGGTGTCATGTTGTCCATGTGTTTGATTTTTTGCTCAAAAGAGTCTGCAATTTATTGGGGAGACTATTGGTCTGGTACTAGTGGTTTCTCAAAGCTAGTTATGTTTTATGTTTGTTTTTATTATTTATTTCCCCTTTCTTCTTTTAGGATTTTGGGTTCTCTTCTCTCTCTCTCCCCTTGAAATTGGGCTGTGAAAATCTGTGACATGGTGGCTCTTTTTTTTTCCTCTTCCAAATGACATGGTGAAATTACCACCACGTAAGAGAAATTATTATTTGGGTGAAATTGAGTCCGAAATGGTAAATATCACATAATTTTTTCTTTTCACAAATTTCACATAATTGGTTATGTGAGAAAATTCTTTTTATATGGTGAGAAATTTTTCATCAAATATGTTTTAAAAGGTGAGAAATTTCTCACCATTATAGATAAAATTTCTCACTGTTTTTTATCTCACTGTATTTTAAAGTGAGGAATTTCTCACTCTTTAAAGTGGGGAATTTCTCACTGTTATAAACTGTCCTTTTTGCTGTATTTATCTATGTTAATTTATCACTATTTTTTTTATCACACTAATTACTCTCTCTTTTATGATAATCGCGAGATTTTTGGGGTATGTTTAATGTTTTAAATTTGAATCCCTAATTACTTGTGATATCATGGGGACTAATTTCAGCAGATTTATGACAAATTTAAAAAATATTCTGTAACTGAAATTCCACTGTAAGCACATTAATTGAGTACAGAGGGTATTTTGGTCCATGAAATTGTAGAAGGACTAATTTCTATTCGGACTTATTTGTTGAGCCTATTTCTAGATTGGGTGTATCTAAAGGACTGAAATCTAAAGCACCCAAGATTTAAAGCCTTTTGTGGGTAGCCTTAGCTAGGAGGATTTAGATATGCACAGTCGTATCCTATTTACGTATATATAGCATTGCTGAGCTGGTCGAATTAATTCGATTTGCTTCGATAAATAAATTGGGATCCCATTTCCAATAAGAGATGGATAATTAAGACTGGATAAGAGGATATAAAAAAAAAATAATAAATAAATAAATGTAACATTAGTGTAAATTTACTCCATTTGACCTACTATTATTCATCTTTACATCTTGTTGTTGGGATGAGAGAGAAAATAAAAAGTAAAATATAAAAGAGAATGGAAATGCATGCTTGAGGTCTGGTGTCCTACTTGCTTGTTAGCGTACGTAACATGGACTATCTTGATTTTGCTTCCTCCTCTTGGATATTATGTCATGATTTTGCAATGAACAATGAATTTGTGGGTGGTGTCGTACTCCAGATCGAAGAGAGTAGGGTAGTAACAAAATCCCATGTCGTAATCATCTGTTCGATTTGATTTTTAAAAATTTCATGCGGTGTAAAAATTAAATTGAAAATTTACATTAAATTCAACCGAATCAAATTGATTGGTTTGACTAAAAATTGTACAGAATCAAATTGTTTTCAGTACCCCTACCATAGAGTGGTCGAGGACCCAAGGTAAGGGTAGTTGTTCCTAGCTTGTGTCTGCTAATGGGCTGCTTTGTAATGGGACACAAATGGGTCACAGAGAGATGCTCACAAAAAGATGCGACATCCCATGTGGCATCCCATGGATTGAGTTAAGTGTGGTGGATCCTACTGCCTCCCATGGATTGAATTACATGTGGGGTGGGTCTTACTGTCACATGGCATATCACATTCTTTTGTGAACATCTCCTTGTGACCCTTTTGTGTCCCTAGTATTACCCCCCTGTGTGATTACCGATGATCTGCTTTCACATTGACCAGCCAGAAGAAGAATTGGGCCTACGCGACAAGGATTCCGCGTCTTTGAGAGGGGGAGATTGTCATCCCACATAAAAAAAAAAAAAAAGGTTTTTCTATGATATATATATTTAGAATCAAAGTGGACTACCACTAACAACTTTGACTTAAATATTTTAAAGGTCAATGTGACAGACCCCTCAAATTGTTTCTCCAATACGTGACTTGGGACATTGCATCTACCTTCTCCTATCCTATTTGATCCTTCTATCTTACCGACCAAACGAGGCCTAGTAATCTTGTAACTAGTATAAATTCTTACAGCAATTTAAAATTTCTCCATTCATTGCACCATGTATATGTAATTTTTCTTTTAAATTTCTTATTCATAAAGGTTGATGATCGTAATCCTTGCGGTGGTTACATGTACATGTAAATGGAGGATTTTTTTTTTTTTTTTGGACAAGGATGACCTTTTTTTCAGCAAAGAATGTTAATGAAAGACTACAGACTCAATTTTTCTTCTTCTTCTTTGTTTTTTTTTTTTGGATTGTATTTAAGGTTGAAATTGTCGAAATCTTTTGCTCACAACACATGTTCAATGGTTAAAAGTTCCCCCACGTGTTATCCACTACAACAACGTTGGCAAAAAGAAACTCTACACTAGTACAAATGAAAACAACACTAAAGTTTTCGAGTAATGCTATACTTTTAAAAATTTTATTTTAAAATTACTTTTTAAATAATATGAGTGGGGTCAGAATTAATATAGTGAGATCAGTTGAATTTTGATTAAAAGTTATTTATCTGGCCGCATTGTCATAACATTTGAGAACCACTTTTAGGATAAAAATTTAAGAAACATAGCACTACTCAAAGTTTTCCTAGTTAATATGACTTACATCATTAATCTACCTTATATATAGTCTAAGGAGTAGTGCTACCTAAATTTTTATCCTAAAAGTGTTTCTCAAATGATGTGACAATTGGGCAAGTAAACAACTTCCAATCAAAATTCAACTGGCTCCACTGCATTAGATCTGACCATACAGTCACATAATTTGGAAAGCACTTTTGGAATATAAATTTGATAAGCATAGCATTACTCATAGTCTAATACCCTTTTAAGCTTCACTAAAAAGTTACTATTTTTTGTTTTATTTGATGTCAATCACGTAATGAATAAATATTCAATGTAACATTTATATCACGTCATCTCTATCACCGCACTAATGCACATGAGTGTAATGCTTATATGTAAGTTTGTTTTCCATGTAACTAGGATAAACTAATGTTTAAATCTCAATATTGACTAGTGATACACATCATAAAAATAACCGTTGTATTAAATAATTTTTATAATTGTATCCACTAACCAAGCTTCCTTGTTTCATGGTGAAAATCGCTACTCTTTCGCATTGCATTGTTGGAGTAAATATTCAATGCAACAGGGATACCACGTCAGCAAAATAACATATTTACAGATTTGAGATTTGTGCTTATGTGGATGATATTTTTCCTAAAAATATGGAGTACATAAATGGATAAATAAAGGGTTCAGATTTAATTGTTATACCACGTCAACAAAATAACTGTTGCAATGAATATTTTCTCGCATTGTTGAGCTATACATCCTAGGCATCATTCAAGATATGTGTATGAAATTTAAACTCACTCTTCCTGTAGAATTCCTATAAATATACCTAGAACTCTCAAATATTTGACACCCACAATGACAGTCTATATTAGGGATGTAAGCAAATTGATCGAATTGATCCGTTCGGTCAGTTTTCAAAAAATTAATGTAATGTAAAAATCAAACCGAACCGAACTGTAAAATTACACTAAATCGAATCAAAACCAATCGATTTGAGTGAAAATTGGACCAAACCGAATGGTTAATCTCTATATGGACACACCCCCAAGTCTTTGTAACCCTAGAAGTTGTTTTCTTTATTTTTCTTTGAACTTTTTCTCCCACTTACACAATGCTATGTAAACATAATGATTGAGGCTGTGGAAAGATAAAAAAGTTGGTGTATTATTGACACTATAAAAACTAAAATCACCACCATAACTGCGTTTCAAACTTGAATAAATCATTCTTTGATATGTTGTACACTATCAAACTTGAAGAAGACAGCAACTCTTGATGGCAAAACTGAGGGAGGTTTTATTTGGTGGTATAAAGTTGTAAACATATATAACAATTTGATTAAAAATGGGAAAAAAAAATGCTCTTGTGGAAGCTAACACCTAATGTTAGATTCATTTTTCAGAAGTGGGAATCCCCTTTAACAGATGTTTTCGTGCCTTTCTATTTATTGTCAGTTAATTCTGCATTTTGTTTACTTTAGTATTTACTAAATTCATATATACACTCATACATATAGAGATTTTTTAGTTCGTATCAATCATGTTATCCCTTTTGACATTTGTTGGGTAGATTATAGACTCTTAATATAATCTAATAAGGGTGGACGCGTGCCTTTTCTGATGGGCATGAGACCAATTTATACATGAAAAATTATTGCATGGTCTAGAACGAACGCTAGTTCTATAATATGTGGCGGTATGAATCAATAAGAAGACGACATGTGGTCGAAACAGCTACCATTTGCTGCAACAACTGTTGCCTTTTGGCAATAGTGATACTCTAATCTTATCATTTACTTAAATTGACATGGGATCCACATTTTAGTTAATGTACTAAAAGGTAAAACCTACTATTCTTTATGAATCTCTTTTTTCAAAAAGAATATTTCAAAAAATGACATCACTCACTCTCTTCCAAGTGGGAGGTTGAGGGTTCCATTTTCCTTAGGGGGAGTGGTTTGAGGGATTTTTTTCATGTTTAAGTGTGTCGTATGGACTTGCTTTCGTAGGTCCTAGTTCATGGGATTTACATGGATGCGTGTGTTGTTGCATACAGTAAAAAAAAAAAATATCAGTCATTTGATCTTCATCAGAGTTCTTATACATAGCTTGTGTCAATACATCCCCACTCACATATTGACTGGAATACAAGAATTCAGGGAAACAATAGCAAACATATGATTAACTCAATTGAAAAACCAGCAATTCCCCATCTTAATTGACTATAAGATTATTTTTCAAAGATTGACAATTTTAACAAATAGCTATTGCCAATTTGTTGTTTGATGGTGTAATTGGGAGTCCTAGATAAGGTATTAGCTAGCAATATATGTGATATATATTTCAACCACCAAGAACGCAGTCTATTAGACAATTTAAAATTTAAAAAATATATTCAAACAATCGACTTTCAATGCAAGAATTAAAGTGAACTATATAACTTGCCTGATGAAACAAAGACAAGTAGTAGTATAACATTACAAAAATGCTACACTTACAATGAATTTTACAATCAACAATTTTGTCCCTTGATTCCAATGATTTCCATGTGAGTTTCACATGGTTCCCACTCGAGACTCACAAAAATTAAGATTCAAGATGTATTAGTTGTGAAATTCGTTATGAGTGTAGCATAACTCATAACATTACATGCTCAAATAGTCCCAAATTGCATTGAAATATATATATATATATATATATATATTAATATATATTAGGATTAATCACTTTGTAAACTAATTATGTGAAATCAAATACTTTAATGATTGCTATAAAAAAAAATCATAACATTACATGCTCAAATAGTCACAAATAGCATTGAACTATATATATTAATATATTTTAGCATTAACCACTTTGTGAACTAATTATGTGAATTCAAATACTTTAATGATTGCTATCAAAAAAAGAAAGATCGAGTTCATTTTCGTTCAGCCATTTTTGCTCATTCATTGTTCACCCACTAATATTATTATAACACGTGTCCTATTTATTCCTATTTTACTCCTACTCTATAACATAATTACTGTTAGAGAATAATATATAAAATAATAAAATAGCATTCCAAAATTCCACAAATGATAGAGTCATAGAACCAAATCAAAATAGCACCTTGTAACAGTCATGTGCTGATCAATGAATTGTGGAGATTTTATTTATTTATTTAATTATTTTATTCATCATTTCTTAAAGCAACATAAATTTCTGTGTGGCAAAATCAAAACCATGTCACGCATTCTTTTTCAAACAAATGTTTGTAATACGAATTTTTTTATTTTGTCATTTTTGGTAATTGGGTGTGTCCGGGTTAGTTTGCGCGCCCCTCGACTAATCTCTCAGGGGTCTTGGAGTCGTCAAGTGAATTCTCCAGTGGCTAACGCTCTCCATGATTCGAACACTAAACCTACTGGATAGTACGTATACCTAAGAAACTTACCACTCGACCACAAACAATGTGGTTAAATTTTTGCCTACAACAATATATCAAGTATATGTATGTATGTATGTGTATATATATATATATATATATATTACGAAAATTCTCTAGAGAGGATGTCCTCTCTTTATTAAAGAGAGGGCCTTTGTTTTGACTGTCAGATCGTATTTAAGAATTGGATCTGACGGCCAAAACAGAGACTCTCTCTTTATTAAAGAGAGGGAGCCCTCTTTGAAGCCTGACTATATATATATATATATATGTAAAGGTGAGAAAAACACCATCAACAGATATCTAGCAAAAGCCATGCATTTGATCCAAGGGACAAGGTCAACAACACTAGGCATAAAACTTAACATGTAAAAACTACATGAGCTTTGTCAAAATTGACTCTAGAACAAGATTTGTTTAACGCTTTGTCAAAAGAAATTATCATACATGAAAAATATGTCTGCTTGATACTATTAATAGATTTTGACAATAGTCATTTTGTTTTTACAAATTGAGTTCCAGGCATATAATCACAAAGAAACTCAATGTCTAACTTTTAAAGTTAATTTGATATTAAGACGATGTTTTATAACTTCACTCATGGGTGGACCTACATATAGTTTAGGGGTGACATAGGCCCTCTCTGAATTTTTAGAAATTACAAAATTATATATAATAATTTATAGATTTTAGAAATAGGTCCTTTTAAATTTCACACAGGCTTTCCTGGACTTCTGAAAATTATAGATATACATATAATATTTCACAAGTTTTTGATATAAGCCCCCCTAAAATTACATAATTTGCCCCAAATTAGGGGTATTAAACCAATTTTATATACAATGTAACAATGTTACCGTTTTACACATAATTAAGTATAAATAGACCCAAAAAAAATCACCAAATCCTGGATCCGTCCGTAACTTAGTGCTTTCATCCAATGGATATGGCCAACGGTTATAGCATTTATGCTATAGGTGTTAAGAGTCTTAAAGGTTTATCAACGTCCCATGGTTAAATGGAATATTTAAAGAATTATATTTGTGATTTTAAGCGTAGATATATCATATATCTATGAGTAATGCTATTACTTCTTAAAATTTTATTTTAAAAGTGTTTTTCAGACGATGTGATAGTAGTGGGTCCGAGTCTAATACAATGGGAGTAGTTGGATTTTAATTGCAAGTTATTTACCTGTGCTCACTACCACGTCATTTGAGAAGCATAAAAAATTGAAAAACATATCATTACTCTAACTCTATATATGTTATGTCTTGATTTGGGCAGAGGTGACTTTCATTTTTGTTCCAACCTCTTTCTATCAGCTATTATTCTTCTATAGATATATACTTTTCCTTTGTCATTTTTCATATTATTTTGGGTAAAGAAAAACAAGCTTTTTGTCTTATCAACTTGTGTAGACTTGATAAGCGTACGATAAGGGTGGACATCATTGTTATCAGAATCTGTCGGGACGTCAACCCGGTGGCGTGAGCGGGTGGATGGGTCACTGGTCCAATCATTGGGTTAAAGAATAAAATATAATAATAATAGTAAATAAATAACGAGTAAGAAAGAAACCATATAAGATGTACCATATAAATCTTAAAACTACATTCCAGCTATAAGACCTATAATTAGTCAGAGATGGCAGTACTTTTCAAACCCTCATCGGTAAAAGAGCAGTTTTCCTTTTTCTCTTTTTGTGAACACATATTATTGGATTAGTGGGATTCTAATACTTTTTAGGGTTTTTTTTTTCACCCTTTAATTTTAAAAAAGACATAGGGTCCGTTTGATAAAACTGAAAATTAAGTACTGAAAATTAAGTGTTGAATTTTAAGTACGGAACATTTTAAGTGATTGAATTTGTAATACTAAAAACAGTGTTTCAACTACTGAAATAGACTGCATTTAGTGATTATTTTCAGCAGAATTTTTTCACTTAAAGTTTTCAGTGATTTTTTGTCAGCCTTTTCAATTAAATGGTTATTATCAAACGCACTGAAAAAAATTAAGTGCAGAAAATTTTCATTTTCGCCACTTAATTGGGTTATCAAACACACCCATAATGAACCCTAAAACCTCTTGGAAATGATAAGCGTAATCATTTTTTTGGCTTTTAAAAATGGCAGTAATGAATCGGACAGGTCGAGGGTCGATATAAACCGGCCGGGTTTCAATATTTCCGATTGAATCGTCCCGGTCTTCCGGTCCGATCCGAGTTCAATCATTTTCTGGTCAAATTAGAAACCCGGCCAATCCGATTCATATCCTGCGTCACCGCGCTGGTGGAGTCGAGTTTAATAACTATGGTGGCCGGACAGTTGTATTTCGAAGAGTTTCCTACTATACCGTATTTTATCTGACACATATCACCTCAAAAGAACATAATCGCCCCTCATCTTAGTCACCATATATTGATTGATTCTATCATTGGTGAAATTTTAAAAAATCATTTTATTATTTTTATATATTATTCTCCAACAATTACTAAATAGTCCTCCACATGAATTGGGCACTTGCCTTTAATCCTGATGGCAGGAGATCAATAACTGAGAAAAAAGGTGAGAAAAATGCACTAAAACAAAAAAAACACTCTACGAGCCACGTCACTCAGTCAATATAGACTCCACTTGTGTCGGTTCTCATAAGGTTTGTGAACCTCAACACGTGACAAGTGTTCTTATTCCTCATTCTCCTATTATCCAAAATTAATTCTACCCACACACTTTCTTTCAAATAAACCACGTGTTTTTTTTAAAAAAATTTATCTTCATTCACTTATGTTCCTATCTATATGCCTTTTTATCCTCTCATTTGATTTTTTTTTTTTTTTTTTTTTTTTTTCTATTTTACCTGTTTGGTAAAACTTTCCTCACTCTCTCACTAACGGTTAGAAAGAGTGATTGTCGGAGTTGTTAAAGTTGTTTCCATTGTCATTAATTATATGATTATGAATGTGGAAGCAACCCAAACATCTCTGGAAAACACTCTAGGTGAGAGAAAATTTTCAAGTTCTTAGAAACTTTTTAAGCTTGTCAAAATGATAATTTGACAATGGCCTTTGAATGTATAGGAATTGCATACCGAGTGTTGGCTTCTTTCTTTAATCCTTAAGTAAACGGATCTTAAAACCCACCAATTAAGCACTCTTGAAGAGGTGGTTTGGCGGAATACAAGACCAATACCAATTTTTTTTGAAGGTGATATAGAAGGCTTTTGGTAAGATATTCAATCTTGATTGAATTATTAATTATATGATTTTGATGCACGCAAAAGATATTTTGTTTTTGAGTATGATACAAGCAGAAGTTTAGTGCCCGTTCAGTAACATTGTGTTTTTTACAAGTTTTGTTTTCATTTTTTGGATAACAGAAAATTGAAAATGTATTTGGTAATCAGTGAATTTTTTTATTTTTTATTTTTAGAAAATAAAAATCGAGAACGTGTTTGTTAAACATTTTTTATTTTTTATTTTTAATTATTACTCCGTATTATTATAAGAACGATAATGAAATTGGGCCCGTAAAGGGGAAAAGTGTAGTTTTTAGTTTTCTTCTAAAGATAGTTTTCTAATTTCAGAGTTCAATAAACTGAAAATTGAAAATGTTACTGTAAGGGTCCTTGTTTTTTGGATTTGTGTGTGTGTGGTGATCTCTTTAGTGAGAGATATAAACATCCTAGCTATAAGGAAATTAGTTGTAGTTACTCTCTCTTCTCTCATTTTATGTGTTCATGTTTCTCTTTTGGTGCATGTAAGAATAAATGATGTTAATATGAGGTAATCTCCCTTGAGATGTATGCTTTTATATGTTATATTCACCATTTTGTTAATTTACTAATGATCAACTATGGAATTTGATGACATTAACAATAACAATTAAATCTTTTTTTAAGGACATCACTTCAGTGTTTTTTTTTAGGTCTTTTTGGTGCTGTTTGGCTTTTGCTCGGTCAAATATAATGTGGCCTCCAGAATTAATAAAAATAATTTTTTGAAAAACTATTTTTAAACACGGGGACCCACTTACTTTGAGAGGACAACACCAAAATGACCAACAAAAAAATATTACCAAAAAAAAAAATACAAAAAAACCAGATTCAATTTAGAAAAAAAATGCATTAATATTAAAATGTAAGTAACAAACTTTTGCACTTTGTAAAATGTAGTTTATAATAAGGGCAATGTTTGGGACACAAAAGATCATAAAGAGAAGCTCACAAAAGGACGTGGCATCCCATGTGACGATAGGGCCCACCACACTTAACTTAACACATTGAATGTCACATGGATTCTACATGGGATGTCACATACTTTTGTAAGCAATTCTTTGTGACTCTTTTATGTCCTTAGCATTACCCTTATAATAACGGATAAATCTTGGAACAAATAACAATCTAACATAAACAATATATATAAACTTCATGTGTCTCTCTCTCTCTCCTGATGATGTTCACTGACATAGTGGGGTCCACAGAGTAGTGAACATCATCAGGAGAGAGATAGACACATAAAGTTTATGTATCTTGTTTATGTGATCAGATTCTTATGTGCCCCAAAAGTTATCCTATAATAACTGGAAAGTCAATGTAATATGTAAAATTACTAGATAGATTTTTCGTAATTTCCAGAAATCCCAAGAGTTGTCACGGAGATTAACCCAATCTTTAATTATATTATGAAAATCGAAGATCTATTAACATGTTATGTGCTACGCTTCAAGTTACCAACATCATATCACAATTTTGATCTTCCTTCATTGCTACATGGTGTCTCCAACCAATCAGATTCCTCTAATTCGCCCATTAAGCTTCCACAAAAATTATTCAGTATAACCGTCACATCACGTCAGCATGCAGATATGGTGTAACCTTTTAATCTTACCAAACATAAACATGCCCCCTATTTCCAGGGGGATTATGACAATTTCTCTTCTGATAACTACATGTTATGATCCTTGGAAATAGGGGGCATGTATATGATATAGATTAATATATCACATCATGTCAATATGCTTATATGATATAACCGTCACACTGAATAATTTCTCCCAATAATCTGATTGATTGATAACACCACGTAAAGCACGATGACGTAGTGTCCCTTTGCAACCAATATTTTCTCGGACATTTTCAAACAGTGACGGCCCGTTTGGTTCATGGATTCTTAGGGTGGATTTTGATTCCACCCGAAGATTACCAGTAATCTTAAAATATATCATTGTTTGGTTCATGGAATATTTAATAAATTGTGGGTTCGACTGGATTTAGAATCCACCCAAAGGTGGAAAATAGGGTGGATTCTAAATCCTAGCTTGGAGGTGGTATTCCTAAGGATTACTGGGGTTTTGATTTACTATTTTCATAATACCTAAACTAGCCTTTATTAGACTATTAAACAAATAAATAATGTGATTAGAAAATTTTATGATTATAATTATTATTATTTTTTTAAATGGAGAGATTGGTAGATGCGATTGTTTGATGATTTCTTATGCTTGAAACATTATATTTGATGTTAGTTTATTGACTGAATTCAAATTTTGGTTGCTAAATGTTAATGATTGAAAAGTCTATATGATATTACAATAACTACATATTTGGCATATTTTGATTTGTACGTTAAACCTATACATGTTTTATGCTTAAAAATATAATATATCTTTTATTATTATTCAAATATATTTTAACTACATGTAATAGTTTAGACTCATGTTCATGTCTTAAATACTCTATTTATCTCATTTTTTGTGTCATTGATTTTTAGATTTATACCATTATTTTTTTAATCACCCTCCATTTTTAGAGGGTTGACAATTTGATTTTAACTCATACATTCTTTTAGCCTTCAAGGGTAGCTTAGGTATTTAACAATATTTTCATTTCATTTTCCTTGACCCAACCAAACACTGAATTCTAAATCCAGCTAGATTTCTATTGGTTAACCAAACATTCTGCAGGGATTCAGATTCCTAGTAAAGTGATTACTGGTATTATGATTCCTAGTAATCAGAATCCACCTAAAATAATCCGTGAACCAAACGGGCCGTGATTGTAAATTTGTAAGGTATGAAACCGATTGAGCTAAAAAAGAATAATTTCTTTTTTCTTGACCATAGTTATCCATAATCCACAATAATAATTATAGTATAATTAATGTATTGAAGATATATGGTAAAAAATTATTACTTAAAATTTACTCCCACTAACCAAGGCTAATTTTTTTGCAGGAATATTTAATTGCAATCTCTGTAATACAGCAAAATCTTCACCCTTGTTGGAAGAAAATACCAAATTTCCAAAACCCGACAAACTATCAATAGAACTTACTATTTCCACTTTTGTTTCTGTATGAGAATTAGAGCACATGGGAAGTTAACCATAGATTAATTGTGTTGTCTATATATATAAAGTTGTTCTCTAACAGGAGTTACGTGACGTGGGAATAGGTGACCCAAATAAATATAACCTTACCTGGATATATACTCCTACTTGTATGTACACAAATAATATCTATATATATTGATATGGACATATATATGTCATTCCATAAATACAACTGTAATTTTCAAAGATATGTGGATAAAGTCAAATAAATTTCTTTCTAATTTTACCACCTTTCAAATTCCTAATCTTAGTCATTGTTACATCATTTTTCCATTATGCTCTTGCTATATATACACTTGCACATCTAGCTCAAAGTAATACAAAAAAAAACCCCTCAAAATTAATCTCTCTCTCTCTCTCTCTCTCTCTCTCTCTCTCTCTCTCTCTAGACAACAAATTATAATGACGACTTCTCGTGAGGATATTGTTCAGAAGGTGAGCTTTGCAACCCCAAGAAGCTTTGGGAAAACCTTCAAAGGAGACCTGAAAGAGACACTATTCCCAGATGATCCATTCAAGGAGTTCAAGAATGAGGCTTTGTCACGTCGTACCAAGAAAGCAATACAATATTTTGTACCAATATTTGATTGGTTTCCCAAATACAACTTTCATATGTTCAAGTATGATCTTCTTGCCGGAATTACCATTGCTAGCCTTGCCATTCCACAAGGAATCAGCTATGCTAAGCTTGCTAGCATTCCTCCCATTATCGGCCTCTGTAAGCTTAATTTAAATATTACCCATATCATGACATACACACAAACACACACACACACACACATATATATATATATACACACACACACATAGTATTTACCTGTATATTCTTGCACGTGTGTGTTAAGATTCCATATTGACTAGGAATGGAACTAGTTGGTAGTTAATAACCCCTCGGAACTCTTCCCTTGTAAATCGGTTTTTAGGGGTGAGTTCTACCTAGTGGATTCTTACAAATAGTATCAGAGCTAGCACCACGTATGTAGTATAGATTGTGCTACCGCGACAGAGTAGAAAGGGACGGCCTATAGAAGGGGGACCTTGCATGGGCAAGAGTGGGCCGATGTGAACGTCGATTGTGGAGCGTGCACGCCGGTCCTGACCTCAAACAACGCAAGCAATCGTTTGGGCCCCCAACTAAAATATACTTCCCTATAAGCCCATGTATGGATATGTAAACAGACAAAAGCCTAATCAATCTAGGTAATTAACCTTAAGGAGCCTTTCTACTTCCAATATATATATATATATATATATAATAGAAGCCCAATTACCACTAAAATTCAAAAGCCCAACTATCCACTGTGCCCAACCAACACACACACACACACACATATATACATATATACAGTCAGGTTCTAAAGAGGGCACCCTCTCTTTATTAAAGAGAGGACCTTTGTTTTGGCCGTTGGATCGTGTTTTCGTTAATGACAGTTTTGTAATTTCACAGTTTTGAAACACAATCCGATGGTCAAAACAGATGCCCTATCTTTATTAAAGAGACGTGACTCTCTTTAGAGAATCTTTGTATATATATATACACCCCCAATTTCTCAGGACCAGCCCTTGGATCGTGATGGAATGTTTGGATCCCACATTGACTAGGGATGGACTAGTTGGTGAAACCCTCCCCTCTCTAGCTATTTTTCAAGGGTGAGTTTTACCTAGTGGGTTCTTACAGCGTGTGTGCGTATGCATCAATGCATGTATATGACATTATATATGTGCATTTACTTTGTTTTGGACATGCATGATCGATGTGTGTGATTGCAGATTCAAGCTTTGTTCCGCCACTTGTTTACGCCATATTTGGAAGTTCAAAGCACCTTGCAGTTGGAACTGTTGCGGCTTGTTCTTTGCTTTTATCTTCAATAATTGAAGAAAAAGTGTCACCAACTGAAAACCCAACTTTGTATCTTCACTTGGTTTTTACTGCCACTTTGGTCACCGGTATTGTTCAGACAGCTTTGGGTCTATTAAGGTCAGAATTTTTTTTTTTCTTTTTTGTTTTTTCCTTGTATCATATTAAATGACCAGTATGGATTTATATGTATTTTGGTTTATAGTAAAAAATATATATATATATATATATAAATATAAATTATTTATGCAGATTGGGAATTTTGGTAGATTTCTTGTCACATTCCACTATCATCGGGTTCATGGGAGGGACTGCAACAATTATTAGTCTGCAACAATTGAAGGGCATGCTTGGGTTGAAGCATTTTACAACTAAAACTGACGTGGTTTCTGTTATCCGTGCACTTTTCAGACTTAGACATGAGGTTCGTTCACAATTATTTTCTCCCACTCCTAGCTCGATCTCTTCTTCAATTCATCCATTTACGTACATTTTACTCTCTATCGATCCAATTAAAATTAATTAAGACAACCCCCCCCCCCCCCCCCCCCCCCCCCACCCTTTTTTTTCCTCAGAATTCAAACTGTTTGAAAGAAATATTATTAAAAGTAATGCTAGCTAGAAACACCTATTGTTGATGTGGCAATAACAATTTTGAAAAGTTTTGAAAAGTGTCTTGTTAAAATATGTGTGACTTTTTGAAAAAGACTACTAAATTGGATTATTCATAAACTGATCAATAAAGATTCTTGAACTAGATAACAACATATTTATTATCGTTTGTTTCATAAATATGAGGACTTTTGGACATCTTTTTTCTTTTTCCTCTTGTTATTTTGTATTTATTTCTTAACTAAATAGTCTGTTTGGAAATGATGCAATTAATCGGATGAGGTTGTTCTGTATATGGACCTAAGAAGCATATCTATATAAACACAAAATTATTTTGAATTGATTCTTCTGATCTTAACCGTAGAATTGTTTGTTTCATTTGTTACCTAAACATTTTCAAAACGTTTTTATTTTCTCTGGTTTTGCATAGTATTTCACTGTACAAATCCAACTATAGGCACAAAAAGATAGATGCATAGCTTTTCGAATATCTCCACATTGAAATAAAGTTGCTAAACGTCACACATTCATTCGTGCACCCACCCAAAGCTTGTACCGCCCAAAATCTCAATGTTGAGATTTTGATGATTATAAAATTCCTCATGATAGAGGTTAAACATGAATTTAGATCTATCTTCTTTCATATAACCAAACGGTTAATTTTATACTTAGTGACATTTACTACTATTCTGAATATTAACATATTCCTCCACTAAAGGTAAATGCACTAAGTTTGATATCCTATAAAAAAAAAAAAAAAAAGACAATAAAATTCGGTTCACATTATACTTCTAAATGACTTTTAAACTTACATTGATACATATGATTTGCAAGTGATTGTACATCTTTACATTTGACCTACGAATTTCGCGTCACAAAAAAATTAAAATAAAAAATAAAAAAATAAATAATAATAATTGATCGGTGTGTATATATTTAAGGTTAATTACGTACGTAGCTATCCCACTAATTATATGTCTCCTAATCTAATTAACAATGAACATTATTTCATGACTTGTTGATTCACAGTGGCATTGGGAAAGCGCAGTCATTGGTATAATCTTCCTTTCATTCCTCCAATTCACAAAATACGTGGTGAGTCCTTTTTTTACACACGTGTACAGTGGCGGACTCAGGATTTTGTGTTAGGGTGGGCCAAGTTCTATGCCCCCGAAAATTTTGTGTTAGGCCAGGGGGGGCCAGGGCTGCCCTCGAAAATTTTTTTTTTGGGTCATTTATACATATTTTTTATTTTTAAGTGAGACAGATAGTCGAATAAGTAGTTGTGGCAAATTGGATTTAGGCATTGTTTATCTCCTAAGTTGAATAATGGGATATTACTCTTCCCCTTCACTCACACGCTCACACTAGTGAATATTGTTATTAATCTTGCAATGTTATTATTCCCAAATTTTTTTATCCCAAAATGTGATTCCTAACACATTACCATTTCAACATAATGAAAGTCAAGTGGACACTATGTGTTAAGAACCTACACATGTAAAGTCACAAATTTGGGAGGGCCACTATGTAAAATATTATCAAATCTTCAAAATTCTACATAAACCCCCAAAATTTTCAAAAATATTGCAAGGGCCATGGCCCCCCCTAGTCTCTCTATGGGTCCGCCCCTGCAGGTGTAGGTATGTAAATATGTATATCATGAGTATATGCATATACTTGTTAATATTGTCTGTATTGAAATAATTATATATAATAATGAAATTGCAGAAAGAAAAGAAACCGAAGTTGTTCTGGGTATCAGCAATATCTCCAATGGTGACAGTGGTTGTTGGTTGTCTCTTTGCTTATTTTACTCATGCCGAGAAACATGGCATCCAAATTGTTAGTTTTCTTTTTTCCCTCTCTTTTCGATCTATGTTATTTCGTATGTACGCGCTCAATAACGATTTAACAAAAATAAGGTTGTGATTATGAGACTCCCTAACTTAAAAGATGAAAATATTTGGCAAATCAACTTTTGTTTTTCAATGGGAAAAAAAATATTGTAAGTTAGTCGTAGAAATTTTCAATTGGCTAAAAGCTACAGATGGGCAGCTTTTGACCAAAAGTAAGGGCTCGCATGGTAACGTTTCCTGTTTTCAGTTTTCAGTTTTTTAAAAACGAAAATCAGTTTTGGTTTTTTTTTTGAAAAAAAAAAAACAAAAACTTGTTTGGTAACATTGTTGATTTTTTTTTTTTTAAAAAAAAAAAACAAAAACAGGAAACTCAAAATGACTTTTTGGTGTTTTCACTTTTTACCCTAAATTTGAAAACGTTTTTTAAAAACAAAAAGCAAAAACGTTACCAAACGTGTTTTCAATTTTCGTTTTCTAAAAAACGAAAACAAAAACAGAAAACAGAAAACGACAACGTTACCAAACGAGCCCTAAGTTTTTGCTATTAATTAATCGCAACCATTACCAGATCCCGATCCTATGTGTTTGGATTTTGGAAGGTAGAATTATAGGTAAAAAAAAGAGAAAGTGAGAACAAAAAATGAATAACTTTTTGAAAATTAAATAATAAGAAAAGAGAATCTCTCTTTTTTTTCTGAATTGAAAGAAGGATACAGTTTTAAAAAATCTTTCCCTTCTTTTCCCTTCAGCCCAACACACAATAGAGTTCTACTTGTTACCAGTAGAAATTCTGAGTTAGGTTTATCTACCAAGTATCAACTTTTGGCCCCCTCGAATAAGAAAATGAAAAACAAAGTAATGTGTGTGAGTGAGGTGAAAAAAAATATATATATATATATATATATTCAACAAGCAAGCATAAGATTGTTTGTAAAATAAGTTGGGAAATACTGTAGTATATATAGCGGGAAAAAAGGTTACCCTTGAAAATAATTAATCCAATTCTTTCTTTATTTATGAAATTATCCGAAATGATTAAATTCGCCGTTTTTCAATTACAATTATTTTTGCAGGTAGGTGACTTGAAGAAAGGAATAAATCCTCCGAGCCTAAAAGATTTAAATTTTGATGCTAAGTATTTTTCAGCACCCTTAAAAGCTGGGATCATCACTGGTTTGGTGGCTCTTGCTGTAAGAACAATTCATACTTATTACTGTGCTTCTATCTTATTATAATTCATTTCTGTTAAGACTCTTTTTTTTCATAATATTGGTTCACTTCTCTTCTATGTACCTAAATATATTGTAAGTAAGTCTTATCAAAAATATTTAATTGCAGGAAGGAATAGCAATTGGTAGGAGTTTTGCAATAAAGAGCAATGATCAAGTTGATGGGAACAAGGAGATGATAGCTTTTGGTCTTATGAACATTGTCGGATCTTTCACTTCATGCTACTTGACAACCGGTATATACGATTATAGTAGGATAATATTGTGCACGTACATTCTTAAGAAGACGATAAAATTAAAGTTATTGTCTCCTTGTTAAAATAAGAGTGTTCTAAAATAAATTTGAATCTGTTCATGTTTTGAGCATTCCGAGACACAAAGTAATAATGTAGCTGAATTAATTTGCTGGCATGCAGGGCCATTTTCAAAGACTGCGGTGAATTACAATGCGGGGAATAAGACACAAATGGCAAATGTGGTGATGGCAATATGTGTGATGCTGACCCTTCTGTTCTTGGCTCCCCTGTTTAGTTACACCCCACTTGTTGCTCTCTCTGCCATTATAATGTCAGCAATGTTGGGTCTCATTGAATATGGAAAGGCTTATCACCTCTTCAAAACCGATAAGTTTGATTTCTGCATTTGCATGCTTGCTTTCATTGGTGTTGCTTTCATAAACATGGAGGTTGGCCTCATGTTGTCCGTAAGTGTCTCTCTCGATCGATCTCTCTATTTGATTAGCACTTATATATATAATAAAAATAATACATGTATTGTTTTCAGGTGGGACTTGCCGTAGTGAGAGCACTTCTTTATGTGGCTAGGCCACCTAATTGCAAGCTTGGAAACATTCCTAACTCAACATTATATCGCGACATAGAGCAATACCCTGGAGCCACTGGGGTTCCTGGTTTCCTAGTTTTGCAGCTTGGCTCTCCTATCTTCTTTCCTAATTGCACTTATATTACAGAAAGGTACATTTTCTTTTAGTTTAGAAACATGATCATTATATATACTCATAAATAACTACATAATTTGGGATCGAAATGTTTTCCTACTACATCTCTTCGATCTGTATTGTTTTTTAATCAGCAAAAACAAAATCTCTAAAATGGTCCATTCCTCGATGTCAAAAAAAGACCCTACTAAAGAAATTGGCAACTAATTTATTTCAGTGGATCCCATGTGCTTTCGCTTGAGACCCATGTGGGATCTACACGGGGTCCACTGGAATTAGTGGTCAAGATTGTGTAGTGTAGAAAAGTGTGTGTGTGTGTATCATTATTGTTTATGTGACGTACTCTTTGTTTTGAACTTTGAGAAGGATTTTGAGATGGTTGAAAGAAGAACAAGCTTCTGCAGAGTCTAAAGGAAATGATATTGAGCACATTTTACTAGACTTGACAGGTATCTTCTATCTATACACATGACCAATTTCTTGTGTGCTTCATTTCATATTAATCAATTGCTTAAATATTGACAGTAGTTTATATAGATATGTGGTAATTAAAACATGAATATACTTATTATTTTCATTATTATAAGTCTTGCTAAAATGATACAAATGTAATTTCTCTAGGAGTTACATCCATCGACATTACAGGCGTTGAAACCTTAACTGAAATCAGAAAAAATATTGAAGCTAAGGGGATCAAGGTAACTTATATATCCCTCCCCCTACCTACATGTATAAATTTACACACACCCATTATAGGTGTATGCTTGTGTTTAACTTAAAACCAACATCCTATTTATTTATTTTTTTTTTTTTTTTTTTTGTCCTTTTTGTAGTTGTCTTTGGTAAACCCGAGAATCGAGGTCATGGAGAAGCTAATACTTACAAAATTCATAGACAAGATTGGGAAGGAATCAGTGTTCTTGTCAATTGAAGAGGCAATTGAGGAGTGCAGATTTTCACTCAGAAGTTCAAAGCAAGACAATGGCGTTCCCGAAGAGTACTGATAAATAAATTAAGGATTTGTACGTAATATAAGAGAGCATGTAATCTGTAAAAATTACTCCGTATATGGGACTCATCCTTACTTTAGTTGTATTGAAAAGCTCAGTTGTCAAAAACAAAAATGGAGGTCAGGTTCTTATTGTGTCCTTGTTTTCAAGAATAAAGTTTACATCCATCAATATGTAATGCCCCACTTGCTTATATATATGTTTATACGTAGTTTTCTTTTTATGTGTGTTGTCTTAATTGTGATGTTTATAAACGAAAATTTGGAGTTTCCATTAGTGGATTTTTCAGACTTGTAAAAAATATGACTGGTTCTGTTTTTAAAGTCATGTTCATTTAAAAATGATGGTTATAATTATGAAATTTTGGAATTCCGGCCAAAAGAAATATACAACTGACCATATAAAAATAAAAGCAATGAACTATCATACGGATTAATTCTTAATGATGGGTTTTAATTAAAAATACTATATATTTTGTATGAATGACGCTATTCAAATGCAAGTGACAATCCAACATACAACAACTAAATCCCAAAAATTGGTTGACTAAGGCTCTGTTTAGTGTGATGATATACGGAAGGACAAGAGGAATGCAAGAAAAACTAGTTCATTTTCGTTTTTCCTCATATTTTCCCCCATACTTAGATAAGAATAAAATATCATATTTGCGACTTAAGGATAAAAATAATAAATAAAAAAAAAAAAGAGGAGGTAAGCAACTCACAAAATTCAAATTCTTTAATCTTTCCCTTCTCTTTGGATTCAAATAAAGAAAAATGTTTTACTTAATATCTTATACATAATAGTTGCTCCCAATTAGTTGGACCCATAGGTGCGATATTAGTTTGACTTATAAGACATTGAAAGCTTGTTAGTTGTTGAAAACTCTCCAACCTCTCTCTAAAAAACCAAATATCAGCCGCTCCTCCTCCGGTGGGAGAGCCCTTGATACTTTTTAAACCCTTGCTCCTTTACCTATCTATCTCCGACAATGCCATGTGTTGCATACTAGCCCAGAAAGGAAAAAAAAGTCACTCCGAAAAAGTCATATATTACTTTAACAAGAGAATGACTTGGTTCTCAGAGACATTGTGTGGTTCTTTTTCTTTTTTTAATAGCTCTCTCATGGAAACAATTTTTGTAACAATATCCAATTTGTAGCATTTTTCAAAGACCTCTTATACTTGACCCAAAAAAAAAAAAGAACTCTTATATCCGTAAAAAAAAAAAAAATGACTTGTTATTCTTAAGAGTGATAAATTTAAAAGCTACCCAAGCAGACTATAGTGTTTGTTGTCCCGCTTTATGCGGGTGTTGTCTCTCTTTTTGAGAGTTTTATCCCTCCTCTGTGAAGTGTGTTGCATACTAGCCCAGAAAGGAAAAGAAGGTCACTCCGAAAAAGTCATATATTACTTTAACAAGAGAATGACTTGGTTCTCAGAGACATTGTGCGGTTCTTTTTCTTTTTTAAATAGCTCTCTCATGGAAACAATTTTTGTAACAATATCCAATTTGTAGCATTTTTCAAAGACCTCTTATACTTGACCAAAAAAAAAAAGAACTCTTATATCCGTTAAAAAAAAAAAAAAAAAGGACTTGTTATTCTTAAGAGTGATAAATTTAAAAGCTACCCAAGCAGACTATAGTGTTTGTTGTCCCGCTTTATGCGGGTGTTGTCTCTCTTTTTGAGAGTTTTATCCCTCCTCTGTGAAGGTTTCATCCCTCTCGAGGGTTTGTTTTATATTTTTTCTTTTGTCGGTTCCACTTTCACCCTCGATTTCCTTGCTTTGCTTGGTCTGCGGTTTGCTCGGGCTCCCTCTTTTGCCATTTCAACGTTGGTGATTCAAATCTAGTGCTTTTCTCTTGCGGATCCAGCGTTGTTTCCTTCAGATATAGTGTTTTGGTGGGCTCTTGTCGTTGTTTCATCAAAGTTTTGGCGATCTTTGTTTGTTGGTGGATCTCCTCAGTCGAGACACTATTGTCAATCTTATCTTGGGATTGAGAGTTTACAGTCTGGCTGTAGAAGTTTTTGATCTTTATGTTTCATGTTTTCCTACTTCTGAATGTCTGTAGTGATCTCTTCTGAGATTTGTTATTTGAATAAATGAATTTTCTTCCATTTATTAAAAAAAATAATTTGTCAGTTGTCACTACTCACTAGTAACTTAGGGGCATATTTGACAGTTACTTAATATCTTACATATAATAGTAGCTCTCAATTGGTTGGACCATAGATGCGATGTTATTTTGTTTTCCGGCCATTTGCAGAGATAGAGCAAATCACCATGAGATATGGAGCAGTTTAAGCCCAAAAAAAAAAAAAAAAATTGTATCTTGAAGGAATAAAATATGGTAAGTTTTCTAATTTTTATTATAATAAGATAGTATATATTATTGTGTTCAAGGATGATAACACTGTGAATGGATGTAACGTTACTCCAATCCTGTGGAATTACTCTATCGAAGTTCATAAAAAACAATGAAGAGATGAGAACATGTTCAACGGAAGTTCATAAAAAACAATGAAGAGATGAGAACATGTTCAACGAAATTAGGGGTTGAATCATATTGTATTGTTGTGCTATTAATGACACAAACCAATAGAGAGAAAATATACATAGCTCTTTTCTGTGAGTAATCGTGTTTGAAAAATAATAATTTTGTTCCAAGATGAGTTGTCTCCATGAACACTCTATTTCCCTTATTTTCTCTCTTCTTTTGGTAAAACTACATTTTAAAAGAGATGGATTTTAGAGATTAATCATAGGAAGCCATTAAAGTCTCAGATATATATACTAGGTAAATTATGACTAGATGGGATTGGACTAATTGATATATGTATACAAAAATGATAGGATAAACATAAAACGACACACTAAACGACACACCAGTTTTAAACTGTGCTGTGCAAATGATACACAGAAAAGTGTGAAAAATTCAAATAGCACAGGTTACATGCATTTAAAGCACAGTGTGTCATTTGGTGTGTCATTTGGTGTGTATCCCTACCATTGTTGATGTATATAACTGGATCCTATACTTGGCTACTACAATTATATATGCGGTCTCTAATGTTTTTTTTTTTTTTTGGATGGACGAATTAGGAATTTCTGTAATGAGTACCTATGAATCCCATAGCATGTTACATACAGATTACATGAACATATCTACTTTTTATGCTTTTTTTAATAACATAACTTTTAACATTTTAAACATCACTCACTTTAATTCATCTTAACAGTTCTCTCGTGTGCATTGCACGGATTCAAACGCTAATTTTTTTTTTATTAAAATTCAAAAAATATTTTCTACACCATGAATCGTTGAGTCTACTCCAGTCAAAAACATGTTTTTGAGACTTTAATATGTTTCTTAAATTTATTCAAACAAATATTTGTGGTGCTTATATGTTTTTTAATTTATTTTTGGTTGATCGTATGGTCTACTGGTGTCATATGAAAATATAAGTGTTAGAGCATCTCAAAGAGGCTAACTATTTTAATTTTGAGTCAAAATAGCTAATCAGAAGGGAGATTTTGAGCTCCAACAGACTAGCCACATTACTAGTTATTTGAACTCCTCTTTGACTAGTTAGATTTATCTAGCAAGAAAGTACTATCTATCTTCTCTCTCTAAATCTTAGTCTTGGAATTTTTTTTTTCATATGAATTGGTACAAATTCCAACCATACAAAATATAATAAAGTGAGATAACTTATAAGTAAATTGAAGAACACTACTAAAATTAAAAGGCAAATAGTGAATGGCTAAAATAATTTTAGTTAAACTAACTAGCTAGAAGCTTAGAACAAATATCATTGTTAAACTTGCCCTTAGGAGCCAAAGAAAAGGGAAGCGAGGCAAGATTCACCCTGATAACGAACGTGGAATCCTACGCGTTACAATGTGGTGAGTTTTTTTTTTTTAAATTATTATTATTATTATTTTGCTAAGATATTATTATTATTTATTTATTTATTTATCGCTACTATTATGTTGTTGAAAAGTGTCCAATTGACGAAAAAATATTTGTATACTTACAAATGATCACAAAGCACAAACCTCAAACCCTTTGACTTTGGTCAGTGATTTTTGTGGACACATGTTTGTCCATGCAAAATGACACGTCAATCAGGCCAGCCGCCGAATAATCTCCGACGTCACAGCCGTCTCCGCCTAATGGAGTAACACCCACCGCTTAACGGACGCCACCATAAAGATTATCAAATCCCCATAATATCCCCACTTTCAATCTCAAAAATCACCATCTTCGCAGTAAATTTCACCCAATCGAGGGGTTCTTTCATACTAACTTAAAATTTCCCGCCACCGCTGGAAACAAAACATTCCAGAACTCTCTGTAGCTTCAGCCACTTTTGTTGGTTGTCTCGGATATTCTCAAATTTTCCTTGAAAAAACCTATAAATTTCACTAACCCAAACAAAACCCATCTGAAAGCTCTTGTCTTGTTTCAATTTTGCGCTCTATTTCAGCAAACTTTATTAATTTTTTTCTGATCGAGTTCAAGCTTCATCAATGGCTACCAAGCCTGAAGACAAGGCTGTGGGTATCGATTTAGGTACAACCTATAGCTGCGTCGGAGTATGGTTAAACGACCGAGTCGAGATAGTCCCCAACGACCAAGGCAACCGCACAACCCCATCCTACGTGGCCTTCACCGACACCGGGCGACTGGTCGGTGACGCCGCCAAGAACCAAGCCGCCATTAACCCCGAAAACACCGTCCACGACGCCAAACGCCTCATCGGCCGCCGATTCTCCGACCCTTCCGTCCAAAACGACATGAAGATTTGGCCATTCAAGGTCGTACCGGGCCCTGGCGACAAGCCCATGATCGTCGTCCGCTACAAAGGCGAAGATAAGATGTTCTCACCGGAGGAGATCTCGGCGATGATCTTGGCGTACATGAAGGAGTGCTCTGAGGCGTTTCTAGGTCATCCCGTGCAAAACGCCGTCATCACGTGCCCTGCTTACTTCAACGATTCGCAGAGACAGGCGACCAAGGACGCCGGCGTCATCGCTGGCCTTAACGTTCTCAGAATGATCAACGAGCCGACCGCCGCCGCCATCGCTTACGGGCTTGACAAGAAGGCCACCACAAAGGGAGAGAAGAACGTGTTGGTCTTTGATCTAGGTGGCGGGACATTCGATGTGTCGCTTTTGACAATCGAAGAGGGGATTTTCGAGGTGAAAGCAACCGCCGGCGACACCCATTTGGGCGGCGAAGATTTCGATAACCGCCTCGTCAATTTCTGCGTTGCGGAGTTTAAGCGCAAGTACAAGAAGGACATAAGCAACAATCCAAGGGCGTTGAGGCGGTTGAAGAACGGGTGCGAGAGAGCCAAAAGGGCCCTCTCGTCCACCACACAAACCACAATAGAAGTCGATTCTCTCTACGAAGGAGTTGACTTCTATACAACGATCACGAGGGCCCGATTTGAGGAATTGTGTATGGAATTGTTTTTGAAATGTCTCGAACCAGTTGGGAAAGTCCTCCGCGATGCAAAGATCGACAAGAGTCAGGTCGATGAGGTGGTCCTCGTCGGCGGGTCAACCCGAATCCCCAAAATTCAACAACTCTTACAAGACTTCTTCAATGGGAAAGAGCTCTGCAAGAGCATAAACCCCGACGAGGCGGTGGCTTATGGGGCCGCCGTTCAAGCGGCGATTCTCACCGGAGAAGGTGACAAGAAGGTGCAGGATTTGTTGCTCCTCGACGTCGCTCCGCTCAGCCTCGGGCTCGAGACCGCCGGCGGTGTCATGACCACTCTTATCCCCCGAAACACGACCATCCCAACAAAGAAAGAACAGATTTTTTCGACTTATTCCGATAAT
Organism: Hydrangea macrophylla; assembly: GCA_033977485.1. Classification (NCBI taxonomy): domain Eukaryota; kingdom Viridiplantae; phylum Streptophyta; class Magnoliopsida; order Cornales; family Hydrangeaceae; genus Hydrangea; species Hydrangea macrophylla. The sequence continues at coordinate 140,571,228 of CM066988.1, read as the reverse complement.
CAGCCCGGAGTGCTCATCCAAGTCTACGAAGGCGAACGGGCTCGAACCCGGGATAACAATCTTCTCGGGAAATTCGAGCTCACCGGAATTCCACCGGCACCGAGAGGGGTCCCACAGATCAATGTCAGCTTCGACATCGACGCAAATGGGATTTTGAATGTGGCCGCGGAGGACAAGACCGCAGGAGTGAAGAACAAGATCACGATCACGAACGATAAGGGTCGGTTGAGCAAGGACGATATAGAAAAAATGGTGAAAGAAGCAGAGAGGTACAAAGCAGAGGATGAGGATGTGAAGAAAAAGGTGGAGGCCAGGAATGCTTTGGAGAACTATGCTTATAATATGAGGAATACGGTGAGAGATGAGAAGTTTGCAAGTAAATTGAGTTCGGGGGATAAGCAGAGGATCGAGAAGGCAGTGGAGGAGACGATCGAGTGGTTGGAGAAGAACCAGTTGGCTGAGATTGATGAGCTTGAGGATAAGTTGAAGGAATTGGAAGGGATTTGTAATCCAATTATTTCAAAGATGTATCAGGGCGGCGGCGATGCAGGGATGGGGGGTGGGGGTGGTGGCGGTGGTGAGATGCCTGATGGTGGTGGATACGGTGGTTCCAGTGGTGGTGGGTATGGAGGTTCCGGTGGGTCTGATGGTGGTGCTGGGCCAAAGATTGAAGAGGTTGATTAGGGTGGTCAGTTATGGGGTCCTCTGTTTTAGGCGCATGGTTGTCTATTTGGCTTTTTAGTCCTGCAGTTATAGACATGTATATATAGCTATTTTGGTGTTATATGTCTTCTTGTGTTTTTATTTTTTTTGTTTTTTCCTTTCCTTTGTGACTTGAGTTGAACCATGTGTAACAAAGGTGGTGTGTACATGAGAACGAATGTAAAAAAAGTATTTGAGTTCTGAAACGAAAATCTCTCTTTTTCCGTACAAAGTTTGTGGTACAGTTTGTTATTTAACTCTTCATTTGGTTTTGAGCTAGTATATATGTATATATATGTATGTGCGCACATATGCATTGAAATTCCTTTCGCATGCTCTTGGAGTCCGATGAGCTAGGCTTTCGAGCCACACCCCCCACCCCCTCCCCCCCCCCCTTTTTTTTTTTTTTTTTTTTTTTTTTTTCCTCTCTTCTTTTTTGTTCTTTTCTGTTTTGTGAAAAATGTATATAAACATATATAGATGTCCGCGTATCTATTTGCAATCAGTTTGAACTATTTTTCAGTGAATATTTTGCATATATTGAGTTTAGGTCCGTTCGAGCTAGGCTTTCAAGCCACCCCCTCCCTTGTTTTTTTTTTTCTTTTTTCTTTTTTTTTTCTTTTTTTTTGTTCTTTTCTGTTTTGTGAAAAATGTATATAAACATATATAGATGTCCGCGTATCTATTTGCAATCAGTTTGAACTATTTTTCAGTGAATATTTTGCATACATTGAGTTTAGGTCCGTTCGGGCTTTTAAAGTTTTTTTGAGGACTTTTGTTATCTGAGTGTACAATTGCTCTGCGATTTGCATGTCTGTCTAATGGTAGTGAATTTAAAGTGTCCGGGACTTGAAATTAAGGTATTATTAGTACTGGCTTTTTAATCACTTGAAATTTCATCTTCGGCCAGTAATTTGATTCTTAATGCTACTAAGCTCTGTAATTATCCAGATAAAAATAACATCATGTTAGAAGGAATTCACAACCAGGAAAATGTTGCATCTGCATCCAGCTGAACCATGATAATCGTTACATATATATTTCTAATACTTACTTTGCATTTACTTGTTAACTCTGCTTCATACTTTTCTTCTTTCACTTCGTTTGAAATTATGTCACTGAGGTTAAGAATCAACTTAGGGCTCGTTTGCGACAATAAATTTGAATGGGATCATTCACGATTTATACAGCATTTTAAGATAGAAGTCCCTTGTGAAAAAATGAAAAGTTATTAACATATGTTTTCGACAGGCACACACCTTGAAGGGTTGTGTTAGTGGTATTCGACATATGTTGGACACCAACAGTCCGACTTGCATGGAAATGTTCTTTTTTTCAACACACTTGGTGTACACATATATTCCGACAAGTTGGAAAGTGATTTGTGTTCTTTCTTAAAATTTTTGAAGGACTTAAGTAGTAGAAATCTAACAAACTAAAAACTAAGGACTTTTTTCCTCCCTTAGATAAGTAGTGGGAAAAGAGGATTCATGAAGTGACCCCCCCAAATATTTTGGACAAGGCTTATTTGTATACAATTGACTTTTTCCTCTCTTACATGTTTTATGGAAGTTTTAATTGTTATGACTCTGTGAATGGTGGAATGGGCCACTTATTGATTCTCTCTTTCAACTTGTGAAGCTTCTATGGTTAAATCTATTCCTATATGCCACACAAATGTTCCGAATAAGATCGTTTGACATTGGGAAAAGAATGGTATTTTTCCGGTGCGTTCGGCTGATCGTGTGGCTTTGGATTTGAAGAGGAATTGCGAAGGTTGGGGTGAAGGTTCATCTTATGATAGCTCCTTTCCTTGGAAAATTTTATGGAGGTTGGCGATTCCAAGCAAGATTAAAGTTTTTTTTATGGGCTGCTGCTCATGATTTTCTCCCTTGCACGACTGTTCTTTGGCGGCCTCTCTATGCCCTCGCTGTGGACGTGAGGGGGAGACAGTGTGGCATGCTTTGTGTCCATTCGAATTTTGTTCTAGAGGTGACTTTCTTCCTTTTGTGGACTGGGCTACCTTGATGCTGAAGTGCGATAAGTCGGTTAAGTCTGTGGTGACGACATGGGCTATTTGGAATGCTAGATATCGAGAATTGCATGATGGGTTCACAAGCAATTGTCTCCAAACGATTCAGTTCATTGAGGATTACTGTGGGAATTTAGATGCTGTTTTTAAAAAGCACAGGCGTGCAAGCTCCGAAGTCTGAAACCACGTTCTGCGAAGAAGTGGATTGTACAGTCAATGGGGAAACACAAATTCAATGTGGGCACTGCGTTTTTTACTCTGCTCATGCATTTGGGGTTGGTGCGATTGTTCGTGATGAGTGAATGCCTACCAGGGGATATGGAAGCTACTGATGCGGAGGCTATGGCTCTCCTGCAAGCAGAAACAGATGTGGCCAACATGGGCTTTACTGGGTTGGATCTAGAAGTTTGACTCTTTGCTTGTTTCTTTGGCATTTAATGGGGATTATTATGCTCTTTCCTCTTTTGGACATGTGGTTCAGCAGGCTAGAGATCTTCTGGATGATTGTGGTGCTTCGCAGTGCATGCACATTTGTCGGGATATGAACAAGGCGGCGCACAAGCTTGCTAGAGAGTCGGTCAATTATAATAATCATAGAGAGTGGAATTTTGCTATTCCGGATTGCATTGTGGTGTTATTAATACTGAAAGTGTGCTCCGTTCTTAATGTTATATTGCTGGTTTTCATAAAAAAAAAATAATAAAAAATTCTTATGACTGTAGAGCCTAAACTCTAAAATACCACTTTGTTTTGTTGGAATAATTGGAGCTTTTAGATTGGAAGTTGTTGGAGCTTTTGAACATTGAAATCTGTTAGACCTTTTATAAATTTAAAAAAAAAAAAAAAAAAAGGGAATACTAGGGTTTGTTTTAACTCATATGAAGGTTCTTCGGAAGTAGGAATAATAGTGGTATTATGTAATGTAATTATGTCTATTATGTGAAGAGGAATTCAAGATATTTGGTATAATTGAAGTAATTAAATTACGGCTCTCGGAGATGGAAAAGATTAATTAGGTAGGACCTTTAAGTATTTGGAATAATTGGACATTAGTATGATTGTAGAAACTTTTACCTTTATATTTGTGTGATTATGTGCATATACATTACATATACGATTATTTTCCTTATCCGTGTCTAACTTCTTAGGATCTGCCCATCTTCTTGTGTTTGAATCCTGTCACATCCCCAGTGTACATATCTGATGTAGTATATGATTTAAACAGGAAGTCTTAAGCATTTTGTCTTTATGGGTTTCAGAGGAACTAGATGGTTTGGATTTGATTTAGATGCATAGAGTCTGCAGCATCAGTGAATGATTCTTTATGTTTCTGCCATTTCTTTCAGTAATTAGCACGGAATTTTTCATTAACAATTTTTAGGTATAGTACTGGAGCAAGAGCAGAATAGGTCTCAGAAACTGGATCCTTGACGTATTTTCTTATGTGTGTATTTCCTGATACTCTATTTTTTGGTCCCATGTGAGAAGGCACAACCCAGTTACTTAAAGGAAGAGATCTCTCTGACTTCCGAGCCTCTTGCCCCTGCACCTGGATAAAGGAAGTCTAGAATAGGATTGTGAATCATCATGCTTGGTAGTTGGTACGCAAGAAATACGGTATGCAGGTTAACTAATAATAATGAGATAGTGAGATTTTTTTTTTGGGGGGGGGTGAGGTTAGAGGGTGTGAGGGGTGGTGTTTAGACAAATTTCTTAGTTATGAGACCCACAAACATTCTCGGATAGGCAACTTAAAGAATTTCAAAAAGAATTCAGTCATCACTTGGGACACAGTGGGTTGTTTCAGAAGTAGTTCAATGATCACCGAAATTATGCAGGATAGGTCTGATCTGATTTGTCCACTCGAGGAAAATGTCAAAAGAAATTCATTACCTGTTTTAAAAGCAACCAGCAAATTTTGTTTCCATGAAATTTGCGAAGCTTATTTAATTTCTATCTGAGCAACAAAATCTCTCCCAAGGTAATTCCAGTATTATTTGTGTTATCTGAAAGCTTCAGTATCATTGTTGGCAATGCCTGAATTAGTTCTAGTTCAGGCTACTTGATCCATATCCATTTAGTCATTGTGAGATACTGAGATTGCTTCGGCGGATGTATTAATTATTTGCTCAAATAATTTGTTTCTGGAATTGATAGAGAGTCTAGTAAGTAAGTGACGTACGGACGGACAATCAAGAAGAGCATGTTGAAGTGAAAAGCAGCCATAACCAATGGCACTGTTTCGTTCATGGAAAATGATGGTGATCACAAAGACTAAGGGCTTGTTTTTACTGGCTCTAAATTGCTTCTTCAATTCCTTTTTTGACATTTTATGAAGAAAATGACGTTTTCAACCCATAATTTAAAAAGCTACATGATCGACTAGATCTTGCGAAGCAAGTACTGCCCAAGTGAACTTAATCCGGTAATTAAATAGTGAAACTCTATTTGCATGATTGCTGCATATGTATATAATATTGTAGTTGCTTCTTCTTAAGCTTGCAATACATTATACTATTGAGTATTGAGTTCATTCAACTTATACAAGGTAGTCATCTTCACAAATTTTAGCATTGATGAGACCTGCAATTTCTGGGTGAGGAGTGGGAACTGTGGGAAGATCAATTTAACTCATGGACTATATATAGGGTTCCCTGCAAAGTGCAATCTGTTGCTCTTTATCTATGCTAGAAACATTAGCAGCTTGTGTTTACATGCTTTATCATGAGACTATAATTCAATGTTAAATATCATCAACCTCTTTCTAGTTATATATTATCAACCTACTGTCTGTGAGTACATTTTGACTTTTTGAGGAAACATATATCAGCAGCTTGGTTTCCAAGGCAAATTTGTCGTTCAAAAATCTGCTACCCTCTGTTATTGCTTCTTCAAGTTCACTGTATATTATCAGGTCAGGAGTCTATAATGTCAATATGTCTTCACTTTATATATATATATATATATTGGTGATATAGTATGCTTACGCCACATCACTAGGTTATCAAGACCGCAAATTCGAACCGTCACCTAATTAAGGTGAGCTATAATATTTCTTTACTCAAATTCTCTCTGTTATTGTGAGTTATAACAATTCTTTTCATCATCTTTTTTATACTTGCAATGCAACTTTCATATGCCCGTGAAATTATGTGATCATATCATCATATACTGTCAACATGAATCTTTTGGTGTTTGTCGGAGTTAATTTGCAAATCATGTAATCTAAACCCCTTGTAATTGGTACATCTGCTAAGAGATCAGTGTGCTCCATTTGTTTGAAAGTAAAATAGTATATTTTACGTCGAAAGCTTTTCCAGGTAAAACATTTCCATGTTAAGCATTTTTCATGTAAAATTAAGTTTTTCCAGTGTTTGGCTAAAGGGCGGAAAATATTTTCCGATATTTGGCATGATTTATAAAATGAAGTAAAATGTTTTTAGCAAAACACATGTGCAAGCTAGTTATCTATAACTTTCACCTATTAAGGATTGACAATGCAATTGGATAGTGCTATGTTTTGCTGGTAAGGAATACAGGGGGGGTGGGGGTGGCAGAATCAGCCTATTCTAGGGAGCAATATGTTTTCTATTTGATTCCCCTCGTAAAAATTTAACTCAAAAATCAGAGGTATAATTTGGAATGTGTATACACACGGTTCAACCAGAAGACTTTTTTTTCTCACCCATTCACTGATTGTAGTGGTAGTAAGCAAAAACATATAAAGAAGACTTTTTTTTTTTTTTTTCTCTCACCCCCATTTAGTGATTGTAGTGGTAGTAAGCAAAAACATATAAAGAAGACTTTTTTTTTTTTTTTTTTCTCTCACCCCCGTTCACTGATTGTAGTGGTAGTAAGCAAAAAACATATAAAGAACTCGAATTATCCGAAGCGAATGACTTGATTAGAATCCAAGATCAGTTGGCTAGACAGATGTGTAGGATTTGAGAGATGTGGCTTAGGAAAACAACTTAAGGGCTTTTAAACTGTAAGTTTTTTTTTTTTTTTTCCAGAAAATATTTAACATCGAAACAAATGGAGCACAAATATTGGAATCATTTATATCTGACGGTTTTCCAGAGTAAACAGCAAGATGGAATGCTTTATGTTAAAATGCTGCTTTTTAATGCAGTATAAAAATATAGGAGTATGTTTTAACTGCTTTGGGCACCATGATGGTGCCAGTGACTCTAGAGAAAGCAGTCAATGCTTATTTGAAAGCTTTATATGGTCTTAGCAAAAAAAAGAAAAGAGAAAGCTTTATATGGATAGGAAAGGTTAAATCAATTAGTCACCTGAGTTGGATTAGTTTTTGCTTTTACCTTTTAACTTCTTCCTGTGAAAATTAAACTTTTAATAGCCTGTTTGCTCGTGGCGTAAATTTGAATGGGTTAATTCACAATTTGTAAAGCATTTAGAGTTAAAAATTGCAACATGTTGGTTGAAAAAAACAGTACATTTCATATTATTTCTTTAAATGGTGTAATTCTTCAACTTTCTTAAGATGATTACCATTGATGATTTAACCACAACTTTTTTAGCATGACTTATCCCTATTTTGAATGACGTTAAGTCGAGAAAAAAAATGGATTTCTAATTTTCTACTCTGCAAAATCTTTGCAAATCTTGCTCATTCAAATTCATAGAGCGCACAAACATGCCATACATAAGGCGTGTTTGTGAAAGTTTAAAACAGGTGCAGGTTCAGTCCAAATTTCGGTTATTGTGAAAATCAAGGTTATGTTGGTTAGAACTTATTCTAATTAAACTAAGCACAGACTCTCATGCAAGATATTGACCCTTACCAAACACTTGAATTTGTATAATCGGATCACTTATGAACCATAAAACGGTTCATTGCTTTTGCAAATAACCACTAAGATTACGAAAAACTATGAGGAAGGTTGTTGGAAAGTACTTGGGGTATGGATACTGAAATTCTTCCTGGAATTTGCTCCAGCTTGCTCAATCTTTCACTACTTTTTAATTATACATGCACGCACTAGAGTTTTACTTTACATCACTTTTTTGGTTCAGAGCAATATTATGCTTCCCAAATTTCAATCACAAAAGTACCTTTCAATTGATGTGCAATAAGACTAGGTTAACAACTTCCAATTAAAATTTAACTGTTTCTATTGAATTAAACCTGGCCGTACTAACCATGGACCATTACTGTTAGCAATTGCCAATACCCAAAGGCAATTTAATAGGTGGGACCCACGTACCAATACATTAGCAAACCATATTATTCTATTGTCTCTGCTATATTATTTTGGCCTTCCACATCGATCTTTAATTAGTTTCTACTTTGGCTAGCCGACTTGTGTCGTATCTTTATGTACACTATCAAAAGCGTCCATTCCTTTACAATGGCAAGTTATTCTCTCGTGACACTTTACAGACCCAAAGTGACATAAAAATGAAAATAAATCGTTAACCTTTCATTGTCCCATACCAATATGTTACATAAGATAGATAGATATTTCGTCTATTTTGCTTTCCACCTTATATCAACTGTCTGAAAGAGCCTTGATATATAGGAACAATGCAACCATTGGGGACCAGTGTTTTGTACCTTAGAGAATTCTCTACACCCTCGGCCCTCCAGTATGTGTAACATTGCAAATTTGCAGTTATTAAGACAGTAGTTATGTTATAATTTGTGAGGAATACAATTTTCTCTCTCCCGAACAACCGGCAGGTGCGCAGTTTGTGTGTTTTTTTTCCAAGTCTATTCTGTCACGAACCTTTATCGCCTTGGTTATTTTCTAGCCCAACCTCAGATCCTCGTGAAGCCCAAAACAAACCCACCCAACAGACTTAGTTTTTCCAGCAACCCGACCCGTTCGACCCTGCCAACCCGAGGCAGGTGGGTTCTTGAGTTTGGGTAATTATCACAAGGTCTAGTCGTGCCTTAGCTGGCATTTCTGATTTTTGTTGGAATTATTTTGGTTGGTTGAGTATTGTGAGGTTCCCTCAAGTAGGCCTGTCTTATCTGATTCGAATCCGCCGGAAAATATCCGATAATAATATCCGAATTCGAATATTTTGTTAGCAAAACAGATCGGATTCAGATTTGGTATATTCGACCCGACAACCCGAAACTAATAGAATTTAATTTACAGTTTAGCTCCCCATGTTTTGTAAAAATTGCATAATGACCCTACACTATAAAATGCTTTTGGTGTTTAACAGTTATCCGATTAGGGAAAAAAAAAATCTATTTGGTGCTTAAAGGATATCCGATCAAAAATTTCCTTTGGTGCTTAATGGATATCCAATTAATAAATAAACCTTGATTTGCTTAAGGGATTTTTTTTTTTTAAGTGCTTAACGAATATCCGAATCCTAACAAATTCGGATTCGGATTTAGTTAACGGATTTCTTATCGGATCGGATTCGAATATCACAAATCCAATCCCGATCCATTTACAGGCCTAGTTCCTTACTTATGCATTTTAAGTTTGCCAGACCCAGATTATGTTCAATTATTTGGAACATTTTCTTCTCATGACAATGATGGATCATACATCTATATCCACGCAACTTTTGGCTGCTTCCACATATTTTTTGAATTCACATGAGACATGAATTGAACAGGACTATGGAAAGTTGCCAAGAATTACAGTGCGTGGCTCACTAGTTCAATAATGTACCTTGTGATGTTGCAAACATCCAATGTTCAAATATCCAATTAATGGTTTGAACTCAACAATTGAAATACAAGTCAGATTTTATCTAATTGCATTAGGACCCTCCTCTGGAATTTTGTGTTTGGTAAGTAATTTCTTTTGAGTTGGGAGAGATAAACGAGCTAATTAAACTTGGTCCTATTCTGGAGTTTGTCAATTTTTCAAGCTAACCATGGGCATTCCCATAAAATATGGACGTTGGGGTGGTGTGTCGTTGGGTAATTGATTTTTAATATTTTTAAGGGAGAGATTGTAAAGGCGTGTTTGCTGGTACATACATGTTTTTGGCAGTTGGATTGAAACAAACTATTATTTGTGTGAATAACTATTAGAAGTTTATGCCAATACTCTTGTGGTCTACTGGCATCAATCCCTCTCCCCCAAGTGTGAGGGGGAGGGTTCGAATCTCATTAGGAATTTATTTACTTGCCCATGTTGTGTGTTTAAGTTGGAATAAGTGGCTCTTGTTGGGCTTTGCTGTGGGCCGTTGAGGGGCTTGAGGTGTGTGTGTGTGGGGTGTGTATGTATCCAGTCCGGATCCAGGTAAGTATCCAAAAGAAAAAAAAAGACTATTAGAAGTTTATAAACGATGACTTAGTTGAGTCAAGTTTTGGGGCAAAAACAAATCTCACAAATACCATAATGTGTCTATCTCTTTTCTGGTGGACTCCACGGACATTTTGGAGTTCACAGATGAGAGTAATAGATATATTGTGGTATTTGTGAATTATATTTGTGAGATTTATTTGTACCCAAAAACTTACACAAATCAAAATTTGGCAGAAAATATAACCTTTGAACTCACTATTTCTAAAAGGCTTGCCTTTTTAACCAACAATTGCTTGTAGTAGACATTGTGCACCCCAAGCAATGCCCGTGAACTCTCTCAAATTGCCTGTTTGGAAATAAATAGGTTTTGATTTTGTCCAAGTTTCATTTTCTAGTTTAGTTTTTTTTATTGAAAATCAAGGTTATATTGGTTTGAAAAGAAAAAATAAAACAGTTTTAACACTAACTCCTCAAAATAAGTACCCACTAACACTCCGTTTAGTTTGATTTTGAAATAGAATTGAATAGAATTAAATTGAAATTAAGTTTTGATAAATTAGACCTCTTTTAGTCGGATTTGTAAACTCCTAAAGAAAAGAATTAGGTAGAATTGGAAAGAATTCAATCATAATTTTAGATCAAACCAAATACAAGAATTACAGCAAATAAGAATAGAAAATCGATTATTTTCTTATTTGTGGAAACAAACGGAGTGTAAATACATGTTTTAACATAATTATAAACACTTGATTTTGAACCATTCAACTATGAACTACATAGATCTGGATAATCGTTTCTTTGACTTTTCAATCTGTCGATCCTGAGATTCACGAAGTCTCAACCAATGCAATTGTAGTACGTACAAAGATGGGTTTACGGGTTGAACTCGAAAACACGCTACAATATATTTGACTTTAGCTAGAAATTAATTGTTTTAAAAATCACAAAATATCACTGGATCCTAATCAATATTTGAAGGCATGGCCGACCAAAGGGGCAAAATGGGTTACCGCCCGGATCACCAAAGTTTTAAAATTTTTTAGGGTTTTTATGAAATTTTTATAAGTATATATATTTTTTTTTTTGAGATTTTTTAGTATTTTTACATTTAGGCCTCCTCTATGACCCAATTTAGTGTCATCAACTACATATATATATTAATATAGATGTCTATAAAACTCAAAAACAAAGACCCCTAGAATTTTAAAAATTACACGTTTAGTGTAAGAATTTTTTAGTTTTAGAAATTGGCCCTTTAAGAATTTTAAAACATATCATACAATGTTTAAGTTTTACAAACAGACTCATATTATAAGTAGACCCCAAAAAAATTGTCAATTATGTATAAGTAGACTCCAAAAAAATCACCTCGGGGGCAGCGAACCCTGGTTATAAGGGCCTCTCATTTAATAATTCGTCCCAAAACCTCTAAATACTCGGGACCGGCCTTTTTGAAGGCACAAAATGTCTGTTGCTTCTTACTTTTTCATATCTAAGACTTAAGAGCGTCTATGGACATTTTCAAGCTTTAGCCAGACTACTGCCCATTTAAGCCAAGCATTAACCTAATAAAAAACCAAGCATTAACCTAATAAAGTGAGTCCCACTGCCAACTTGCTCAAATTTAAATTATACACAAAGCACACGCAAGTATGTGTATGTATCATCTGTACCTATATAAAACATACTCATATCAATTAATTCCAGCTGATACTTTTTCTAAGTATATATATACAAATAAAAAAGAACAAAGAAAAAAAAAAAAAAGAAGAAGAGAGAAAGATGTCCTGTCCATATCAGATTGAAAGAAAACCAGATTGAGACGTAGTCACGTAGAGCCCGTTTATCTATGCTTATGCTTATACGATTTTGATTGTAATTTGTAAAAATGCTTAAAAGTAAAATTGCTTATTATGACTTAGGTGTTTGATTGTATGTTATGGAATTGATTAAATTAGAGAGAATCTTAATTGAAAAGCAACCCCCACCTGCTTATTCCTCAATTGCTTTTTTCACCAAATCTATTTATTTTTTTATTACAATAAACAGATAAAAAACAATTTGAGCTACCAAAACTATTTAAAATAGAGGAATAAACAATAACAAATAGGCATGTAATAAAAACAGTGATCAATAAACGCAATTAATTAACTACGCGGAAAGCTTAGGGTACCTATAGGGGAAGGAAAGCATCTTTGGATCGATATATTATATGTATCTATTGAATTGATGAAGTTGGATGGAGGTACCTAATTCTCATCCACATGAAACAGCATCGGATGGAAGGTGGTATAAGGGACCACTTTGGGTCGTCTTTATTATATCAGTCTCATAATTTGGTACTCATCTTTGTTTCTTAATTTATACAGAAATTTATATGATAAATCATGACCTCTTGTTGGCTAATATAGTATGTTGAAAGGGCTGTTGATTGCGTCACCTTGGCTAGCTAACCAGAGCCAGCTTAGAGTTGCATTCTTATCAAACGGTACTCACACGCAGGGGCGGACTCAGGAGTTTTATTAAGGGGAGTGTCTACGACCCGAATTTTTTTTTTTTTTTTTTTTTTAAGTTAAAAGCATTTTTTTTATAATAAAAAAAAAGTTGAGGGACCAAGGGGCAAAAATTAATAAAGTATGAAATATATAAGGTAAAATAATTATTTTGAAAAGTTGGGAGGCAATTAAGGGGCAACAATGACTAACGTATTAAATATATAAGGTAAAAAAGTGATTTTGAAAAGTTGAAGGAGAACAATTAAGGGACAAAAATGAATAATATGTGAAATTTATAGGATAAAATAGTGATTTTAAAAAACTGAGAGGGGACAACTCCTCCCTCTTGCCCCTATGTGCATCCGCCCCCGCTCACATGGACGAGAATTATGTGGTTTGTGACTACCTTGTACCCTTTGATGTATGTGGTGGTCCGAATTAATAATCGGGATCATATCATCAAAATATCACCAATCACATGAGCTTTATGTTAATTGTGCTGACTTATTTATTTATGTGCAATAAAGTTGTTATAGTGATTTCTCAGTAGGGGGTCTAGCTTGTTGGCATCTAACCATGCAAGTAGACAAAAAAAAAATCTTGATTTTCTGTTATTTATTTGGAATTTTTTTTCCCTTGCTTACCAAGGTGAGAAATTTGTAATTTGATGGCGGCTCTTTCTGTCTTGTTTAGTAACTGATCTTTCAAACAAACATTTGGAAAACTAGGTAATCCAACACATTTTTAAATTGTCAATCTGGAGTGATAATATGCCTTTAGTTGCTGAAAGACTACTATAAAGGGACAAAGCAACGGGCCATGTGTAATGATTGAGAATAAGAATGTTAGCCCCTCACCACGTTCTAAGTTATTTACCATAAACTTAATGCGGGTTAACTAATTAATTATTAGAGACTGAAGATTAAAGGAAATTAAAATTGATAATAGTAGTTATTTTTGTATCTAAGAGCATTTACTCGAACAGGTTAGCCAAGCTCACTTTCTAGCCAAAGAGAAGAACCAAAATCCAAAAAACATTTCCAATAAGCTAGTTAAGTGTATTGCTATTTGAAATACAATAATGTTAGGTATATACATTTTTCTACATACTTTTTGACATACTATGTTTTAAATGCACGTACCTTGAGCTATTTGAATTTTTCACACTTTTCTGTACATCGCTTACACAATACAGGGTATATGCATTTAAAGTTGAGTATCAAAAAGTGTGTAAAAAAGTGTATATACATAGCATTACTCTTTAAAATATTCTACTTGGTAGATTTAGAGAGTCAATTTGAATCGTCCCTCCAAATCTTAAAAAACTCCATTTGGCACTAATCTCCCTAGTTAAAAAAAAGAGGGAGTAAAATATGGAGCTTGAATTGGCTTTTAAAAAGTATTGAATTGAAATATATAGACAAGTGAAATTATTACCTAAACGTTAGCTAATATTCATGTTAAATTGGATTCACAACTTTCACTCATTCGTTACTATTTAGGATTTTTTTTTTCAGTACACTCGTTGTTCTAGGTTATGTTCTCAATACATTCGTTGGTTTTTATTCTCAATATATTCGATGATGCATCATACATGCAACACTAAAACATGTGAACCAAATAAAATGTGATAAAATAATACAGAAGTATGGTAAAATAATATTATGTAAAAATGCAATAGAATAAATGGGATTCAGAGAAAATATGACTCGGGTGAGAACCAAGGTAGCCCCAAATGAGAGAGAGAGCAGTAGCAGACTGAGATCTAGGTGAACGTGTGGTGTGGTGTCTAATGTGGGGTAGGCCCGATTGGTGTTGGTAAGTGGTATTGTAAGGTGATCCAGGTGATGTTGGGAGATGGGCTAAGGGTCGATAAGACCCAAAGGCTTAGGAATGAGGGTGAAGTAACTATCAGTGACTTAAGGAGTCAGGGCAATGGTTAGAGCAAAAGTCTCTTAGCTAAATTGTTGTGAGTCTATGTTAGGTTTAGTTGAGTTGGTCCCGTCTTTTGAATGTGTAGAATAAAGCTGGTACTTATAGAGGGAGTAGTGAGGGGTTGTGAGACAACTGGAGAAACCTGAGTTGGCCTTCTCGGAGTGATCTGTCTACTTAAGGTAGGTATGGGCATTAAATGAGATGTTGATTTGGCATGGGCTTGGGAGAAGCGAATCAGATATGTGGGGAGTGTTGTCACTTGGTGACAGATGAACGCTACGGAGTTGTCAAAGGGGGAAAGACATTCCATTGGTGCAGATGTTTAAGCGAGGGAAGATACCAAGACTCATGCCATTGGTTCGCAGAAGGTAAGCGATGGCAAGTTCAAAGGCTTGGTCATTGGTGCAGAGTATTACGCGGCCTGGCTATGGAGGTCAAAGGTTTCGGCGGATGTTGCGGTCATTGTTTCCTTTTAAATTGGATGTGAGGTTGGTGGGGCAGAGCACGTGAAAGTCACGTGTCTCTCTTTCTTTTTGGAACCAACCCTAGCTTTGCTTGTAAAAGACGTTAGCTAGGAAGAAGCCCTTGGTCCTAGCCACCTAGCCAAGAACTCCCGATATCCCAATGGGCGTGGCCACCCTTAGGTACTGCTTCTCGACCAAAGGTGGGTGTTCCGAGTTGCAAGTATATGTGCATTTAGTATTAAATAATTAGTATATCAGTAGCATATGGTCCTTGGTGAGTAGAGACACTAGCGAGTGAGATATGGAGAGCGGTTTGTGAGTGGGGATCTGGAGAGTAAGACCCAAAGTATGGTCAGCAGGTGGAGATCTGGAGAGTGGTTTGCGAGTGGGGATTTCCTTTGTCTTGGAGTGGGCTCTGAAGTGCTTTGGAGTGAGCTTCAGAGTGGGCTTTAGAGTGGGCTCCGAGGTAAGGCTTCAGAGTGGGCTTCTCTGAGGTGAGCTTTAGAGTGGACTCCACTGAGGTGGCTTCAGAATGGGTTCTTCAAAGTGGGCTATCTGAGGTGGCTTCAGAGTGGGTTTCTTCGAGTGGGCTTTAGAGTGGGTTACTCTGAGTGGGCTTCAGAATGGGCTCCTCTGGGGTGAGGCAGACATGCCTTGGACTGATCTGTAGTAGGCTAGTGGTTATAATTGGAGCCCATAATAAGTAGCAATGTTGATACACGTGGAATTATTGGTGACATGTGCTGGTCAAACTATGTGAGTTGTTAACCATTATCTACATTAGCCCCCATGTCTGTATTTCTAGGTGTGAAACAGATAGGATGCGGGCATAGTAATATGATATTTCCATATCTTTCTGAATGACCTTCCTGGTGATTGATGGACATCTTTTGCAATAATGGTTTCTTAGCGGGAATCATGGCGAATCTGGTTGATTGACCGGATTGCGAATCTGGTTGATTAACCAAATTGCTAGATATTGTTTTACTTCTTCTTTGGAGATTTGCTATAAAACAAGGGGAAGCTTTGAGAAGTCTTATATCCACCTCTTCAACCTTTCCGAACCACTTTGGTGCAAAAGTGAGGCAAAAGTGACTCCTTCTCCCCCCTTAGAAAGAATAAAAGTTAGTAGTTTCGGTGGAGCATTTTCTTCTCCCCTCTTGGAAAGAAGTTTTAGTGGAGCATTTTCTTCTCCTATCGTAAAGAGAGATAAAAAAATGGTAACTTAAGTAGAGAGATTTCATACTCCTCAGAAAGGAAATGGAATGGTGTAGCGTTTTCCTTCCCCCCATCTTAAAAAAGGTGATAAGAACTGGTACAACGTTTTCCTTCTCCCCCTCGGAAAGAAATAAAACTGGCGGCTTGGGTATAGCTTGGGAGCGAGTGATGCTTGTAATGCACTGCAGTATTGCACTAGTTCAACTGTATGCGGATAGTATAAAATTCCCTTTTGGGTAAGTAACTCTGGTAATAAAATGAGATGGCTAGTAAGGCTGAGTTGTGGCAATTATATCCATATCTTGAGGTGAATCTGCCTATAATGAATCTTTTTCTTTATCTCTATTGTTCTATATCCATATCTTGAGGTGAATCGGCTGGTGGTAATTTTAGCAGTACTTGTACTCCTTTCTCTAATAGGGGTGGGGGGTGGTTTGGGCTGAATGAGCTTCTTTTTTTTTTTTTTTTGGTGTTTGGGTGTAGGGCCCAGAGAAGGAGTTAAGGGTAGGAAAGAACTGGAAGCGAAAAGATCTCGTGAGTTCGCATTGTGAAAGATCTCGTGGGTGCAGAGTTAAAGCTCTTGAGATTGTCTCATGTTCGTGGATGGATATTCAACGAGTGAAATGTGCCGCAATTTCTCAAATGGAGATTTAGTGAGTGAAACGTGTCGCGGATACGCGAATAGAGATTCAGCAGATGAAATATGCCGCGGTCCGGTGGGTAAAATATGTCGCGGTTCGCAACTGTGTTGCCATCCGCAGATGGAGATTCAGCGGTTAAAATATGCTGCGGTCCGCTAATGAAGATTCAGTGGATGAAACGTGCCACAATTCGTGGACGGGGATTCAACGGATGAAATGTGTCGCAGTCAACGCTGGCAGAATGTTTTTTTTTTACTGATCAGAGAGATGAGGAGTTTGAGAGGATTCCGAGAAAGAGTGGAGATTCAACAGATGAAATGTGCTGCCAGTAGATTATTAATTTATTTTTTTAATTGATCCGAGAGAGTGAAAAGTTTGAGAGGAGAGAGAGAAAGAGGATGTTTCTTGTTTTTTTTTTTTAAACTGATTCCTTTGTCTTGGAGTGGGCTCTGAAGTGTTTTGGAGTGAGTTTCGGACTGGGCTCCGAGATGAGGCTTCAAAGTGGGCTCCTCTAAGGTGGCTCCTCTAAGGTGGCTTCAGAGTGGATTCTTCGGAGTGGGCTATCTGAGGTGACTTTAGAGTGGGTTACTCCGAGTGGGCTTCAGAGTGGGTTACTCTGTGTAGGCTTCAGAATGGGCTCCTCTGGGGTGAGGTTGACATGCCTTGGACTGATCTATAGTAGGCTAGCGGTTATAAATAGAGCCCAAAATTAGTGCGAATCATGTTGATACACGTGGAATTATTAGTGACATGTGACGGTCAAACTGTGTGAGTTGTCAACCATTATCTACTCAAAGAAAGTGTATTTTCCATAAATGTAAAGTTGACTCTCGAAATAACAAAGTTCAAAAGCCGGCACAATGTTTTTGAGTCTTCAGAAGCCGGCACAATATGAATAGACCAGAAAATTATGGAAAATAACATGTGTATTACTCATGATGAACCCACACCTGTCAACCACGTCTGCCAAGTGACACCCTGATGACATTATTCAAGCCTTCCACTTCTTTGTTTTGGTGAAGTACTGTCTAAAGAGGGAGATGGCATGCACTTAAAAGTTACAGGTGAGTGCATTGATATACAACCAATACCACAACGAGAAATAGGTCCACAATTAAGCGTGTGTATACATGAATACACATATAGATGGATGATGGTTAGAATTGTGGTAAAAATTTAGTGGAGGGGCCCACTGATCATATGATTCCGGTTCTTTGTTCCGTGTAATTGGGACCCACTAATTTCAGGGTTCCAAAAAAAAACACGGAATAAAAGATGAAGAGTAATAATTCGTGCACATAAAATATGCACATAAAGTGTGCACATAAAGATTTAGGCCATTTATTTTGGTAGGTCTTATGTGTGTAGGGATGGACTCCACCAAAATGAATGGCTCAGATCTTTATGTGCACACTTTATGTGCACATTTTATGTATACATAGCATTACCCATAAAAGATAGTATTTTTACTTATTTAATTTTAGTTACTCATACTTATTCAGGTTTTTATTAGATGAAATGTCTTTCATTTTAGTAATTATATTGATAATAGAATAACAAAATAGATATAAAATAAAGTTTAAGTTAAGTCACCCAATAAGTAAACAATAATAAATTAAAATTGAGTGAACAAAATAAAAGTAAACAAGAAAACCGTGATTTCTTGTCCCTTCCTGTTCTTCACTTTTTCCATGCATCATCACCTTTTTATCTTTTCTTTGATCTTTTCTCAGTGCTAGCGGCATTGCGTGTGCCGTTGTTTTGTTGGGAATATTCTTTACAATTCACAAAACCACAAAGTTACAATTACGAATTAAATTATTGTTCAAAATTTTTTTAAATTACGCAAAAAAAAAAAAATACACATAAAGTAAGAATTACTCATGCCATTTACATTAGAGACTATTTGGGTAACATGCATACCAATTTTCTAATTTTCATAATGAATCGGGTCTAAAAAGTTTCTTATTTGTGTAATTGGTTACATATGAAAGTGTGCCTAATTTAATAATACTTGAAAAATGTGATTGTTTTGCAAAACAATTTTTACTTGGCATAGCCTCTCTCTTCCCTGTAGAGAGGGAGAGGGTTTGAATCCTCCTAGGGGATTCTAGTTACTTACCCTTCAGTTATTTTTCAGTCGGAATGAGTGACCCTTATTGGCTTTACTGTGAGCCAGTGTTGGGCTTTGGGTTTTAGTTAGGGCTGGGCTGTGCGTGTGTATGTGGGGGATGTGCGTGTATCCAATCCGAATCTAGGTAAGTATAAAAAAAAAAAAAAAAACGTAATTAAATATGAGATTGGGGCTAAACTAAACTTGATCCTTTTTAAAACACTCCCAAACAGGCAGTTAAAAACTTGGTTCATCAATAATAGACAATAGCAAAATACAGAAATACACACACAATTATGGTACAGTGTATATTTTTAATGCTAAATGCATTTCATTACTTCATTGTTTTTCAGACAATCCACGTTATATATAACACCATCAAACAGCATTCTCATAACAATTGAGGGTTATCAAGATTGATCATGACGAAAGTAAGTGAGAAAATAATCAGTACCTCAGTGTTGAAACCATCAAATTTTGACAATAGAGTTTAGACAGAGAGGGGAACACTAACACCATATTGTTGCATTATTTTGCACATTATGTTGCAGGGAATTTTTTGATAGTAGTATGGGAAGAAGATCATATGACGGTGGGCAAACATTTGGTGGGATAGAGAGAGACGGTGGATTTGGGAAGTTATATTCAGTTTTTTCTTTCTTTTGTAATTCGAAATTCAAATCGGTATAGTAATTTGATATTTTAGTACTCTTGTATTAATTTTTGGGGCAATTAGTGATAAATCTAAATTACAGAAAATATAGTGGTTTAAGTATAAGTAGGAAAAGTTTTTAGAATTAGGTCCATTCTTTGCTCTTTTGACAAAACTACCCCTAACATTGCTCAACACAAACAGTTTTAAAGTTTTTGTACCTCCGGCGACCTCGCCTGAGCTCCGGCGACCATTACCATGACATCGCCTGAGCTCCGGCGACCTCGCTTGAGCTTGTCTGATCTCCGGCGAGCACCACCCTCACCACACCAAACCCCCAGCGACCACCACCACCACCACTACCACATGCACCGGACCTTTGCCGTTCACCACCAAGGCTATACCAGACCTCTCTCATCTCTTCACAACCAAACCACCACAGCAACATAAAAATAATCATAAAACAAGCTTCTAGAAGATAATTGATCATATCACCGAAAAAAGTTGTGAAATTTTTAAAAAAAGTTGTGAAATTTATCAACAAAAAGTTGTGAAATTTCACAGAGTTCGTGAAATTTCACGAAACCACCACTGCCACATCATACCTCTACCGACCACCACTACGACGTCACCAGATCGATCTCTACCCAACCAAACCACACATTAACATGAAATGATCACAAAATAAGTTTTTGAAATTTAATTTCTCATACCAACACAAAAAATTTGTGAAATTTTCAAAATAAAAAAAATGTTGTGAAATTTTACAAAAAAAAAAGAGTGTTCTAACAAACATTCCAAAAAGTTTTACAAATTTGAGCATTCATATTGATCTGCAAGTTTTTTTTGCATAAAATTTATATTCTTACAACCTACTCAACAAGATCTATCAAAGTATGATAGTTAATATCAAAATCCGGAAAATGTTCAATAACTTCACTGACTTTTTTTTTTTTGATAAATTTCTCAAAAAAATGTGTTAAAAAAAAAAAAAAAACCACCACACTCTACATCATCCCAGCGAAGAATCTATGACAGGTCTGTGGTGGATTGGTACGCTGGTGGCCGGATCTACCCGTGAAAATGCTTGTGGCATTAGCTTGTGGTCGTCCATCTGCTTGTGGTGTTCGTTGTGGATGTAGATTTGCTAGTGCTTGGAGGAGACAAATACTCACCAGATCTGGTTGTGCGACCGCTATCTGGTTTGTGATTGTGGTGGTGAAGTTCGACCAAAATGAGAGAGACAGAGGAGGTCATAGTGGTGGTAGATCCAAACCAGAGATGGTGTAGTTTGCAAAAAGAATAGTGGTCGGAGCTGCGATAGTGCTGGATGGAGGCGCCATGAAAGTGACCGGAGGTGCGATGAAGGTCGCCGGAGCTGCGATCACCTCTCTCTCTCTCTCTCTCTCTCTCTCTCTCTCTCTCTCTAACTGAAAATGAATCAAAGGGGTATATTGGTCTAAACTAGAAGTAGTTGAGTTTATCCCCAACAACTTTCACCAAATATATCCTTGTCCCCAAATATTTTTTTCTTGTGTTTTATAACCAAATATTTCTCCTAATTTGGTATTTAATACCAAATTTCTGTTAATTTTTTTGAGAAATTTTTTTATTGGTTTTAAAGTAAATATGGATAATGGTGAAAATAAATTGGATAACCTTTTCTCTCCATTTCTATAAAAACAAAATAAGACTCATGTCACTTAATAAGGATTTGAGTAAACAATAATGAACAAAAATTATGTAAACAAAATAAAAGTAAACAACAAAACCGTGTATTCTTGTCTCTTCCTCTTCTTCACTTTTTCCATCAATCACCTTTTGACCTTTTCTTTTATCTTTTCTCAGTATGTTCCAGTTCTCACATATTTACTACACATTCTAATATTGTGTTTAGTTCGGTCGGTTTCAGCCATATTTGTAACTAAATTGCTGTCGAACCGACCACCAAATATTTCAAACATTACAAACAGAAGCCGACCGTTTAATTTATTCAATCGTCCAAAACGGATTAAACCGATAATTTTGGGTCAATCGGTTCGGTTATTTCGAAATTCTTACATCCCTACATTCTATTTTGTTTTACCGATACTCAGATAAATTGAAATGGTACTTCTCACGCGCCCAAAACCAGAACCTAAAACTTGGGCAAATTTTAACCAATGGTAGACGAGGGGATGACTCATAAGTCCAAATAAGTAGCCTAGTTTTTTTGTTGCTTTTAAAGCTTATTATGATATTGTTGTTTTGTTAAACTTGTGAAAAGAACATTGAATTAACCAGGTCTGTGGCACCTGCTACATGCTACTCAGTCAAATAGATTTAAAGTTTGGAGTACTTACGTTTTATCTCTATTCTATGACATTCATTGTTATGATTGTTTCACATGTTCTTCTTTTATTTTATTATTTTATTAAAAAAGAAAGAAAATGAGAGTTGAACACTCAATCTATGTAATAAATAGACATAAAATCTAACTCAACATCAAATGATCTATAAACTCGCTTTCTGATTTCACATGTTTTCCATATGAAACATATTGGAACAATAACGTTTTTCACTTGAAAAATAAAAAAAGGTAATAATATAATAAGCAGCTTCTAATTTGAGAAAATAGTTTTTAATCGTTAAATAAAAATATTATCTTAAGATAATAAGTAAAAATATTATTAAATAATTAATTATTCATTAACCAATAATTATAGAATATTTTCTCACATGAAAAATTGCTCATAATATCATTGTTGAAATAAAAATGATCGAGACCATCTGAATTACTAATAAGTGAAGAAAAGGAACTGACACGTGGGCGTTGTGAGTTTAAAATTTCGGAGGCTAACCAACACAGAAGTCACGACTCACGAAAACAGCCCATTTACTCACTTGGGCCCAGAAAATGACAGAGACATGGAGGAAGTGCTTGTGATATCCATGTTGTAGACTAGGCCACCCAGCTGGCTTTGCCGGCTGTCAATTTGTCGTGACTTCATTTCCTACGTGGCAATATGGCCCTACACGGTATTGGATGACATGGGCTTTACCAGAAACCGAGCACATTGGCTTGCCAGATGTTTGGGAGCAGCAATAATATAACACACATTAAAGCATGTCAAAATATACAACCTTACTTTAAAAAGTTGGATCTTGTGCTGAAAAATTTGCACACATAAAAGTGAGTGTTTTGTGTGTACAGGTTTTTAGTACAAGATCCAACTTTTTAAAGCAAAGTTGTGTATTTTGATATGCGGGTCTTGCTAGGGGCACTAACAACTTCCACTAACACTTACTAACACACTCTATCTCTCTCCTAGTGGCACTGTGGGGTCCGCAGTGGACCCCACAGTGCCACTAGGAGAGAGATAGAGTGTGTTAGTAAGTGTTAGTGGAAGTTGTTAGTGCCTCAAATATTACTCTTTGATATGCTTTCCAGAGTGTGTGTAGCATTATTCTTTCTGCAATACCTACATTCATCATTTTTTTTTTATTTGGAGTAATGCTATGCTTTCCAAAAAAAATTCCAAATGTACTTCCCAACATGTGATAATGGGTTCAGTTAATTTTGATTGGTTAATGTTGAAGTGATTCCACTATTATTGAAGAGGGGATTCCACTAACTACCACATGTGTTCAAAAATACTTTTTGAAAAAAATAATTTGTTACAGCATTTTTTTTTTAGTAATGCTATAATTCCCAAATTTCTATCCTAAAAATGTTTCCCAAATGATGTGACTGTAGAGCTGGATAAATAACTTCCAATTAAAATTCAACTGATCCCATTGTATTAGACCTAGCTACACTGTCACATCATTTGAGAAACACTTATAAAATACAAATTTGGGAAGCATTTACATTTTTATTTTTATTTTTTTACCATGAAGAAAATTCATAAGAACCAAAAGAAACAGTGGAAGCCACAACACACCCCTCATGGCTAGCCTCAAACACATAAGGCTGTATAGCATCGACAGAGACATGGTCACAAAAATTACAATTAATCGTTCATTGGGCAATATTATGTGCTACAAAATTAGCGGATCCATAAATTTTAACAATTCTCCAACAAACAAAAGACATAGGGACTTGCCGATACACAAATCCCTAATCCAATCAGGGGTAACATTCTGATCAATAAGAGGTGGGTAGACTAGCAAAGAGTTGCCTTTGACAATAATCATTTTGAACCCAAGCCGGGCAACCTCAGAAATGGCATTAAAAGCAACACCAGCTTTTGTGTAGCTGTCACTCGCCCCGGAACTACCCATATGGCTCTAAGACACGTGGTACGTCACCAAAGCACTTCTAATACTCCTTAAGGTCCATTAATAACCATAAAGTATAGAGTCATAAAAATTTTTCCATTTAAAATACTTATAAAATATTTTATTTTGAAACAGGGCAATCCAGTCGACTTATCTGAACCCAGACGACTGCATTGGGGACTATAGAGAGTAGAAGTCTCAAAAACCCCAATCCAATCAACTGACTCATGTCCGGTCGATTGCGAGTGCCAAAGTTCGGTCGACTGGTATTTATTCGGTCGACTAAGCGATGCTATTACAGAATGTCCCATTTTGCAAATGAATCCGGTCGACTAGAATAGTGCCCAATCAACTGCATTGAGGTAGCAGGGCACATTCTGCAGCAACCCAATATTAAACTAAACCCAAACAAACGCACGCACAACACCTCATAATTATGAACAAAACCAACCCAACCAACATATATAAATATGGATTAACCAAAATAATACATCCACGAGTTATCTAGTTAAAGTTATTACATGTTTTCAAGCCCGGATTAAGAACTGATATAACATAGAACAAGTTCTACTAGTTTAACGTTAAACATGAAAATATCATAGAACTACTCCAAAACCCCATTCTTTCCCCCCGCCCGTCAGATTCTGATGAGTGGAGAGAAAGCAGAATCCCGGCATGATCACCTGCAATGGTTATTCAATAACCACTACAATATGTAAGTTATATGCTTGTGAATGATAATAATTGGAAACATGGATTAACAGTAAGTCACAATCCATCAAATTATATTCAACTATAGTCACCAGGAATACATTACTATTACCCTCAATCCCGGTTCTTGATTCCACCACTGAATTTCCCACGCAACTGGTAGGCACCCACGCCAATAGCCTTTGGCGGCTCGATATTCAACACATGATGAACAGCACAAGTACCCCATTGACCCAATTAGACAACTTAACATGTCTAAATAAGTTTATTACACCATGCTACTAATCTACAATTGGGGCTTATTAATCCCATGAATTTGCCCAACATTGACTAAACGAACTAAATTACACAATTAGACATGCTTAGCATACAAATGAATCAAAACAGGGTATCAACCCATTGAATCCCCAATTAGTATCACTCACCTAGTAGAAATCGCTCCTAATTCCCATATTATTATTCTTATAACTGCCGGGTATAATTCCTATACCAAAATTATAGATTATAAACAAAACCCTCCGAAAAATGGGTCGCAGAAAAACTATTACGGAACTTCACCAGATTGGTATCTACGCATTAGACTCACCTCCAGGAGCTCGATTATGACATCAGAATTGAAATTGAAGATCAAATGGCGCGGCAATTGACGTCGAAAGCTTTAGCCGAATTTCGTCACACAACTCTCCGTATCTCTCGCAATCTTCTAACCTAAATTGAAGAAAAAGTGTCACACCCGTTCCAGAATTTCATGGTTTTAAAACATGCATAAATTGAGATTTGTGGAATTATTTATGTTATTAATAATTTGATTGAGTTGAGTTGACGTGAGTCAACGGTGAGGTGTCTAGTGGAGACACGAAGACTTGGTAACGCCTGTTGCATTGGCATGATTAAATGACATTTATATGACTTAAATGTTATATGACTTCATCTGGTATTTTGTGAATAGTAATTTTACCTGTATTGGTAAATTGTGGTAATCTTTGATATTTTTATATATCGATTTGAGAACTGTGGTGAGAACGTGAGTGTCACGTTAATTGAAAAGGTAGGTTGTGTAGAGATTTCCACAGAATATAGTTTTCGGACGTTATTTTGGACCCAAACGAAACCTAGTCGAAAACTTTTGAAATTTATAGTTTTCACTTGTAAAGTTATAAAATGAACGTGTGCGAAGTTTCGAGAGCTAATTAGAAGTTTGAGAAACTTGTGGGGAGGTAAACATAATTCCCAAAGAGTTTTTCTATATATAGATGAGGATGAGATTTCAAATCTCATCCACAACTCCTAAATATCTAGAGAGAGGAGAGAGAAGGGAGATTTTGTTGTCTCGGGCTTTGCGACGACAAACGACGACCGTTCGTCCGTCAGTTTTTCTCCAGATTTCAGATTTGAACTCGTGGAGGTAAGATCTACGTTTTGATACCACTTAGGCCGTGTTTGGCCAAGTTTTTGTAAAATCTTAATTTTGGACTTTTGGGAAAAATCAGGTAAAACTTGTAGGAATCGTACCAAATTCGAAATCCGACGATTATTTAGCCCCCTAGACGATCCTTCAAAGTTTGAAGAGATTCGCACGAGGTATGAATTCTAGATCTATGAAATATATGGATTTTCATGTTTTGGACATCACTTTTGATATTCTTGGATCCGGGCGAAATTCATGTATTAGTTAGGCCCGTTAATTATGCACGTGAAATTATGATAAAAAGCACGTATAACTGTTTATGTGAGCACGTTATGTGTCTACTTGGGTCAAAGGGGAGTTTGGTGCAAATTCATTCGGAGTAAGCTCCTCGAACCTTGAGGATTGTGATCTTGTTGGAATTGGAATTGTGGTTGTGTCTGGATTGGAGGTGGGCCCAACCAGTACACGGTACCTGGTATGGAGGAAGGCCCAACCAGTGTACGAGATGCGTGGGAGAGGTGGGCCTCCTACGGCATCGACCGGATGAATGCGTACCACTCACCCCAGAGACTATTTCAATGTGTTTTAGATGCTTAAACCATGAATTGTCATATAAGCATACATTTAGAATTGTACGCTCAGCATATAGCTGAGCAGTGGAGATGTACTCCATTGCAGGTAAGAAGAAAGACAAGAAGAATCGTGAGGAGTGAGGCCGAGGAACGCCGGGGGAATTACACTTGTAATTGTTTTGTTTTAAATCCTAAACTTGTGTAAGATTTGGTAATATGTTGTAATAGAACCATAGATTAGTTTCGCAGTATTGTAATCTTGTAATTGAACGTCTGTGGTTTTGTTTTAACATGTTGAAATCAGTTGTGGTTGGATTGTTGTTGGTATTGAGTAGCTTGGGTTGTTAAATTTTCAGCACCGGCTGCCCAGCAGGGGAGCAGTCGACTGGACCCAGGGGTCAGTCGACTGGATCTCGTGGGATGGAGTCACTGATAGTATATTATAAGAGAAGCAGTCGACTGGACCCCTTGTACAGTCGACTGAACACTGTTTATTTTAGCTACTGCTTCCATTGATTGAAAAGCAGTCGACTGGATTCCCAGATCAGTCGACTGGACCTCTTTGCTATATGATGTATATTGGGTTCTGCTTAACACAGTCGACGGAGCAGTCGACTGGACCCTAGTGCAGTCGACGGAACCTCTGTTTTCAAAACTATTTTCTTTGAATGTGTTTTCAATGACCAAAACTTTTTATAACTCTGATTTTAATAGATTTTACAAACACAGAGGGGAACGTTTCCCAAGTTTTAAACTACCAGGGTTGTTTTATAGAAGTTCTTTCCGCTGCGTATTATTAGATGATGTTTGGATGAGCCTTGGTGGCGTGCCACGTGTCCTATTTCCACGCGTAGTGGGATGGGTCGTGACAAAAAGATAGATTGGCATGTGTCTCCTAGGACACATGTCACTTAACATGTAATTCAAGTTTCAATAATTGCATTTACAACCCCCAAGGTTCCAATATGTTACAACTAAACCCCTACAAGTTATAAAACCATATTAAAATTATCCCAAACCTAAATGGGTATATTTCTATGTCTCGCATGGGTCCCATATAATATTATGAAGTTGCTAATTAGCCTACTAATTATATAACGTATCCAATTCGTACTCACAAAGGTACCTCAAACTAACTAACATGAAATAAAGCGGTATAGTTGAATATTTCACATAAGCCTTAATAAAACACATAAGCGTATAAAGTGATTCCACATCACTGTCCCATCACACCGGGACTTCACAACCCATGACCCAATCGGGGAATGCCATGTTGGCTACATCTGGGTTCCCAAACGGATACATATAGTCAACTTAGTGAGTCAATATCCACATCACAAAATGCATCTCTAATATTATTTTATAATTAATAATGTATGCCAATATAATAATAATTAACCTCAGGAGCGAGTGTCATAGTAGCCAGGATCATGCTCTTTGTTCCTCCAAAACTTTGACATGAATCGACACGAAGTTGGTATTTCTCACGATAATCGCGAGGATGGAAAACGATGGCGAGACCGCACATTAAAGTTATCTTTTACCCGACCAAAGAGGAGGCAACCAAATGTGATCCTCGGTCTCCTTCCTTGAATGCCACCCATGTCTAATGTCTTGATCACGATAACAAGTCCATTCTTTTTTCCATTGTCACTCGTCCATTTAATCATCTCATACAATGTGAATAAAAAAGGTCAATATGTTGTTGATAATATAATCAATGATCTACAATAAGAACAATATTACCTCATTCGTAGTGAATTCATTGGTGTAATCTCTCACACAAACTGATTCAGTTTTGCTATATTCAGTAGGTGTGTTAATCTACAAAAAAAAAAAAATACTCTGTAAAATGTTCGATGGAAAGTTGTGGAACATTTGAAAATTGTTCGGTGGATTTAAATGGAACAAGTACCAAATGTTCAGTGGTATGAGTTGAAACATGTTATAAGTGTTCGGTGATATGAGGTGGAAACATTTTATAAATGTTTGGTGGTATGAGGTAGAACGTTTGCAATTTTTTATGTACTGAAAGTTCGAACACACTCGATTCCATGAACACCAACTTCAGAAAATAAATATATAAATAAATAAATAAAATAGTAGAAAAACGAAAAGATAATCATGAAAAGAGCGTTACAATGCATACTTCTTGCTTTATCTTTTTGTCTAAGTTATTCAAATTATCTTCCATGACAAAAATATTCGAATAAAACTAACTTCAATATTATGTAGGGTTTATTGATACTGATGGGTGTGTGTGAATCTTTTTTTAATAATAGATTTTATATTTACTAGTGGTGAGTATAAAGAGT
This sequence comes from Hydrangea macrophylla, assembly GCA_033977485.1. Lineage (NCBI taxonomy): Eukaryota > Viridiplantae > Streptophyta > Magnoliopsida > Cornales > Hydrangeaceae > Hydrangea > Hydrangea macrophylla. Next base: position 140,542,466 of record CM066988.1, on the reverse strand, counting down.
ATTTATTTTAGAGATTTGCTTATTTACTTGTAATTTTTCGTCATTTTGTACAAGGGTATACTTGGAAAGTTGGAAGGTGAAAATTTTATTAAAAGGTGGGTATAAAAAGTAAAGAAGATGGGTGTGAATAGAATTACCTTTAAAAAAAGGTGTCCTTTTGGTATGAGCAAATTTTGGGCCATCTTTTTAGCCTTATTGACTCATTCTCAAGGAACTTATAGCCTAATTTTTTCTTTGCCAAATTTCTACTTTCACAATTGCCGCCAAAAAACAGTGGCCTTGTTTTCAATAATATCCTGCAACATTTTACAATGATGCCATTTGTTTTACACTACCTCCCTGTGTGTGGGTATTCCATTCATAGGAGTCGTTTTTGCAAAATTCACTTTGTGATTGTAATTGGTCCAAAGTAATTTTGATTTATTTCTCGCCAATTGCAATTTTTAGATTGCAATCACAATTTTAAATTTGGGGTTTTTATAGTTAAGGAATATTTTCAATCTGTAAAATTAAATAAATATTATAAGAGGGTAAACTTTTTCAAAATAATTACATAGAAGTCAAAAAAGAAGTTTTAGCGAGATTTGCTAATTTGTTTCTTTCATTTTTAATTTTTAATTTTTTTTGATGTTTCTCTTTTTTACTAATGTAAAACATGCTTTAAAAGTTACCTCCTCTCATAAATCCGAATAATTCAATTAAGATTTTCACTTTTTTTTTGGGTAGTAAAACTAATTTTAAACTACATTCCTTGGGTTCTATAATTGAAAGAGAGAACACTCTTTTCTTTTCTTCTTCTGCTTCTTCTACTTCTTTTTTTTTTTTTGACTCATTTGGTATAGTGGTCTCGCTCGAGGACATAAGTGTCGGGGCTCGAGGGAGGGGGCAACGTTTGAACTCTTGCTTGTGCGTGGCATAAAGAGCCTTTTTACTAACTAAACTAAGCAGTTGCTCAAAAAAGAGAGAAAACATTCAACAGTAATAGCCCGTTTGGGTTAGCTTAGGAATCCACAATGCGAAACGTAAATTTAACCCAAACTTAAGCTAAGTTGTGACTCAAAGAATGCCGTAAAGCCTTCACATGGCACAAGCAATGCTGTGTGGACCCAGACATCACACGTTGTGCCATGAAGCCTCCAATTGTTTATTTAATGGTTAGTTTTTCATTTTTCTTTTCCTTTGTGTGTGTGTGTGTTGTGTAGGTATTGTGGTGGGAGTAGGTGGCATTCTCTGTACCGTGTAAAAGTCTCACGGCTTTGTTTGTGCCGTCTTTGAATCTCAAAGCTTTGTTTGTGCCTTATTTCTGTACATTATTTCGAACTTATTCATACCACAAAATTTAAGTTTTACTGAGTTTAACTATCTTATACATTAGTTTAACTCACACCATTGTTGGCGGCTTTATCCTAAGTTGCCTATTGTATATGTTTTTAAAATTAAAAATTAAGTGATGAATTGTGGAAATCAAGATTAAAAAAGTGATTGTTATGTGAAATAAAGTGTTTGGGTTAGCTTAAACTTTCAGTACTTAAACAAATCTATTGAAAAAAAGTAGCTTATTTTTTCAAACAATCACTTAATTCCACTTTTAATTGATTAAAAGACAAAAATTCCTCTATGCAATAAAATTTTAACGATGTTGAAAAATATTTACATGTTTTTTTTTTGTGGTCATTTTATACATTTTTCTGCCAAAACCTCTTGTTTGATATAATTACTTATTATTCTAGCTACCATAAACACTAAATAACTTAATATTTTATCATTGAAAAAACAATCACTTGCTATGAAAAAAAAAATGAAAACAATCACTTAAAAATATGAAAACAAAAAAAAAAGAAAAAGAAAACAATCACTTAAAAAAGAATCACTTAATATTTCGGCTAATCCAAAGGGACTTTAATAGTTATTGTCACGACCCATCCCGCTAATGTGCGGAAATAGGACACGTGGCATGCCACCCAGGGCTCAACAAATAACTATACGCAGTAGGAAAGAAATTTAAACAACCTTGAGTATATAAAACTTTTGGAAACATTACCCTCCGAGTTGTGAAATCCGTATAAAATTGAAAACGTAATTATATTTCTTTCAGGAAGAGGTAGAAAAAGAATTCTGGCAGGGGGTATTTCGACCGGTTGAACAACCCCCTTCGACCGGTCCCTTTAGCAGAATTCCCTCAATACTGCATAATTTTGCTTAAGGCATCCAACCTCCACCATTTTACACCACTCCAAACATGCATTACTAATTCCAACTACACAAGCTATAACATGCTATCAAAACAAAGTTTAGGCTTATTAACTATGAACAAAAACAATAGCAGAACAACCTAAGGCTTGTTTTGCACAATTCACAAAACTCTATCCATATTCCTTTAAACCTCGAATTTGACAAAGTAAGCATTCAAAACATGAATCCACGAGTTTGGATTCATTACCACATAACCCAAAAGAGTTTTAATACCTATTACAACATCATGAAATCCACACTAAAACCTCCAAGTTTAATCCATGGTTCTATCTATTCAAAAGCTCATTATTACAATGATTGGCAAAGAAGACAAAACATATACAAGAGGATCCCCGGCATTCCCATCGGCCTCACTCTTCTCGCTTCCTCTTGCCTTTCTTTATACCTGCAATGGAGTAAATCTTCATTGCTCAGTTATATGCTGAGTGCACAATTTCTAACATATGCATATATGACAAATCATACTTTAATCTCATCATAACACATAACTATTGGTCTCTAGGGAATAAGTACACATTCACCAATCCAAAGTCTTACGACTCAACCATGACCCATGCCTCTTCGACATGTCGCGTTAATGCCTTTCTTGGTAAGTGACCGTCGTCACTACTAATCCTCCCCCTTTGAGAGGACGTCTCACGGTGAATTAGCACAAATCCCTCTTTAACCCACATAGGCACATAAACATACTCATTTAACACATATACGTGCTCGCGTAAATTTAGACATGCTTTTCACATTTAAGTACGTGCATAATTAACGGCCCAAAGATTGATACATGGATTTTGTCTGGATCACAATTTCGTCATCGAAATATAAAACATGTATTTCACCTATATAACATAGGCTATAAATTCATACCTCGAGCTATCGTCGTATAACTTTGAGGGAACGACTAGCAGCCCGATTAAACGCCAAATCTCCAATCCTACGCGAAACCTACAAGTTTACACGTGTTTTCCCCAAATTCCTAGATTTAGAAATTTATAAAAATTTAGCCAAACGTGGCCTAAAGACTATCAAAACGTAGCCCTTACCTTGTAGAGTTCAAATATGAATTTTGGTTGAAAAGAGACGGACGAAAGGTCGCCGATTGTCGTCGCAAAGCCCATGGCAATAATCTCCCTTTTCTCTCTCCTCTCCAACGATATTTTTATAAGTTTCGGCAAATGAAATCTCCACCCTCACCTATTTATAGAAAAACTTCCTAGAAGTCATGTTTACTACCCTGCGAGTTCTCAGAACATCTAATTAACTCCTGAAACGTTGCGCACGTCCATTTTATGCCTTTACGATTGAAATTAAAATCTACAAAAGTTTCGACTAAGTCTCATTTGGGTCCAAAATTACGTCCGAAAACTAAATTCCGTGGAATCACTACACAACCTACCTTTTAAGTAACGTATCACTCACGTTCGCACCACAGTGTTCAAACGATCTAAAACTAGATCAAAACAATAAGAAATTATACTACACAGGTATAATTATTATGCCTATGTAAAGAAAAACTTGATAGAAATAACGTTTACTACCCCGCGAGTTCTCAGAACATTTAATTAACTCCTGAAACGTCGCGCACGTCCATTTTATGCCTTTACGAGTGAAATTAAAATCTACAAAAGTTTCGACTAAGTCTCGTTTGGGTCCAAAATTATGTTTGAAAACTAAATTCGGTGGAATCTCTACACAACCTACCTTTTAAGCAACGTATCACTCACGTTCGCACCACAGTGTTCAAACGATCTAAAACTAGATCAAAGCAATCAAAAACTATACTACACATGTATAATTACTATGCATGAAAATACCAAATAAGTGAAATAAAATTTAAATCACATAAATGTCATTTAGCTATGCCAATGCAACATGATTTTCCATGTTCCCGTGTCCTCTCTTGACACCTTCCGTTGACCCATGGTCAACCTTATCCACAATTATTAAACCACATTAATAATTCCATTTAAGACATATATGCCTTTAAAATAATAAGATTTTCCGGGATGGGTATGGCAGTTATGTATTGTGTTTAACAAAAAAAAAAAGGGATAAAAAGCATTTTGCACCCCCTAATGTATATATCGTTTTGGGCTTTGCACCATAATGTTTTAATTTTCTCAAACTAGCTATTAATGTATATAACGAGTTGCAATGTGACCTTTCCATCAGAATTTCTGTTAAAAACTAACGAAAATTTACCCATATGCTAGTCATGTGACTTATTTAAGGGTATTTTAGTCATTCACTATAAATTAAAAGCATTTTATACACTAGATGTTTGGTTTATTTGACGATTTGCACCCATAATGTTTTGGTCGTTTGGATAAGTTTAATTTTTTTTTTATGAAAAAAAAGGTGTTATGACATAATTTTTGGGTGCCTCTACCGCTACCCATTAATAATAGTAAGAGGACTAATCCAAATAAAATGAAACAAATCTAAAATTATCAAACCTATTATAATTAGAATTTTAAATAAACTCTAATTCTAAAAGGGTGAGACTAAATCTTGTATCTTTTTTGCTAAATTTACCACCTTGTGAGAGTACATTATTTACTTTTACCTTATATATTTTAGGTTATATGTATCTACATCTCCTAAACTTTTGATTTTTTTTCTTTTGCCCAATATATATATATATATATATATATAATTTGTTAATCACAATGGGAATTAGTGTTGATTCAAATAAGTGTTACAACCAGTGACAGAGCCATGATTTGAGCCTGGGGTTGGCTTGGGGTAGCGTCCTTGACCTATTATTCTTTCTTTTTTTTGGTTGGAAAACTGTATATTTGGACTTAAAAAATTGCATCATTAATCCATGAGTTTTAGAATTACCCAAAGACAAACAATTAAATCTCTTCATTTTTATTTTTTAATTTTTATAAAAAAGATCATATGTGTTATTTATTCTTTTATTTTTAACACTAGTTTCACCTACAAAATAAAAAAATCTTTAGAAGTTTAGGATCATAGTAAGATTTATGGATCAAAGTCATTTGTTTAGTTAAAAAAAAAATTGTGGATTATGGTGAGATTTTTGAGTTTAAAGCGATAAACCACATGTAAATCCTGTCTCTTTTTCTTATGCATTTATTCACCCAAAATATTATATCTGACTTGTTTGGAAATCTTTTATTGTATTTTCTTTGTAATTTATTCATTTCATTTTATTTCTTTTAATTTTATAATTAGAGTTTATTTAAAATTCCAATTAAGATATATAGGCTTTAACTTTGGATTTGTTGTATTTTAGAAAATACTTTTGCTCACCCAAAAAATGGTTCAAATGCTTCGGTGAACATTGGTGAACCATTTTTTGGGTGAGCAAAATGCTCTCTTCATTTTATCTGGAATAGGTCTTTTATTATTATTAAAGGGTATCAGTAGAGGCACCCAAAATTATGCCCAAGCACCTTTTTCCCTTTTTATTTTTTTTATAAAATAAAATTAAAACTTGTCCAAACGACCTAAACATTAAGTGTACAAATCGTCAAATGAACCAAACATCAATAGTGCAAAATGTTTTTAATTTATAGTAAATGACAAAAATGCCCTTAAATATAGTGGTGTCAAACGGGCCGGGCCGGGCCGGGCTCGGTCAAAGCGGGCTTGACCGGGCTTCGGGCCGGGCCGGGCCGGGCTTCACCTAAAATCGGGCCGGGCCGGGCCGGGCCGGGCTTGGGGAAGGGAGGGGGGTGTCCGCCCCGGACCGGTGGCCCGGGCTCACTAGGGCCGGGCTTAGGGCCGGGCCGGGCCGGGCCGGGCTTATGGACGGGCACGTGGACGGGTTCGTGAACGGGCCCATAAACGGGCCGGGCCGGGCCGGACCGGAGTTTTGGGGGGGAAAAGTTTTAACTTTTAAAGTTTAATGTTTGGGAATTGGGGGGAGTTTTGACTTTTACTCTTTTTTTTTTATATATGTTTAGTTTATGCACTAATGATTAGTGATTACTAAAAAAAATTTGTTTAACAAAAAAAAAAAAGTAAATAATATTTATTATTCAATAAAAATTAATGAGATTACTATTATTTGATATTTAAAAATTATAGTCTAATAAAATATAAAGATTACTTATCATAAATTGTACAATAAAAAGTAAAGATTTATTCATTAATGATTACATTGATTAGTAATTACTAAAAAAAGTTCATTCAAAAAAAAAAAGTAAAGAATATTTATTATTCAATAAAAATTAAAGAGATTACTAGTATTTGATATTTAAAAATTGTAGTCTAATAAAAAATAAAGATTATTATCATTAATTTCAATAATTTGTATAATAAAAAGTAAATATTTATTCATTAATGATTAGTGATTACTAAAAGTTTAAAAAAAGTTCATTAAAAAAAAATAGTAAAGAATTTTTATTATTCAATAAAAATTAAAGAGATTACTACTATTTGATATTTAAAATTATAGTCTAATAAAAAATAAAGATTACTTATCATTAATTTGTATAATAAAAAGTAAAGATTACATTTTACAGAATTGGATTTTTTTTTTTTAAAAAGCCGTTCACAGTTTATACTCATGCGGGCCAGGAGTATTACAATTGATTTGTTTGGAACTAAATGATCTTCAACTCTCATATTCATTCTTCAATTCTTGATTCTTCAATTTTCTTCCGTAACTTCCAAATTTGCGAAGTCTTCAAGAATAGGATCTTGGCGGTTTTGAGTTCGATATTGTGCACGGTCCCAATCCTTCAAGCACATCAAGCAGTCAAGCATATCAGGAGATAATCTGCTCCTCCTTTCCTCTAGCACCCTTCCACCTACACTAAAAGCAGACTCCGATGCAACTGTGGAAGCCGGAGGAGTTAGTAGATCACGAGCCATGATGGAAAGAACATGGAAAGTTCTTACATGTTCTTTCCACCATGTCAAAAGATTTAAATCGACCATTTCCTCGTTGGTTAATCGACTTTCCCACTCTGTTTCTCGATACTTATTTAATTCACCAAGAATGTTAGAGCTACTTACAAATGATTGACTAACACCCTTTTGTTTCTTTCGACTGAGAAACTGGCTCGCCCAAGAACCACCTGACGGTCCCGAACTTAACTCAATATTAGAAGTAGAAGAAGAAGTAGCACTTTCTTTATTTGTATATTTTTCATAGTAAATACGAAATAAAGATTCCAAAGTATTTTCCATTTCAGAAGTAGTTATTTCTAGATCAGGCTCACCATCTGGTCCTCGCATCAAATCAGATATTTGTTTAACCATTTCACAAACACCATCAAAATTGATTCTAGGATCCAAGATTGCAGATAAGTAAAATACAGGTGGAATGTAAGACCAATATTTTTTAAACTTTTTTTCCATTTTCTCGCAAATATCAATAAAAATGTCATTTTTTTGTTTATAACTATGAAATGTATGAGCCATATTATATAATTCCATAAGAACTAAACAAGAAGTAGAATAGTAAACACCGGAAAGTTTATTTGTAGCATTGTAAAATACTTCTAAAAATCCATGAAAGTCAAATGCCATATCCCAATCGTTTGAAGTCAAGTTTAGTGATGGATAATTAAAATTAACAAATTGAGTAATAATATTACTATACTTTTTACAAGAATCTATCATAAGATAAGTAGAATTCCAACGAGTTTTAATATCAGTTTGCAATTTCTTTGGATTAAGACGATTTTGTTTACAAACACCATAAAATGCTTGTAGACGCTTAGGCGTTGAACAACAAAAGACCACTGCCTCTCTAATTTTAAGTATGTGATCATCAATTTTTGTTAATCCATCTTGGATAATCAAATTAATGATATGACATACACAACGACCATGAAATAATTTTTCATTCAACATTGGGCGCATAAGATCTTTAAACATATTAATAGCATTTGTATTAGCACTAGCATTGTCAAAAGTAATGCTTATAATTTTTTTCATAATATCATACTCATTAAAAACATTGATTATATAGTTATATATATTTTCACTAGTATGAGGATAGTCTAATGCACGAAAAGCAATGATATTTTTATTCATATTCCAATTTTCATCTACAAAATGCGCCGTTATACATATATATTCCGTTTTATTACAACCAGTCCACAAATCGGAAGTGCATGCAATTGTACAATTAAAAGTAGAAAAATTCTCAATTAATTTTTTTTTGGTTTGTTGAAAAACAGATTGTATATCACTTCTAAGAGTATTTCTAGTAATAGGTTGGTAGGCTGGTTGTAAAAAAGTTTGAATAAAACGTGTAAAACACTCTTCTTCAACTAAAGTAAAAGGCATATCGGATGCACAAACAAATTTTGCCAAGCCTTCCCTCATTTTTTTTTTATTATAAAGAAAAGTTCCAACACTTGTGCCAGTAGAAGCAGAAATTTGGGATTGTACTAGGCCGTCCGCTTGAGCGGTACCTGCTTCCCATGCACCTTTATGTTTGCTCATGATGTGCCTTTTAAGTGTATTATTTCCTCCACCTTTGTAAGAAAATTTGAGTCCGCATATTTTGCAAATAGCTCCATTTTTTTCGTCATTTAATTTAAAAAATAACCAAACAGGTGATTTTAATTTTCTTTCAGTGGTGGGACTTGGATCATTAGGATTTGAAGGAGATGGTTCAGATGGATTAGACCCCATAATTTCAACGTCATCATCATCCTCCAATTCCAAATCATTAATCTCATTTCTTTCCCCATAATCTAAATTTTCAAAGTCATAAGTTGGGCCTTCCCTAGTTTTTGAAGATCTTGAGTGAGATGCCATTTTTTTTTAAAAAAAAAAAAAAGAGGGGAAAGAAATATAAAAGATTAAAAATACTAACAATTAAATAAGCAACTAATAAAGCAAGAAGTGAAACAATAAATAAATTTTTTTTTTCGGAAAAAGGTAAATCGAGAATAAATAAATTTACCTCAACTTATAGTAGTAAAAGAAGAAGTGAACAACTATAAATTATAATAAGACTTGAGACTTGAGAGCTTGTAAGTTCAAGTTGTAGAAGACTAGAAGTGCCTTTACAAATTAGAGCTTTGATAATTGAATCACCAACTTGTAGAGTAGAAGTGCTTGTAGACTTGTAGTTTATGGAGTAGTATAGAGAAAGTAGAGAATAGAGAGAGAAAATTGATTTTTGTATGAGAAAATATGTTGTGGGAGGTTTAGTATTTATAGAAAATGGGCTAAGGGGTATTTTGGGAAGTCAAAAAGCACATTTACATTTTTACCCCCAAAACTAGCCGTTTTATAGCCGTTAGAGGGGTAAAAAATGGGAAAAAAAATTGAAAAGGGGCCAAACTAGCCGTTATGGCCATGGGCGGGCCTACCGGGCCGGGCCGGGCCACGCCACAACGGCTAGATTATCCGGGCTAGCGGGCCGGGCTAGCGGGCTAGCGGGCCGGGCCGGGTTTCGGGCAAAGGAGCGGGCCGGGCCGTGGACGGGATCAACCACCCCGGACCGGACAAAAGTGCTCGGGCCTAGCGGGCCGGGCCGGGCCGGGCTTTTAGCCCGGAAAAATCGGGCCGGGCCAACCCGACCCGATTGACACCTCTACTTAAATAAGTCACATGACTAGCACATGAGTGAGTTTATGTTAGTTTTTAACATAAATTCTGACAAAAGGACCACATTGTAACTCATTATATATACATTAAGGATCAATTTGAAAAAATTGAAACATTAAAATATAAAATCTATAACGGTATATACATTATGGATGCAAACTATTTTTTACCCCAAAAAAAAAAATAAAAAAAAAAGTAAGAGAGGTACTTTGGCAAATTGGGCAAGTGGAAAAAGTGGTGATACACCAACGCGTACGAGGACGCGGTGCACCACATACAAGGCTGAAGGGCACCCTCCATAGCGCCGACGATCCAGCCGTGCAAGACGTGACACGTGTGGGCCCAACACACTTGCGTGATGCCTCTGTCGTACATAGGACACAAGACATCACTATTTTGGGGACCCACTCTTGCCTCAAAAAGGTCACATCTCTTTATATTTACCACCACCACCACCATCATCATCATCATGATTATCTATTAACCACAACATAAATTACATGAGAACTCTTCTTTTGGGGGCATTAATTAGGCTAATATGTTTAAAAACTTTAATGCCTAACGTTTTCAATTTAGTCAATGAAAATAACACAGCTTTTACTTCCTTTAATCAATTTGAATGGATGTAATGAAAACTTTTCGAATTTCGTAATACATGGTTTGATGAAAATTTAAAAAGTGGGACTGAATACATTATATTTTCTACAACATACACAATCTTGTAGTATTAAAAGATGAATTTTTTTTTTTTAATGAATGTAGTGTATTTAGCCTCAATCATTTCAATTTATTATTCAATTAAAATTATATAATAAAATTTTGATTGCCTACATCAGATTAAGGTGGAATTAAATATGCTAAGAAAATGATACTTGCAATGTAATACTGAAAAAAAAAACAAAAAAAAAACCACTTTTGCACCAAAAAAAAAAAAAAGAAAGAAAGAAAAAAGAACACTTTAATGTACCAAACAAAAGTATTTAGAGAGGAAGGATTAAAAAGTGATTGGACTTAGGCTTAGTTTGGCCCCACGTGGTGCTTCTCTTTTTTTAAAGTATAATTTTATGTTGATTTATTTGGTAATTAGTTTATGAACTTTGCAAAAATTGAACTTATGACTTTTTTGGAGGGAGCTTTTAAAAGCTCTAGAATGGAGCTTTGAAATGCCCAATGTTAATTTTTGGTTTTATGATGTCTTTTTAAAGAGTAGTATGCCACTTGTATAAAATTATCAAAAAACTTAATAATAAATTTCATAAACTCCTTTTAAAAAACCACATGGGGTCAAACTAAGCCTTAAGCTGTTAACTAGCTAGGGTAGCGCTGGATGACTTTCTTCGATAGGTGCTCGACTTCTTTAAATTCCGCTCAAAGTCAGGCTTCATTAAGCTCCACCCAACCTATACAAATTGCTCCCTAATTTTAGGGTATAATATTAAGATTCTGGTAATTTTTTTCATATTTCAAACAGAGTGCAATGTATTTAAAATCCGGGGAGGTTACTTTAATTTATCTAAAAAGTAAGGGGTGGGCAAGAACGTGAAGTAATGAAAACGCAAAAATGGACAGTTGTGTAATTTTACACAATATATACATTACTGGCAGTTTTTTTCCTCCAAAACTTAACGACGACGCGTCTATGACTCTCTGATTTCGACAATCATCTACTACAAAACAAAAGATTGTTAAAATATTACTGGCAACCGGCAAGACCGGTCTCGGCGTTACCGACTAGACTCTAATAACATCACATTATTACTATGACCTGTAAATTAAAATAATTAATTATGAAATGGAGTAGTAATCTTGATTAATAATTGTTAGACTTTTTATTGCATTATTATTATTATTATTCTAACCTTCCTTTTGGCCTGTGGGAACTGAAGTATTTCAATTTTCAAACAAAGAATAAAGTCGATTTCTTTTTAGAGAGAGAAAAAAAGTGTAATTTAAGATGATAAGAGAGAAAGGAGTAGAGATTCTGGTGGTGGGCTTTGAGCTGTGATATAGCTGTCCTTTTTTCCCTGTTTATTTCTCACTCACCCTTTCCCCCTGGTTTCTCTCTCTCTAGTTCACACTCCCCCAAAATCCCTATTTCATCTCTTTCTCTCTCCTCAAACATCTAAAAACACCGCCTCTCCCCCTCTCTCTCTCTCTCTCTCTCTCTCTACAACTCTCAGATCTCAGGGCACTGCAGAGCTCACATTCTCAATCGGAGCTGAGAAAAATAGTAGAGAGAGAGAGAGAGAGAGAGAGAGAGAGAAATTACGTACGTACCAAGTCCTAGATGTCGCATGTGAGATGAGGGAGAAGACTAAAACACACCATTTTTACTTCAATTTCCTCTCTCTACACTTCCTTCTCTTCCTCTTCTTCGTTTCCGCTTCTGGTATTCATGGCCACACTCACGCCTTTAGCAATGGCGGCCTCACAGACGCTGAAGCTATGTTCATCAAGCAACGGCAGCTGTTGTACTACAGAGACGAGTTCGGAGACAGAGGAGAGAACGTGACCGTTGATCCCTCTCTCGTCTTCGAAAACCCTAGGCTCCGAGACGCATACATTGCTTTACAAGCTTGGAAACAAGCGATTCTCTCCGATCCACTCAATCTCACCTCAAATTGGGTTGGATCTGATGTCTGCAACTACACCGGTGTGTTCTGTGCTCCCGCGCCGGATAACAAATCGATTCGGACCGTAGCCGGCATCGATCTCAACCACGGCGACATCGCCGGTTACCTCCCGGAGGAGCTAGGGCTTCTCACAGATCTTGCATTGTTTCACATCAACTCGAATCGGTTTTGCGGCACTGTGCCACACAAGTTCAGGAAACTGAAGCTTCTGTACGAGCTAGATCTAAGTAACAACAGGTTCGCCGGAAAATTTCCTCAGGTTGTGCTTGAATTGCCTTCATTAAAGTTTTTAGATCTTCGATTCAATGAATTTGAAGGTACCGTTCCTCGTGAACTGTTCGACAAGCCTTTGGATGCTATTTTCATTAATCATAATCGATTTGTTTTCGATTTGCCGGACAATTTTGGAAACTCGCCGGTCTCTGTGATTGTGCTTGCGAATAACAAGTTTCACGGTTGTATTCCGGCGAGTTTGGGCAACATGGCGGACACATTGAACGAGATTATCATGATGAACAATGGATTCCGATCGTGTTTGCCGCCGGAGATTGGTTTGTTGAAGAATCTGACGGTGTTTGATGTGAGCTTCAACGAACTGATGGGGCCGTTGCCGGAGACGATTGGAGGGATGGTGAGCTTGGAGCAGCTGAATGTGGCTCACAACATGCTATCGGGGACTATTCCGGCGAGTATATGTAAGCTTCCGAGTCTGCAAAACTTTACGTTTTCGTATAATTTCTTTACCGGAGAGCCTCCGGTGTGCTCGAGACTGCCTGATTTCGATGATCGGAGGAATTGCTTGCCGGAGAGACCCATACAGAGGTCCCCTGCACAATGTAAAGCGTTCTTGTCCAAGCCTGTTGATTGTAGTTCGTTTAGGTGTACTCCATTTGTTCCAACATTGCCACCTCCTCCTCCACCTCCTCCTCCACCTTCTCCTCCAATGCCGGTGCCTTCTCCGCCTGTTGTGGTTCCATCTCCTCCGCCACCGGTTTACACGCCTCCTTCTCCTCCACCGCCGGTTTATTTACCTCCTCCTCCTCCTCCACCTTCACCACCACCACCGGTTTACTTACCTCCTCCTCCACCGTCACCACCACCGCCGGTTTACGTACCTCCTCCACCTTCACCACCACCGCCGGTTTACGTACCTCCTCCTCCACCTTCACCACCACCGCCGGTTTACTCACCCCCTCCTCCACCTTCACCACCGCCTCCTGTTTACTCACCTCCACCGCCGGTTTATTTACCGCCTCCTCCACCTTCACCTCCACCGCCGGTTTACTTAGCACCTCCTCCGCCCCCGCCGGTTTACTTACCACCTCCTCCACCACCTCCGGTTTATTCACCTCCACCACCTCCGGTTTACTCACCACCACCTCCGCCACCGCCGGTTTACTTACCACCTCCGGTTTATTCACCTCCACCACCTCCGGTTTACTCACCACCACCACCTCCGCTATCACCTCCTCCGCCTTCCCCACCTCCACCGACCCCTTACTACTATAATTCTCCACCCCCACCCCCACCGCAATCACCACCTCCTCCTGTTTATGTTTATTCATCACCACCACCTCCGGTCTATTCCCCACCTCCACCACCATCACCGCCTCCTTGTGTAGAGCCACCTCCACCTCTACCTCCGCCTCCACCTCCCCCGTGTGAAGAGTACTCACCACCTCCACCAGTCCATTACCTTCCACCGCCATCACCATCACCTCCCCCTGCACCAGTTTACAAATCCCCACCACCACCACCACCTCCTGTCTATGCTTCCCCACCTCCGCCAGTTCATTATTATTCTCCACCACCCCCATCTCCGCCCCCACCAATTCACTACAATTCTCCCCCTCCACCGTCACCCCCACCACCAATTCATTACCATTCTCCACCTCCACCATCATCCCCACCTCCAACACCAGTATATGAAGGACCACTGCCACCAATCCATGGTGTTTCATATGCTTCTCCTCCACCACCACCCTTCTATTGATTCTTTTGAGAAATTTCCTCTTAATCTTTTTCCTCTGAACACAAGCAAAACCTACATTCACTTTAGCAAGCAATGCCTGTTCTTCCTCGTCTTCATTCTCCATTCATCTTTCCCTCGTGGCAATATACTCGTCGCCAGAAATCGAACGATCTAAAGAAAAGAGACTGAAATTATTTGTTCCGGTATTGTGATTCTCCGGTAGTGTTAATGAAGAAAAAGAGAAAGGACACAAAGTAGGAGAGGGGGGAGGAGGGGGGGTATAAGAGGAGATAGTGTCTCTCCAATATTTATTTTAAATTTGTTATGGATAATTTGAGTTGTGAAATAAATTGGCAGAGAAAAAAAGATTACGTTGCAGGGAAGTGTATGTATAGAGGCCATAATCAGGGGGCAGTAGTAGCTCTTCTTTGCTGCTGCTGATTCTGGTGTTTTATTTGTTATTATCTCTTTTATATCATACTTTTGTTTCTTCTTTTGATTTCAAATTTATAGTATAATTATGAACAATTTACTTGCATTGATTTTCAGAGTTCAGATCATTCCTTCTCTTTATTTATTGTGGGTAACTCTCATCTCTCTTATTAGTAATGAGCTTGAAAGTTAAGTTAGACACTGTATCTTTCAAGCTCATTTGAGTGATACATATTACAGTGTCTAGATAGAGATTGCATACCAGTATGGTCTCTTGGTGCTGGTGTTGATCTTCTTTGGCCACCCTTGGATGACAAGGGAGGGGGGAGGGAGGGGATTGGACAAATAGTCTTTTTTATTGATAGTTCCGTGACTAATAAAACTACATCCGTGGTATAACTTAATCCCCTGTATGGGTGACTATATTTTTTTAAATGGACTAATTAAATAGTCTCATGTGGAATAGCCGTGCGAAGCAATTAAAATGGATTATTAGTCCAATCCCCGTCCAGCAAAACAAACGGGGGCCTTTAGGTTTGAATTCAATAGATAGTACAAAATTTGTATGTTTTAAAGTTCTTGATGTTTGAATGTGGATTGATGGATCATAGTACCTGTAATTAATTTCTGTTCTTAATGCATGTTTGATATGGAGGACTTGTCAAAAAGATGGGTGTAGTATTTATATTTGTGGGCTTTTTAGGATATGGGGACCAAATGTTGGCTTTGTCAAGGTGATGATTCATCGATGGGCTGGTCCCAGATCAGATCTTTGATAGGACCTACGGAGTAATTGCTTCAATCAAGCCCCTTTGATGGATTCTATGTTCAACCCTAATTACATCTTTCCTATTAAATTAAATTACAGTTTCCACCCAATTTGGGATTAGCACCATGTGCACGTACCCACCCCTGAAATTTGTTCAATATTTAAACGTGTTTGCTTCAAATTCACACTTCTCCATTGGAGTGTGGAATATTAATCTCTTAACATAAATCTATAGCCTTAAAAGATTAGTGAAGTCTTGGAAATTCTTGCTAATTGTTCTCATTCTTCTTTCACTATCTTATATCCCCTATATCTATATGAAAGGCTAAATTGCTAGGTTGCTGTTCTTCGTATGTTGTGCATATCTTTTGAAAATTAAGGGGGTTCAATGTACATAGAAAGTGAGATCACCCATCTTTAGAATCTCATAACCCAATGAACTGTCCCGTTTTTTTTAAAGTTAGAAAAATTTTGGAATACCATACGAAAACAAATTAATCTCTACCAGACTCTAGTGATATAGAGGCCATGGTGGTCTGCAAATAAGCAAGCAATGTCATAGAGAGACCCATGGTTTACCTCACTCTCCCTCTTTGGGCGTACAGTTCCACAATGTCTACGGAAGTCATTATTGCCTAGTGGAGCAATCTATTTAGAATGAAAAGCTCATCCTTACAATGTGGGGAGGGAAAAAAAAAAAAAAGATTGGGTAAATTTAAAGGAAAATTAAGTTGCATATGACCTCTGACTGGTTAACGAAATGCATGGTTTTACCGTTTTATCCTTATTTACTTTTGTTTGTTGAAAAGTCAACAGTAGGAATGTAGGATAAATCTGGTATTTTGAAAAGCGAACCTAAAAGGAATGGATTTTGTGAGATTATGTGTGGAATTAAGAAAATCTTAAGAATAAACCTTTGTTGTACAATCTACATTACTCTGGTTGCTTTCAACATGTTATCTTTGCCGCTCTCTATTTCTGTACAAGTCATTTTCACATAGAATTTTTTTGTATTTATTTTTTTCTTACAAAAAATAAAAATAAAAAATTGACACGGAAATTTTGATTTCTAGATTGTTTGGGGATTGAAAAAAGCAAGTCCACATCATCAATCTTTCCAAATGACATGTCTAGTTCCAAATATGAACAAGGTTTCTTTATAAAGAAAATGTTTGTTGCAAAAGTTGTTTCCTTTTCTTGTTTGGCAGTAAGTTGAAGCATGTGCATGCATTACCACCACCACTACTTTTTATGTACTATTCATTTATGAGATTCTGCCATTTTTCATAGTAAATTATTTGCATCATACAGAGAGGAAAAAAGTGTACACATATCCGAAGGTAATTAGATAAAACGAAAAAAAAAACACACATACGGTTATATGTACATGTATAATGGTATAAAATTTTGGACCTTAGCTTTTTGGACGGATACTGATTCCCGGGAGACATTTGCAACAATTGAATTTGAGTAAATTACGTTAACACTCCCTCAACTATGACCTTATTTTCAAATACCTCCCTCAACTATAAAACTCAACAAATAACTCCTCAACTATTACAATTTTTCATTAATTAACACCATTTCGGTTAGGTTGTCGTCCAAAGAAACGAAAAATTTGGCAGTCTTTTACCAACACATAATATAACAATGTTAAAAATATGATATTTTTGTCCCTCTTTTGAGTCGTTGAAAACTTTAGAACAAAATTGTCTAAATTGGATGCACACCAAAGGGCAATTATGTGGGCAACAAGGATAATTTTGTCCTCAATTTTCCAACGGCTCAAAGGAGAGAGAAGTAAATATCTTATTCTTAATTTTTGTTGCTCATATGATACAAAAACTAGTTTTTTGGGACTAAGTTTTAACAGCAGGGGTGTAAGTGAAAAATGCAATAGTTGAGAGGGTTAGTTTTTCGAGTTTTATACTTGAGGGGGTATTTAAAAAAGAGTCATAGTTGAGGGGGTGTTACTGTAATTTATAGTAAAATTTTTAAAGGATGTAATTGGAAACAGAGGGACGAAATTGACACTGGATTTAAATTACAAGGGTATAAAATATAATTCAACCACAAAATTCGTTTGGATTGAGACAAGTGGAGAGAAGAGAAGAGAAGAGAAACTTATCAAGAGAATAGAAGAGAAGAGAAAAGAAGAGAAAGTTGAGTTTTCACCATCTTGTTTGGATAGACAATAGAGGAGAGAAGAGAAAAGAAGAGAAACACAATTTCTTCTCGTTTGGTTAACTTTCATAAGAGAAAAGAAAAGAAAGTATTTATAATCAATTTACTTTTTTAATCCTCTATTAGGGATATATGTTGGATGAAATAATAATACATTGTGGCGTAGTGGTCTTATACACATTATTTAATTAAGTTCCTCTTCTTTTCTGTCCGGTCTTCGGAATCTCTCCGATTTAGAGAGAAACAAAAGTGGCTCTTTTCTCTCCACTTTCTTTCCATTTCTCTTCTATTCTCTTCCCAACTTAAATTACCAAACGAGATAACTGGAGAGAAAGTGATACTCGTTCTCTTCTCTTCTCTCTATTTCTCTCAATCCAAACGAAGTGTAAAAGAGACTGTTTTTTCCTTCTCTTTTCTCTCTGTCACACACACAGTGATAGGCAGACAGCCTGTGCTTTCTTGCTTGATACTTTGAAGTTTGAACTCTTAATATTACAGTAGTCTATCCATTTGATGCAATCGTAAAAGTTTGTGCTGACAGACGGGGTTTAAATTTGGAGAGCATTTTTGCTCTCTCTTATTAATTATAGATTTTATTGGGTCATATGTGTTCTATTCTAGTAATTATGTTAATAATATAGGGGGAAAATCATAATAGAATGAGACGCTTGTATCTAGTGAAGACCTGAATGAGCAAGGACGAACAACAATGAGGTTATCAAAAATGTATTCTTAAATTTGAGAGAAAATGTTTACTGTTTACATAAAATTGATTACAAATTTTGAAATGGGTACCCGTCAGTTGCTCATGTTAAGAGAGAAGAAGCTAATTATGGTAATTAGATTTGCAATTTCTTAACAATTAAGTATCAACTCATACGGTACTTGATTGGAATTCTGGTTTTGAAGTTGAGTATTGCTATACTTCCCAAATATTTATCCGCTAATCCCAAATCCCATATTCACATTCGACACAGGGTCCAATGGATTTTGATTAGATGATGTTGAAGTGTTTTATTATTATTAAAGGTGGTCTCACTACCACATTATTTTGAATGTGAATTTGTTATTAGGATTTGGGAAGCATAGCATTACTCTTTAAAGTTACTCAGGTTATGTTTGGTTTATGGATTTCTTAGGGAAAAAGAAAAATGATTGAAAAACAATAAAGAAAACGATCTCTCGGGTTTTCCTTTGTTTTTTCCTCCTTGCCTAAATAGCATTAAAAATTGGATTTTTTTTTAAAGTGATTTTTTTATAAATTTATGATATAGAAATAAAAGATGTTAAATGACTAACAACATTCAAAATGTCTAGTTTAATTCTCAACTTATTTTCTTTTGTTTTCAATTTCAGTCGTTTTCTTTATTAACCAAACAAAGGAAAACATTTTTTCCTATGTTTTCTTTTCTTTTTTCCCACTAAATTTAAGAACCAAAAAAACCTTTAATTGGGTTGTGCATGGTGTCACCAATAATTATAGTGGAAATAATAAACCCAAATTACAACACTAAATATAATTGCAGTTATTGATAATGCATAACAGTTTCTTTAATTTAAATGTACAATAAAGATTTTTGCCACCTCATTAAAATGAGAGTACGTAATAAAATTTTGTAAAGAGGTTAGGCAGTACAATAATTTACTTTAGTGTTTTTGCAAAAATATTTTAGTGACCTCATTTTAATGAGGTGACAATGACTTTTGGTATATACTTTCGTACATGTAGTACTGTAGTAGGTTAATATTTTCTCATATATATATATATATATTATATATATAACACATTAGGCAGCCCAAGCCCAATTCCTTTTTATTTAGATATGATGTGAGATGTGCTATAAGAATCCATTAGGAGAGAAAGGAGTGGTTGAAATTGCTCATAGGTGGATAGCATTTCGGTCCCTTTCGTCCAACTCCAAAACCCAGCATATGCCATTTAACTTTATTATTAATTGTCACTTCCTTTTTGTAGAGGAGCTTAATTTGTCAATTTTATTAGTATTATAAGTAATACAAATCAATTAATGTATATGAGCTTTTCTTCGGAAATTTCTGAAGGAAATGAAAAGGAACTAGCACATGTAGCTTCTATGGCTTGTCAATTTCATCTGTTATAGATGATAGCATGCAAATATAACCCCAAATGAGAAATGGGCCCAAAGTACATTATACTCACATGGGGTGTTTATAGCTCTCATATCATATACTAACATGCAGTTTTTAATGTAATGAGTTAGTTGACTAGTTTTCATTTCTCTAAACAGAGACATAACTATCATTTATTTAGAGGGCTCAAAAGACAGGTTGTAACTAGGTCAAGCCCATTAATGGCATATCATAAAAGTGATTCCAATGAAACCGACCCCCATCATTATTTTGTACTTACTTTGAAAAAAAAGAAAAAAAAAAAAGAAAGAAAACTTTATACTGGGTAACTGACTTTAGTCTATTTGGAAAACTGTCACTTTATGCTATGTTCATTATCAGCGTTTGAACGTCGCCCACTCTCTCTTCCTCAGGTCTTTGGTATTTAAGTACTCACACAAGACTACTATGTCAAATGAGGGAAAAAAAAAAGGAGAGAAAAAGGTAATAGGGTGAAAGACTGAAAGTTAAATAAATAAAAAAAAATTCTAAATTTGTGGGTTGGGTACCTATTATATCTTAAACTCTTACTAAACATCTAATGTGATTTGAGCATGAAATAAAATACTAGAGAGTATTAGAGAAATGGTTTTTTGTTAACTGAGCCTTAAAAAATCAGAGGAATTCATTTCTATATCAAATCCCCAACATATTAAAGTGTTCTCCTCAAGAGTTTGGTAACACTAATTCCCCTAACCAAAATCTATTTGGAAAACAAGTGGATGATCCATATGGACACCAACACATAGATATGCCACATTGAAAACTATTACTTTCAGGCGAAGCGGTTGAATTTTTAATGTATGTTGAGAGAGAGAGAGAGAGAGTACTTAGTACTAGTCATTTTCAATATGTTTATTGGTATAATAAATTAATAATGATTAGCTAGTAAGCATGAAGGATGGTATGAGATTTTAAAGTATTTTCATGTCAACATACATAAATCAGACCTTTCTATATCTATAACTGTTGTGTAATCGCAAATTTAAATATTTGATATGAGGACTTTGGTTACAACAAAAGAAAATGATATAAGGACTTTTAGCATTGATTAATTAATAAATCGTTTTGGAATACATTGAACATGAAATGTCACCAAAACTTTGAAATGCTCTTCATCTCATTTACCAAATTGCTATTCAAAATGGTGTTGATTTAACATGAATGTAAATAGCAATCTTCCATTTGGAGACCTTCACAGTGGTTGACACACAGCAGCTCTTTTTTTTTTTTTTTTTTTGTCCAATAAAGACACTCTGACATATAAATTGAGACAAATTGATACTCCATATTATTAGAGTTAGGTATTCGTGTTAATTTTATTAACTTTAGGGTAGTTTAGTCTTTTACTTTAAATTAGGGCAATACTGTATACCTAGATATACTATTATTGTCTCTTCTTTTGTATTGTATTCATTCATTCAGTTTTCGTGTTATGAGAAACTCTAGCTCTCTTTTCTCTTTTCTCTTTGTTGTTTTCTTGATTATTTGATATATTCACATGGTATCAGAGCATGTTCGAATCTCATTCACGTTTTTAGGATGATTCTGGTTCGTTTTTGGATTTCTCGATGATTCGGATTCGTATTTGGATCTTGCACTGATTCGCGTTCGTTTTTGGATCTGTCACTGATTCTGGTTCGTTTGTTTTGTGTTTTTGGATCTGTCTTTGATTTTAGTTCATTTGTTTTGTGTTATTTAATTGTTTCGTTTTCGTAATGGCTACTGAACGCGATGATTCGCTTCAAGCGATTAGTGTTAAACTCGATGAAAAGAATTTTGCATATTGGAATTATGTGATGAAAAATTTTCTGAAGTGGAAGAAGATGTGGGGTTATATTAATGGAGATTTTAGTAAACCTACGAATGAATAGACTGATAAATTTGCAGAATTGTTAGATGTTTGGGAAACAAATAATTCGAAAATCATTACTTGGATCAACAACTCTATTGAGGAAATACGTCTCAAGACTCAGTCTGGAAAGGGAACTCTCCCCAACTCTACTCCGTCTGTTTTAGTATGCACGCAGCTCCAAGGAAGAAGATGACGAAAGTAAAAGACTTTGAAACCGAGTGCCCCTCAATTACCTCAAAATACGATGAACAGCAGTCCAATGAACTGTAGTAGGGGAAGTAACAAACTGACTAGATAAATTTGTGTTTTTCTTTCATTCTTTTTTTAAGAAAAAAATTCTTCAAAAATGCAAATTTTAGAATTAATCTACAATGTCATTATTCAGTAAGACCTTGTCTGGTTCATAAATTTAGCAAGGTAAAGGGGGGAAAAGAAAACACACTTGTGGAAATTAGAAAACCTAATAGAGAGGAAAATTATTTTCCTTCTCTAAATGCACAAAATAATGCCTTGTATGGTAATATTATGGTTTTTGGTTTTCAATTTTTATTTCTATTTTTTTGTATTGAGAGTTGACTGTGATCAATTCAAAAATTGAAAACAAAAATTGGAGACCAAAAACCACAACTTTACCATACGAGCCCTAAGAATCTGATTTTCTAACATATAGATCCACGTGTTGGTTTGTAAATTCAAAGCAAGGTCCAACTCCTCATTTCTATTAAGGTTTCATTTGGCAGGTGGAGTTTTCTTGAGATTGAATTGCAGAAGTTAGGTTGCTAAAGAGTTTCATCTTAGCTTTTAAAGCAAGGTCTGATTTTCCATACGAGCCCTAAGAATCTGATTTTCTAACATATAGATCCACGTGTTGGCTTGTAAATTCAAAGCAAGGTCCAACTCCTCATTTCTATTAAGGTTTCATTTGGCAGGTGGAGTTTTCTTGAGATTGAATTGCAGAAGTTAGGTTGCTAAAGAGTTTCATCTTAGCTTTTAAAGTTCTATAATAATTTATGAATTCTAAAAGTTATTGTCAAACAGAGCCTAAGCTTTTCAAGACACGTTATCAATAAGACCGAGTTTTAGAGGCATGAGAATTAAAATTACAAATCAATTTAATTCAATTCTTTTCTTTTTTTTTTCTTTTCTTTTTTTTTTTCTTTTCCAGTACTATCTTTAATTAAACTCTATTATATTTTACAAACCAAACGGACTGTGAAGCGTCCTCTTCCGTGTCACAAAACCCTAAATTAGGGTTTCTTAGCCTCAATTCATTACACATATCATATGATCTCTCTTACTCTTTCGCCTCCTCAAAATGAGAAAGCCTAAGGCCATCTCCAACGCCCCTGTCATTCAGTGTGTCATCCTATATTTGGCAGGAGCTTTGGCATGAAGAGCCTCCAATGGCAAGCCAAATTAGCTACTAAAAAATGGCATTGCTATCCATCCTCTCAAATTTGGTATGCCATTTGTGCCATGTCATCAATAAAGCTTTTAAATGATATATTTTGACCACTTTTTCAACTATGTTTTCAATTTTTTTGCATTTTAAATAATTCCTAAATACATGTATTAATGAGACGATTTGATTTTGATTAAAAGATATTGAAGTGGTCCGAAATATTTTTTTTTCTTCTAAATGTGTCTGTTACATGTATTTGGGAAGTATTTGAGATGTAAAATTTGGAAGCCTACACTTTAACAAAATGCTACTTTGAAAGATGAATGATAGTTGAGACAAAATATAGCATTTAAAATGGCATGTACCATTGGATTAGAAATGTCAAAATATAACATTTGATTGACACGGAAGATATAACATTTAGCATTGGAGACTCTTCCTCTCATCTCTCACTCTCATGCCGTCGCCGCCGGTAGCCCATCTCGTCTTCTCACTCCGCCTGACGCCGATTGATCTCTGTTGAAGTCGTATGCTGTCTGTGGATCTCTCTCTTCAAAGCCGGCGAAGTTGAGGTGGATGAAGATTGTACGTGGGTGTTATGATGTTATCCAAAATAAGGCAGGAATAAAACCCTCTCTCTCTGTCACACACACACACAAATGAATTTGGCAAAGCTGCGTCTTTCTTCAGCAATTAAATCAAGTTCGAATCACAAACCCACGAAGGCAACCTTAACTTTATCAATCTTAGACACCCACTTTGCCCAATGTCGAAATCTCAAGCATTTTAATCAAATTCTCTCTCAAATGATATTCACTGGATTCATAAAGGACACATACGCTGCGAGCAGACTCCTCAAGTTCTCCACTGATTTACCCTTTATCCACATTGATTACTCCTATAAAATCTTTGATCACATCGAAAACTCAAATGGGTTCATTTGGAACACCATGATGAGAGCTTATTTGAGGGCAAATTATCCTCAAAAAGCTATCTTTTTGTACAGATTAATGTTGGGAAACAATATTGATCCTGACAACTATACACACCCAATTTTGGTTCAGGCTAGTGCTTTTCGGTTCTCGGAATTGGAGGGAAAAGAGTTACATGATCATGTACTGAAGATGGGTTTTGACTCGGATGTTTATGTTCAGAACACATTGATTAATATGTATGCAGTTTGTGGGAATGTAATTGATGCGAGGAAGCTGTTTGATGAAAGTCCTGTGTTGGACTCAGTTTCGTGGAACTCA
This sequence comes from Hydrangea macrophylla, assembly GCA_033977485.1. Classification (NCBI taxonomy): domain Eukaryota; kingdom Viridiplantae; phylum Streptophyta; class Magnoliopsida; order Cornales; family Hydrangeaceae; genus Hydrangea; species Hydrangea macrophylla. Next base: position 140,518,023 of record CM066988.1, on the reverse strand, counting down.
ATTTTAGCAGGCTATGTTCAAACTGGAAATGTGGAAGAGGCAAAGCTAATATATGATCAAATGCTGGATAGAAACATTATTGCATCAAATTCTATGATCGTGTTGCTAGGTCGGTCAGGTCGCTTGAGTGAGGCTTCTCAATTATTTAATGACATGGATGTTAAAGATTTGGTTTCATGGACTGCGCTGATTTCATGTTATGAGCAAAATGAGATGTATGAAGAGGCTTTGGTTTTGTTTATGCAATTGAATGCTAAAGGTATTGTGGTAGATGAGGTAGTGGGGGTCAGCGCTCTTTCTGCTTGTACAAACTTGACTATTGTCAAGACTGGAAAATTGATTCATGGTTTAGTTCTAAGAGTTGGATTTGAATCTTATGTTAACCTTCAAAATGCTTTGATTCACATGTACTCGACATGTGGTGATATATTGGCTGCACAAAAACTATTTAATACTAGCCGCCACTTGGACCAGATATCTTGGAACTCCATGATCTCCGGGTACTTAAAATGTGGTTCCGTTGAAATGGCTAGGGAATTATTTGATTCCATGCCCGAGAAGGATTTCGTGTCATGGAGTGCAATGATATCAGGTTATGTCCAGCTTGACCATTTCTCCGAGACTTTAGCATTATTCCAAGAAATGCAGCATGAAGACATCAAGCCTGATGAAACTACATTGGTCAGTGTGATTTCGGCCTGCACCCACTTAGCAGCCCTTGAACAAGGCAAATGGATACATGCTTATATAAGGAAAAATGGGCTCAAGGTTAATGTCATTCTTGGTACAACCCTCGTAGACATGTACATGAAATGTGGGTGCGTGGAAAATGCAGAGGAGGTCTTTTACAAAATGGAGGAAAAGGGAGTTTCGTCGTGGAATGCTCTGATACTTGGTCTGGCCATGAATGGGCTGGTAGAAAGGTCACTCAAAATGTTCTCCGAGATGAAAAAATCCGTAGCACTTAATGAGATAACATTTATGGCAGTTCTCGGGGCTTGTAGGCATATGGGCTTGGTAGATGAGGGACGCCGCCATTTTCATTCCATGATTCATACCCACAAGATTGAACCCAATGTTAAACACTACGGATGCATGGTTGATCTTCTCGCACGTGCTGGTATGCTCACTGAAGCAGAGGAACTTATTGAGAGTATGCCTATGGCACCCGATGATGCTACTTGGGGTGCGTTGCTTGGGGCTTGTAAGAAACACGGTGACAACGTTTCAGGAGAGAGAATAGGGCGGAAACTTATTGAGCTTCATCCCGACCATGATGGGTTCCATGTATTATTATCCAATATGCGGGCTTCAAAGGGTAATTGGGATGATGTCGAGGAGATAAGAGCGATGATGACGAAACATAGCGTGGTTAAAATCCCCGGTTGCAGTATGATCGAGGCCAATGGTGTAGTTCATGAGTTCTTTGCGGGAGACAAGACACACCCTCAGATAAATGTGATTGAGAAGATGTTGAATGAAGTGGCCAAGAGACTAAAGATTCTTGGTTATGCCCCCGATACGAATGAAGTTTTCCTGGACATTGATGACGAGGAGAAAGAAAGTACTTTGTTTAGGCACAGCGAGAAGCTTGCAATTGCCTTTGGGCTAATCACTACCAGTCCACCAATGCCGATAAGGGTAATGAAGAATTTGAGGATATGCAATGATTGTCATGAGGCTGCAAAGCTCATATCTAGAGCTTTTAATCGTGAGATTGTGGTGAGAGATCGGCTTCGGTTTCACCGCTTCAAGCAGGGTTCATGTTCCTGTAAGGATTATTGGTAGCAGATTATGATACTGAATCGTAACTATATTGAGGCAATTACTTTGATCTCATCTGTGACATTACCATGGACACTGTGAGTATTGTAAAGCAAATTTTTTAGTATTGTGGGTTTTGTTCCTGTCCAGATCACTGTTTTCTTTTTTTCTTTTTTTCCCTCTCTTGAAGGTGATAGTTACAATTCTCTTATCTGCTTAGCAGGTTATCTGGCCTTGATAGGGCAGCAGATCTGCTCCGTCATGTAAGTTCTTCATAGCTCATTTTCATTGCTCTTTTTTTTCTTTTCCTTTTTTCCCTCTCTTGAAGAGTGCTGACAACAAACATTCTTTCTGTGTGTCACCAGGGTCATTCGCCGCCATTGTACCCACAGGACTACCACAATAGCACACAACCGCGTCTCTCAACAACTTCCATGCCTCTCTCTCTCTCTCTCTCTCTCTCTCTCTCTCTCTCTCCCTTATCTGCACTCTTTAATTTCTCAATCTTTTGATTCTCTGAATCAAATTCAACCCTATATGTTCTTCATCTTTATCAATCCTTTCAACTACCAAAGGCTTCACATTAATCCCACCATGAACATATATTCTCTCAAAGTTCTTATCATTCACACGGGTCTCAATCAAAGTTGAGTAATTCCTAATGTTTGACGCAATTCTAGCAACACCATCGATTTTGGGACTGCGAGAAAAAACCCTACATTGACAAAAAAAAAGGAATTGGGACCAAAAATTGACTTCTGGATTCGATCAATTGTGCATCGAAAACCCAGAATTTGTGGTGGGAAGCTATGGAATCTACGATTTGGGTCAAACTTCGGAAAGTTGGTGGTTAATAAAGGGTGGAATGTTGGAGATTGGAAGCCGAAAATGGTAGAGTTTCGGCTATGAATGAGAATTCTACAACAGGGTTTCATTGCCATGGAACTAATTGTGTTCATAATAATGAATCAGAAATGGAAAATATGAAAGACTTAGGGTCTGTTTGGTAACAATTTCGTTTTTTTTTTTTTTTTTTTTTTTTTTTTTTTTCATTTTTTTGAAAATGGCAATAAAAAAAGCGTTTAGTAAACTTAATTTTGTTTTTTTTTTTCAAAATCAATTTAAAAAAAGGGACCAAAAATGAAAATAAAAATTAGTAGCTTCCAAAAAAAAGTAAAATTGATTTTGGTATCCAAGATTATTATTTTGCCCTTACCAATTTTAAAAGCCATAACTATTTAACATTAAACCAAAATTAAACGTCGTTAGACTCGTACAAATTTTTTTTGTTGGGACCAAAAAAGTATATAATCGCAAAATGACCAAATTGCCCTTAAATATTACATTTAATAAATTAAAAAAAATCAAGTCTTCAAATAACACAAGGTGACATATTTAAAAGTTATTCGAGATTTTGGATTTAATTGTCACGCCCCGGAGTAGCTAAAAATAGGAAAAATTTAAAATTTACTTTCTGGACCCGTAGGGAATGACGAGTTACATAAAACTGACCTGTCTGTGCAACATACTAACAAAATATATATATCAGAGTAAGGAATTTACGAAAGCGTCTAATGGTATTCATGGGGGAATTTAAAGTGTTTTGCTACTTAAGCTATTACAGCAGTTCCAAATAAAAACCACAAAAGATAAGTTTGGGCGATTTACGCCACTTAAATATTACATCAACCAAAAGATAATTAAAACGAAATAGAAGTCTTAATGCGGAAATAGGCCAAGGTCCTCTTTCTAACTGGCAAACCCATAACCCTCGTTATCAGGCTCTTCCTGATAGTGTGCCTCAGGATCACCTTCCTGATAATTCCCATTCTGAGGATAGTGATATTTATCTTCATTATTATCTTGATAGTTCTCTTCATCATAACCTAGACGTAAAAAGTCCAGGGCAGGGAAGGAGCCGTTAGCTTTTGAAGCTAAGTGAGAACGTCTTAACCGATCACTCCTAATACAGATAAGGATATACAAGTACAACATATCTTGAAACAACATTAATGAGCACATGACATGTAGAATGATGACAAAATGCATTATCGATATATTCGACTTTAACTCGACCGTGAACACCACAACCGACTCGTGTGACTTGTTACATTACCAGTGTAACGCCGTTAGCTCAGAGTAGAATGATTACGTTGCTATCGTCGCCTAGCAGGGCCCTATAGCAGTTTTGGTTTTAAAAAGAGTGTAATCATTGGACTCTTAGGTCCTCGTGACCTTGCCGGGAGAATAGAATAGTTACAGCGCTATCGTCGCCTAACAGGGTCCTATAGCATTTGAAAGGTAACTATTGTATTCTGTTGGATACATTGCTATCGTCGCCTAGCAGGGCCCTATAGCGTATCAATCATCAATTCATGCATAACTTCAATGATTTCAATGGAAACTCTGGCTATCGTCGCCTAGCAGGGCCCTATAGCAGTTTCATTGTTGTTCCCATTTACTTGACTGTACCACTCGGGCCACTACGGTCCACTCAACATGTATAACAATATGACTGGGTTAGTCCCCGTGACTAACCATGCAGACGTCAATATAGACATCATGACTCGACCATGTTTATGTGAATGTTCAAGTGACTATAGAAACAGAAATCATGATAACCAAGAATATCAACGATTATTAACTAAGCATGGAGTATAGTTAACTAACATGCGTTCATTATATAAGAACTAATCTCAACATTTTCAATACTAATATTTATCAGTATCGTCCACACAGGACGCACTAGGCATACATATATGATCAAAGAATAATTCTATAATATACCAAGTGAGTTAGGACGAGTCACCTCGATGCGGGTGCGTAAAAACAAGCATAGCGGTTCCTACAAAGTATTAAGATTACATAGAACATTGATTAATAAGCTTACTAAAATCAGGGGCAAAATGGTAATTGTGCCGGGTGGGTTCCTAAACCTCAACATGATGATCTGGACATCATCCTGAGTCCAACGCCATTGACTAGACTCAAATCGGAGTCCGTCGCATAAACGGCTGGGTTTTCTATACCAGTTTGGGCCCTAAAGATAAGCTGTATTTTTGACCGTGTCAAAAGGCCACCAAATTTTAAGGGGATGTTCTAGACATTATTCTAAGACTCTGGGAACTGACCACGTATTTTTCTGAGCTATGGTTTATTTATTCCGAATTTCTGAAGTTTAAATCGTCTAATAATAGGCTACGGGGTCCCATAATTATAAAATATGATTTAGGGAGATATTTGACCCTTATAAATATTTTTGTTAAATACTAGGCCTTAAAATAGGCTAGCAGTATTTTTCTCGTAATTTTCGGGGCTCGTTTGGTATTTTAAATAATTAAAATACAACCAAACGGATATTTTATAGGCAATTAATAATTATTAAAATATTAAAGCTAGGGTTTTGTAAATATTAATTTACAATGTAGAGGTATTAGACCTTAGGAAAATTTAATATAATTTTCCTATACTTAAAAATGGTTATTAGGTATTTGTTACCTAATTATTTTAATTTAAATATTTACCTATTATTTATTTAACCTAATAAATAATAAGTATATCATATAATGATAATTCATATTTTTATAATATAAGGTTATTACCAAAAATAATATTACGATTTATTAAAATATAATTTATAGTATTATTGGAGTCATTATTAGATTTTTAAAACAATTTAAACCATTTATAATTATTTATACTCATTTATTAATACATAATATATTATAAATAATATATTATATACTAATCTTAGTTAGCAGAATAATTAAAACTGCTAATTATTATTTAAAATAGTATTTTGTTCTATTAATCTGGATTAACTGAATAAATATCAACATATAATAACTTAATTAGTGATTTACGAATTAATTATAATGAATAATAATTAGCAGAATAAACTAAATACTAATTATTACTAAAACAGATAAATAAGACACTAATTAAGGTTAACCGAATAATTATAAATATAAAATAGATTAACTAACTATTAACTCAACCCACGGGTCAAACTTGACCCGATCCAATCCAACGGGCTACCCATATATACATAGAAGCTGATCCAACTTAAAAAGTCCGACCCGACCCATTAAAAATTGTTATAACCCAAACCCGAAACCATTTATACTCACAGACTAAACCAACATCCATACCCACGACCCGACCCAATCGGGTAAACGATATAACCCGGTCCTATTCGGGTCTTGTCTTCTCCGGCGAACCTATGTCGCCGCCGGCGGGCCCGTTTTCACCAGAAAACTTTAAACGCTCATAACTCCGACATTCCTCCATGTAAATTGCTCTAACTAACGCCGTTAGGACCGGTTTGGGACCCTCTTCAACATACTAGGAGGCCATGACCCGGTTCATTCGTTTTGATAACCTACTGATGGATTATTCTTTTCGGGTTTTACAAGAATAGCGCTATGCATGGTCAACCAAACATGGTCCAAGCTAAAAGCTGCTTATGTGGGAGTATGTGGGGGACCTAAGGATCACATTGATGTTCCCAAAAAGTTGTTTGGTTGAGTTCAAAAGTTTGAGCTCCGGCGAGGATTCTTTAATGGAGGTTTCTGTGTGAACCAGAGCTTAAAGCTCTGTTTGGACGTGCACGTGGGGTCTGTGAGTGAGTGTGAGGGGGTGTGAGTGTGTAGGATCCCACAGGGGGTACGGGTTTTACCTCTGGAAGTCTCCTCTCTTCTCTTTTCCGTCTCCGGCGAGCCCACCAACCTCTGCGTCTCCTCTCTCTCAACTCTCGGTGACTCTCTCTGTCTTTCTACTCTCAAGCACTCACGTAGATATGTATATATACAGATTTACCATCTGTTTAAAGGGGGAGGAGAGGACATGAGGTGATTGAGGGGAGGTTTTGATGTGAATAGGATCTTTGGGAAAAGAAATGGCCGGCGTTTGGGTGGTGGAGGGGTTTAGTCCGGTGGTTTGTGTGGGTGTGATTGGATAGAGGAGGTATCCGGGGGGTAATAGGGAGTGGGTAGTACATAAGTTAGTTTAGGTAAGATTCCATGTGTACTTGAAATTTCCAAAAATGTAGGGTTAGCCGTCGCATAGGTTAACGTGCAATGCAGTCTAATTGATATAGATTTTACGGATTTGCGTGCACGCCAGTCCGGGTTCGATTTAACAGTCCGAGAAATTTAGGTAAGCGAGTACGTATACGTATAAGCTCGGGTCTCTGGAATTACGAATTTATCACACTAGAAATTAATACGAACCAAAAATGCGGGGCTCTATTTTATTAATGCAGAAATTTTGCGGGTATTACATTAATAGTGGGTCCATTTGGTCTGAATCTAATTGTAAAATGACTATTTTGCCCTTTATACTTCAAAATGCCATAACTAGTTAAGACTAAACTAGAATTGAACATCGTCAGAGCCTATGAACTCATTCTAATATTAAGACAATTTGGAGAGTTAAAAAGCATATATGTTGTAAAATGACCAAATTGCCCTTGGAGCTTACATATAAGAAGATAACAATATTAAAATCTTCAATTAATACGTAATGACCTACTCCTAATTTTTTCGACTTTCTGGATCCAATGGTAGGGTCCATTTGACTTGAATATATTTGTAAAATGACGATTTTGCCCTTCAAATTTCAAAATGCCATAGCTTCTTAAGACTAAGTTAAAATTGAACGCCGTCAAAGCCTGTGAGCTCATATTTAAGATAAAGAATATTTGGGACCTAAAAAGTACATATATGGTAAAATGACCAAATTGCCCTTGAGATTTACATATACGAAGATAACATTGTTAAAGTCTTCAAATAAACAGAATGGTTTACCCTGAGGTTTTTCGACGTTCTGGATCTAATGGTATGGTCCATTTGGCCTGAATATATTTGTAAAATGACTATTTTGCCCTTAAAATTTAAAATGCCATAACTTGATAAAATGAAATCAGAATTTAACGTCGTCAAAGCCTGTGAACTCATATTATTATGAAGAACATTTTGAAACCTAACAAGTATATAGATCGTAAAATGACCAAATTACCCTTGGGGCTTACATATAAGAAGTTAACATTGTTAAAGTCGTCAAATAATACGGAATGACCTACCCCGAGGTTTTTCGACATTCTGGATCCAATGGTAAGGTCCATTTGGTCTGAATATATTTGTAAAATGACTATTTTGCCTTTCAAACTTTAAAATGCCATAACTTGTTAAGACTAAACTATAATTAAACACCGTCAGAGCTTGTGAGCTCATATTTAAGATGAAGAACATTTGTGACCTAAAAAGTATATAGATTTTTAAATGACCAAATTGCCCTTGGGACTTAAATCTAAGAAGTTAACATTGTTAAAGTCTTCAAATAATACAGAGTGACCTAGCCCGATGTTTTTCTACGTTCTGAATCTATTAGCGGGGTATATTTGTAAAATGACTATTTTGCCCTTATAAATTTAAAAATTCACAACTTGTTAAGATTTAACCAGAATTAATCATTTTATGATCTATATACTTTTTAGGCATTTTGATTTAATCTTAACAAGTTATGACATTTTGAATTTTTAAGAGTAAAGTAATCATTTTGCCCTTATGTATTCAAGCCAAATAGACCCCTCCATTGGATTTAGAATGTCGAATAGCCTTAGTGTAACTGTGTAAATCACCCCCACATTATTTTAATACTTTAACAATGTTAACTTATTACAAGTAAACCCCAAGGGTAATTTGGTCATTTTACCCCATATATATATATATATATATACATGCTTGTACGTTCCCAAATGTTCATCTTAATATGAGCTCACAAGCTCTGACGACGTTCAATTCTAGTTTAGTCTTAATACGTTATGGTATTTTGAAGTTTGAAAGGCAAAATAGTAATTTTACAAATATATTCAGGCCAAATGGACCCTACCATTGGATCTAGAACCTAAAAAAACCTAAGGTTAGGTCACTCCGTATTATTTGACGACTTTAACAATGTTAACTTCTTATATGTAAGTCACAAGGGCAATTTGGTCATTTTACCATATATGTACTTTTTAGGTTCCAAAATATTCTTCATAATAATATGAGTTCATAGGTTTTGACGACGTTAAATTCTGATTTTATTTTAACAAGTTATGGCATTTTAAAGTTTTAAGGGCAAAATAGTCATTTTACAAATATATTCAGGCCAAGTGAACCCTACCATTGGATCCAGAACGCCAAAAAACCTCAGGGTAGGTCACTCTGTATTACTTGAAGACTTTAATAATGTTAACTTCTTATATGTAAGTCACAAGGGCAATTTGGTCATTTTATCATATATATGTACTTTTTAGGCCCCAAATGTTCTTATCTTAAATATGAGCTCACAGGCTCTGACGACGCTCAATTCTAGTTTACTTTTAACAAGTTATGGCATTTTAAAATTTGAAGGGCAAAATAGTCATTTTACAAATATATTCAGGTCAAATGGACCCTACCATTGGATCTAGAACGTCGAAAAACATTGGGATAGATCAATCTGTATTATTTGAAGATTTTAACAATGTTAACTTCTTATATGTAAGCCACAAGGGCAATTTGGTCATTTTACAACGTATTTTTATTTTTAGGTTTTAAAATGGTTTTTATAATAATATAAGCTTATAGACTTTGACGATATTAAATTCTAATTTTGTTTACCAAGTCATGTCATTTTGAAGTTTTAAGGGCAAAATAGTCATTTTACTAAGTAGTTATAAAATTTTAACACAAAAATATAATTTACCAAACACATTTTTTTGTTTTTGTTCTCTCTTTTTAAAAAACAAAACAAAGTTACCAAGCGCATTTTTTATTTATTTATTTATTTTTAAATGAACACAAAAATTTCTAATACAAAAACTAAAAAATAAAAACAAAAAAATGAAATGGTAATCAAAGAGGGCCTTATATAATGGAAAAATCTATATATCTGTGCATATCTATACTATTCTGTAAAGGCAAAGATAAGGGTACCAAAAAGTTTAGAACTATCACTCATATTTGCAATATAACCGTGAAACATTCTCCATTTAAATATCAATGCAAGGGTAGATAATAGTAATATGTCAACATTACTATAAGCACTTTCGAAAACTGCCAATTGAAACTTCCGAAAACTGCCTCAACTCCATAAAACTGCCACCCACTTTCAAAATGGAAGTTATTAGAACTCATGCCTCCTTTCTATAGATTTCTAAATGACTAGGAAGATATCAAAGGTCATATTTCCCCATTGCATCTCTACTGTTGATTCTGGTCTCTCATAGATATATTCATATATACAAAACACTTCTAGTAACTTTTACTTTATTAGGTTAAGGACTTCTGTTTTCAGCCGTTAAATCATCACTTTAATAAATGAAATGACAACAGTACTCTTAATGATAACTCGATCTAACGGCAGAGACAGAAGTCCTTAACTTAATAAAATAAGGGCATCCTTACTAGAAGTGTTCTGTATATATATATATATATATATATATATATCTGTGGGCGGTGGCTGCAACTCTCTGGTAGTCAGCTTGTTGAAGGAACTATAGTCTTAAAATCTAGCACACACTATATGGGCCCATAATGTGGGTTCAAGGGTTGTGGGAGAGTCAATCAAGCACCCAACAAATAAGACTTAAAAGCCCAATTCGCACTACAATTGGGTCCAGACTCGAGAGCACTTTAATTTCTGAAGTGATGGTATTCACAAAACATAACAATAGTGTTGTGCCAACAAAGTTGTATTATATACGCATGTAAAGCCTTTATGGGCTCTTTTGGCAGCAGTTTTTGCCTTGCCTAAATTTATGAAATTGATACTACATTTTTTTTTTTGCGATCGAATCACATGTTACCCCTATCACTAAGCATAGCCTATATAATAGATAGGCAATGCTAGGGGCACTAACAACTTCTACTAACACTTACTAACACACTCTATCTCTCTCCTAGTGGTACTGCGGGGTCCACTGTGGACCCCGCAGTACCACTAGGAGAGAGATAGAGTGTGTTAGTAAGTGTTAGTGAAAGTTATTAGTGCCCCAAATATTACTCATAATAGATATGTGATCGAGATCAGGTGATTTCTTGATACCTTTGTTTCATGCCAATTCGAATAATTGGGCTTGCAGTTATCGGGCTAGACCACCCGTTCTCAGTTTCATTAAGGTTGTCTAAATGCTCACCTAAGTCAATTTGGACTTGTGGGTTTTAAACTAGGCCCATCCTATATTACGTTTAAAGGTTGTTCAAGCCCGTTCTTGTTGCGGATTGGCTTGGGCCCCATTGAGTTAACAGTCATCTATACTAACATAGAAACTAGAAAAAAGAAAGGGAGGTACCAAAAGAAGTTTTCCTAACCCAATAATTACCTTAAAACCTTTAGTTTTCTAATTAAAATTATTTGATAAGTGTATTAAAAATGTCCCATCAATTTTTTTTTTTTTTTTTTAAATACATAACTACCCTAAACACACCCATTTGCGCTCACAAAATGAGTGTCACCATCTAATTTTAGGAAAAGGCATATGCAATGAACTAGTGTGAGTGTGACTATGTAAAAGATTGGATTAGCTTTTCTATAATTCTTGTTTTGATCCAGTTCACTTTGAGAACATTTTGCTCACCCAAATTTAGTTTACTATTGTTCACTCATGTCTTCACTGTATGATATGTGTCTCATACAAGGGCAAAATGAGAATGAAAGAGGACACATGTCACACAATAAATGTATGGATGAACAATGGTGAACCAAATTTGGGTGAGCAAAAGTGCTCTCGTTCACTTTGGACTTGCTATCTACATATTTAGCTCATCACTCATTAGTCATAAAGAGAAGTTTAAAAATGGGATTATTAAAAATCAGTCAATAATATGTTGACAATTTAAAAGTCAATCATGTACTTTTTCTAAATTGAAGAGAAGTCTGATTCAAGTTCATCAATTAGAAAAGCATCAACTTTTAACTTAAATCTAAATAAGCCATTAACAAGATTGAAAATATCAAAATGCGCTCAACCATTTACTCTTTCTACACAAACTCTAACCAAATGGACCACGACATCTTCATCTACTGTCCAAAAAAAGAAGGTGATCAGTCAATCCTTACTTCTTTCCCACATTTTTTTTCAATCCCACCACAAACTCTAGCGTCTCTCTCTCTCTCTCTCTCTCTCTCTCTCTCTCTCTCTCTTCATATATGTGCACAAATTTGCAAAAATCAGATCTACATAGGTCTATATACGTACAAACAGATCTGTTTAATATACATATATACATGTATATATATATATATAATTGTGATATATGCAGATGTGTAAAGATTTACATAGATGTTTATGTGTGTATATAAGTGATTACATAGATCTCTGTGTATATATATGTATAAATCTTGCAATTTTTTTTGTTACAATATGTTAGAAAAATTAACGAATGCGAACTCGGAATTGAGGATACTTACGTGATTTAAATAATTAATCAAATTATCCAAGATCCTTCTTTGCGGTTAGAACTACACCTTTTTTTTACTCGAACAATTCGTCTAAGAACAGCCCTTCAATTATTGTTGATTGTGTTTGCAATAAATTTTTGTAGTAGTGTGGTTGGGCGTGCCACAGTCCACTTGGACTCGCAAAGGATCGTGAAAACCTAATCTAACTTCTAATTCAGGCGGCTGTTATTAAAAGTGCTCTAAAACAGCAAAATGAGCTTTTACTTTACTCTGATGCAAGCAAGTAATTACAAATGGAAACTAAAAAAAAAACAAATAAACATTGAAATCAAAAATACCTCCATGAACATCATCATCTTCATTAATAGAATTCTAATAACTGTTTACAAGCACTCCACAAGAGAATGGAAACACTCGCAATTACTCAAGGATAATGGTAGAAATGCTTGAGGAAAATAAAACAAAGTCTGCCAGAGCAGAAGTGGCGTGTGTGTTAGCCCCTTCAAACGTTGCACATCCTGCCCCATTTATAGACTTGAGTAAGAAACCGTTAATGCTAGTGGGGTTAGTGGGTGGTGGCTTCTAATTTCTAGGCATGGATCAGTTATTGCACCCACTCTTTGCCCCACGATTAACCTCTATGATCTGTTTTGTGATCTCATTTCTGCCACGTTATCCTTTTATGTAACCGCCTTCTTTCCAGCTCAACATAACCTATGCACATGTTTTTATCCATTTTAAACTGCCTAAAAGGCCTTGCGAATTTACCCTCGTTGACCGACTACATCCTTCTTCGAGCAGTTTGACCCTCGTTGGCTGATAGATCTCGGTCTTATTCTTCACAAGAAGTCCCCTAGCGTCCATCGGTCTCGGTGACCGATGTCTCCATTTGACTCTCAACCATCCCAAGGGTTCTTTGTTCATCATTCTCCAAGCCCGATATTACATTTTCTGGCTTTCCTGCTTTATTGATCATCATCCTTCGGTCTTGCTACCGCAGAACCCTTACGGGTGTTCATCGGCCTCAATTGACCGATATTACGGCTATTACTGCTCCTACTTTGCAACCTTGGTCTTGATTGTTGAGGCCGAGGTACCTCTTAGCGAAACCAATATCATCCCGCCCTCGGTCTTCATATCGATATATATGAATTGGGTGTATTATCCCCCAGGAATGTGACACGAGTATCGGTCTGTTCTCCGTGCTCAGCCTTATTCCTTGTTCATCTTCCAGCCCGCTTCTGTGAGGACGTCACTAGGCCACGTGACTGTCATGTGCCCTGGGAAATCCCAAATTAGGGTGTAAACAATGCCCCCCAAACGTCTTGTCAAACATTGTGCATCAGTTTGATGAGACGTTTGAAATTCAAATTTATTGCTAGTACTGCAAATGACGGTCTACAGCTCCACGTGTCCCTACCCTAGAGGTTCATCCTGCCTCGTTTCAAGAATCGAGATGTGCCTCTTGGGAATCCGTTCCTAAGTCATGATGACCCTTCTTTCCTTGGCCTATATAAGCCACATTTTCTTGTTACTTTCCACTTTCTTTTGCTCTTTCCTGGAAAATTCTCTGTCTTCCATTAACAAATCTTCCATGGCTTCTTCTTCTGCAAACAGTGCTTCTCAAACCGCCGGTGCAACGTCTTCTTCTCCTGCCGCCACCGATACTGTACCGGCGACCAAAACCACCAATGCTACCGTTGTTAAACAAGCCCTTGAAGCCATTCCTGGGCTAATAAACCCCCATGTATTAATTTCTTCATCCTCTAGTTCTTCAACAGGACTTGGTCCTGCTTTTAATTCGTTTCCCCCTTCGTCTCTAGACCCATATTTTCCTTTTGTGGTTGAAGAAAATGAGCTGCTCTACCAATTATCATCCTTTGATTGGGGACAACAATATGTCCCTTCAAATCCTTTAAAAAATTGGCCCCTCCTATCTGCTAACTGGATCTCTTGGGTAGACCGAGTGGTCGAGGTACAGAAGGACCTATGGAGGGCCCTTGACATATATGATGCCATTATGCTTAGCTGAGAAATGTTCTTCCTCGACAAACCTCTCTTCTTTTCTTCTCTCTTTTCCTGGTCGACCTCGGCCAATGCCTTCTTCTTCTGTTGCGGCCCTATGAGCCCAACTATTCAGGACGTCTGTTTCTCACCGGTCTGCCTGCCCATGGTGAAGAAATCACCCAACCTCTCTTCTCCCCTAGAATTTGAACACCCTAAGGCCGATAAGGGTAAGGGGTCTAGGTTTATCATTGCCTTCAGTTAGTTTATCTCGGCCAGCATGGGATAAGGGGAGGTCACAGACCAAGAGCACATTGCCTTCTTGATCTACTGGCTTAACTGTTTTGTTTTTTGCTCGGCCTCTTATGGTATTACAAAAGAGTACCACTACATCGCCCTGGCATTGGCCTCGGGCCGAAAACTCGATCTTGCTCCTCTTGTCCTCTCCCATCTTTATCGTGGCATTCTTGAACTCATTTTCTCGAATTTTAAAACTTCAGGAGGAGCCCTCTGGCTCCTCCAGTGCTGGCTTCAATCTTATTTTCCTAAAAAAAGCCTGGTCGATAATTTTGATCCCACCACTCTCCCAGAACATTCTTCTGCTATTGCATTCCATTTTGCTGGCTTCGGCCCAAAGGGTCTTTCTTTTTATCATCTATTTTCTTTCTTTTATGAACATATGGGTAACCGATTGCCCCAACAATTAATTCCTTCCTTTTCACCCTCGGTTTCGATACCCGAGCTGGCTTCTTCATAATCCTGGCCAAGCTCCTGAGGCCGAGTGGGATGAACACGAAGCTATCTGGGCCAGCTTCTTAGTTGGCCGAGATCTCTTATACAGCCCCGTTATCCCTCAACACAATAACAAGTGTGGAGTGGAGTATTACAATGCTCCGGCCTTAGCCCGACAATTTTGGCTTCGAGAACTAATCCATATTCCCCCTTTTCAGACTTTTAACCGATCCATGGCCGGACGATCTCTCTTTTCTGATCCGGCCAAGATTGATAAATGTGAATCTAATAACAGGGCTGCTCGAGCATGCCTGGAATTCTTTCCATTTCAAGAGCTTCCTTCAACATCCACCGAGTTTGACGCTTGGTGGTCCAAAATCATTTCGGCCTTCAGATTTGAACCCGTTTTTTCTGTACTTACCTTTTTATGCTATGGTACAACTAACAAATAAACTAAGATAATTCTGAGAGGATGAATAATTCTTACTTCCATCAAGTGTTCTATTATCAAAATATATAACCCAACAGATGTGACAATGAGAATACAACTACTTGTAATGAAATTTAAATTGTGTTTCTCCTCCTGTCTCCGAGAAATCTTCTCGATCCACTAACCCTTCTTTGGTTCAGGCTGCAAGTCAGAAGAGAAAAGCCCCAATATGCAAAGGTAAAATCGCCTATCAAGTCGTTGTTGCCTTTGAGAAGTTTTTTAAATTCAAATTCGATCCCAGAGTGCCCTAGATCATGCGGTCCAATATGAGGTGGCATTTGAGAGCGCTTGAACAGGAACACAAGGAGAAAACAGTAAAGGCATACAAAAAGTACCTACAAACGGCTGATTATTCATCTGTGATCCCTTACAAATAGTTCCTCAAGCCTTTTGAGTGTCGGACTCCTCCACTACCCGAGGCCGATTTTGCCATAGCCATTCCGATAGCGAAGAAGCAAGAGTCCTCAACGACGGAACCTTGGGAGAGAGTCACTTATACCGGGCTGCATGATTTAATAATGGTCGATCACTCATTGACCATCCGGGTTATAGAAACTGGAGAACCAGTTTTAGGTATTTTCTTCTTTATGTGTCTATATACTTCTCAATTCTCTAACTGATTTTTGTTTCCAATCATGTTCAGAAACCCTTCCAAGAGAAAATCCTCTCGGTGTGACTGATATAGAGTCGGACAAAGATGTCCCTCTATCTACTCGTCAACGCCGAAACATGACTATGGCTACCCTCAAATCGGGCAAGGTACAGGTCATCTCCTATGCTTTCGTTTCTCCTTATCCATAAATGCATCTTTTGTTTGATCTTTGGGGGCCAGTGGCCTTGCTTCCAAGAAGACAGGGCAAGCTCCGGTGAATCCCCTAGTTTTTTGGGCTAAGATGCCACCTCCTCCAACGTCACCTCTCCATTCCCATGTCTCAGCTGCCTCACAAATAACTCGTGCCGAGGTCGCCCCTCCAATGACCTACGAGCAATTGATGGCCGAGCTACAATGGCTAAGAGGACTTGATGAGGCCAGGTAGGCCGTATTATGGGGTATAAGCAACGTATTGACCTCCAACACCGACAGTACAGCCACTGGTGATACATCGGAGACTACTGGGGATGAGAGGCCCCTAGGATCAGATCACCATGATCCCATCGACCTCGGTGACTCTGAGACTCCTCTTGATGCGGAGGTATTGGTCGAGAAAGATGTCACCAAAGAGCCTCCATCTATCGGTTGCTCTCATACTGAGACATCGGCCTCCCCTCTGGTACCTGTACAAGAACACACTGTTCCACCACCACCACCGACCGTTTCTTCTACCAGTTCTCCTTTTGTTCAGGTAGCATGGCTTCTTTCTTTAATATCCTCCCAGTGCTTTTTTCATTATCTTTATGTTTATTGTCTTCCATTTGTAGGTTTCCAACTCTCTTCCCATTCCTAACTTCAGCTCGGTCTCGTCCATCTAGGCTTTCTTAGTTCTTCTGAACCTTGAGGAACTCCTTCAAACCGAACCTATGGTGGCTCAAGCCAGTGCGGCTCCTTCTCCTACTGAATATCAAAGGGCCGAGGAGTGGTTTAGGACTACGGTCCGACGTAAACTCTCTCAACTCCCAGACTTTAAGGAGTTCCATACGGCCATGGGCCTTCTGCTTTCATGCCTAGACATAACTGAAGAAATGAAGGTCCACCTAAGAGATCTGCAAGTGAGGCTGCCAGACTATTTGAAAAGACATTGGGCTGCCACCAAGCTTATGTCCGAGATTGAAGAAAAGTCCAGGGAGTGCAAAGCCCGAGTTAACAGTCTGGGAGCTTGCAAGAAGCAATATGAGGCTTCTAAGGTCATGAAGGGGCGCCTTCTGCAGGAGAAGGCTAGGATTGAGTCCAAGTTAGCCAGAATTCAGACCAATCTAGACAATACTAATGTTGGCCTGGCTCTCTTTGAAAAAGCTATCCTTGAAGTTGGTCGAGCCGCACAGGGACATGTAGAGGCTTTGACTGGAACTGCAGCTGCTGCGAGTAGGTGGGAAGCCGATAAGGCTAATGTTAAAAGGGAGTTGGAGTACTTGGACCAGGCTTGGGAGGAGCTAAAGCTTAAATTTGCTAAGAAATGATTAGTGTGGATGTACATATATTTTTTTTTCCGGCCGTTTGTTCATACAATGGCCACCTTATACAATTCTCGGAAAATTAATGAAATTTTTTGAATATCATTGCCCATCTACTCTTGCTGTTTCCCACAGAGATGGCATACATTGCTTTAAATATTTTCCATTTATCGGTCTTGTATGCATCTCACCATCCAAATCCATTAACCGATAAGCTCCTCCTGGAATGACTGTTGTTACCTAATATGGTCCTTCCTACTTAGCGGACCATTTTCCATATCGATTGTCCTTTTTACCTAGCGACAAAACAGCTTTCCAGACTAGGTCTTCCTCGCCAAAGAACTTGTGCTTGACCCTTTTATTGTAGACTCGAGTTATACCCTATTCTTCTGAGCCTTTATGCAATCTAAAGCTTTAAGCCAAATGTCATCGAGCTCTTCTAATTCGGCCAACATTGTCTCGGTATACTCCGCGGATTCAAGACCGAGTTGGAACGCTCATCTTGTTGATCAGACAGTGACCTCCATAGGCAGCATTGTGTCATGACAGTAAATTAACATAAAAGGGGTAATTTTTGTGGCCAATCTTTTAGAAGTTCGATATGCCCACAATGCTTCAGACAATAAATCATGCCATACCCTAGGGTTGCCTTCTACCATCTTTTCTACAATCCCTTTGATCGTCTTGTTCGAGGACTCGACCTGTCCATTTCCTTGGGCGAAACATGGAGTAGAATTAAGGATTTTAATGCCTCGATTCTCAACAAACGCCTTGACTTCGTCTCCAGTAAAGACCGATCCTTGATCTGCGGTGATTGTTTCCAAAAGCCCAAATCAGTGAATTATATGCTCGTAAATAAACTTGATTACGTAGGCTTGATTTACTGACTTTGCTGGAACCGCTTCTACCCATTTTGTGAAGTAATCGGTGTAGACACCCCATTTTGACCTGCCAAAAAAAAGAAACAACTGTCGCTGGGGGAGCCCATCGGGCTCACAAATTGAAGAAGAAAAGCAGGAGTCCTAATCAAAATATTCGGAGGTCAAATCAAATGTCAAATCAAGTTATCGTCAATTTGAATACCCACTAGCATGGTTTCAAAAGCATGTCAGATCAGTTATAGACACCCGATTTTTGCCCACTTACAAAGAGGCGGACAAATAATGTACATCGAGTCCGACAGATGTGAACAGCTCACAAATATAAGATCCCTAGACTTCGAATCGTCAAAATCGAACCACGGGCAAAGAAATAATCATTGTTTAAAGTTCGGACGAATCTGCTATTTTGCCAGAGAGGGACCAGGATTACTTTTTTAGCTTTTTGGGTGTCGGAACAAGTATTTTTCATGACAGAATGGAAGTGCGTGACATTATCGAGGACTCCCTAAAATTTTATCTCAATTGAACACCTGATCTAAAAAAAGTACTTTATCAGGCGTGGGAATCAAGCGAGAAAATTCCATTTCATTGCCAGAAAACTTTGGAAGGTTTAAAATTGATGCCAAAAATCCATCTTTGTTAAGATGAACAGCCTTTAGAAATTTTGTTGCCATTAAACGAAGAAAGTTGCAAAACTGCGATAAGATCGCTCACAGGTACGTCAATTTATACTGATAAATCATCAAAAAGTCCTGGTATCGAGATCAAATCGGCTGTGGCATTTTCGGTCTAGATTAAAACACCTTTTACATCGAGACGGAGAAGTCCCTGTAAACTTCGTCTCAATCCGATACCAGATTCTGAAACAAGTACATTTTAATTGACGGATTTGTCAACGCAGGTGCTTAATACGAGTCAGATAGCATTTCAAGAATTCCATTTATGCACTAAAATTCCACGTTTGTGAAGAGGACCACGGAGGTCCAAGTTTTTGTCGGACTGCCTTCTAGAGAATTCGGAAGTGCGGCGCGTGTACAGATATCTAGATATTTTCTTTGCTTAGTGACTAAGTCATCCAGATTTGGGCCAATCGCGCCATAGGAGTCACTTTCTGATTTTTGAAAAATACTCTTCACATTGAAATAAAATGGTTTATGTAGTTTCGTCTCAATCCGATACCAGATTCTGAAAAAGTTTATTTTCATTAACGAATTTGTCAAGACAAGTGCTTAATACGAGTCAGATAGCGTTTCAAGAATTATTTTTTGCACTAAAATTCCGCGTTTGTCAAGAGGACCACGGATGTCCAAGTTTTGTCACACTGCCTTCCAGAAAATTCAAAAGCACGGCGCGTGTACAGATACTAGATATTTTCTTTGCTTAGCGACTAAATAATCCAGATTTGGGCCAATTGCGCCATGGGAGTCACTTTCTGATTGGAGGAAAATACTCATCACATTAAAATAAAAGGATCCATGTAATTTCGTCTCATTCCGACACCGGATTTCGGAAAAGGGCGCCTCGATTGGCGATTTCTGCCATAACTGGTGCCGAATGTGGGCCAAACAATATTTTAAAAATTCAATTCCGACTTCGAAATTCTGTGTTAATCGAGAGAACTCAGCGGTCCAATTTTCAACCGCGTAGCTTTCTGGAAAAATCCCAGAGAATGCCGCACACACATACACACAATATCTAGATATTTTATTACTTAATTATTATTATTTTTATTTAATTAATTTTTATAAATCAAAATTTTTCCTATAAATAGGAGATCCCTCATTCCAAAAAAATTGCTAATTCACACTCTCTCTCTTAGGCTTTGTTTGGGAATCCCTAACTTTTCTCCTCTCCTAAGCCCTGTTTGGCTACATTAACCAAATAAAATCCAAACTCCATCATAGGCACCTCTAATGTCATACATACAGTATACGTATGGGTACTATGCATATATACGGGTACTATTCATACATACAGTATACGTATGAGTAATATTCAAACATACGGTATACATACAGACTATCCAGGCCAGATTCCGACCCCCGTGGGTCCTGCTCAATTCAGTCCGGACCCATTCTGACCCGACTTATAGCTTTTCTGACTGTTCCGGCCTTGGACCCAACCGTAACGTTCATTCAAGTCGATTTCGTGTCGAAATACGACTTGGGCCTTCTCGGATTATTTCTGCAACATTTCTCATATTTCTTTATTCTTTCTTAATAAACATCGACTGAACTTCAATAGTCGCCTCTGCAAAGGTAAGTCCCTCAACTCTTTTTTTTGTGGTATGGCCTCCCTATAAATTCACTGGTCGATTACGCCTTTACTACTTTCTCTATTTATTATTGTATATACTTACTATAAATAACGAGTTTATGAACTTATCCATTACTCCACGACTACTTTCAAACCACTTTCACTGGGCGCCGACCCTACTTCTGGTACTTTTTTTTTTACAAAACTGGGCATCGACCCTTACTTCCGACACATAAAATAAAAAGACAAAAAATCATAAAAACAAAAATACAAAAAAAACTCATAGTGTGGTCGATCTACTCCGACTTTTACTTAAACAATTTCTCATAACTCACTACTTTATCAAGGTTAAAGTCTAGGACTACATCATTCAGGTTAAAGTTCCTAACTACACCGACTTTATTCAAATCACTAGTTTACACGCTAACGGTCTAGATCGACCAAAATGCTCATACACATATACACAGCACAGAACTACGTACGACCTGATTCTCAAGTCGAGATATGTATGCAACCCTTGCTAGGGTGCAGCCATAACCATCTATTACTTATACTTTTTCACATTCTAATATCTTTTACTTATCTCGAGTCGAGATACATATATCGGCGACCGCGTGTCATAGATGCTTGAATTTAATTTCTGGTATATATATTCTACTACTTCTTACGTATGCCCCACTACTATAAAAACCACTAAAATCGACAACCATGTGTCACGGATGCTCGAGGGTGCCTAACACCTTCCCTCGACATAATCGAGTCCCCGAAACCACTTCAAGAACTCTATTTTTGAACGACTATCAAGAGTCACACTTTTAAAAGGCCTTACTTTTTCAATACATTTTAAAAGTCAAGGATGGTTTCATCGTCTTTGCAGGGGTCCTAACCCCCGATACATGTTAGGTGGTGACTCTGAACTTTTTTACTTGGCCCGACTCTCACTTTCACATACATTTCCCCCACCTTTCACATGTCTATCAACGTTAACGGTCGCGATCCTCGAAGAGACCACCCCCCACCTTCAGGGCGGGCACGACAATCGGTAGCAACCACTATGAAATAGTGTTGGTTCGATGATGGTGGGAATATTTTACCTATCAGATCCATGGCCTAACCCCGAAACGACCATGGTCTTACAATCGGCTGCATGTCTACAGCAGGAGCTCTTTGCATCGGCCCATGTTTTTGACAAGCCTGACACCCTTTTGCGTAATCGATGCAATCTTTTAACATGCTCGGCCAATAGTAAATATACCTTCTGAGGAGCCACTTCATTTTACCCCCTGCCTGATGCGCCCCACATATACCTTCATGCACTTCGGCAATTACTTTCATGGCTTCGGGCTTATCCAGACATGTTAGCAAAACTTCATCTTTTAGGCTTTTCTTGAACAATTCCCCATCCAGTAAGACGTAGTTGACCAATGATAACTTTGTTTTCTTCTCGGTTTGTCTACTTGGACAAAGGAGGCACCTGATTATCGGGATTCTCCAGTCCTGATTGTCCATGATCACCGAGAAAACTTCTGTTGCCATTTCTCGTTGTTTTACTAATGGCAAGATCATTCTATGCACTTTTATTAGCTTTTCGTTATCAGTCACTTCCAACTTGGTCCCTGATGCGATTTATGCTAGATTATCGGCCTCGGAGTTGTAGGCTCGAGCGATATGTTGGACTCTAACGTCGTTAAACTCACGTAATAATTGAAGAACAATTGAATTGATAGGCAACAACTCCTAGCTCTTACATTTGAACTCACCACTGAGTTGGTTAATAACAAGGTTTGAATTGCCAATAATATGGATCGCTGATATATTTAACTCGACCATGATTTGAGGCCGATAATCAACGCTTCATATTCAGCTTGGTTACTAGAACATTCAAATTCTAGTCTGAATGAGAAAACCATCTTTCTTTTTTTGGAGATACTACAATTATTCTAGCCCCTACTCCGTCAGCATTTCTTGACCCATCAAATATTAATGTCCAAGGGGTCAGAGAAATTCTTGATAAGAGGGTGGAATCGATTGCTTCATTTAATTCAGGGCCAATATCCATACAAGGATGATCGGCCAGAAAATCGGCAAGGGCATGTCCCTTCACCGATCTCTATGGAACGAATTATAATGTGAACTCCATCATTGCCAAAGTCCACTTTCCAATACACCCCCGCATTATTGGTCTTGATAACATGTATTTAATGATGTCGGTTTGACAAATCAAATAGACCAACACAGGAAGCATGTTTACTCTTAATTTCTGTGAGGCAAAGTACAAGGCTAAGCATAATTTTTCTATCGGCGTATATCTATGCTCAATAGAAGTTAAAACTTTACTTAGATAATACACAGCTTGTTCCTTTCCCCACTCATTATCTTGTGCCAACATGCATGCTATGGATTCATCGGAGGCCGATAGGTACAGCTTCAACGCCCTTTTCTTTCTTGGAGGCATGATTATTGGTGGTTCGGATAGATATTGCTTGATGGCTTCGAAGGCTTGTTGGTTCTAAGTTTTCCACCTGAATTCTTCTTCGACCTTGAGTTCGAGCAACTGGGACCACACGTGTGTCCGTCCCACACAGTTTGAGATAAACCTCTGCAAAAAGTTGATTTGCCTGGGGAACCTTTGGAGTTCCTTCTTGTTCTTTGGGGGTTCAGGTGATTGAATGGATCGGACTTTATTCTTGTCGATTTTAATGCCTCTTTGGTGTACTAAGAAAACGAGGAAGTTTCATGTCGATACTCCAAAAGCACATTTTAAGGGATTCATCTTCAACCCGTGGGCCCTCATTCTTTCAAATGATCTTCGTAAATAGGCCAAATGCTTCCCTTATTTAGCCGATTTTACCAATATGTCATTGATGTAAATCTCCATGATTTTCCCTATCATGTCATAGAAAATTGCATTCATAGCTCGTTGGTACGTTGCCCCGACATTTTTTCAAACCAAATGGCATTACCACCCATTCAAACGTCCCAATTGCTCCTGGGCATCTGAACGCAGTTTTAGGGACATCATCTTTTGCTATATAGATTTGATTGTAGCCCGAATGACCGTCCATGAAGGACAAAATTTGATGTTTGGCCGTAACGTCAATTAGCTGATCGGCCATAGGCATTGGATATTCATCTCTTGGAGTTGCCATATTCAGGTTCTGAAGTCTATACAAATCTTTAGCTTGCCGTTTTTCTTAACCACTGGTACGATATTGGAGATCCAATCAACATACCTGGCCGTTCTGAGAAAATTGGCCTTCAGCAGTCTTTTGATTTCTTCTTTAACTTTTAGAATGACTTCTGGTGACATTCTCCTTGGTAATTGCTTGAACGGCCTGAATCCCTCTTTGATCGGTAATTGGTGTTCCACAAGTCTCCCTCGCCAGCCCAGGCATTTCATGGTAATCCCAGGCAAAACAATCCTTGAATTCTCTGAGGAAAGAAATCAATGATGCTTTGAAGTCGGGCTCAAGTAACTTATTTATGAAGGTGGGTTGGTATTCTTCGCTTGCCCCCAAATTCACCTCAATGAGAGGATCTTGTACATCGGCTTTCAAGTCATTGAGCTTCGTAGGGGCTGATGCTAACTCTTCTAGTTTTATGCAGTCTTCTGACACTTCTTCTTGATAATCTTCTATGATATCAGCCGTATTGGCCGATGACGTTGGTACTTGTTTGTCTGCCAGAAAAGTTTGCATTATGGCTACACTGGCCTGCATGACCAGTGCCTTTCTAAGCTTCACTGATGATGGGTTATGGTCCATAGGAAGCATTGAGTTCTACACCATCATCAATCGGCGTAATCATGATTGATGGCCAATCGAGTTGTTTGTATACTTGAATCAACTGATTCTTCTATTCCCTTACCATAGTGGCCGATTTTGCCCTACCACTCTTGTCTGTTGCAATAAATTTGACAGGGCCGATATCTTCCTCGTATAATACGACCTCGGAACAATGAACCCTTGCGATGGTGATTAGCCCAAACTACCTCTACCTTGTCACCATTCCATAAAATCAAGAACTAGTGCAAGGTTGACGGAATACACCAATTGGTATGAATCCAGTCCCGACCGAGCATGGCATTGTATAAGGCTCCGAGGTCCACCACAAAGAAGGCTATCATAGTGGTCTTTTTCCCCACAGTAAGCTCTACTGGGAGGATTCCTTTTGTCTTCGCAAGTGTCCCTGTAAATCCACAAATTGTGAGTTTGATCGGGATCAACTCACTCTCGTTACGTTGCAATTTCACCAACATGATCGATGGTAGGATATTCACCGCAGCACCATTATTGATTAACACTCTGGAGTAGGGTACTCCGTCAATAGCCGCATTGATGTATAACGGCTTCAAATGTTGTGACATTCCCTCTGCTGGTTTCTCGAAGATGACTTTAGCAGGCTTTTTTCCTGTTTCATCTTCAGTCTTCGGCCTTATTACTGATACCTTTGGCCTATCCGTTTTCACTTCGCTTTTTAAAACTACAAGCGTTGATGAATACTTTCGGTCCTCGTGCACATCACACACCATTTGACTTTGCTGGTCAGGTCTTGCCTGAAAGGACATTGGCAGCGTGTAAACCATATTCACCGAGAAGTCCTTCAGAATGCTTCCAAATTGTATATATTTGTCTAATGGCTCATCATCTGAATCAAAATCGGCCATCTCCTTGTCCAATTTGTTTATCTCAGGGACTGATGGCGTTTCCAGCGTTCGAAGTTTATTACCCCGGCCCTCGGTCTCGATCTTTTCTTTTCCCTTCCGGCTTAGGATCGCCCTTGGCACCATGTCTTCATTTTTATAGTCTCGTTGATCTGCCCGCTTTTTCTCCTTGTGGTATTTAGCTTCCCAATCCCGAGCTGACTGCCTCAACCTTTGCATCCTCTTTTTTTGTGTCTTGGTGAAGTAAGCTTGCTCTGGGAACTTGGGATGCTCCATCCTTTTCCAATGATTCACTTCTGCTCGTAGTGGAACAACCATCTGTGGGGATCGGTCACGACGTTGGTAAGTTTTCCTTCTGTAATACCCGCAAATTCCGTAATAAATGAGTCACCGTATTTTTTATTCTTAACTCCAGAGACCCAAACTTAATACGTGTACATATTTAATTATCAATCTCTCGGACTGTAAATTACAACCTCAGACTGGCGTGCACGTAAATTCGTAAAATCTGTATCGATATTAGACTGTGTAATACGTATTTCTAGTGACGGCTCAACCATACCATAAGTGGAAAGTTGGAATATTTCCCTAAATGAGTATTGTACTACCCATTATTCTAAAATCCTTTGGACAACCACATTACCCAAGTGAACACCCCCCCCCATAACCCGCCGGATACCCACACAAACACCCCCAACGCCGGCCACACTTTTCCCTAGAATGCCATTCCCATCAAAGTTCACTTCCATCTCTATCATAGATTTCAATCGGTGTATCTATATCTATATGTGTGTGCATGAGTTTGTGTATAAATGAGGATCACTGTTGAGATGAGGGGAGTCACAAAGAGTTGAGAATTAGAGAGGGAGACGCAGAAGAAGAAGGGGAGAAGGAGAGGGAGCTCGCCGGAGGATCAAGGAAGAGAGAGAGAGAACCGAGGCGCCTCAGGTAGATTCCCACCCCCCTGTTTGATCCTGTGCACTCACACACTCCCACACACCTCCATGGACCCCTCCCAAACGAACCAAACAGAGCCTAAAGCTCTCAACAGGCTCGGATGACCATTAAAGCTCCTCACCGGAGCTCGATTTCTCAAACTACACTAGATTCCCTGAAAATTTCACCAAACAGATCCTAATAGGCCCCTCATACCACCATAAGATCAGTTTTTAAATTGGGACTCGTTTGGCCAACCATGCAGGCCGTTATTCTCCCTAAACCGAAAAAGAATAATCTAGTAGTGGGAGACTTAAACGAATGAGTCACCAGCCAAGCTTATAGTATGTTATAGAGGGCCCAAAACCGGTTCTAATGGCGTTGGATAGAGCCATTTTCATGTAGAGAGGAGAGAGAAATGGCCGTTGGAAGTTTTCCGGCCAAAACGCGCCTCGCCGGCGACGAGCCAGGCGCCGGGGAAGATGACCGGAACCCTAACGCTTGGGTTGATTGTACCCCGAGCTTCAATAGGTGTACAAACCTATTTAACATTAGGGTTATATCGTTTTAATGAAATCAGGTCGGGTTTATTTAAATAACCCGAAACAACTTAAGTGAAACGGCGTCGTTTCACTTCGGATCCAACCAGATTTGGTTGGATCTGGTTCGGGTCAACGGGCCGGGTTGGGATGAGAGTTAATTTGGGTCAGGGTTTGGACATATGGGTTAGATCATTTAGTAAGTAACTAGAGGACCCGATCAGGTTCGGGTTTGAACCCGTGGGTTGAACCATGGACCCTATTGAGTCTGTATTTGGATTAGCCCGTTTAGGTTCGGGTCTGGGTTGACCCGCGGGTTTCTGATAATTATATTAATTGTTTTTATATTATTAATTATTCCGTTAATCCTAATTAAGGTTTTATTAAACTGTTTTATATTATTAATTATTCTGTTAATTATGATTAGTGTGTTAATAGTCTGTTTTAATAAGGATTAACATATATTAACTCAGATTAGTATATATTAATCGAGATTAGTGTATAAATATATTAATTAAAATATATTTGGTATTAATAAATATATGTAGATAATTATAAATGATTTTAAATTATTTTAAATATCTAAAATAATTTCAATAATGATATAAATTATATTTTAATAAATGGTAATATTATTTTTATAATAACCTTATATTATGAAAATATGGAATTGTCATTTTATGGTATACTTGTTATTTATTGGTTTAAATAAATAATAAGTAAATATTTTAAATTAAAATAATTAGGTAATAAATACCTAATGACCATTTCAAGTATAGGAAAATTATATTAAATTTTCCTAAGGTCTAGTACCTCTATATTGTAAATTATTATTTACAAGACCCT
Organism: Hydrangea macrophylla; assembly: GCA_033977485.1. Lineage (NCBI taxonomy): Eukaryota > Viridiplantae > Streptophyta > Magnoliopsida > Cornales > Hydrangeaceae > Hydrangea > Hydrangea macrophylla. Next base: position 140,490,375 of record CM066988.1, on the reverse strand, counting down.
AGTTTTAATATTTTAATAATTATTAATTACTTATAAAATATCTGTTTGGTCGTATTCTAATTATTTAAAATACCAAACGAGCCCCGAAAATTATGAGAAAAATACTACTAGCCTAATTTAAGGCCTAGTATTTAATAAAAATATTTATAAGGGTCAAATATCTCCCTAAATCATATTTTATAATTATGGGACCCCGCAGTCTATTATTAGGCAATTTAAACTTCAGAAATTCGTAATAAATAAAACGTAGCCCAGAAAAATACGCGGTCAGTTCCCAGAGTCTTAGAATAATGTCTAGAATATCCCCTTAAAGTTTGGTGACCTTTTGACACGGTAAAAAATACAGCTTATCTTTAGGGCCCAAACTGGTATAGAAAACCCAGCCTTTTATGCGACGGACTCCGATTTGAGTCTAGTCAATGGCGTTGGACTCAGAATAATGTCCAGATCATCATGTTGAGGTTTAGGGACCCACCCGGCACAATTACCACTTTGCCCCTGATTTTAGTAGACTTATTAATCAATGCTCTATGTAATCCTAATGCTTTGTAGGAACCGCTACGCTTGTGTTTTCACAACCGCTTCGAGGTGAGTCGTCCTAACTCACTTGGTATATTATAGAATTATTCTTTGATCGTATATGTATGCCCAGTGCGTCCTGTGTGGACGATAATGATGAATATTAGTATTGTAAATGCTGAGATTCCTATTTATATGATGAACGCATGTTAGTCAACTATACTCGCATGTTAGTTAGATATTCGTTAATATTCTTGCTTATCATGATTTCATGTTTATACAACCACATGAACATTCATATGAACATAGTCGAGTCATGATGTCAATGTTGACGTCTGCATGGTTAGTCACGGGGACTAACCCAGTCATATTGTTATACACATTGTGTGGACCGCAGTGGTCCGAATGGTACAGTCAAGTAAATGGGAACAATAATGAAACTGCTATAGGGCCCTGCTAGGCGACGATAGCCAGAGTTTCCATTGAAAACATTGAAGTTATGCATGGTTTGATGATTGATACGCTATAGGGCCCTGTTAGGCGACGATAGCAATGTATCCATCAGAATACGATAGTTACCTTACAAATGCTATAGGGCCCTGCTAGGCGACGATAGCGCTGTAACTATTCTATTCTCCCGGCAAGGTCACGAGGACCTAAGAGTCCAATGATTACACTCTTTTTAAAACCAAAACTGCTATAGGGCCCTGCTAGGCGACGATAGCAACGTAATCATTCTACTCTGAGCTAACGGCGTTACACTGGTAATGTAACAAGTCACATGAGTCGGTTGTGGTGTTCACGGTCGAGTTAAAGTCGAATATATCGATAATGCATTTTGTCATCATTATACATGTCATATGCTCATAAATGTTGTTTCAAGATATGTTATACTTGTATATCCTTATCTGTATTAGGAGTGATCAGTTAAGACGTTCTCACTTAGCTTCAAAAGCTAACGGCTCCTTCCCTGCCCTGGACTTTTTACGTCTAGGTTATGATGAGGAGAACTATCAAGGTAACGATGAAGATGAATATCACTATCCTCAGAATGGGAATTATCAGGAAGGTGATCCTGAGGCAGACTATCAGGAAGAGCCTGATAACGAAGGTTATGGGTTTGCCAGTTAGAAAGAGGACCCTGGCCTATTTCCGCATTAAGACTTCTATTATGTTTTAATTATCTTTTGGTTGATGTAATATTTAAGTGGCGTAGATCGCCCAGACTTATCTTTTGTGGTTTTCATTTGGAACTACTGTAATAGCTTAAGTAGCAAACACTCTAAGTTCCCCCATGAATACCATTAGACGCTTTTGCAAATTCCTTACTCTGATATATGTATGTTGTTAGTATGTTGCACGGACAGGTCAGTTTTATGTAACTCGTCATTCCCTACGGGTCCAGAAAGGAAATTTTAAATTTTCCCTATTTTTGGCTACTCCGGGGCGTGACACCTTCTTATGTCCCCATTCACCTGGCTTGTTTCATCACAACGATGCTCATATCTCTAGAATTCAGGCTTCCTGAGATAGTCTTGGTTTGGATAAGTCAGACGGCTTTGAATCGGCCTCCTTGGATTTTGAGGCCGATAATCCCTTTCATTCTTTGGTACGTATGGAGTATTTACTTCTGCTTTACACTTGGGACATAACCCCTACTCGATCAACTCGGCCATCCATAGTAGTGTCGGTATTCTGCCAGTGTTTATTTTCGTATCGTCTGACATAACTTTAGAGGCTAATCTTGCCTTTGACTTTTGTCCGTCCCTTTCGAGCTCGTTTCAGCAGTTCCAACTCCTCTAAGGTCGATCTTTTATTTTGGCCTGCGTAAGATTGTAAAATCGGGCACCACTATGTTTGCCCCTACCACCTCTGGAAATGGATTGCTATCAACTCCCATGACCTCCTTTTCTTTCTCAGCGAACTTCAAATTTCCCTTGTCGATCATGTCACGCCCCGACGTAGCATAATTCAGGAAAGCATTTAATTTCCTTTATGGACTCGTAGGTCGTGACAAGTGAGTATGACCAATTGTCCCTGCAACAAATAACTTAACAACATTTCTAAAAGAAAGGATACTAATAAACATAAGCTCCGAAATTTAAAACTTGCTAAACTATTACATAAGTCAAAGTCTTAGGCACAAAACGCCCTTATTCAAAAGCTATTCTCCAGTCTATTACAACTTCAGAAATGAAAGACATAGGAAAATAATAAACAGCCTCCTGGAAAGTTCCCTGCCTCTAACTAGCATAGTCGAAGTACCCTGGCTGCTCCTGCCCCTGAAAATCTGGACATACAGTCCAGGACGCATCAACGCCGTCAGCTTATGAAAGCTGGTGAGTAAAATAAACAAGTGCTCGCAATGTATATATAAGCAAATAAACAACGGTACCATTTAACTTTAACAGTAATATATTCAAGGTTCCAATTCCAACATAATTCACGGGGGAATATAGTAAGAAATAAATACGCAATTGTACATAAATTGTGAAACATCTTATTTTGCCAATTTTTTGCTTTAGAACAATCCAATTAAATCAACACATCATTTCAGCTACCAGGAGTAATAAGTATTCAGTCATCCAATTCACATGCTACACTATCGCCTCCAATACCAGGAATACTATCCGATCGGTATTGAAGTCACACACCACACTACTGCCTCAGATACCAGGAATACTATCCGATCGATATCTAGACCGATCACAACCAACCATCGCTCCGGATATCAGGAATACTATCCGATCAATATCCGAAACGAGCGCCTTAGATACCAGGAATACTATCCGATCGATATCTAAGTCGTACACAACACTATCACCATCGCTTCGGATATCAGGAATACTATCCGATCGATATCCGAAACGCGCGCCTTAGATACCAGGAATACTCTCCGATCGATATCCAAGTCGTACACAACACTACCACCTCCAATACCAGGAATACTATCCGATCGATATTGAGGTCGCACACTAGACTGCCACCCTTTATTCTTTTTACACTTTATTCCACACATGCATGTTGACACAACCTCGACCCTAATATGTATGTCAATGTTCCATAAATAACACCATTAATAAATCGCAAAGCCGGATAATCGTACGAGCATAAATTTCGGCCTAAGTTGTTCTTGTTCGTACAATTCTTAAAACATAGACTTTTTAAAACAATATTTTTGTCAAACTGTTCTTTAAAAACTTTTAAAACATTTTCCAAACAGTCCCTAATAAGAAAACACAGAAACTGCTCAAACTGCCAGGTCGCGCGAGCGGATCGCGCGAGCGAGGGAGAGGTGATGTCGCGCGCGCGGGTCGCGCGAGCGAAGGGGAAGGCCGGATCGCGCGAGCGGGTCGCGCGAGCGGAGGGGCAGGACAGGTCGCGCGAGCGGATCGCGCGCGCGAAGGGAGGGGTTGGTTCGCGCGAGCGGACCGCGTGAGAGAGCCTCGCGCGAGCGGGTCGCGCGCGCGAGTTCTTGCAGAATGTCGTCTTCTTCGTTTTCTCCCCTGTTTTCAATTCCTGGACTGAAATTTACCCATTTCTGTTTTCTGTTCGTACTAGGACATGTAATATATGAATCTCTTCGGTTTTCCGCGTAGATTACGAATACGCGATCAATTTTAACCAATACGGATTATATCTCAAGATATTCGCGATTAAAGTGAGGGTGTCAAAACTTAAAATCAACCGTACGTCGCGATATGGATGAATTACTGCGTAGGATTCGAACCGTAGTCTATTGGGACTAAGATCTTTCATAATCAATTCACGGAATTGAATTTGGTTGAGTTTGACAAAACTCCAATTTTAAGCTTCAATGGTGTATCACATATATATACACATATACACACCTATATATACTGCAATACACATATATATACATTGGGAGTGAGTTTATAATACTCACAGAGGGCAATTATACAGAAAATTAAAAGCCGAGAATTTCCGCCGTCGATTCCGTCATCCAATAATTTCTTCCTCCGTTCTCTTGATTTTGGTATCCCAAAATATATATATGACTATGTAAGTGTGTTATGTGTGTGTATATAATATATAATCTGTGTGTATGTTATGTTCTTGAGAGAATTGAGAGAGATTGAGAGAAGCAGAGAGTTTGAGAGGGAGATATGAGAGACACTGTGAGAGAGAGAGATACCACACACATATATAACGTATGTGTTTTGGGCTCCAAGAAAGTACCAGAAATCGCACGGTGTGGTTGAGCTCACGTGCTCCCACACCCAAGACGAGGTATAGGCACAGATTAAAACATAAACTGGTATTTTCTGGTTTAAAATAAAATACAGAAAATTATATTAACATAGGAATTAAATTCCCGGTTATACAAAAATATAGATATCGATTTTGAAACCATAGAAAATATTTTCTATATTTTCAAATATTACGGTTTGGCCCCAGATAATTATTTATAAATAGAAATTAAATCAACTACTCATGGAAATAAAATGCAATATTTATTTATTAATGAAAATAAAATACAGGGCGTTACAGATCATATCCTGCAAAACATTCTGGAATACCATATAATTGTTAGTATTATGATGCCACGAGTTATGCCATTTGCAATACTCGTTTCCTTTCAGCTCGTTAGCTGAAGGTAATTTGACGTCGTGTGTAGCCGAATTTGCCTATCGGCCATTATGAAGTCAAAGATTTGATCAACCATTGCAATGTTAAAAGAGTATTGCTTACCAGTCTCAAAAGGCTGCTTCTTAACCGATGACAGTTGTGCATCAGTCGGCTTTGGCAAAGGTTGACATAAATACGGCCGTTTTGACACGATTTCGGCCACATCCACTTCGGTGTTGATCTCACATTCAATAGCGTGTATATCATAGTTGGGATCCCTATAATAGGTTCCCTTGGATGAATTTTTTCTTTCTTGTTCCTCCTCAAGCATGCGTTCATATCGGGCAGCTCGAGTTGCCAGTTCGAAGAGATCGCGGAAACTCATAGCTTCAAACTTTTTCCTAAGTTCGAAGGTAAGGCCTCCTAGTGCTATGTTGACAAATTCTTCTTTGGGCAACATAACCTTGTAGTGGTGCTTAGCTCGTTTAAACCTGGCGATATACGCTTCTGTTGATTTTCTTAAAAGCTGATATAGCCTAATCAAATCGGCCATAGAGACTTTGGGCTCTGTCCGATAGAATATGGACGTGAAAAGCTTTTTCCATTTGGTTCCAAGTACGAAAATAATAGGTAGGCAAGTTAATATACCAACTAAAAGCTTCCCCAGTTAAAGAATTGGGGAATAGCTTTATAGCATGTCTCCTCGGTGGCTCACCTCTGTACTATGAAGCAGAAAACGACCGATATGCTCAACGGTCGATTGGTCACTCTCACCGGAGAACGTTGTAAAGTTGGGTATCTTATATCCCCGTAGGAGAGCCACTCTCTCAATGGCGTCACTATGCGGCCCCCTATATATAGGCCTCTGAGTTTTACATAGTAGGCCACCAAAGTCTTGGTGGATGACTTTGGCAATCTGCTCTCTATCAACCCTCACCGTCTGAGCGGGTGCCACAATGTTTTGACCAATTTCTTGTCCCAAGGTAGGTCTTTCATGACCTACTGGTTCGTTATTGGTCTCAAGGGTTCGAAATAATGGTTTGACATTCCCCCACTGTTGATCCAACCCCCAACCCATTTTAACCGAGCGTTGGTTCTTTAAAGGTGATTCCTACTGGGGCCGAGGTCTGTTTTTGATTCATGGTTTCCCCTAGCACCTCTTTACCATTCCTTTTTTGAGGAATAACATATCTTTCAGTCTGGGAGGAAGAAGGGGCATTCTGACTTGCCCCCAATCCAATCTGAGACAACAAGGTTGGTGGAATGGATGACTGTGGAGGGACACTCGCCTTATGTTCTTTCTATTCCTTGAACTCACGAACATTTCATTCATTTGAACAAATGTTTGGTCTTGCCTAACGGACATCTCAGCAAAATGTTGATTAAAATGTTCTAATATACTACTTCCCATGTTAGACAAATCAGCCTGACTAGCTACTAAGCTATTTGGGGATTCCACAGCAGGCTCGCGTGAACCTACCTCCTGGGATGGTCCCCTAGTTCTTGTTCTTTTTCCAGCCATTTGACACTATCCCATCGGGCGTGCCCGATTACAAGAACCAAATACACAATTCCACTAACCCGATTACAAGAACCAAATACACAATTCCACTAACCCAAATGCCTTTCTCTCTCTAGAAATTTAGCAATCTTTTTAACATATACATACATTCTTTGTATATCATCACTTTTATGTTAACACAACACACACATATCTATACACATAGAAGTTACACTTCTAATTCGTGGGTAACTGCCATGACAGTTTTATAATTCAAACACAAAAACTGCTTTTTAGCAATTTGTGCATAGTGTGGCAACTGCCACATGGGTTGGGCATACCCATATGGGTGCCCAAGACCCATTTTGCAACACAATATCTGTGTTGTATATGTACATATATGTCACGACCCATCTCATTACGGGGGGAAATAGGACACGTGGCACTCCACCAAGGCTTATCCAATTCATTAAAAGTAAACGCAGCGGAAAAGAACATAAAGAAACTTTTTAAAGTCAAGTTCATTTGAAACACATTGGACTACGAGTCAGTAAAATCTGTATAAATTTGAAAAGTTAATTATATTTCAAAACAAGAATATATTAGCTAATAGGGACCCTAGAGGTACCCTAAGAACCAATTAGAACCTTTAAAAGCTTTTCGAAAAGGGTAGCCAAGAATAAATCAACAGCGTCATTTCGACCGGTCGAAGGGGACTTCGACCGGTTTAATGGGACCTGGACGTAATCCTTCTTTGCTTGATGGATTTTGCTTAAGTCTCACTCAACCATTTCGAAGCAACACTTTTACAACTCAAGTAAGACATTTCCAAAATACGAATACAATGATTAATACCAATAAATGAGTTAAAACTCAATTTGAAACCTTTTGACAAACCAAAATGTTTGAAATAAACTCCAAGGCTAAAATGGTAATTTATATTTTATAGCCTAGTTTTATATCAAAAGATAGCCCTTTGTGTCTAGAAACCAATGCAACAAACGGGGAGTGAATCCGAATTTTCTACAAAGAGTTATGCTCGTTACCGTAAAAATTGACGGACAAAAAACCAAAAAATGAAGTTCTGATAGGGGTTTTGGACCGTTCGAACTACCCCTCCAACGGGTTGAAAGGAACTTGAACTTAGATTTGCCTAGTTCCTTATCGACACGCTCAAACCGGCGACTCTCCAAACTATTTCAAAAACTATGTAAAGTATTTTAAAGATATGAAAAACACCTATATTCCATTTATACAACATAGCCTCGTCCCACTGATTACAAGTACACGAATAGTACAAGTCTCAAAACATTCGGCAATTCGATTCTAAAGTGAACCAAACTCCGTACTCACATTACAACCTCATTACAAGTTGCACCCAAAGCACGAACTCACGAGTTCGGATACCTTTCAAACATAACCAAAAGAGCTATAGTATCAACATTAAGACTTTAAGTTACAAAATCTTACAAATTCTCTAACCGAGAGTATTACATCTACCACAGAGGTAATTACCCACGATGATCCCCCCCTCCAATGATCTCAACGGCCTCATTCCTCGCGTTCCATATTTCCTTCCTTCATACCTGCAATGGAATAAAACTCCATTGCTCAGCTATATGCTGGGTGTACAATTCTAACAAATACATATATGACAATTCATGCTTCAATAGTATCAAAACTGTAACGCCCTGTATTTTATTATCATTAATAAATAAATACGGCATTTCTTTTCCATGAGCATCTGTTTTAATTTCTTTTTTTTAATACATTTATCTGGGGTCAAACCGTAATTTTCAAAATATTTTTCTATGGTTTTAAAAATAGTATCTATACTTTTTGTACAACCGGGAATTTATCCCTACGTTAATATAATTTTTTGTATTTTTATTTCAACTGTAAAATACCAGTTTTAATTTCAATCTGCGTCTATATCGCATGTTGGGTGAGGGAGCACGTGAGCTCAACCTCACCGGGTAATTTCCACCCATTGCTTGGAGCCCAATTTTGGGCAGTTTATACATATACATTGCTCTCTCTCTCTCAATCACAGTGTCTCTCATCTCTCACTCCCAAACTCTCCCAATTCTCTTAATTCTCTCTCAATTTTCTCTACCTCTCAAGATCACTCACACACATACAGTATATTTATACATACACACAGTCACACATACATAGCTATATATATTTTCATCTCAAGATCAAGAGGAGAGAACGGAGGAAAATTCTCAACGACGGATATTACGGCGGAAGTTCTCGGCTTTTAATTTTCTGTATAATCGCCTCTGTGAGTATTTTAAACTCACTCGCCATGTTTATATATGCGTATTTTCAGTATGTATATGTGTCTATATGTGTATATATATCAATACACCATTGAAGCTTGAGAATTGAAGTTTTAAAAATCGTAACCAAAATCAATTCTGTAAATTGGGAATGAAAGATATTGCTCCCAATAGAGTACGGTTCGAATCCTACGAGTTAATTCATCCGTATCGCGACGTATCGTCAATTTTAAGTTTTGACACCCTCACTTTAATCGCGAATATTTAGCGATATAATCCGTATTGGTTAAAATTGATCGCGTATTCGTAATCTACGCGGAAAAATGAAGAGATCCATATATTGCACGACATAATTGAAACAGAAAACAGAAATGGGTAAATTTCAGTCCAGGAATTGAAAACAGGGGAGAAGACGAAGAAGACGACATTCTGCAAGAACTCGCGCGCGCGACCCGCTCGCGCGAGGCTCGCTCGCGCGGCCCGCTCGCGCGGACCCTTCCCCCCCTTCGCGCGCGCGATCCGCTCGCGCGACCTGTTTAGCCCCTCCGCTCGCGCAACCCGCTCGCGCGATCCGGCCTTCCCCTTCGCTCGCGCGACCCGCGCGCGTGACATCACCTCACCTCCGCTTGCGCGACCTGGCAGTTTGAGCAGTTTCTGTGTTTTCTTATTAGGGACTGTTTGGACAATGTTTTAAAAGTTTTTAAAGAACTGTTTGGCAAATGTATTATTTTAGAAGTCTATGTTTTAAGAATTGTACGAACAAGAACAACTAAGACCGAAATTTATGCTCGTACAATTATCCGGCTTTGTGATTTATTAATGGTGTTATTTATGGAACATTGACATACATATTAGGGTCGAGGTTGTGTCAACATGCATGTGTGGAATAAAGTGTAAAAAGAGTAAAGGGTGGCGGTTTGGTGTGCGACCTCAATATCGATCGGATAGTATTCCTGGTATTGGAGGCGACAGTGTTGTTTACGACTTAGATATCGATCGGATAGTATTCCTGGTATCTAAGGCGCGCGTTTCGGATATTGATCGGATAGTATTCCTGATATCCGAAGCGATGGTGATAGTGTTGTGTACGACTTAGATATCGATCGGATAGTATTCCTGGTATCTAAGGCGCGCGTTTCGGATATTGATCGGATAGTATTCCTGATATCCGGAGCGATGGTTGGTTGTGATCGGTCTAGATATCGATCGGATAGTATTCCTGGTATCTGAGGCAGTAGTGTGGTGTGTGACTTCAACACCGATCGGATAGTATTCCTGGTATTGGAGGCGATAGTGTAGCGTGTGAATTGGATGACTGAATACTTATTACTCCTGGTAGCTGAAATGATGTGTTGATTGAATTGGATTGTTCTAAAGGAAAGAATTGGCAAAATAAGACGTTTCACAATTTATGTACAATTGCGTATTTATTTCTTACTATATTCCCCCGTGAATTATGTTGGAATTGGAACCTTGAATATATTACTGTTAAAGTCAAATGGTACCGTTGTTTATTTGCTTATATATACATTGCGAGCACTTGTTTATTTTACTCACCAGCTTTCATAAGCTGGCGGCGTTGATGCGTCCTGGACTGTATGTCCAGATTTTCAGGGGCAGGAGCAGCCAGGGTACTTCGACTATGCTAGTTAGAGGCAGGGAACTTTCCAGGAAGCTGTTTATTATTTTCCTATATCTTTCATTCCTGAAGTTGTAATAGACTGGAGAATAGCTTTTGAATAAGGGCGTTTTGTGCCTAAGACTTTGACTTATGTAATAGTTTAGCAAGTTTTAAATTTCGGAGCTTATGTTTATTAGTATCCTTTCTTTTAGAAATGTTCTTAAGTTATTTGTTGCAGGGACAATTGGTCATACTCACTTGTCACGACCTACGAGTTCATAAAGGAAATTAAATGCTTTCCTGAATTATGCTACGTCGGGGCGTGACAGGCTTTTTGGTATCAGAGCCAGGTTATGGCTCGACCAATTATCCAGAACACATAGGATCTCCCGTTAAGATAGAATTAAGATAAGATAGTTCGACTTCATTCCGTGTTTAGTCGCTGTCTATCGTTTAGAATTTTCTTTCTTTCCGAGAGTTTGACCGTATTCCGTTGATTGATGGATAGGTACCGTTCTCTCGATCCGATGGCTGGAAGAAATCTCAGGAACCGTCCCGCTATTGAAGATGCACCCCCGGTAATAGATCCAACCGGAATGTTCGAGGCTTTTGTAAGAAGATTGGAGAGGGTTAGTGATCAGAATGCGAGGAACAATAATCAGAATGGGAATTACAACGGGAATGGGAGGCAAGCCCACCAGACGGGAGACAAGCTTCTCAAGGAGTTTCGAGCCCTGCTGAGTATTTTGCGGGGACTGATGAACCCTGGCAAGCGGAACAGTGGCTACGTCAGATGGAGTGTATCTTTGAGACCATAGAGTGCACTGATCTGGAGAAGAAGCGTCTGGCTATCTTTCAGCTGTCTTATGCAGCGGCTGATTGGTGGGATGCAGAAAAAGCGACCATAGGAGAAGAAGCTGCAAGGAGAATGCCATGGGTGGTGTTCAAGGAAAGATTTCTCGAGAAGTATTTTCCTGAAGAAGAGAAGGACAAGAGAGAGAAAGAGTTTATGGAGTTGACTCAAGGGAATCTGACTGTCCGAGAGTACACTACTCGATTTGAGCGTCTGTCTCGCTTTGCTCCACATATGGTGGACACACCCCAGAAGAAAATCAAGAAGTATCACCGGGGTCTCAACCTGTCTCTTCGACATCTGACTATGGGGCATCTGGGCCAATCATTTGAAGCCCTAGTGAGATTGGCTACGGGGTTAGAAAATGATGGTTGTCAGAATTCAAAGCCACTTGGAAATCGACCTCCGCAGAAGGGTTATTCTGGACAGAAATCAGGGTACCCTCAAGGACAGAAAAGGACCTGGGATGGAGGGAAGAAACCTCAGCAGACACAAGCAGTTCAGCAATATCAGCCTCTAGCAATAGAAGGGGCCAAAAACAATAACTGCTTCAATTGTGGAGTTCCCGGTCACCGAGCTAAAGATTGCAGAGCACCTAGGCGTGCGGATCGTCCAGGAGTCGTGTGCTATAACTGTGGCATGCCCGGTCACATAAGTCCGGAATGCAAGGCTTCTAGGAAAGGCAACTATGGTCAGCAAGGACAAGCCCGCCTGAATGCTGTTATTCCCGAGGCTGCTGGTTATGAAGAAACAGGGTATGAAGGAGGTGCTTATGAGGAGGGATTGCCTGAGCAACGAGCAGTGGAAGGTACTCTAACCTTGTTTAACTCTCATGTTAAAGTTTTATTCGACACGGGTGCTACACATTCTTTTATATCTGTTAAGATTGTTCAGAAGTTGGGAATAGTACCGCAACGTTTAGAGGAAGCTTTGAGTGCTGTCTCGCCCTTAGGGACCACAGTCAAGTTATTACATGTGTGTAAGGATTGTCCTCTACGGATTGAAGACCATGAACTTTTGGCGAGATTGGTGGTTCTGTCGATGAAGGAGTTCGATATAATCCTGGGAATGGATTGGCTCGAGAAGAATGATGCGAAGTTGGATTGTGCAAGGAAGAGGATCACATTTGCGGACAAGGGGAATCGACTCTTCGATTTCCAATGTAACCCTTCGGGTGATATGTTCCTCACTAGATGCCTAGCAAACATTGAGGTTGTCAGTGCAGAGGTGACAGTATCATCTATACCGGTAATCAAAGAGTTCGAGGAAGTATTTCGAGATATTTCAGGATTACCGCCGGAAAGGGACATAGAATTCTGTGTGGAATTGGTGCCAGGTACTCGACCTATAACCAAGGTTCCCTAGAGGATGGCCCCTACAGAGTTGTTGGAGCTGAAGGAACAAGTTCAAGAACTTGAGAAGTTGGGTTTTATTCGTCCAAGTACTTCACCCTGGGGAGCACCAGTGTTATTCGTGAAGAAGAAGGATGGGTCAATGCGGTTGTGTATTGACTACCGAGAACTGAATAAGGTTACTATCAAGAATAAGTATCCTTTACCTCGGATAGACGATCTGTTTGATCAGTTGCAAGGAGCCACGACCTTTTCTAAGATTGATCTACGGTCAGGGTATCACCAGTTGAGGGTGCGGAAGGAAGACATACCTAAGACTGCTTTCAGGACGAGATACGGACACTATGAGTTCTTAGTGATGCCGTTTGGGATGACGAATGCTCCGGCTGTGTTTATGGACTTGATGAACAGAGTATTCAAGCCCTATTTGGATCAATTCGTTATTGTCTTTATTGATGATATTTTGATCTATTCCAAGTCAGAGGAAGAGCATGAACAACACCTGAGGATCGCGTTGCAGACTCTCAAGGACCACCGCCTGTATGCTAAATTCAGCAAGTGTGAATTCTGGCTTCAGGAAGTTAAGTTTCTCGGGCATGTGATCTCTCAACAAGGAATCGCGGTTGACTCATCAAAGACCGATGCAGTGGCGAATTGGACTCGGCCGACCAATGCTACAGAAGTCAGAAGTTTTCTGGGACTAGCTGGTTACTATCGGAGATTTGTAGAAGGTTTCTCGAAGATAGCCGCCCCGTTAACTGGTTTGACTAAGAAAGATTTGAAGTTTGAATGGACTGATAAGCATGAATGCGCTTTTCTGGAATTGAAAGAGAGATTGACAACAGCGCCAGTGCTTGCGATACCAAAGGATGGTGAGAAGTTCACTATTTTTAGTGACGCCTCGTATCAAGGATTGGGTTGTGTCCTTATGCAAGACGGAAAGGTTATCGCATATGGTTCACGCCAGTTGAAGCCGAATGAATTGAATTACCCAACTCATGATTTGGAACTGGCAGCAGTAGTGTTTGCGCTCAAGACCTGGAGACACTACCTCTACGGGGAGAAGTTTGATTTGTTCTCGGACCACAAGAGCCTTAAGTATTTGTTTACTCAGAAGGAGTTGAACATGAGGCAACGTAGGTGGATGGAGCTGATTAAGGATTACGACTTTACATTAGAGTACCACCCCGGTAAGGCTAATGTAGTCGCTGACGCCCTAAGTCGGAAGCCTCGAGGAATGAGTGCTTCATTGATGTTGAGGGAATGGAAAGCCTTGGAGACAATCGCAGAATTTGATATGCAGATTTCTGAGGGAAGTATCGGGCAACACTTTGGATGCCTCGTAGTACAACCAACACTTGTGAGTCGAATCATCGAAGCCCAAAAGGAAGATGAAAAATTTCAAGTATGGTTCGCCAAGATGTTAGAGAAGGACCCTATAGAATGGAAGGTTGGGACCGATGGAGGATACCGATGTCGAGACAGATTGTGTGTGCCAGATTTCGGAGATTTGAGAAAAGATATTCTCGAAGAAGCACATAAATCGAGACTGACAGTACACCCAGGAGGAACAAAGATGTATAAGGATTTGAAGAGAAACTTCTGGTGGGAAGGGATGAAGCGAGAAGTAGCCGAGTTTGTGTCTAAATGTTTGACTTGTCAACAAGTGAAGGCCGAACATTAGAGACCCTCGGGATTGTTGCAACCCTTACCTGTTCCAGGATGGAAGTGGGAGCACATAACTATGGATTTTGTGGTTGGATTACCCCGGTCACAACAGAATCATGACGCGATTTGGGTAATTGTGGATCGATTGACGAAGTCTGCACACTTTATCGCGTACAATATGACTTACCCAGTAGAACGGATGAGTCGAATGTATCTCCAACAAGTGGTGCGACTGCACGGTGCGCCTGTGACAATTGTATCAGACCGCGATGCATGTTTTACCTCAGGATTTTGGGAAAGTTTACAAAAGGCTATGGGAACTTCGCTCAAGATGAGTACTGCATTCCATCCTCAGACCGATGGACAGACCGAGCGTGTTAATCAGATTATGGAAGATATGCTCAGAGCTTGTGCAATCGACTTTGAAGAGTCTTGGGAGACGCACTTACCTTTGGTTGAATTTGCGTATAACAACAGTTATCACTCAAGTATTGGAATGGCGCCGTTCGAAGCTTTGTACGGACGACCTTGTCGATCTCCGTTGTGTTGGGCTGAAGTGGGAGACACGGAACTTTTGGGACCAGATTTGGTGAGAGAGACCAATGAGAAGATTTCACTGGTCAAGGAAAGGATGACAACTGCACAGAGTAGGCATAAGAGTTATGCGGATAGGCGTCGAAAGGACTTGGAGTTCAGTATCGGTGATCACGTACTCCTAAAGGTTTCACCTGTTCGGGGAGTAGTGCGTTTTGGTCAGAAGAGAGGGAAGCTGACACCTCGTTTCATCGGACCGTTCGAGGTTTTGGAGCGTGTTGGGAAAGTGGCTTATCGGCTCGCGTTGCCACCAAAGATGTCTGGTGTTCATAATGTGTTCCATGTCAGTATGTTAAGGAAATACATACGGGATCCTTCACATGTGGTTAATTTTGATGATATTGAGACGAGTCAGAATGTTGTCTACAAGGATAGACCTGTGAGGATTCTTGATCAGAGTATCAAGAGGTTGAGAAGAAGAGACGTTCCTTTGGTTAAGGTTCAGTGGAGGCATCATGACGAGGGAGAAGCGTCGTGGGAGTTAGAGTCAGACATGAGGATTAGATACCCCGAGTTGTTTCAGGATTAGTTAGCTCAGATTTCGGGGCGAAATCTCTGTTAAGGTGGGTAGGGTGTAACGCCCTGTATTTTATTATCATTAATAAATAAATACGGCATTTCTTTTCCATGAGCATCTGTTTTAATTTCTTTTTTTTAATACATTTATCTGGGGTCAAACCGTAATTTCCAAAATATTTTTCTATGGTTTTAAAAATAGTATCTATACTTTTTGTACAACCGGGAATTTATCCCTACGTTAATATAATTTTCTGTATTTTTATTTCAACTGTAAAATACCAGTTTTAATTTCAATCTGCGTCTATATCGCATGTTGGGTGAGGGAGCACGTGAGCTCAATCTCACCGGGTAATTTCCACCCATTGCTTGGAGCCCAATTTTGGGCAGTTTATACATATACGTTGCTCTCTCTCTCTCAATCACAGTGTCTCTCATCTCTCACTCCCAAACTCTCCCAATTCTCTTAATTCTCTCTCAATTTTCTCTACCTCTCAAGATCACTCACACACATACAGTATATTTATACATACACACAGTCACACATACATAGCTATATATATTTTCATCTCAAGATCAAGAGGAGAGAACGGAGGAAAATTCTCAACGACGGATATTACGGCGGAAGTTCTCGGCTTTTAATTTTCTGTATAATCGCCTCTGTGAGTATTTTAAACTCACTCGCCATGTTTATATATGCGTATTTTCAGTATGTATATGTGTCTATATGTGTATATATATCAATACACCATTGAAGTTTGAGAATTGAAGTTTTAGAAATCGTAACCAAAATCAATTCTGTAAATTGGGAATGAAAGATATTGCTCCCAATAGAGTACGGTTCGAATCCTACGAGTTAATTCATCCGTATCGCGACGTATCGTCGATTTTAAGTTTTGACACCCTCACTTTAATCGCGAATATTTAGCGATATAATCTGTATTGGTTAAAATTGATCGCGTATTCGTAATCTACGCGGAAAAATGAAGAGATCCATATATTGCACGACATAATTGAAACAGAAAATAGAAATGGGTAAATTTCAGTCCAGGAATTGAAAACAGGGGAGAAGACGAAGAAGACGACATTCTGCAAGAACTCGCGCGCGCGACCCGCTCGCGCGAGGCTCGCTCGCGCGGCCCGCTCGCGCGGACCCTTCCCCCCCTTCGCGCGCGCGATCCGCTCGCGCGACCTGTCCAGCCCCTCCGCTCGCGCAACCCGCTCGCGCGATCCGGCCTTCCCCTTCGCTCGCGCGACCCGCGCGCGCGACATCACCTCACCTCCGCTCGCGCGACCTGGCAGTTTGAGCAGTTTCTGTGTTTTCTTATTAGGGACTGTTTGGACAATGTTTTAAAAGTTTTTAAAGAACTGTTTGGCAAATGTATTATTTTAGAAGTCTATGTTTTAAGAATTGTACGAACAAGAACAACTAAGACCGAAATTTATGCTCGTACGATTATCCGGCTTTGTGATTTATTAATGGTGTTATTTATGGAACATTGACATACATATTAGGGTCGAGGTTGTGTCAACATGCATGTGTGGAATAAAGTGTAAAAAGAGTAAAGGGTGGCGGTTTGGTGTGCGACCTCAATATCGATCGGATAGTATTCCTGGTATTGGAGGCGACAGTGTTGTTTACGACTTAGATATCGATCGGATAGTATTCCTGGTATCTAAGGCGCGCATTTCGGATATTGATCGGATAGTATTCCTGATATCCGAAGCGATGGTGATAGTGTTGTGTACGACTTAGATATCGATCGGATAGTATTCCTGGTATCTAAGGCGCGCGTTTCGGATATTGATCGGATAGTATTCCTGATATCCGGAGCGATGGTTGGTTGTGATCGGTCTAGATATCGATCGGATAGTATTCCTGGTATCTGAGGCAGTAGTGTGGTGTGTGACTTCAACACCGATCGGATAGTATTCCTGGTATTGGAGGCGATAGTGTAGCGTGTGAATTGGATGACTGAATACTTATTACTCCTGGTAGCTGAAATGATGTGTTGATTGAATTGGATTGTTCTAAAGGAAAGAATTGGCAAAATAAGATGTTTCACAATTTATGTACAATTGCGTATTTATTTCTTACTATATTCCCCCGTGAATTATGTTGGAATTGGAACCTTGAATATATTACTGTTAAAGTCAAATGGTACCGTTGTTTATTTGCTTATATATACATTGCGAGCACTTGTTTATTTTACTCACCAGCTTTCATAAGCTGACGGCGTTGATGCGTCCTGGACTGTATGTCCAGATTTTCAGGGGCAGGAGCAGCCAGGGTACTTCGACTATGCTAGTTAGAGGCAGGGAACTTTCCAGGAAGCTGTTTATTATTTTCCTATGTCTTTCATTCCTAAAGTTGTAATATACTGGAGAATAGCTTTTGAATAAGGGCGTTTTGTGCCTAAGACTTTGACTTATGTAATAGTTTAGCAAGTTTTAAATTTCGGAGCTTATGTTTATTAGTATCCTTTCTTTTAGAAATGTTCTTAAGTTATTTGTTGCAGGGACAATTGGTCATACTCACTTGTCACGACCTACGAGTCCATAAAGGAAATTAAATGCTTTCCTGAATTATGCTACGTCGGGGCGTGACAAAAACAAATCGAATAGTCTCTAGAGAGAGATACGCATTCATCCGGTAATAAAACCAATACTGTGGAGGGCCTTCTCCCAACCACGCATCCAAGTGCCCTAGCAGGGCCCTCCCCCAAACCATGCATTGTCCCCTAGCAGGGCATTCTCCCAAACCATGCACTGTCCCCTGGCAGGGCATTCTCCCAAACCATGCACTATAGTTGTCGCTACAAAATTCTCAAACATCGAGAAGCTTACCCCCAGATGAAATTGTATAAAATTCCCCTTTGACCCACATAATCATTTAGCATGCTCACATAATCATATAAACATGTTTTTCATACGTATTCGCGAGTAAAATTAACAGACCTAAATTAACACATGAGTTTTGCCTGGATCAACATATCACGCTTGATATTCAAAGCATCCCAAATTTTCTATATAACATAAGTTAAGAATTCATACCTTAAGGTACTATCCTATAATTTCAAGGGAAGCTTAAGAATACCGATATCAAGCTAGATCTCTGATTATAAGCGAAACCTACGAGTTTTCACATGTTTTTCAAGAAAACACAAAATTAGGATTTTTGTAAAAGTTTTTCAACAAGATCTAACAAGTATCAAAACGTAGCTCTTACCTAATGGGGTATATGTATACATATACGAAAATTCTCTAAAGAGGGTGCCCTCTCTTTATTAAAGAGAGAGCCTCTGTTTTGGCCGTCGGATCGTGTTTTCATTAAAGACAGTGTTGTCATTTCACAGTTTTTAAATACAATCTGACGGCTAAAACAGAGGCCCTCTCTTTAATAAAAAGAGGGCGCCCTCTTTAGAGCCTGACTGATATATATTTATATATATATATATATATATATACATACTATCTATATTATATTGTAGGACTTTATCCTACTAGGACACATCAAAATATGACTAGGATGAGTTTTATATGACTAGGATGCTGATTGGACCATTTTGTTGTGAGAGTAATTAACCTAGACGCAACACAAATCAACGTCCCTCCAGTCTTTCTCTGTATCAATTTCTCTCCCTCTCCCTCTCCCTCTATACTATCTCGATCTCAGCACTCTCTGTATCTCTTCTTCTCTTTCAACCACCACCACCAACACTAGACCACCACGTACACCAACTACGACCGGATCGATCGATTAAAAGAGGATCAACAACTGGATCGTATCCGAATCGGCAATTGGATCGGCAACTTTCCTTTCGTTTTAATGTTTTTCAAACTGAGGCGGCGATCAGCAACTGGATCTTCAAGCCGTTCAGCAACTTCTATTTCATTTCAAACCGAGGCGGTGGCGACAGTACCAAAGAGTCAAGAAAACCCCTCTTCGATTGGAACAGCACAACACCTTCGTAATCGATCAGCGCCTTCGAGACGGCGACGATTAGCTTGCTCAGATCAGTAAGAGTTTTGTTCTTGATTTTGTTTGATTTTGATTTTGTGGGTTCCTATTGCTTGCACACACACATATTTGTCTCTTAATCCCACAAAGTTTTATTGGGGAAAGATTTGTTTAGATTTGGTTGAGGAACTCCAAGAGATCAATGGGCAGCACCACCACTGAAATGGAGGGATTGAAAATTCCCTCATTTTAAATTTATTTTTGACGGATTGATGAACATGGAGGGGTTGAGACCAGCAAAATGTGAATGCTACTGTAAGTCGTCTTTTTTTTTTCCCCTTCACAATGATAGGAGAGGTAAGCAATTTGGGGGTTGCTCGCAATAGAGTTTTCATCAATATCTTCCATAGAGGTAAAGAATTTTCTGGTCCCAGTATTCATTTGCTTATGTGTATTATTCTTTTTCGTATGAATAGATGAACATGGAACGAAAATATTTCTATTGGCGGTTAAATTTGATGTTCATTTTTTTCAATTACTTCTAATACATTCTGTTGACTGAGTTGATAGTGTGACCTTTGAATATGAGTGTCATCCTACTTGCTCAGCCCACCCTTAAGCCATTCACTTTGAATTACCTTTGCAATTTGATAATGATCATCACACGCTTTAGAGTATGTTTTAAACAATACTATTGCTCTGTGTCAATTTGGTCTGCATGTTTATGATTTTGTTTTACAAGAGGGTGACTAATATTTTGTTTAGAAATTGAGCAGGTTAATTTGATGTCATCCATAAAACTGTTTGTTGCCTTAAAATATATTTTCTTGGTCAATTTAGGTTATATGATTTCCATTCTTTTTTATTTTGGATTTTTTTTCCCTTTTCCAAAATTGCTTCCCCAAATAGAGCAAGGTTATTATGTCTGAAATCTATATACCATTATTCTTTAATAAATTTGAAGTGCTAAAAT
The DNA here is from genome assembly GCA_033977485.1 of Hydrangea macrophylla. Taxonomy (NCBI): domain Eukaryota; kingdom Viridiplantae; phylum Streptophyta; class Magnoliopsida; order Cornales; family Hydrangeaceae; genus Hydrangea; species Hydrangea macrophylla. The sequence continues at coordinate 140,469,942 of CM066988.1, read as the reverse complement.
CTCTCTCCTACTTATATGTCTTTCTAATTAAGATTTTGGGTTTCAAAATCCCATTATAATTTGAGTCAACACATTGATTTCCTGATGTATCTCTCTATATTATATAGATAGTCATTTATTTGCTTTCCCTAAATTGTGTTTTGCCAATATACCCCTTCATTTTCCTTACCCTTTATAGATTCACCATAACCATATGAATTGGGATTCTTTTTTTTTTTTTTTTTCCTTTCTAATTTATGAGGTTTTTGCTTTCCTCTATCGCACCCCTAATTTTAGGGTGATGATTTAAATCATGAAATGACAAATTCCCATTATAATTTTCCCTTTTAGTTTCCTAATTATCTCCGAATTATCTATTGCTAAAATTCTCTCCCTAAAATTAATTATCACAATAAAAAATTCCTTTCTAGAATTGGGTCTCTCTGTATCCCTCTTTGCACACACGGAAACACATATATGCACATACCCTCTTTTCCTTTTGTTTTTGTTTTTTGTTTTTTTTGATCCATTGATTTTTGAGTTAATGGGTTTGTTGTTTTTTTTTTCCCCAGCCTCTGGTATTTATTGTGCTCAACCTCTGTCTCAGGTATTTAACGCCTTTGATTTGACTTTCTTTGTATGTTCTATAACGCCATTGTGGACAAAGGTGAAAAATAAAATATCTTCTATGTTTCTTTTTCTCTTTGACATGGTCCTCTATTTCAGCGTGTGCGAAAGATCTTCTACATTTACAATTGTGGTGTTTTATTGTGGTGTTTCGGAATTTTAGTCTTTGATTATTCCTATTTGATATACAAGCGTGTTTGGATGGCTCTAATTATCCCTTAATGGGTAAAACCGTCCTATTTCGGGTATTTGTTGTATGGTTCAAGTTTTCTTTCTTTGCCCATGATATTTTGAGGGATAGAATTGTTATTTTAGTATATCCTTTGAATGTCCACAGCTATATTTTTTGAAGGAATTACTTTGGAGCTCATCGTGAGGATGTGCATCTCATTTGAAAAGAGAGGGACCTTAGGTAAATAAAAGCCTAAGCGGTAATTTCATAACCCTTTTGTTTTCATTATTACATAGTTGAAACACTAAACTTTTTTTATCATTTGCCTCTGTTTGTTCATTTGCAAATTTTAATGGAACAATTTGTGTAATAAATGGATGTACAATTGGTGTAATTGATTTGTTGCGACATTATTTGGGCTACTGAAATTATCATTAGTACATCCATATATAAATGAGCATTTGCTACTGACCCAAATGCATGATGTATTTAATATAGAAGTAAAAGAGCCTTTTGGGAGTGCCATTGCAAATACCTATTAATGGGGATTAAAAAGTGGGAAAAAAAAAATCTAATGAGGGCAAGAGTCTTGATTAATACTTGAGCATTCAGTACAGTAAAACATACTTTATGTGAATTCTTTTAGAAACACTTTACATCCTTTGGGCTTAGGTGAATTTGGTCTATTGAATGTTGGGCGATCCGAAGAAAAAGAAGATTTGGAGTATTACACATGGCGCATCTAGGGGTGTAAGAAAAACCGAAAAAACCGAACAGACCGACCGAACCGACTGATTCGGTTTGGTTCGGTTCGGTATTTTATATACTTCGGTCGGTTTCGGTATGAGAAAAACTTAAAAGTCGGTTTTCGGTTCGGTTTCAGTGTTTACTGTAATAGCACCGTCACCGAACCGAACCGAACCGATATTACACATACATTTGCTATATATTTAATATTTTTAAGCCCATATATATAAGTAACATTGGAAAACAAAACAACCCTAAATCCTATTCTTCTCTTTCCCTTCAGCCTCTCTTCATTACAGTAGTGAAGAAGAGTCTTCAGACTCTTCACTGACCCACACCACCACGCCGCCCCTGATAGGGTCACCACCACTCCACCGGACCACCACGCCGCCACTGAAAGGCCACCACCACTCCACCACGCTGATGCTGTTCCTCACCACGCCGCAGAGCCGCAGAGTTTTCCACGCCGCAGCTGTTTCCTCACCACTCCATCGCCGCTAGAACAGCACCTCCGCCACTGAAGTAAGTCTTCAGTCCTTACTTCCTTCGATCTATCCAATTTTTATTTTTATTTTTGCTAGAACACCACCTCCGCCACTGAGGTTTGGTTGCTACTCGTTTTTCCATTTTTCTTAACTTCTTATTGAGAATCTGAGATGGATCTAGGCATCTAGCCACAATATATATATATATATATATATATGTTAAACAGTTTATGTAGAATCGTAGATCTAGTTGACTTTGTTTCTTTGTTTATTAATAGTAGATCTATATTGTTCTCTTTTTTTTTTTTTGCTAGCAAATCTGGATGGTTCATGTAGTTAGTAGTAGATTGTGTTTTTTTTTTTTTTTTTTTTTTTTTTTTTTTACAGTAGATCTAGATTGTTCAAACTTGGTTTATGTAGATCTAGTTGACTTTGTTTCTTTGTTAATTAATAGTAGATGTAGATTGTTTTTTTTTTTTTTGGCTAGCAAATCTGGATGGTTCTTGTTGTTAGTAGTAGATTACTATTATTATTATTATTTTTTTACAGTGGATCTAGATTGTTCAAACTTGGTTTATAGACTCTATTGTTGACTTTGTTTCTTTGTTAATTAAATAGTAGATGTAGATTGTTTTTCTTTTTTTTTTTCTTTTTTTCCTTTTTTTTTTTTTTTTTTTACAGTAGAAGATCTATTCCCCCTCTTTCTTATAGACTCTAGACTCAGTGACTTTGTGTCTTTGTTAATTAATAGTAGATCTAGATTACTTTAGTTTTGAATTTGGATACTTTGTTAATTAATAGTAGATCTAAAGTGGATACTTTCAATATTTTCAGGATGGATGATAATCATGATACGATAAACCAACCCTCAAAGGATGCGGCCAATTGCAATGAAAGCGAAGGTCTCCCGCCACTTCCCCCCAAGGCTAGCGGTAAGAAAAGATCGTATGTTTGGGACCATTTCACTGAGGTTAAGAATGAGAACCCTAATGCTAAGCGTAGGGCTTTATGTAGTTATTGTGGGACGGGTTACGCATGTGAGTCTAAAGCCAATGGGACAACATCAATGAAAACTCATTTAGAAACACAATGTAAGAAAAATCCTCATAGGAAGGTGGATACGACCCAAACCACTTTGGGTTTTACACCTAGTCCACAAGGATCTAGCAGTGGTGGCTCACTTGTATCGATTTCTTTTTGTGCAGAGGATATTAAAGAATCTTTAGCAGAAATGTTAGTAATTGATGAGCTGCCTTTTAAATTTGTAGAGAATGAGGGTTTTAGAAAATTCATGTTAAAAGCATGTCCAAAATTTTCTAAAATCCCCTCACGAATAACCATTGCTAAAGAATGTAAAAAAGTGTTCTTAAGAGAGAAGAAAAGGCTAAAAAGTGCGCTTAGAGGGCAACGGGTTTGTCTTACCACTGACACGTGGACATCCTTGCAAAATTTAAACTACATGTCTTTGACTGCACACTATATTGATAGTGATTGGCATATACAAAAAAAAGTTCTCAACTTTTGTATGGTGGAAAGTCATAAGGGTGATACGCTTGGTAAGGTTATTGAAATGTGTTTACTTGAGTGGGGAATAGATAAGTTGCTTACGGTTACTGTCGATAATGCAAGTTCAAATAATGGGTTAATTAATTTTTTGAAAAGGAAGATGAAGAGTAGGAAGGGCACAATACTAGAACATGAGTACATGCATATGAGATGTTGTGCTCATATCTTGAATCTCATAGTTCGTGATGGATTGAAAGATATTGATGACTCAATATTGAAAGTTAGAAATGCGGTAAGATACGTGAAATCCTCTCCACAAAGGTGGAAAACATTTCAATTGTGTGCCGAGAAAGAAAAGATTCCATCTAAAAGTGGTGTATCTTTAGACGTGGCAACTAGGTGGAATTCTACTTACATGATGTTGGAGAAGGCGGAAAAGTTTCAAAAAGCTTTTGAACGGCTAGAGGAGGAAGACAACAACTTTGTAACGTTTGTTAGTGGGGGGGAGAGTGTTAATGTGGGTGAGGATGATGGTAGTGGTAAGAGAGGAAGTGTTAGACTTTTGGGTCCTCCTTTTAATGACGATTGGGAGAATATAAGATTGTTTGTTAAATTTTTGAAGATTTTTTACGATGCTACTTTACCTTTTTCTGGGTCTAACCATGTCACGTGCAATTCATTTGCTATGGACTTGGTAACCATTCAAGATACCATTGAAATTGAATGTAGCAAAGGGGATTTATCTTTGAGAACCATGGCAGTCAATATGAAAAAAAAAAATTGACAAGTATTGGGGGAAATTTGACACTATGAATCCCTTGTTGTATGTTGGATTAGTTCTTGATCCTCGTTATAAATTGCGCTATGTTGAGTATATCTTTGAGTCATTCTATGATACAACGACGACTATTGAATTGACACAAAAAGTTAAGGATGTATTGATATCTTTGTATCAATTTCATGAAAGGGAGGCGGGAGGTGGTAGAGCACAAGAGACAAGTGGTTGTCAAATAGTGGAGGGTGGATTTAGTAAGGAGGATACGGATTTGAGAACATTGAGGAAGATAGAGTTCAAGAGACGCTTAATGGAAGCTGAAACTCTAGAAAACAAATCAGAGGTGGAAAGGTATCTAATAGAGAGTTGCGAAGATGATTCAAATGGATTTGATATATTAAAGTGGTGGAAAGTCAACTCTATTAGATATAAATTGCTTTCTAGGGTTGCCCGAGATGTGCTTGCAATTCCTGTTTCAACCGTAGCTTCCGAATCCGTGTTTAGCACGGCAGGTCGTGTTATTGATTCATACCGTACTTCATTGGCTCCAAAGGTGGCCGAGGCCCTTATTTGTACACAAAATTGGCTTCGCTCTTCATCTGCTCCTATTAAGCTTACGGCTTCAATCGATGATATCGATGAGTTTGACAAGTTCGCCTCAGGTATACGTTTGAGTTTTTATGCATTCCATTATTTGAATAAGATATCATATATGTGTTCTTTGTAATGTGGTTTTCTTTTTCAACTTTTTTTTGTAGAATTTATGGATGAATCAAGCACGTTGGATTCCACACCCACGGTTATTGAGGACGATGATTGACACTGAAAGTAGTAGAGGACAAAAGTACAAGTGAAGCATGTTGTTAGTTTGAAGAGTTGGACTTTTAATTTGGAATTTTGGAGAATTATTATGTTCTAATCATGTTTGTGTTGAATATTCGGTTATTGTTCGTATTGCTTTGTGCTTGTATTCCTTTTTTTTTTTTTTGAGAAGCTAGTTTCGGTTCTTGGACAACATAATGAGGTCACTGATGGTCACAGGTAAATTGCTTACTGCTTATTGCTTATTTTCACTGGTCATGCCCATTGCTTGGGTGGGTTATTTGTTGCTTTGCACAGGTCAATTGCTATGCAATTGCTTATTTTCACAGGGCATGCCCATTGCTTGGGTTAGCTACTCCCATTGCTTGGTTAGCTATAGTTGTTGCTTTGCATAGGTCAATTGCTATGCAATTGCTTATTTTCATAAGTCAATGAAGTCATGCCCATTGCTTGGGTTAAGCTTAGCCTACTTTTTGCTCTGCAGGTTAATTGCTTGTTGCAATGTCTTGTTATTTGCATATATTCAAATTAGGCCCAAATAATTCAAAGAGTGAAAATTGACCCAATCAAATATTGGAATTAATAAGCCCAATCAAATAGTGAAAATTGGCCCAATCAAAGTGTTAAAAAGAGTGACAATTTGCCCAATCAAAGCATAAAAAACAAAAAAATTGGCCCAAAACTAATTTGCTAGGCCCAGCCCAACAAAACCTGTAGCTGTAACAAAATGACCTTATAAAACCGAAACCGAACCAAACCGACCCGACCGGGACGGTTCGGTTCGGTTCGGTTCGATGAGATGGTTCGGTCTGTTTCGGTTTTATCATATTGGAAAACCGAATTATCGGTTCGGTCCGCTAGATGCTCTCAAAACCGACCGAACCGAACCGATTTCAGCCCTAGGCGCATCTGAAGGACAATGCAAACGATTAATAGAGAACAAGGCAAGCAAACATAGTAAGTTTGAACAAATGAAGGATGTTGAACAAAAAATAGAAAAAAGAAAAAAAACAAGTGAAGGAAAAAAGTGAGTCATCAAGAGGCCGCGAGGCTTTTGTTGAAGTGCCATTAGAGATGGATAAGCTTTTGGCACATCCTTTTGGTTTTTTTTTTTTTTTTTTTTTTTTTTTTTATTTTTTTTTTTATGGATACTTTACTGATGTGAGATGTATTTTTGTTGTAATCACAATTCATTGCGATTTGAAGTCTGCTAATATATTGCTAGACCATTCGATGAGAGCTAAAGGAAATAAGCTGGGGGAGATACAACTAGAATGATTGAGAATTCTACTAGAGTAGAATTTCTATTGTTATCAACAATTGAATGTGGATTATTCTTGACAGAAAGGGGCAACTTTATGTGAAGAATTAAATAGCTTCACTTACCCTGCCCCTTATTTTTTGTACGTTTTATTTTAATAGGCCTGTGAAACTTTGTTATGGCAGACTAATAAATTGCATTTTAGTAGAGTAGGGTCTAATGTTGACATAATAACAGTGCCGGCCCTGAGGCAAAGCGGTGAAGCCGCTACATGGGGTCTCATTTTTAGGCCTATTTCTTTTAATTTCTTCCTAATTTCTATAAAACTTATTATTTTTAGGCCTATTTTCTTCGAATTTTTTCCTAATTTTTATGAAACTTATCGTTTTTAGGGCTTATTTTTTTCTAATTTCTTCCCAATTTTTATTAAACTTATCATTTTTAAGCCTATTTTCTTCTAATTTCTTCCAAATTTCTATGAAACTTAGTATAGAGGCCTCATTTTTTAGCCCCCTTTGAAAGTTCGCTTGAGGTCTCGGCCAATTTTGGCATCTCAGGGCCGACCCTGCATAATAATTGAGATTTTATCGATTTTTTTTTACAATAATTTTTGTATACATTATTATACAGTTACAGTTAAAACCAGTTTTAACTACTCATTTTAGACCCAGAAACCTCTTTTATTTTTGTATGATTTTTTTTTTCCGTGTAGTGCTCTCGGGCACGGGCAATACCTAGTATATACACAATCTACATTGGCGGTGGCGATCGGAGGCGTTGGCCGGCGATTATGACTTCTCTTTCCCTTAATTGCAACTAGGTTTTTGTGATTGGAGAAGAAGGAAAAATTTGTCAAAAAAAAAAAAAGAGTTTTGTTCAAATATTTTTAAAAAGTCAAGATTTGATATTTGCACAATTTTTCCAATTGAAGTAGACATCCTTTTAATATGCAAAAAGTAATTAACTGACTTTTAGATACAATACAAAAACATGGCTGAAACCAACCCCCCACCCCCAAAAAAAAAAAAAAATAAATAAATAAAAAGAAAAAACACACACACACACACACACACATACTTACCAGAATAAATAAATAGAATAAAGTACTCCCTCCCTCCATCCCTTTTTTTGAGTCCTGTATTCCATTTTGGGATGTCCCAAAATTAATGTCCACTTTCCTAAATTGGTATACAATTTTTACTTTATTTTCCAAAACTACCCTTCCTTGAAATCTACACCAAGACAAAACTAAAAAGTTATTGTAATGATTAGGGGCGATTGTGAAAAGTAGGTGTAGATTCTTTTTATCCCGTTAATAAGTTGAGTTCCGTGGACTAAAAAAAGGGACGGAGGGAGTAAAATAAAAAAGAAAGAAAGAATGAATGAAAGAATGGAAAAGAATGGTTAAAAAAATAAATAAATAAAGAAGAAAGAAAAAGTGCAAAACGAAAATCTACCCAGTTATCCAATAAATAAGTCAGTATCAGAAAATCAGTCATTGCATCATCCATGACATGGGATTGATTATTGCACCGTCTGAGATTGAACCAAATCAACTGATCAAAAAAAAAAAAAAAAACAGCGAGGACATAGTTAGGCCCTGTTTGGCAACAACTTATGCCTTTGTAATTCAAACGTAGAAATTTGCTTTTGGCCAAAAGTCATTTGAGGTAGCTTTGTTCAATTGAAAATTTTGTGCGATTGGCAAAGTATAACTCGTTTGGCATCGAGCTGAGTCTTAGACCCCTCTATTACATAGGTCTAGTGTTGAACCTCCACCCTTTACCCTTATAATTAAATAAATAAATAAGAAAAAAAAAAAGAAAGAAACAACAAACATCGACTGTGATTGACTCACGGCGATTAAATCACCAGATCTTGTTTGTCAAACAGGGCCGGCCCTTGGGCCAGCGGTCCAGGCGGCCGCTTGGGGCCTCAAAAAATTAGAATTTGTTTGGTCTTGGAATAAGGCCTTGTTTGGCCAAAATTTATGTATTATATATAAAATAGGGCCTAAAAAAATAGGGCCTTAGATATACATGCATTATATATAAAAAGAGGACAAAAAATAAGGCATTGTTTGGCCAATATACATATATTATATATAAAAATAGGGTAAAATAGGGCCTAAAAAAAATAAGGCCTTGTATACACATGTATTATATATAAAAATAGGACCAAAAAAGGGCCTAAAATTTTTTTTCGCTTAGGCCTCATGAGAATTTCACAATCTCAGAGCCGGCCCTGTTGTCAAATAGTCTCTTTTTAGCTTTTAGAGTTTCATAGTCACTTTTGATATCCAAAAATTGTTCCCAAATGGAGCCTTAATTCTCTAATAATTCATGCTCAATAGATTGATATTTTAATATTTTTGAAACACTACAGTAAGTTAGAAACATAGAACTATTTTTCAAAAGCACGTATAACACAGTCAAAGTGATAATGACTTGAAAGTTGATTTGAGAGCCCCAACGGTCCTCAACATCAATTAAGGAGACAAATCAGATTTCCTTTTGATTTTAATATAATCGCCAAATAGTAGGCATGTGTTGGCACGTGATCTAAACTTTGATAAAGACGAGATCTTTAGGAGTATTATGGCTCAGAGCAACTCCAATGCAACCTTCTCAGCAAAAAAAAAAAAACTCCAATGCAACCTATTAATTTTTTCTCCATCAAAGTTATAATTTGACATTGTTATAGTGTAAAAATGCTAAATTTTGACAATTCTGTTCTAATGGTACATTTATACAAAATGTCATTTTTTTATCATAACTACCATTTTCTAGTCAACTAGCATTGAAAATGGGTGACAATAGTTGTTAGTCACAATTACCAACAAAAGTATGATGTGACAAAGATTTGGCAATCTTTTCTTATATTTGAGAGAGTATTTGACAATGCTATAATTTGAAAGGCCTAAGACCATCTCCAATGTGCATCCTATTGCTCATGCTATTGCCAAATTATAGCATGACTTAAAAAATAAAAAAAAAATAAAAAAACCCTCCAGTAGTATGCCAAAACTCATGCCAAATTATAGCAATGCTATATCTTGTGCCAATTTGGCATGACCTTTGGCATTTCTATAATTTGGCATGATCTTTGGGCCTTTGGCACACCATTGGAGATGTGTTTTTGGAGGACTATGCTATAATTTGGCATACCAACAAGGCAATACCTTAAATTTGTCCAATACAAAGAAAGAAATAGCATTTCATTTGACATATACCATTGGAGCACATTTTAGTATTACAACAATACCAAAATATATATTTGGCATGACGAAAATAACATTTAACATTGGAGATGGTCTATTAACTATGCATTGAAGTATGCAATTTTAGAGGATCTGTCATTTTTTTACTTTGGCAGGTCATATAAAAACTGCGTTGAAGCTGCTCTAAGTTAGCCACTATTTCTCAATTGCCAAAAGCAATCAAGTCAAAATTACTAACACAGAGATTCCCAAACTCAATTTTTCTTTCTAGTTTAGCTTGTTCTTGGATCTACACCATTTAGGAAAACACATACAAATAAATACTATCATATTTTCTTAGGCTTAACACCGATCTTCAAGATCGTGTAACAATAACTTGAATAATACTATACATGTTTTTCAAATGGCTTACCAGTTATACCGGTGTGTGACAGTAATTATCAGGGGCGGAGGCAGTGTAGGACCAGGGGGGCTCAGGCCCCCCTGAGATTTTGAAAATTAAAATTTTAGCCTAAATTTTTTTAGTATTTTACATTTAGGCCCCCCCTCAACTATGTTTAGGCCCCCCCTCAAATTATGTTTAGGCCTCCCTCAACTTATGTTTAGGCCCTCAAAGGGGTCCAAGGCCCAATTTAGTGCTATCAACTACATATATATTGATATACCGGTATATATAACTCAAAAGAAATGCGCCTAAAATTTTAAAAATTACACTTTTAGTGTGATAATTTTATGTGTTTTAGAAATAGACCCCCTTAAAATTTTGAAAGACACTATATAATATTTACGTGTCACCGAATAGACTTATATTATAAGCATATCCCCAAAAAATCACAATTATAGACAAGTAGATCCTAAAAAAATTGTCAATTATGTATGAATAGACCCCAAAAAAAAATTTTCGGGGGCGCTGCCCCCCAACCCCCGTATAGCCTAGGCCTCCCCTGGCCAAAATTCCTGACTCCGCCCTTGGTAATTATCACTATGTGCTATATGCCACTGCATGTCATACAAATAACAAATTATTTGAGATTCAAATTAAAAAAAAAAAAAAAAAAAACATCACCTTACTCAGAGATAAATTTGTTACCTCATGGAAATTTAGGCCTTTTGATCCTCTTTAACTCTCGAGAATGTTTCTCGTATCAGTATCATAATGTATAACGTAAGGCTAATTTATTTTTTTATTATTTTGGGACCCAATAATGTTAACTTTTAGTTTTATTGCTTGTCTATAATATGAGTAATATTTGAGACACAACTTTCATACAACCTCTCTAAAAGATGTGTCTATCTCTATCATGTGATGTCACTAGACCCCACAATAACACAGGAAAGAGATAGGATACATCTTTTGAGGAGGTTGTATAAAAATTATATAAAGGTTGTGTCCCAAATATTACTCCTATAATATATCATAAACATACAAAGTCTGATCTCAATGAGAGGGAAGATAGAGAATACTATTTTGTTATCTAAAGATTTGTTTAGTAGATTCTTATGCATGCGCTGCTCATTGTTTGTGCAAGAATAGTACTCTCTCTCTCTCTCTCACTCTGTATACGTTAATATTTACATGTAATAATCATATACGCATTTGTCCTTTTTTCATTTTTATACACTGTTTTGTGTTTCACCTTAAGAACAAAAATTAAAAGAGATCAATATATAACATCTTTAACTTGGGAAGATATTACATTTATGATTTACACTGTTAATGGGACTCCATTACCAATTCGTTTTAAAAATCGGTTATATCTAGACACACTATTGTTTTTTTGTTTTTTTTTTTTTCAAGTGATTGTTTTTTTTTTTTTCTCCTTCGAACTAGGGGTGTAAATCGGTCGGTCGGTCGGTTTTTTTTTCGGTTTTTTTGGTGTATAAAAACCGACCAATAGGGGTGTAAATCGGTCGGCCGGTCGGTTTTTTAGGGGTTCGGTCGGTTTTGCGGTCGGTTTTAACTTGTACATGTATTTAGAAAACCGACCAATCGGTTTTCGGTTTGGTCGGTTTGCGGTCGGTTTGCGATCCGCAGTTTTTTCTTACACCCCTACTTCGAACTATTCCTCGCAATGTTCCTAACAAATCAAAGGTACATCTTAATTGCACATAACATCATGAATGGGGTCTCGTCCGTGTTGACTGTCACCAACTTCCTCCACGTAGCATTTTGGCGTAAGTTCGAACCTATCTCCTCCATTGCAACTAAAAAATTGCACTTAAAATCATGTAATTCATGTTTTATTCATCTCTGTCTATCTATAATATATATAAATGTACCAATGTGCATAAGTGTTCTACACTTTTATCAATCGGTGCACTTTTACTTAACTATTTTTTTTGAAACTTAGAGTTTTAAAAGTTTAGTATACCACTTTTTTATTTGTAGTGTGTCAATGCCATAAGAGTCCTACAACTTAATAACAACACTTAGGTATTTTTTTTTCCCTTCACAATTGCTATTTTAGAGTGGATAACAATTCCTATTTTTTTGACCCTACGAGTCCTACTGTTTACCTTCACGTTTCAATTTTGTGTATTTGGTTGGTTTTTTCATTTTGTTGGACTCTACAATTAAATCTATTGGTTTTTTTCTTTTCGATGGACTTTTTTTTTTTTTTTGGATGACCTTCTTTTGTATACATTATTTGTTATGTATATGTTTATGTGCATGGGTAGATCAACAAACATTACAAATTTAAAAAAAAATAGTTGGACTCATGGTTTTTTTTTTACTCCCCCTATTTTGACCAAGGTTGGTTTATTTATTTATTTTTTATTATTGCTATTTTTTTTGGACTAACGTTTGGTTCCTTTTTCTTTTTCTTTTTTTCTTGGGGGGATAAATTACAGTAACACCCCATCAAATATGACTCTTTATCAAATACATCCCTAAACTATAAAACTTGACAAACTAACTCCCCTCAACTATTGCATTTTTCTCTAAAACCCCTTCCATTAGAATTCCGTCCCAAAAAAAAACTTTTTTTTTATCATGTGAGCAACATATGATGCAAACTATTAATAACATGATATATATATATATATATATATTTGTCCGTCCTTCGAGCCGTTGGAAATTTTAGGGCAAAATTCTCCTTTGTTGCATAAATAATTGCCCTTTGTTGTATACCAAATTTTAGGCAATTTTGTTCTTAAAAAGTCAACGACTCAAAGAAGAGACAAAAATGTTATGTTGTTAACACTTTTACATTGGTAACATGATACAAAAGTAATCATTTTTTTTACTACAACCTAACAAAAGGGGTGTTAGTGAAAAGTTAAAATCGTTGATGGGGTTAATTTGTTGAGTTTTATAGTTGAGGGGGGTAATTGAAAAAGGTCATAGTTGAAGGGGTGTAATTACCCCTCTTTTTTTTTTTTTTTTGGACTCCATGGTGGGTTACGTGAATGATGGATTAGTAGCATACATCTTTTAAAGAGTTGTAATAAATGTCTATGAAGAATTTTAGGACTCTTAACTATACTCCTATTACCAATTTCTTAGTAGTACAGGATTCTTTTAGCACTCATGAAGTTTAAAATTTTCACCTTCTAATTAGAAATCTAGCATTCCGCCTCCAATTAATACAAATTTTTTAGAGCTAATCCATCTAAAAACTCGCATTTAATCAATAGTTAATTAATAGTAGAATTTTAGTAATTGAACATATTTGGGTAAAGTTCCTTAGCTGTGGTTAGTTAGATTTCTCTCACAATTTGTGGGACCCTAACTGAAAAAATAAATAAATAAATAAATTAAACATTAATTTTTTAATCATAGGATCCACTGTTGTGAGAGGGAACCTAACAAACCACACCTAAGGAACTTTATCAAGTATGTTCCGTTAGTAATTGTGTAACAATTTTTTGCTTCGTTAATTAAGTGGATCAGAATGAATTAATTGAGTATTGGATCATTGGATGGAACAAAGTCCAATCTAAATTAGGATAAATAAAGAAATCATGTATTAGAAATAAATAAAGGAATTTGTGTACTAAAAATTAACCATGTAGAAGAATAATATGAATTCACAAGCCTCCCAGTCCCAAATTTACCTTTGGCCCTATTTGTTAGACATATATTACTTTAGTTCTCTCTCTTTCTCTCTCTCTCTCTCTCTCTCTCTCTCTCTCTCTCTCTCTCTCTCTTCATTTTTTTAAATAAAGTTTTACATGTTGATGGTTTGTATTAATTTTGGACTAGAAGACTAATCATAGTATTAAAGAACCTACTGGTACTATCTAATTTTTATTATACGTCTCCACTTCCCAAGTTCTCCACAGCCTTGGACGCTTTTTCTACACTTTAAGATACACAAACCTGTCTATTGTTTGTGTTATCTTAATAACGTGCTATGGTGAACTAAACACGATTGATCTTTACACAAGTGTGCACTTTCAAGGTTTGTAATAAATGTATTATTATTCCTTACTCTTCTATTCATTCATTCAACTTACTTATGAATTTCATTCTCATTACTATTAATCTAATGTTTTCAATAACCTAATGGTCAAAATGAAAACAAAAAACCACGAGTTATAGTAACATTTGTCCCCTTCTCATGAGGGAGTCCTCACTTTTTACAGTTATTGGATCCAGTTTTCATTAAGGATACTGAAGTGATTTCACAGACAGGAAACTGTACCCAACAACTCATTATATCAATTCTTTGTATCATATGACTCTTTTTAAAGACTCTTGATTTGTTTTCTTTCTTCTTCTTCTTCTTCTTCTTTTTTTTTTTTTTGGGAGCTCTATGATGAGTCACTCATGATTTTGTTTATTCCATACTAACAATAATATAGGTAACTTCTATCAGACCTATTTTAGGTAAGATATGCATTCGAAAAATTTCAAGAGTCAATTTCAACCATATTACAAGAAAACATAGCCCAAGTGGCAAAATGCTGACACTTAGTGCCCTTTTGTGTATCTAGGTTCTATGTTCGAACCTTCCCCCTCCCCCATGTAATTTAAAAAAAAATATTCAACCACTTGACGATTTGGTTATCCATTTAACATAGAGTTCATTTTTCTCTCTTGCTTATCCATCACTACCATGCTAACATGTGTCCCATTCCATTCCCATTTTACCCATGCGTTTAGCAACACAATTATTGAATGTAAAGCATAATTGAGTATTTTTCTTTATAAAAAGTTATTATTGTTATCTTTATTAACAATAATTCGTATAATTGTTATCATTGTTTAAGTTCCACAAGAAAGATAGGAAGTTAGACAGATTTAGCCTGTGATGATAACCAATTAAATGGTGAAAATAAAATTTTAAGCACATTTTTTTTACAGTACATTTGATAATGTACCACTTAATTGAAAATGCAGCCAAAATTTTATTGAAATCTTAATTGAAAAAATTCGACTGGAAATAATTACTAATTGCAGTTTATTTCAATACTTGAAACACTCATGTGTTACGTATAGTAAACTCAACCGCTAAAATTTTTCAGTACTTAAAATTCAGCACTGAATTTTTAGTACTTAATTTTCAATTTTATCAAATTAATGGACCCCCCCCCCCCCCCAAAGGAAAATATTTTCATTACTGTTTTCGTTTCTTTTTAATACCTCAATACGTGCACCAAATAAAGCCTAAAAGTCTCTTTCAATATAGATTATCAATACATTCTCATAATTTTAGGACTTTAAATTAAATTAAAACTACCATCCTCTTGGTTTTTTCTATTTTGGTCTTGGTAGATTTTTTTTTCCTTTCTTTTAGTCATGTTTCAATATCTTTTCTATTTCTTTAGGTGAACTCCATGTATAAACAATTACTTTCTAATATTAATTTGCGTTATAATTTTTTTTTTCTTATGTGATTCTTTCAATTAAATTGACAATAGAGACTTTATAAAAAAAAAAAAAATTGGTTGAAGATTTTAAGAACTTTCAAGCCATATAGCACAAAGAATTTGACCATCTTGAACGTAGAGGCCTCCCTAAATCCTTTTTGTAGGAATCAAGTGTAATATATATATATATATGAAAGCTAGATCATGATCAATTTGTAACTTATTTCTAATTAGAACATATGAAATAATTTTATAGTTCAATAAACTACTATGCAAACTTCACGATAAATGAAATAACATATATGACCATACAATAAATAAATAGTCATTACTAAGTAATGAACAAAGAAAATAGTATAATCAAATTATTAAAAATGTAAGAAAGAGTTATAGCTAGGACATGTGGTAACAATTAAATAGCAATATAGAAAAATTATTATTCCATTGAACAAATAAACAAGTGGTCTAAGAAGAATAATTCAATAGTATTTATTATTTTTTTCCCTATGAATTGATTGGTGTATGTGTTTTGTGTAAATTTATTATTGTGGAAGTTGAATTAATTCTTCTTCTTCTTTTTGCCCTAAATTAAGTGTTTTTTTTTTTTTTTTTTAAATTTGGCTTAATGTTCCTAATTAGTTTTTAGTCGGACACCATTCACGTGCAACGCACGTGTGATTAAACTAGTATATACATATGGAGAGAGAGAGAGAGAGAGAGAGAGAGAGAGAGAGAGATCCCTAACCTCGCAAACTCTATTAGGTGAACAAAGTTCTGGAATATGCCATAGCCAGTGAGGCTTGTGAGACTGCAAAAGTATACGGCGAATTTGATGATTCAATTACTTACAAGGCCCCTTCTGTATAAAACTTTAGTTATTTTTATCTTTTACTTTTTATCTTTTACTTTTTTGTCCCCATTGTCATATCAAGAAGATAGAAAAAGTCAAATTATATATGGGAGAAAAAGTTTTCACACTTGCCCCTTCAAAGAGAGGCCAATCACCTTCACAACCTCTCTGTGTCTCTTTTTACCAAAAAGTTCAATTTAGCAAGACTAATGGTCCTAACAACTATGATTACCATGTTGCTTGTAATAAATTACATGTAGTTGGTAATGGTGAAAAAACCCATCACTCCATTATAATGTTTTCTTTTTTTTGAAACTCATTATAATGTTAGCATGGTACCAAAGTTATGGAATCACTGTGACAAATTATTTTATTGCAGAAATTCATGCCACTATAATTACTGGTGTTTGATTTTTGTGTCATTTTAGTCTCTCTAGTTTTAATTATATTAATTTGGTTCTTGAAGTTTTAAGTAGAAGTAATTTTCTCTGAATGTCCAATTTTATGACAAAAGTTGACAAAATATACTCATATACTATGTATTGTCACATTTTTAAGGGCAAAAATGGAATACCACTAATCTCCCAATACGCTTATCAGCGTAATTGTGCATAACAGTGGATGAATTCCGTCAAAATTTCTCATAAAATGGGATATTTGGATCGAATTTATTCTATTTAAAACTTCAAGGACTAAATTAACGCAATTAAAATTATAATAACTAAAATGACAAAAGGACCAAACATCAGGGTATGTTTTGTATTTAACTCTTATTATTAAATTCTTTTGAATTTTTTTTTTCTTTTTTGTTTTTGATTTTTTGTTTTTACAGTGACTTAAATCATAGTAGATGGTATCTTACTGTAGAAGTGAAGCATCAAACATGACTTTCCTGGATATTTGTTACGGAGTATTATTTATTAGTTGGAGCCTTGGAGGTTTTTGTTATGCTTTCAAAGGTTAAGTTGCCTCCCATTAAAATAAAATTAAAAGAGCAATGTTATGTTTTTTAAATTTTTATTTTAAAAGTATAGTGGGGTTAGGTCAAATACAGTGGGATTTATTGAATTTTGATTGAAAGTTGTTTACTTGACTCTACTGTCACATTATTTTAGAAGCACTTTTGGAATAAAAATTTGTGAAGCATAGCATTACTCAAATTAAAAATATTCTTAGATGAGTAGTGCTATGCTTCCCCAATTTTTATTTTTATTTTTTTTTATCAAAAAGTGTTGTTTCCCAACACATGTGGTAGTGAACCTTATCCGATAATGATAGGACCACATACTATCACATGAAAACTTTAAAGAATAAGCAAGGACTCGATAGAGAGCCATTGTGGAGATGCTTTGTTTAATTTGCGAATTTAGTGAAAATTGAAAGGGGGATTTACTATTAAGGACAGTAGAGCATTCATAATTACTCTTAAATCCAATTTTTAAAGTGACTTACTAGGAAGGACAAGACAAATTTGTGTCCTTGCCACCACTGCCTCACCACTCTGGCAACCGCCACCACCACCACCACCTCTACCTCCACCTACGGCGACCACCACCATCTCCGGCGACCTGATCTATGGTGACCTCCACTCTTGCGAACTGCAACAACCACCACCTCAACCACGTCCAACAACCGCCACCCATGAAACCTTGGGGACCACCACACATGCTACCTCCGACGACCATCACCCATGACCCCTCCGATGACCACCACTCGTGCCTCACCTATGGTTCGACGACCACCACTCCTCGCCAGAAATCTAGCGACTTCCCCCAATACATAGCATGTGCAGTGAAATATTAAGATAAATTTCTCTTAATATTGATGAAAGTTAAGAGAAATTTCTCTTAAAGTTAAGAGAAATTTCTCTTAAGTTTCATCGATAATAAGAAAAATTTTCCTTAACTTTTGTTCTGTCTACCAAGCCCTAGGAGAACTCGTTGGACACTCACGATGCTAGTAACTCGCTGGACACTCACGATGCTAGTAACTCGCTGGACACTCACGATGCTAGTGGCTCTTGGAAACTCGTCAAAAATTTTGTGATGGATGCGGTGGTGGATCAAGGTGGTACTGGTGGTGGATCTAGGTGACTCGCGATGGTGGTGGTGGTTCGCGTGGTCTTGGTGTTGCTTCCAATAAGATGGCTTCTATATCAATGGCTATGTCATTAACTTCTTCATCCCAGAAGAGGCTAAACCAGCCAAGCTCTGCAACCTTTTTGAAGCCATTGCTAGTGAGGATGCCATCAAAGAAGGTAGTGGTTGGGAACTGAAAGCCCAAAGCAAGGCTGCAAGTTGAAGCCTCATTGAAGGAGACGACAATCATAGGGCTAACAGCAGCTCATTCATTGGTTTGGACTTTTCAACAAAGTAACATATCTTTTGGACTTTAAACTCTTGAGAGTTACTTCTAGGGATTTTCCAATAATTTTATGAAAATGTGAAAAAAGGAAATAAAGGGCCGGGAAGGAAAGAAACTCCTACTGTCATCTATTATACTTAAATAAAACTCTTTTAATTCTTCACAATAAACGAAAATATAGGAAAGAAAATTATCTTAAATTTAAGATAAATTTATTAAGTTCTATTTTATTTTCATAGCCTTCATATGTACTCACACTTTTTAAAAGTCACCAAATAAAAAAAAAATGTTTTCTCCTTTAACTTTTATTTTCTTTAATTAATTCGTTATAAGCATTAACCAAATAGAGCCTAACACAACCTTAACGCATAATAGGAGGAAAGAAGTGCTTTATAGATTTATTCAGCAAATCAGGTATAAAAATCATACTATGAATCTTTTTGTTTTCTCTTTCATTCCTAAATAAATTTCACAGCTTTTTTGTTAGGAGGCAACAATTTCAAACCAAAAGCAATACTCTGCCATTAAAATCTTGTACCTTGAATTGTGAATACCATACATTTGAAGATGTTGTATAATTGGGATAATTATATTTCAGTAATTTTTATATGTCAAAATTAAAAGTCAGCTTACTATTTTTTTTTAAATTTGAAAAAAATATCAACTTTTTTTATAAAATAAAAAAAAATCCTCAAATTTTACATAATATTTTGGAGCAACTCTTTATACGAGTGGGAGCAACTCTCCGTAACGTTGGGAGCTCCTTTTCCAAAAGCAGTGAGCAACCCGTTTAAAAGTCGGGTGCAACTCTTCACAACGTTGGGAGCAAGTCTTCAATTGTTTAGAGCAAGTTTTTAAACGTTTTGGTGCATGTTCAGAACGTTGAAAACAAAAAGTCAACTAAAATATAAAATAACTATTAAAAAGTTGATATATTTTTTAAATTTTCTGATGACTTTTAATTGTTGTCGATATTTTTTAAATTTTCAAAAATTAGTAATCTAACTTTTAAATTTCGTAAAAAAAATTGACTGAAATCTAATTATCCCTATATAATACCACCCAAAAAAAACAAAGAAGAACAGAATCGTAGATGTTTGTTAGTTCGATTGACAATTGACAAAATTTTAGTTGTCCATACCGTACACGTTAGATCAAATTCCATATAATCCAGCTTTTTATAAAGCCCTACCCATTGGACAGGGGAAAAGAGAGAGAGAGAAGAAAACATACCAAACGCATTATACGTGATCCACAAATATGGGGTTCAGTTTGAGATCTCAAATTATACTCCTTCACCTTTAGCATCTCAAACTTTCATCTTTCAAAAGTTTCCAATTTGGCAACTTACTTCAACGCCTCCTCTTTTAATAGATTTTTAGTTTAATTTTACATTTGGGTAGAATTAATTTCTCAATTCTGTATATATATATATATATATATATAGCCATATAGGGGTATACACACTATGCTCCAAATGTTTGAGAACCCTTTTCTTTCCTTTTCTTTTTCATAAACTATGTACACTGACATCCCTTCAGATTTTGGCATAGTAATTGCTAACTAAAGTTTGACAAAATTTTACGGACCGGACCTCCATTTTTAAGTCCCACTTCTTCAAAATGACGTGATTACGTAAATCATTATTATGAAATGACAAAATTTCCCTTCACTAAATATTTAACTTCATGTACTTTTTTTTTACTCTATTAAATTATGCTTGTTTTTTTGTTTAAATTTACATTTGGCGAAGCTTGAAACTGTAAGTTGTGTATATGTGAGTAATACTAATACTTTAAATGCAAATATATGTAAGTTAAACATAAATTACAGGAATTTAATTATGTGAAGGACAATAATTGTTGTTGTCGTCAAATGGTGTAAATTTTAAGTGTCCTAGCATTTTCCTTAGAGAAATGGGATGATAAGATTATAAATTTGAAGGAAGGTTAGCAAAATTTTGTCAAATTAACCTGATTATCTAATTGGAGTTAAGTGTATTATAACCCTTTTTATTTATAATATAAGTACTTCACTTACTTTCACCGGAGTCAATTTTTTTTTTTTTTTGGAAAAATTAAAAATCAGTCAAAAAAAATTGAAAAATTAAAAATCGGTCAAAATTTTATTGACAATTTAAAAGTCAATCATGTGCTTTTTGGAAAATAAAAAGAAATCTATTTAAAGTATATAAATTAGAAATCAATTAATTATTTTCCTAAAATGTCTAAATTGCCTCTCTCTCTCTCTCTCTCTCTTTGGTCTCTTCTCTCTCCTCACATGGCCACCAACACCACGTGTCGCCGCCACTGCCCTTAATGCTAAGGCTATGTTTGGGAGTTTAGGGGAGAAAAGAAAAGAAGAGAAAGTTATAAGTGAGGAGAGAAAAGAAAAGAAGAGAAAACATGATAGTTTCTTTCATTTTTGTTTGGGAGTTTAGGAGATAATAGAAAATGAATTTCTTTCCTCTTGTTTGAGAGTTGAAAATAAAAGAAGAGAAAAGAAATAAAGTTACCATTTTACCCATTAATGACTTGAACTAATGAAGTCTCTAACATCTCTTCTTTTCATTTTCTATTCACACCAAATAACATCTAGATTTACTTGGTACATGAGTTTTTTTGTTTGTTAGGAGAGAGAATGCACGTATATTGTGTATTAAGAGCCTAGGACTTAGATGTAATTACAATTAGTTAAGAATTAAATAAAGGCATTGTGGGTATTCAGAAAAATTCATTAAATCCCACTTTTTTTTCTCTCCTTTTCTTCCTAATTTGGAGAGAAAGAAATTGAGAGAAAGTGGGGATTAGTTTTCTCTCCCTTTATCTCCCTTTCTCTCCTCACTTAAACTCCCAAACGAGAGAAAGCGAAAGAAAGTGAGGTACTTTCTCTCTTTTTCTCTCGATTTTTAAACTCAGCAAACATAGTGGCCACCACTACCACCACCAAACCCAACCCAAACCTTCAACTTTTTTTTTTCTACAATGGCCACGGTCAGTGGTGGTGGTGGCAGGTTATGAGCTTTCTCTTCCTCCTAGACAGAGAGAGAGAGAGAAAGGAGATCAAAGAGAGAGAGAAGAGATAGAGAGAGGTTGGGGTTTGGATTGAGTTTGGTGGTGATGATTGTGGTGGCCCTTTGAGTAGTGGCGGACCTATATTATGGTCAGGGGTGGCCTAAACTTTTGAAAATTATAATATTACATGTAAAATTTTACAGATTTTACAAATAGGCCCTCCTAAATTTACACGGCCCCTCCTGGACTTTAAAAAATTTTAGATTTACATACAATATTTTATAGGTTTTAGACACAGGCCCCCTGGACTTTTGAAAATTCTAGATTTATATGTAATATATTATAAGTTTTAGAAATAGACCCCTAAAATTACATGATTTACCCCAAATTAGGGGTGTTAAACAAATTTTACAGTTTTAAACATTATTGTGTACAAATAGACCTAAAAAAATTTCGCGTCGGCTACACTTCTGACCAAAAATCCTGGATCTGTCCCTGCCTTTGAGGGTGGTGGTGGTGGCCGGTTATGAGTTTCTCTTCCTCCTAGAGAGTGGATTAAAGCGTGAGAGAGAGGATATAGAGAGAGGTTGGGGTTGGGGTTGGGGTTGGGGTTGGGGTTGGGGTTTGGGTTTGGGGGTGGTGATCAGGGGCGGATGTAGGAAGGCCCTAGGGGGGCAATTGTCCCCCTCAACTTTTGAAAATTAATCTTTTACCCTACATATTTCAAATATTATTCATTTTTATCCTTTATTTGCCCCCCCCTCCCCCCCCCCCCCCCCCCCCCCCCCCCCCCCCCCCCCCCCCTTTCCCTCAACTTTCAAAATAATTCTTTTATTTTATATATTTCATATATTATTCATTTTGCCCCTATTTGCCCCCCTTCAACTTTTCAAAATTATTCTTTTACTCTATATATTTAATCTATTATTCATTTTTGCCCCTTATTTGCCCCCCTCAACTTCCAAAATAATTTTTCTTCCTTATATATTTCATATTATTCATTTTGCCCCGTATTTTCGCCCCTCAACTTTTCAAAATAATTCTTTTACCTTATATATTTCATACTTTATTCATTTTTTGCCCCTTAAATTTTTAGTTTGTCTTTTTTAAGCTTTAAAAAATGTAATTTGCCTCTTTTAAGCTTAAAACAAATTGGGTCGGAGGCGCTGCCCCCCGAACCCCTATATGAACTTCTACCCCCCTTGAACAAAATTCCTGAGTCCGCCCCTGGTGGTGATGGTGGTTGCCCTTTGAGGGTGGTGGTGGCTAGTGAGAAGAGAGAGAAGAGACTAAAGAGAGGGATAATTTTGATATTTTACACAAAAATTAATGTGTATTTAATTTTCAAAAAACACATGACTGATTTTTAAATTATTAACTGATTTTTAATTCTCCCTTTTTTATTTTTTTGCTATGTTTCACTCGAGCCAATTTGACACACGCTAAGTAGTGGTCATCTAATTATAGTACTTTGAAGGCATGGCGTGAGATAGATAATAGTGAGTGATTTACAGTAATTAAAAGATACCAGTGACCCCACTGGAAGCGGTAACAGAAAGCCTTCGGCGGGAAAAAAAGAGAAAGAAGGCAAGCAACAAACACTCATAAAGCTCCCCAAAAGCAATCTCTCTCTCTCTCTCTCTCTCTCTCTCTCTCTCTCTCTATATATATATATATATATATAAATGACTAAACAACTCAAAAAAATCAATAACAAAGGAAGAAGAAAAACAGAAAAGCTATCTTTGTTTGTTTGTTGTGTTTTCCATCAGAGAGCTAATATATTCCAGAGAGAGACTTGTTGAAGAAGAACAACTTCATTCATCGTTCTCAGATCTCAAAAGCTTTATCAAATTCTCTCTCTCTCTCTCTCTCTCTCTCTCTCTCACAGGTATGTTCTTCTGGTTCAATATTTGAAAGTTCTGTTAAAAAATTTATACTACTACTATTTTCTATTTTGAATCGTCAATGTACGTGTGTTGTTGTTCTTTCTGAAATGTTGATCGATCTGTCCTCAGTTTGTGATCTTGTATTAGGAATCGTTAAGTGATTCGTATTTGTGCCTATTTGATTTCATACAATGTGATCCCTTGATATAGATCATATAGTGGTATATACCTATCTGTAATTGATAACAGGCTTGTGAAATGAGATTCGAAGCGTAAAGAGATTATTGGTTCTTTCATTTACTGTAATTTAATTCAATATACACACGTATAGACTTTTTTTCCTAAGGGTTTAAGGTTTTTCGGTTGATATCGCTATCAGATTGATAGTTCGTGTGTGTGTGTGTGTGTGAGAGAGAGAGAGAGAGGGAGAGAGATTTGAACATTATCATACAATTGCAGATGAAATCAGAAGAATTGTAAATTTTGATGGAAATTGGGCATACATACACCTTTGATTTTATGAATGTTGCCTAGACTCTCTGTCTTCCTGATTCCAACTACCAAGGGCCCCTGTATTTGAATATGTAATATATACTATAAATTTGTCTTTGCATATAGACACGTATACATGTCATTATTTCAGATACAAATGATTAGCGAAAAAACAAGTAATTTCACTTCAGCATTTTCGCTTAGCTTAGGTATTCCATAGTGACTTCTCTCTTTGATGTCAAATGATACTTAGAAATGCATAGACAGTGAGGCCACGCTTGGTTGAAAGGGAGGGGATTGGACAATTAGTCCGTTTTAATTGATAGTTTTGGTACTAATAAACCACCTCTCTCATGGTATAACTTAGTCCTCCATATGGAGAACTATTCAATTAATATGGACATATAGTCCCGAGCTGAATGGCCGCATCAAACGGCCGGACTATTCAATTAAAATGGATTATTAGTCCAATCCCCCTCAATCCCCCCATTAGTCCTGCAAAACAAACGTGGCTCAACGCACTGGGTAGAGCGCACTGGCGATGCATTAGGCTTAAAAGTTCATAAACCCGCCCTGCCGCCTCGCACGTGTATGAGGTGACCTGCCCCATCTGGCTTTTTAAGCCTAGTGCGTTCTATCCAATGCGTTGGAGAGCCTAACTGTATGCGTAGATACTATTTTTAAAAAACAAATAAAACTTGTAATATCTCATGGAAAATCGAATAAAATAGTTATATTTTTTTTTTCTTGAGCCTTTTTACTAAAATTATTATGACGGAGAAAACAGAGGCCCAAATACATTTTGATTAGGGGCAATGTCCTCTTGTCTCTAAAAGATTTTCATTAGGGGCCATTGTTTGTGCGATGTTAAAATATTTGAGCTCTAAGTGAGACATTACAGGTTAAAATATGTGAGTAGTCCTCCTGCAAAATAACAGAAGTTAGATATCAAGCATATATTTTAGTTTCATTTTGAATATTGTAAAATTATTTCCAGGTGGTATTATACGATCTAAGTGTGTAACAAAAAATTGCAGTGATAATGTTCGTAAACTTTATGATCTACTAAATCTCTCAAAAGTTATAAAATTAAGCGCCACTAACTTGCAAAATATTTGTAGTATACTAATTTGGTAGGAACATTTGAGACCTTGGCACCTTGCTACAAAGGAAATTTTTATGATACGTCCTAGGGGTTTATAATGTGTCATACATCCAAACTTACAACATTTTGGCACCACTTTGCTGCTAAAATATTGTAACTTGGTGCCAATTGTTGTAACTTTGAAAATTATTTTACATTTAAAAACTAAAATGCTATAAATGGTACAACATATTAGCACCAAGATCACCAGAATGATGATACACCCTAAAAAAACCTCTAGGATGTGCCATAGAATTTTCGCATGTAAATATCTATAGGATGTGTCATCGAGTCCTTGCCTATTAGTTATGAGGTCTATTTGACATCTTTTATATGGTTCTGACCACTACATTAATTTACTCAATTAGTGGTTTAGGATCACGCAATAATTTCGTGTTATTTGATATGTCAACTGCTTCCAAGAGTCAACTCCTACTTTGCTAGTGTCTGGGCCTAAATTAGGTCCATTGCGCGCAAAAAAAATAAAATAAAATAAAAAATCTTGAGTCACTAAGGACGTCAATGGATCATTCGCATAGTAGGTAATCCACACCACACGAGTTACAAATTGGCCCAATGAATTGGGGTGAGTATGACTATGATTTCTCGCACCTTAGTGCACACTTTAGATGAAGAATTTCGGCACAGGACCAGACAGTTCGGTGCATAAAGTCAAACAAAATTGACTGAAAGATCAACCCCAATCTCGATACAATTGATCATTCTCATCCATGTGAACATAAATAAAAAGCATGGACTTGCCATTTCATTTTTCTTTCCTCCCCGTTCTGTTATTTGATAGCTGTCGCCTGTCATTCCTTGGAATGACAAATGATTTGTGCTTAGTGATGCTAGCGCAGCTAGCCTTTGAATAATTTTTCATTTTCATTTTTTTTTCTGGTACAAATAAATATTCTTTGGGAAGAAAAAATCATGGTAGTGGACCTATTTTTTTTTTTTTTTTTTTTTGGGTGATCCTTTAATGGACTGAATGTGTTTGGACCGTGATTTTTGTCCTATTTTTTTTTTGGATACCGCATTGGCAATGTAATTGCCAAACGGCCTCAAAAGAAAGTCAAATAGTAGCGACTATTTTTTTAAAAAAATGTCAATGATTATGTCTGTATCCGTATTCAGCCCATCTCTTTTAACGTTCTTCATAAAATGGAACTTTGAGTATATCATGTGGCTTGCCTACGTAGTACCTATGAAGAACAGACACGGAAACACCGACACGATATGACACGACACGGACACACCGACACGACAAAATTCTAAAAAAATTGCACGTCCACACTCCAAGAAAAGTGTCCGTGAAGTGTCGTGTCCGTGTGTCAGACATGATACGACACGTTACCTTCTTAGAAGTGTCGGTGTTTCCTAGCGTGCTACCCTTCAGCCAATAATAATGGATTCTTTTGATGGGACCTACACCCCCAACATGCACAGGGACCCACTTTTAAAATTTCTTCATAGAAATGACTTTCCTATATTGTATGTACATGTTAAAGTTTAGAAATATACATGTGAGAGAGCAGTGTTTGAGTCTTTGAGATGCTCTGTGGTTCAGTCCCAGGCCCAACCCACTAACGCTGTGATGAGCACATGCGCATCTTTAATGGGGCTCTGTTTCTGACTCTCACAGTTGGGAGTTCCTCATAGTCCTACAACGTTTGGACTCTTTTCAAAAGTTTGACAGTTCGACATTAGTCAGCAGTCAGTCATCGTATTTTCGTGAAGTTTGTCCCCACTTGGGAAAAAGAAGTAACAATTCAGTTTTATTTATGTCCTACTGATTACAAGCATCATTACAATTTGAATTGCAGATGAAGAAAAAGCAGTGACATGAGATTGTACTACTAGCTCTTTGATCCTCCATTGATGCTCTATGTGATGAAAGATAGATTGCCAAAATTGAAGCAGAAATGGAGGGCACAGGCACAGGAAACAGCAGTATTGACCGTTATGCCAAGCTCATGGAGGGCTCATGGTGCAGTCAGTTTCGACATGGCTCGAACCCATGGATGGCCAGATATGTGTATGGTTTGTTGTTTCTCATTTCAAATTTGCTTGCATGGGCTGTCCGTGATTATGGCCATAGTGCATTGACAGAGATGAAGAGTAAGCTTTCTTGGATTCTGAATTTTAAATTTTCACAATACGCTGTTTAATGAAGATAAAAGATATTGTACTAATTTTACCAGAAACTTGGACTCAAGTCTTATTACTCAAAAGTTGGTTCTGTCTCTACCAATAATTATTACCCAGACAGTGCACATTAAAGCTTACCAAGTGCCATGTAGATATTTTCTAATTGCTCTTGTGCAATTTAACTAAAGATAAAAACTTAGAATTGGATAAGAAAAATGACAACGCCACTATTTTCTGTCAATGAAGGTGCAGGCAGAGCACGTTATGCGATGCTTAATTTGATTTTGTAACAGGACTGAAAGGATGTAAAGGCGGCATAGACTGTTTGGGCACGGAAGGAGTTCTGAGAGTGAGCTTGGGATGCTTTGTATCCTTCACCTAAGTTAATTATAATGAGTCTTTCAGAAAAAAGAGTTAATTTCAGCTATTGCAAGTCTAGGTGACAGAAACCCATCAAGAAAAGAAAAAAAATAAAAAAGATTTTCTCATGTAGTTTTGGACTGAAAAACAGATTTCTGGACTAAAAAGCAGTTAAAAAACATAGTCCGAAATCCTATGAGAGGAAATGATAGCTTCTGAATGAATGACGGGGATTTTAGAAATACATCTTCTGCAAACAAGAATTTGAAACAGAAATGCAAGAATTACATTTTTCTTGTAGGTATCAATGAGGATATGAGAGCAACTCCAATGGGGGATCCAAATGGGTATCCAAAACCAAAAGATGCCAAAATGGATCCATTCATCCCAAAAGTTGCACTCCAATGGGGGATCCATTATGGAAACTCATGGTTTGGGTCTCCAAACTTACAACCTTTTGAGAGAAAAAGTGAAGGGATCTATATTTGGTGGGAAGATCCTAGCCATTGGATTGTGATTAAAATAAGGGAGACTTGGTGTAAGGCCCCTAAGGTTGGGGTAAGTTGAACTAAAGGACAAGCCATAATCAAACACCCTTATAAGGACACACTTTAAAAAAACTTTCCCTCTCAAAGTCTTCTAAAATTTAAATTATCCCTCTTAGTCTTATAAAATTTTAAATTTCACTCTAAATGGCAAAATTGCCCATGGAGCCCTAAGAGACCACCACCACCATCTCTCTTCTCTCTCTAACTTTCTCTCTCCTCCCCCTCCACCGCCACCGCCACCATCTCTCTCTCCTCCCCCTCCATAGCCACCACTATCACAACCACCACCACCGTAGCAACCATCTTCTCTCCTCCCCCACCATAGCCACCACCACCACCTTCTCTCCTCCTCCCTCCATAGCCACCACCATCACAACCACCACCACCGGAGCTGTCGCCGCCGTCGCCGGAGCTGGAGCCGTCGCCGTCGCCACTACCACCAACTCTCTTCTCTCTCTAACTTTCTCTCTCCTCACCCTCCAAAGCCACCACCACCACCATCTCTCTTCTCTCTCTAACTCTCTCCTCCTCCCTCCATAGCCACCACTAACACAACCACCACCACCGGAGCCATCTCGTCATCGCCGGAGCCGTCGCCACTACCACCAACTCTCTTCTCTCTCTAACTTTCTCTCTCCTCCCCCTCCATAGCCACCACCACCACCACCAACTCTCTCTCTTCCCCCTCCATTGCCACCACCACCGCCGGCCACACAAAATTCATGGCCAACTGATCTTAAGAGAAATTTCTCTTAAAATCGGTCATCTTAAGAGAAATTTCTCTTAAGATGACCAATTTTAATGAGATGCAGCGACTTTCAGGAGTGGTTGCCGTTTGTTTCTGGATGAGGTGAATGCAGATTTCTGTTCTCTCTCTCTGTCACTTTTTTTTTTTTCTTCTAAGATTATGATATTTAAGGATGCCGTGTCATGAAATATATGGTGCCATTATTAAATTTCTTTTTATGATGTTTGTCAGCAACACTAAGAGGAAACATTCTGTTTGTTTAGTAGTATCCGCAGTCGGTGTGTTTTACTTGTGGTTGATCTTGGTGTATGTATAATACATATCCAAATATCAAAGCTCAAAACTGAAGGTGTATAGCAATCTTATGTTGTTGGAGATCCAATTTTATTGCCTTTAGATCTAGCATAGTGAGAGAGACAGAGAGTGTTTTACAGTGAGAGAGATAAAGAAACAGAAACATTTATATGTAGATATATACTTATGTAGAGAGAGAGACAACAAGGTGGTGGTCGCCGGAGATGGCGAGGTGGAGGTCGTCGGAGATGTCGCCGGAGATGGTGAGGTGGTGGTCGCCGGAGATGGCGAGGGTGGAGGCCGGAGGTGGCAGGGGTGGTGGTCGGAGGTGGTGTGGAGTAGTGGTTATGGTGGTTTGGGTTTGGTTAGGGTTAGAGGTTGAAGATGAGGGTATTTTAGTCTATGGACATTGGGAGCCCTTATTCTCAATGTTTATTTTAAATTGTCCTTAGTTCCAATAAAACTCATCTTAATGACCTTTACACCAATTTTCCCTTAAAAGAATATTTTTAGTGTATCTATGATTGAGATACATCAAAATATATTAAACAATAAAATGGCTACTGATTTTGGGTATTATGGTTGGAGTGCATGATTTCTTTGATATGTGAAACACTATTCAAGTAACCAAATAGCATTTTGGATACCCAAATTTGATTACTACCCTTGAAGTTGCTCTGAGATGCCTATGGTGGTGATTGTATCATTTATGGATCAAGTTAGTTTTCCAATAGAGGACTTGAAAGTCCCTCTCAGAGTTCTGAAACTTCATGAGATTCGACCACTTGAAGAGTTGGAACTTGGAAGATAGAAGTGATCATTGCTAATCTAGGAAGTATAAACTGAAAGTTCACATATTGTCATTGAAGAGTTTTGAGTGTTTTGTCCACATGTGCAATACATATATGATAGTCATAATTTGGTAGGTACTGCTGAACTGCTTTGTCTTGGTAAAATCTTTGGATTATCAACTCTTGCATTTTCCATTTCTTTCTAGATGGACAAGAGTAATCCTTAATAGTATACATTAGGTATTCTATTTCGTAATGTTTCTATCAACGGCTGGTACATCAAAGTTGCACGAACGTAGAGAGTTGTGGCATTCTGGATGGTGGAGTGCCAAGATTCTACTGATGATTGTACTTGTGCTGCTATGCTTCTTTGTTCCTTCAGCCGTTATTCAACTGTACGGTTAGTGTAAATCAGCCTCCAAAAACTTCTCAGTAGCTGTTTTTACCCTTATTTGTGTTTCAATCATATTACCTCCTATGCTTCCGAGTAGTTACTCATGTTTTTGATACTTCTTTTTTTCTTTTCATTTTTTTGGGCAGGGGAGGTTGCACATTTTGGTGCAGGGTATGACTGTTTCTTCCCATTTTTCTCTTCAAATCACGGACATCGCTTTAAGAGTTGGTTATAGAAGTTGAAAAAAGAAGCTTTGAATTCTTGTTCAGTTAGGGGAGCTTTTTACTTACGATCTTTTCACTTTGTTGCAGGGTCTTTCTACTAATTCAACTAATAAGCATAATCAGTTTCATTAAATGGCTGAATGATTGCTGTCAATCCGAAAAATATGCAGAGAGATGGTAAATGCTCCTCAGTCAAACAACATAAAAACAAACCTTATTTTCTGTGCCATGATAGATGCTCAAGTATGACAAGCATTCTGGCAACTAGTCCGACTCTCAACCCTTAGGCTTTGTTTGGTTCATGAATTTAGTGATGGGTAAGAAAAGAAAATGTTCACTTTTCTTTGTTTGGTAACAAGTAAAACAGCGAGGAAGATAGGATGTAAAAGAAAATAGGGTAAAATGTAAATTTTAAGTTTGAATATTACAATTCAGTTCCCTCCTCTTTCTTGAAATTGTTAATTTCTGGTGTTGTTTAAGCATGGAGGAAAATGCAGGGAAATAATTAGTTTTCCTTCTCTAAATCCGCAAACCAAACCAAGCCTTATGAGCCTGCTTATTGTTGACCTGTCATAGGTTACACTGGGCATTCCTGATCCAACTGATAGATGCCTAGCAGCCTATGGGCCAACTCTCTGTAGAAATTCTTGAAACCCAAAACAATTTAGGGTACCTTATCTGGTTTTTTTTGTTTGTTGTTGTTTGATTATCATTACCTGAGTATCATTACTAATTTGCAGTAATATTTTTTGTGCAGCCAAATCCAAGTAATGTTACTTGCAACTACTGCATATGTTGTATGCATTATGGGCATCATTTTGATGTACATTTGGTATGTCCCACAGCCATCATGCCTTCTCAACATCTTCTTCATTACTTGGACACTAGTACTTCTCCAACTCATGACCAGTGTCTCTCTTCACCAAAAAGTAAGTTTTGAGATTCACTATCCTTTTCAGTTTAGTCACGGTATGCAACGGTGTTGTATATACATATATATACATAAATTTTGCTTGAAACAGGTGAATGCTGGCTTCTTGACGCCAGGGTTTATGGGGCTTTATGTGGTGTTCCTCTGTTGGTCTGCCATTAGAAGGCATGGTTTTTATATCCTGCTTTTGCTTTGTGCTAAACAATTTACTGCATTTTCATAAATTTTAGCCATCCGAAACAATATCATAGCAATCTAATCCTGTCATAACTAATAAGTAAATGTTGAATTGGAGCTTCCAACCCAAAACCAATTGACAATGGGTGGAGTAGCCCCTTGAACTTATATTTTGATTAGCTAGGTTATAAGTCCCCGTTGTGGGACAGACAATCTCAACACGCCCCCGCACGTGTGGCATGAGTGAGAGCCAAACACGTGGATTACTGAGATAGGGTGACGTGGAGCACACGTGGACAAATTGGCCCAACAGTAACCTACTCTGATACCATGTTAAATTGGAGCATCCAACCCAAAACCAATTGGCAATGGGTGGAGTAGCCCCTTGAACTTATAATTTGAGTAGCTAGGTTATAAGTCCCGGATGTGGGACAAACAATCTCAACAGTAAATAAATAAACAAGAGGCCCACATGAGCTTGACTTCATTTCCTAAAATGGTATATCTATGAGTCACTAGATTTAGAGTAAGTTTGTTTGGTCTTACTAACCTCACGTTTGATTATTAGTAGCCAGTTCTTCTAAAATAAACTCCCCCATTTCTTTACTCCAATATCACCGGTTTAAAGTTCTTAGGTGTGAACTGGGAATAATCTGTCAGCTTGGTTAAATTGTCACCCCTAGGTTATGAGAGCCTAAGTTCAATTGATTTTGATTTCCATTGGTTTCTAAGCTTTGCGAAGTTGTTGTCTCCTAATATATATATAAATATATATTTTATCTTAAACTAACTTCCGTAATCACATCTCTGTGTTCACAGTGAACCACCAGAGGAAAAATGCATGAAGAAGGCGGACGCTGGATCTAAAGGAGACTGGCTTACCATCATAGTAATATTTGGCTTTCTTAGAAAGTCTTTGACAGTTCCTTATTTAATTACTGAAGGGTCCAAACAAGAAGTTGTCAACTAACTTTGATTCTCATTTCTGATATTTGATTGATTTGAAGAAATCCCTTAACCTTTTGAAATGATAGATATATTCTTCTCCAACTTTCTCAAAGAGGAATGCTAATATTTATGAATATTGAATAGTTATTTCTGTTGAATTTTAAGTGGAATGCTATGTTGCAAGAATCAGGATTTCTATTTCCCCTAAATAATTATGGACCTTATTTCTTGGCAGAGCTTTATTGTTGCAGTACTTGCACTGGTTATTGCGACATTTTCAACGGGAATCGATTCAAAATGCTTTCAGGTTTTATCTCCCTCAACTTGTTTCAGTTAGCTAAACATGTTGACAAAATGTATCTTACAACAACTGGTGCAGTTCAGGAAGGAGGAGCCACGAGAGGAAGATGATCCTCCATATGGCTTTGGGTTCTTCCATTTTGTTTTTGCCACGGGAGCCATGTACTTTGCAATGCTTTTGATTGGTTGGAACTCTCATCATTACATGAAAAGGCAAGCGCCCATCTTTCAACAATTTTTTTGTTTTTTATTTGTTAATAGGTGCTGTGACTCATGTATAAAATTTCCATTACTATGTATAGAATTTTCTGGATTCAATTTAGTTCATATAGGATCATTCTTCGCTGAATGTTCCTCTTTGTTTATAGCATCTTATATGTATACGATAGAAACCGAACTTCTAATTAACACATTAAGTGGAAGAAAAGCAATTTGAGATATCACCTAACTCAGTTTTGAGGAATCACAGTCAATCAAGTTACATGTGATTGTTGTAGTTTGGTAGGGAGACAACCATGTCTGCTATGAGATTCTCATTTCTCTCGTCTTTTTGCTGACAATACAAAATATTGTCAGTAGGAAGAAATATGAACCTAAATGATTTTGAGAAAAAGGAAAAGTAAAATTATGATTGTTCAGCAAAATGTCTTTTCCATTTTGCAAATGAAAGTTGACGACTTTCTTGGGGAAGAAGGAAATAATTGATAACAAGGTTAGATGATTGCAGGGAATTCATATGATGCTGACCTTAGAATATAACTGATCTCTTTGCAGGTGGACAATTGATGTGGGTTGGACCAGTACTTGGGTCAGAATAGTGAATGAATGGCTAGCAGTCTGTGTTTACAGTAAGTACACACTTGCCAAAAAAAACCCATTTCACATGGTATACAAAACTTTATCTCAACACTTGTTTAATATCTTATGAAGTAAAATAATCTTGATCTATAATGATTGCTAGTTATACTATTGTTGATCTAATTATGGGCATTTGGAGAAGCATACTTATGGGAAGTGATAATTGTATTTGCAGTATGGATGCTGGTAGCTCCAATCATTTGGAAAAGCAGACAAACAGCTGAATCAGTGTGAGCACCACAAACGAAAATTTCTCAGAAGATTTCATATTAATCTTTGGTGCATACAAAGTCCTCCATTTCAGGCATATGGAAAGTAAAGGAGCTTCGGCAATACTCAAATTAGAATCTCTGATGCCATTGACAACCACATACTAGTTATGACCTGATTTATTCCAGTTATAAATAATTAAATATATACCCAATTGAATAGCCCTTCACATATATACACTCTTCATCTGTAAATATTCTACTGGAATGAACATTTATGGAATTGTAAAAGTTTGTCCGATCTTACACCTTAATGAAATACCAGATTTGGTTTTCTAGTAATATCTGAGTATCTACAAGTATCTCTAACTTCAGATGACAGGTAATTTTTGGTCCATGGTTTAACTCTTGTTGGCTGTCAACCAAAAATAAATAAATTTCTTGCTTGGGGGAGAGTGGGAATTCAGAAGATTCCAAATTTTATTTTCTTTTTGGCTAATTTGGCTGGAAAGTTGGAAACAAAATAGGAGCATTCAATGAAATCGTAGAATTTTTTTTTTTTTTTTTTCCTCCTCGTCATGATTAATTAAGGAGCTAATCAACAAATGTGTAGAGATGCAGAGGCTAAGACAAAAGTATAAGAGCCAATCAACAAATGTTGTTCTTTCTAGCTTCTGGGTTAGCATATCTATACAGAATCACAAAGCTGTGCTGCAGTATTAGCAACAATTGCATCTATATGTAATCTTCTCTCTTTAAAAATTTTAACTTACCCACTGATAATCCGAGGAGAAAATTACTGACAGTTGCTCCATGTACTAAGCAGACTATACACGAATCTATTTTTCATTTTAAGACGCCACACGACAAAAAAGAACTTCAGGATTATTAGGAATTTAGGACATAAGAGCCAAGAACCAGGTAGTTTCTTATTCAAACAAAAAGTTTAAAATATAAACATCAATATGAATAACATTTGCAATACAAAGTGTGCTCTCCAAACAGTGTTGTTCTACTAACATACAACAAAAGCTCACCACAATGATGAAGAAAATTGCAAAACCATACAACTCAAACCGAAAGGTAAAAAAATGATACAAATCCTAGGGACAGAGAGTTATAGACACAACAGAAAGATCACCAAATGATATTCTATACTAATACCAACAATATGCCATGGCCGTACAAAAACTCTTCAGTCCTTGTGAGGAGCCCGTGCCCTTAATCATATACTTCTCCCCATTTCCATTACACCTCTCTCTCTCTCTCTCTCTCTCTCTCTCTCTCTCTCTCTCTCTCTCTCTCTCTCTCTCTCTCTCTCTCTCTCTCTCTCTCTCTCTCATCACTTACAGCACCACACTATCTTTACATGGCCATTGAGGAGAATTGAACCGTACTGCAGGAATGCACATAACCAGCCCTCCCTGTTCATTGGGCCTTTAACATAATCTACAAGAAGAAGAAACCATAATTCCCTCCAATGCTTCCCAAAAAATATGGTAAAAAATTCATTTTTATTCCCTTTATCCAAACGGGTTCCCTCCTATGGAGGAGAAAGTATTCGGTGTAGCTGGTGCTGAATGTATCCCACCCAGCTGCTGATTTGAATTGAAGGAGCCAAAGGCCCCCTCACTGCCATATCCCACTCCTTGATGCCTGCAGAGGTTAACAAAAGATCGTAGGTATGACAGATAGATGCTGAAAGTTGCCGTCGAAATACAATAAAATATGTCCCTCTCTCTCTCTCTGCCCACAATCCAAAATTTCTTATACATTTTGTCAGAGATTAAAATAAGCTGACATGGCTGCAGTACACAAATTATACAAGAAAATCATACAACAGCACGTATGTTACCTGGATGGCAAATTTTGAGGTACTTGTTGCCCCATGTATGCAGCTGAAAAGTTAGCAAGCTAGTGTCACAACATGAGGAGAAAATGTAATCGATGTGCGAAAAGGAAAAACGTAGATTAATAAACGTCTGTAGGTTAAGTGAAAAGTGTTATCAATGTGTTGAAAAGGAAAGTATGTACCAACAGTCATTCACAGTAAAAAGCCTTGATTACACAAAAAAAATGAAATCAGCATTTGGAAAAGGAAAATGTTTGTTAGATGTTATATTACTTGGAGGCATAGCCGATGCATAAGATGGTCCATGGGGAGGCATTGCTGGTGCATAAGATGGTCCATGGGGAGGCATTGCTGTTGCATAAGATGGTCCATGGGGAGGCAACCATGTCTGTGAAGGGGTATTAAGGCTGGAAGTGCGCAATATGCCTGACGGAGCAGTCATGTGGGGTAGAGCACCCTGCAAGGATGCCATGGAAGGAAACTACATGGCAACAAAAGACTCATTATATAATATGAATCAACCAACCTTTTCGAAGAAATTCCTAAAATGCATACTGCTGAAAATCAAATAAAATAATAATAATACTCGTACAAAATGGAACATGCTCACAATTCAAATGAAGTCCAAATATGAACACAACTTAAATAAAATCAAAATGTAAAATATCGGTATCTGTAAATTTTTGGGTGACAAAGGAAACAACCCAATCCCTCATTTGGGGTTAAGGCATTGGGTATACCCTGAAATTGAATACGAGCAATCAAACCAGGTATATCATTTAATCTTGGGTGTCACCCTTGAAAGTTGAACATAAAACATCCAAGTGGATATGATGTTGATTAGTAGTAGACCGAAACTGGGTGCAGGCAGCAGCAAAGATAAAAGAAAGTGAAGGGGAAATGATTTGTTGAGAGCAAGCTGGAAATGGAGGGTTCATTTTTTCTAATACAAATATCTAAGTTGGTTGTCTCTTTCTTCTTGCCTTCACCCCAATGATCTTCCTAGTCCCTCGAGTGGCCTCTGACTTCCCAATCTTCCCTTGCCCACACCCGAACTCCAGAGTAGAAATGGGTTTGCAGACATGCATAAAAAGCATTGAAAGAAAATATAGCAACCTACTTTTGTAAAATAAAACAAATGTTTAGTGCTGAGAAATTGCCAAGTCACACGGAGAGCATCAGAAGCAGTGGTGGAGTGTGGACCAAGCAATTCATTTTGAATGAAACGGATTTGTCATACCATTGGGGCTTGAGCTGGAGATATTTCATTGTTGAGGTCAAATGGGTTTGTTGATTTAGACGGCTGCGGAAGAGTTGGTATGGGCTGTAGCAAAAACCCAAATTTAAAAATGAGCAACATGTCATGTGGTTTAGTAAATTGAACGGATATATAAACCACATAATATCTAATAGTGTTGAGTTTCTAAATACCATAGTGTTATTATATTGCATGGGAAACCCAAATCCATGGGGTGGTACAGTTTGCCAGCCTGAAACTGGTCCAGGGGCAGATGAATACATTGCAGCAAAAATATCCTGCAGCGAAATGAGAATTTTTCTGTAAGATTGGAGTATACCATACATAAAAACCTAATGCACGCATGAGATTAAAACGTGAAGCCAATAAAAGAACCCCATTACCGCTGGCAATTCCTTTCTTCCACTAGGTTGAACTTCCACAGAGGACAGTTGTGTTAAAACTCCAGAAGTGACCTCCATTGCAGGTTTTGGGACAGCCTGAGGTGCTTGTGCAGTGGTTGGCCCTTGTGCATTTGGCACAAGTGATGTAGTCCATGGCTGCAAAAAAAGTGCACAGAAGGAGTATCAGGGAAACTACTACAAACAACCGCAAAATGGTTAGTTTTAACATAAAGCAGCCATACAATGTCCTCAATATGATAAAACCACTCCCAATTTATTCTACCAGTTTAAACTGAAAAATTAAAAAACTATCAAGTATAGGTATGTGGTTATAGTAATACACCAAATGAAGGCATAACTGTCCCAAACTATTTGGTCAGCTACATGAATCATTTTTCTCTATTTTGTGCGGTCAACAACCATAGCCTCATTCAACCTACACATTACCACGTCTTTGTCTATTATTACCTCCCATGACAATTTTGGTCTTTCCCTAACCCTAGCATTATGTTCAATGTGTATACTATCAATTATCCTAACCGGTGCAGTTATTAGTCTTCTTTGTACATGTCCAAACCATCTTAACCGATTTTCTTGTATTTATCTCAAATAGATGCTACTTTTTAACCATTATAGTAGGAACTACTACAAACAACTGTAGTAAAAAAAAAAAAACACCCTTCTTTAACTGGATGAAGAAAGCTGCACCAAGAAGCACACCTGATTGCTTGAGGCTCCACCAACAGGTGGAGTGAATGATTGAGGACCAAATTGACTAGAAGTAGCAGGAAATAGAGAATGTTGCTGAGTTTGCACTACAGGCCACTGCCCTCCATTCGATTTGACAAAGGAATTAGCACCACTAACTGGGAATACTGAAGCCGATCCTGGAACTGGTGCTGGAGCACCATTGCCAAAGAATGACGCAGACATGTTTCCAACAGGTGTGGATGCTGGAACACCAGCAGGAGCAAATGACGCAAAGTTGTTCGCTGGTGCAGGTACTGGTGCAGACATGTGCCCTAGAGGATTATTAATAGATGGTAATGCTGATGTGTTCGCTGCATGTGTAGTTATGGGAAAACCCCCGCCACTGGGTATTCCTGCTAAGTTACCAGGTACAGATGCTGGAACAGATAACTGTGAAAGTAAAGATTCCAGTGAATTTGCATTTGAAGGAGCTTTAGATACTTTCACCTCTGAGGCGGAATCAAAACAAGCCCAGTTATCAGCATTGGACGAGGTGGTTGGCTGAGCAATGGATTGAACTGTAGAGGTTTGTTGTGTTTGTGGCAGTGCTGCGGCAATAGGTGGTTCAGGAACAGCATCAAAATCAATTAAAATTCCTGAATTCTCCCTTCTAAGTTCCGATGGGTTGCCATTGGATGATGTCAAGCTACTGGAAGATGCAGTTCTCTGAAGTAGGAACATTTGAACAATACATTAAAAAAAAATCAAGGTAGCAGGAAGAATAAGAACAGAAATTTTTTTGACTGATTAGATGCAAAACAGCATTCAAGGAATACATATTTGATAAACAAAGTCTGAACTGTAAATGATACTATTTTTTGAGGTAGGAATATTATTTTTTTTGACAAGTACCATACTTCAATAGCAAACAATAACTATTGATCTTTTTTTCTTGGGTGTGTGTGCCGCATGCGTTTATGTTAGCTCCAATTTCGGAAATTGCTCATATATAAACTAATGACCAAGCTTATGTACGTAGACTGAAATACTGAAATTCTTCAAGAGTAAATAATGACATCTATGCAAAGTATTACCAATCCTTACCTGTGTCCGTACAAAACCATCAAGGGCCTTGCCTCCATTCGCTTTTGGAGGGTCAATCCTAAGGGGAACTACATTATCCCCCAAAATATCTCTAACAGGGCGGACCATGGGGGGACTGGACACATCCGGATCCTTCTGACGATCAGGTGACCTACCTTCAGGCTTAGACCCTCCATCCGGAATTCTACTTTCTTCAGATCTCCTTCCATTACCAAATCTGTCTTCTCGTCGCCAATCATTGACTATCTCAGTACGGGCAGGACTTTTCTTATAGTCACTGTACTGCCGACTTTCTTGTTCATATCCGGGACTTCTTCTGTCATCACTCCTTCCACCAGGACTAGGTCGGTCGCCATATCGACGTTCATATGTATCCTCGTTTGGTGGACTTCGAAAGCCCCCCTGATATGTATCTACCCTCCTGTTTTCATAGGAGTCCTCCATTTCACCCTGTATACAAACATGAATGGAATCATGAATCAGTTCGCTAAAATATGAATCGTGAATCGTATCAAAACGTTAATTGTATAATGCATACACATAATAACACATGTATAATGCTTAAATGAACAAAATAACAATTTAAGATAAGTTTCATGCAATATGAAGGCTCAAAATTCTGAAAGTTTTCCACTTAAAACGTAAAACTTCCAAGTACAAAATCACGAATGATGAATCGTAATGCGTTGTATAAAACACAAATTGACTCGTGAACCGACCGATTCTGACTAATTTAAATTCAAATGCATCTTTTAAAGAAAAGAATAACACTTGAACTGGAGGGGCAGATGCACAAGCCTTAACAATCATCACTTAAATAAGGAGGAAATAAACTAGAAAAGAAGGTGATAAGACTGTCTTACCATCTTAGCCCTTGGAGGTTTGTCAGAGCTCTTCTCACCAGTATACCTTCGATCCACATATACATGCTTGATAAAGGCACGAAGTCTCTCCACATTACTGGTAGGAAACCTCAGAATCAGA
This sequence comes from Hydrangea macrophylla, assembly GCA_033977485.1. NCBI lineage: Eukaryota > Viridiplantae > Streptophyta > Magnoliopsida > Cornales > Hydrangeaceae > Hydrangea > Hydrangea macrophylla. The sequence goes on along the minus strand of CM066988.1, from coordinate 140,429,574 downwards.
AAAGCAGTTTGTATGGAAAACACAACATAACGTAATATAGACGAAAGATAACCTGCTATCCGGAGCAGACTGATGCTGTGGATCCCATTCCTTGAGATAAATTTCCTTTGCACACTGTAGTTATGAAACAGAAATGAGTATATCTTGACAAAATACGAAGGATGGCTACAGTTAACAAATATGAACAAATTTATACAGATCCTTATAAACATCATTTGTATTTTGTACCTTATTCCCCCCTCCTTGAAGTGCACTAACTTCTTGTGAAGTAAATTTAGCCATTGATACTGATTTTACTCTGTGCGTGAACTCCCGACTGCAAATATTTTCAAACAAATAATTCAATCAGCTGAGCAGTTAACCGGGTGTAGAATAAACTTCATCTCTCTCTCTCTCTCTCTCTCTCTCTCTCTCTCGCTCTCTCTCTCTGTCTCTCCCTCCCTCTCTCTCTCTCTCTCGCTCTCTCTCTGTCTCTCCCTCCCTCCCTCTCTCTCTCTCTCTCTCTCTCTCTCTCTCTCTCTCTCTCTCTCTCTCACACACACACACACACACCCACCCCTGAGTATCCTCTATTCTGTAGTAAAGTATATACAAATGCACACATACAATAGGGTGCGGAAAAGCACATACTACAGTATTAGCACTTACTGAATTCCACTACAGGTGGTGCAAACAAACGTCCAGAAATTTGTGCACACATACTGCGGTCCCTGCTTAAGAGAAAACATGTTAGTCCTATGAATATTAAGCCATATGCTTTGTTCAAGTGAAAAGACTGTAGTAATGAGCACGCCCCATAACAAAACTCATATGATAGATAAGTATCATACTAAAAAAGAACTCATATAACGCCCAAATACTAGGATAAAACCAATAATCTTGTCAAGTAAAAATCTCTTTTTTCCATTTCGAACTTGTCAATCTTCCCTTTTTGTAGAGGCTTAATCCAAGTTCCTTTTTTCTTGAAATTTTTCCCGTCACCACTAGTATTAAGATCTATGAGCTAACGCGCTAGTTACAACCAATGCCCAAGGTCAAAACTTATATGACTTTTGTTGAGTTCATTTGTTTAGTTAGGTCAATAGATACTGCTACACACATCTCTGGCCCAAGTATATGCCATGTGGTAAATTACTCCAAAGGGGGAGTAAACAAGAATTATTGATTGATCTCACGAATTCATGAAGCAAACACAAAATTGAACACATAACTTCAATAACGTGATCTTTCTAAAAGTAAGCTCCTTCGAAACTCATTGACAATCTCTAAGAGGTAATGACCATACCGAATGTTCACACAGATCTACAACAGAAAGAGCTCAAATACTCACTTGGTATCACAAGTTTAACTACGTTACATCCTGGTAACATAAGATTTATGGAACCAAGATTCCTATTCCTCATCAAATATGTATATCCATGTTCATATAACCACAGAAAAGCTTAATCTAGTACAGCCCTGGCCTCTTTCTATTCTTAAGGTTAGTACAGCTCATATCAGTGGACTCCCCGGATTGTTCTTTCTTTAAATTTCATGCACCAATTGATTTAAGTGGACCTTTTTACCTTGAAGCGAATATGGCGTATCTCCATGACGGTCAAGATCTACCACTAGGCCAAGATAGTCTCTGGATTTCAAACTTTAGGCTCTGTTTGGTTCTCGGATTTAGTGGGGGAAAAGAAAAGAAAACATAGAGGAAAACATTTTCCTTTGTTTGGTTAACAAGGAAAACGATGAGGAAAATTGGAAAGAAAAGAGAATATGTTGAAAAATATATCAAAGATTTTGATTGTTGTGAGTCATTTCCCTTCCTTAATTCATATATTACAATTATATTTTAGAACTTCTAAATTTCTAATGTCATTTAAGCATGAAGGATAACACGAAGTAATTAATTTTCCTTCTCCTTTTCTTTTCCCTCACAAAATCCATGAACCAAACAAAGCCTTAAGATATTATTTTTCCCTAACCCCCTTCTTCAAAAAGAGCAACAATTGGTTATTTTTGGTATCATAGGTTTATGATGCAGAGAAATTTCCTAACAAATATGTTTCCTCAATTAGTTGGGAATCCAAAATTGCCAAATCATATATGCCATCACTAAGAAGAGCACACTTCTACTTCGTCGAACATGTATGAGACAATGGTGTTTCCTAAAATTCCCACCCACATCTAACACATCTTGAATGTTCTAAAATTTAAGAACTCAATCCTTGATTTTGGCCAATTAGACAACACTCTTTGGTTATCTGCCAAGATGTGGCCTATAAACGACTACATCATAATGTGAATTTCTTCTACAGATACATCAAAATAGACGTATATATGACATATATCAAAAATATTGACCATATTTGGAAAAAAAAACAGATATCATATGAAGGTTTTATCAAAGAGTGGCATCGGATGAGGAAATGGGTAATAAAATTACGAGTATTTACATAGCTAAATCCACGAGTCATTGATTGTTGTGATCTACAAGTTCTAAATTTCATATTTCTGTCATAGAGTTTCGCATTACTTATTAACAGTGTATGTCATTCTCTCAGAGCCCAACGAGCCTTGTCCTGACTATTTTTTATCGGCAACACAAAATGATGTGTCTCTATTATAACTCGTTTATTAACATATTTCTTCGTAACCAAAAATTTATTCCAATAAAGGATGGAGCAATGTTTGTCACTATTTCGTACCAAGGAAACAAATTTATTTCTTATTATGTCATCATCGTGGCTATATCCTACTTTAAAAATTTTACCTTGTCAATGTTTCCTTACCTTGTTGATTGTGTCATGAACTTATCACTACACCATAGTCCTATCAAGTAATGATCCAAGTGTTTTCCTGATCAAGTCTTGAAAGTTATAATTGATGTAACATGTGCATACCATACTTGGTACTTGGTCAGCAAGTTAAATAAAAAGAACTGCTTATGTAATAGCTGAAGCACCACCAAATCTAGAATGAAACTTTTAGATATATGCCATGCATGGGCAGTCAAACTTGGGTTTCTTCAAAACGGAGTAGGAATGTGATAATGGATAGTGTTGGGATATTTTATATTTATATCCCCGTAATTTATGGATGTATTTTAGGGATAGATTGTTTTGATCTTATCTTTTCTTTCCTTTTTCTTCTCTCTTTTCCTTGTATATATTGTGTAACAATATTGAGGAATAAACATCATAAATTCTCCTTTATCTTTTCTTCTTGGTATCAAAGCCAAGGTTCAAACCTTAGCCACCACAGCCACCTATACCTTCCGCCGCACACCACAACCACCTCGCCGACCCCCCACTAGCCACCAGCCACCTTGCCGCACAACCCAGCAGCCCCAGACCTCTCAGCGCACACCCACAGCTTCGCCAAGACCCACCAGGCTCCCTTGCCGAGACTTCCACCTTCTCGGCTCTTTTTGGTTAGCTTCGACTAACCCTTGCGCAGCCTATAAGTTGCGCCTTGCCCCGTTTGTGGGTCTTGTGATGAGATCTTGTGATGATCTAGAGCCCTCTCCGTGCTCTCTTTCCGCGTCTAGGTAGCCCCTATTTTTGCTGGCAGCCTTCATACTCTCTTCCTGCACCTTGTTGTTCTTATTCTTGGTTATTATAATCTGCGACAATGACCAAGGATAAGGAAATTACACAGTCATCTACGGGGTCACAATCGCATACAGATCTCTCTCTATCTCTGACTCCACATGCTCCTAAAAGGGTTACTATAGTTCTTTTAGATGGACAAAATTCGCTGCATGGTCTCATTCCCTTCAACTCTTCCTAGGTGTCAAAGGCAAGTCTAGTTGGCTTCATGGTACTACACCCAAGTCGGCTCCCACAAATTCTAATTTTGATCAATGGAATATGGACAATTGCACTATCTTGGGTTGGTTATTTAATTCTATGGAACCTCGCATTTATCACATGTTTATGTATCACACTTCGGTTCATGGATTGTGGAATGCCTTGACCCAGATGTATGCGCATAAGCGTAATGAGTCCCGGATTTATCAACTTCATCGTGAAGTTTCTCAATCCTCTCAAGATTCTCTCTAGCTGAGTGTCTCTGATTATTTTGGTTATCTGCAGTCCCGTTGGGAGGAGTTGGCTCAGTATGAGCCTCTTGGTGATATTTCTGCTGAAGCTGCTACTATTATTGTCCAGCGCCTTGACCGCCTGCACACTTACCAGTTCCTGATGAGTTTGAAATCTGAATTTGAATATCTTCGTACTCAGATTTTGAACACATCACATATGCCTTCGCTTTATGAGGCGTTTGCTATTGTTGATGGTAAGAGCGTCGCCGGAAATTGATTCAGGCTTCTAATACTCCGCTTTCCGATTCCTTTGTTGTTCCTGATCAGATGGCCTTTGCTACTCACACTAGGCCTCGTCCCAGTAATAGGAAACCTCCGGTCTGTAAGCATTGTAATGTTGTTGGTCATACCAAAGATCGTTGTTTCCAACTCCATCCCGAGTTGAAGAAACAGTATGCTCATCCCCCGCAATCCTGGCCCGACTCGCTTCGCTACTATTACTGAGACCGGTCCTAACCCTACTATTCCTGATAAGCTTCATCAAAATCAGAGTCTGCTTCAAACTCAACTTGGACAAATTCAGAGCCAACTTGGCTCTCTTCTTCAGCAGCATCAGTCAGGTTCTCCTTCTACGGCTGCCATTGCTACAGGTACTTCCACTGCTTTACATGTTAAGACTGGAACTCCAAGGTGGGTTCTAGACTCTGGAGCCAATGATCATATAACTGGTGAGTTATCTCTTTTTTCGTCCCCTCTTACACCTGTTAACCACATTGTGAGTATTGCTGATGGTTCCACCACTAGAGTTCAAAGTAAGGGTAATGTTTGTTTGTCTCCCACGATTACCTTGTCCTCTGTTCTTCATGTCCCTCGGTTGTCTTTTAATCTTTTATCAGTTAGTCGCCTTACAAAGAGTTATAATTGTGCTGTCATTTTCTTACCTAATCATTGTCTCTTGCAGGACCTGACTTCGAAGAAAATTTTTGGTACGAGCCATGAGCATGATGGACTCTACTTCTTTGGGGAACCACCACCACCACCACCACTTGTGTCTTCTAGTGTACAGGAGTCTGTCTTACCTAGTTCTACTTCTAGTTCTTTCTCTAATAAAACTATAGAGTTGTGGCATGCCCTGCTAGGATATGCTATTTTTCAATATTTGTGTTTACTTTTTCCAGAATTAACAAAAGCCTGTAAGACTCATAAATTTCATTGTGTGGTGTGTGAACTTTCTAAGCATACTCGTTCTTCTTATATTCCTCCCATGTCTCGTGCTCCTAGTGCTTTTGATATTATACATTCAGATGTGTGGGGATCATCCCCTGTTACTGCATTAAATGAGTATCGCTATTATGTTACGTTCATTGATGATTATTCGAGTTGTACAAGGGTTTATCTCCTTAAGAAAAAATCTGAAGTTTTTACAAATGGTTAAAACTCAGTTTCAGACTGTTGTTCGTACCCTTCGATCTAATAATGGCCGTGAATATGTTTCTAATGATTTTTATTCTGAACTTAATAAAAAGGGTATCCTCCAACAACTAACTTGTACCTATACCTCGGAACAGAATAGTGTGGCAGAACAAAAGAACCGTCACATTATGTCAGTAGTCCGGTGTATCCTTCACAGTATGGAGGTACCTAAATATTTTTGGCATTTCGCAGTTCTCACAGCCACATATCTTATTAATCAAACTCCAAGTCGGGTCTTAGATGGTAAAGCTCCTTTGCATGTTCTTCAGCCCAATTGTACACTTTTTTACGTGTTACCTCGTGTCTTTCGTTGCACTTGTTTTGTTCAGAATCGCAGCCCTCTTCGCACTAAACTTGATGACAAGGCTATTCGTTGTGTTTTTCTTGGTTATTCTCCTCAATCTAAAGGTTATAGGTGTTATGACCTTGTTACTCATCGGTTCTATACTTCCATCATGGTTCGAAGTAACGGCCGATACCAAGACGTATCGGCCGAGTTAACTCGGTATCGAGAGGGGCCGATATGAGATATGCGCCGATTCATACTGAGTTAAAAAAAAAAATCTTGACTCGTGATACATATTGGCCGAAACGACCGAGTTTCGTACATCTCGGCAACTGTTTCGCGAGATGTTTCGCGATACACCCGATATGTGAGAGACGACAAAATGAAAAGGGAAAAAAATTCAAAAAGCTACTGGAAACGTACCAGATCTCACATACATATGTCGGATTGGATCTCTCTCTTGAACCTCCTCTCAGATCTACTCTTTTTTTGGGTCAAAATACTCAAAACTCTCTTGAATCTTCATCCCAAAGCTGCGATCTGACCTCCACTGCATCTTCATCTCGATCTCGATCTCGATCTCGATCTCGATCTCTCTCCAAGGCTGCGTCTTCGATCTCACACTGTCCAAGGCTGCGGCTTCTTCGATCTTGCCAAATCTGCGTCGCCATCTCCATCGCAGGTAAGGAGTTTTTTTTTTGGGTTGTGAATCATGTGAGATGTGTCAATCTGTGAAGGGGGTTTTTGTAGTGTTAAAGTTGGGAGTCTATTGTGTGTGGCATGTGTTTGTGTGTTATGGTTTTGACCATCTGATTTTTGTATGTTAGTGTAATTTTTTAGAATTTCATCAATTACATGGTAGGGTTAACAGTAAAGGGTGGGTTATTCTAGTCACAATTTTTGTTAACCCTAGTCAAGGATCAAAATTTCGTTTCGATCTATTGTTTCGGTCTGCACAGAAACGGAAACGTTTCGGAAACATGTGGAAACAGCGGAAAAAATTGGAAACATTGAGAAACATGGGGAAACATAACTTCAAACTTAACTATATACGTGCATAAGCTAATAATTAATTAATTGAACATTTGAGAGGTCTATATATGTAGAGATGCATTAAAAATGTGTAGTTCAAATTGAAAATACATGAGGATTAAGTCGCCAATCTACTGTCAAACACTTCATAGAATCTCAAAACACTTCATAGAATGCAAAAGATACATATAAGTACATAGTAAGCTAATAAGTCATCTCTAAAATAAAATGGTTGTTCATATGACAAGTACACAACCACATGATTATCTCGATGGAAACAAGTATGTATCGTTGGAAGCAAATGAAACGATGCGGAATCATAGGTTTGTTTCGATGGAAACAATTATGTTTCGATGGAAACAAAAGAAACAAAGTCGTTTCGATGGAATCCATGGAATTTCGAAATTCCATGACTGTTTTGTTTCCATGACCTAGGAAATAGAAACATTTCGTTTGTTTCGATGGAAACAGAAGGAAATTTTAATCCTTGACCCTAGTGTATTAATTTTTGTTATCTGATTTTTGTGTGTTAGTGCAATTTTTTAGAATTTCATCAATTACATGGTAGGGTTAACAGTAAAGGGTGGGTTATTTTAGTCATAATTTTTGTTAAACCCTAGTGTATTAATTTTTGTTTATTTATATATATTTATAAAAAAAAATGTTATTGTTGACATTGTTGACCCTAACCATGTATTAATTATAGAATCTAGTGTATTAATTTTTGTTTATTTATATATATTTATAAAAAAAAATGTTTAATTAGTTGTATCTTGTATTTGTATATGTAACAAATTTTTTTATTTATACATATTTATAAATAAATGTTTATTTAGTTGTATGTGTATTAATTTTTGTTTTTATTCATAAAAAAATGTTTATATTTGGTCAAAATATGTGTGTATTAATCTCTGTCTATTTATTTAAAAAATGTTTGTTTAATTAATAATATTTAGTTATATAATTATATTTAATAAAGTTGTTTCTAAGTTTTTCCTTTTCAGTGGAATCGCATTTAATCGCATAAATGAGATAGTTGTATGTGTATTAATTTTTGTTTTTATTTAAAAAAATGTTTATTTTAGTTGTATGCGTATTAATTTTTGTTTTTATTTATAAAAAAATGTTTATTTAGTTGTAATGTGTGTGTGTATTAATTTTATTTTATTTAAAAAAAATGTTTATTTAGTTGTATGTGCATTAATGTGTATGTGTCCTTCACCTTGTTTATTTATCTGTTTGTATTTCCTAGAATGCCTCCAAAGAAAGACATTGGTTGGGATCATGCATCACCTGTTGGGGGTAATAAAAGGATCACCATCTGCAATTATGTGCATGGCGGTATAACGAGATTGAAGCAACATGTTGCTAGAGTATCGGGACAAGTGGACAAATGTCCTAAAGTTTCAGAAAAATATCAAAATTGTTGAGACAGCATCTTAATGAAACAGCAAACGCTAAGGAGCTGGAGAAGAGAAAAAAGGAACAACTTATAGAAAGTCTCTGATGATAGCTTGTATGAAGGAGGGGATAATATTGAGGATGTGGATGATTACGACGACGATGACACTGGAGGAATGTCGCGGCTTGAACGACGACAATTAAAAAATGCAATGAAAGAGAGTAGGCATATGGCAACTATGGACGAGGATAGACGTAGGCGATCTGTTTCCGAAAGAGGACGTTTCGCTAATGTGTCCCAGTTTGAGAGTGGATCGCATGTTGCTTCTGGCTCCAAACGTGCAACACCATCTCAAAGGAGTTTCAGTGTGAGGGAAAATGTTGAGATGCCCGCCTCAGGTGGAGACCCTTTTATGTTTAGGCCGAAGATAGGATTTCAAAAGAAGGTGAAGGACATGTTCAAGACACAAAATATGAGGAAAGTAGGGAAAGCTATTTCTAAGTTTTTCCTTTACAGTGGAATCGCATTTAATGCAGCTGACAGTGGCCAATACTACCAGACGATGATAGATACTATTGCAGATGCTAGACCTGGAATTAAGGGACCCTCGGGTTACCAGATCAGTAATTCATATTTGGATGAAGAGGTGAAAGAGCTAGAGATGTACATTGGCCAGTTGAAACAAAAGTGGCCAGATTATGGTTGCACAATAATGTGTGATGGGTGGAGCTCTAAAACCAATATACCTATAATTAACTTTATGATCTATTGTGATAGGAATATGATATACCATACATCGGTCGATACTACAAACCAATCCAAAATTGCCGCATACATTTTCTCACTAATGGATAAAGTTGTGGAAGAGGTTGGTGAGTCGAATGTCATGCAAGTAGTGACGGATAATGAACCAAATTTTGAAGCGGCAGGGAGATTATTGATGGAGAAGAGGCACCATCTTTTTTGGACTCCTTGTGCAGCGCATTGTATCGATCTCATGCTAGAAGACATTGGTAAAATAAAGACTGTGAAGGCTACTCTTGACAAAGCAAAGAAAATAACAAGTTTTATTTATAATAGCCAAAAAGTGGTGAATCTTATGAGAACAAATACACAAGGCAGAGATTTGTTGAGGCCGGGAATCACTAGATTTGCCACCGAATTCATCGCGATAGAGAACCTTATACGTTATCAGTCTGAATTGAAAAGGATGTGCACATCCAGTTAATGGGGTGAATTTAATCGTGAAAAGAGTAGAAGAAGTATTTCTGCAGCAGTGTCTGATCTCATTTTGAATGATCGATTTTGGAAGAATGCAATATTAGTAACGTCCATTATAGAGCTGCTTGTTAGGGACCTAGGGTGGTTCTAAAAATCGTTGACCAAGACAAGAAGCCCACAATGTCTATCATATACGAGGCAATGGATAGAGCTAAATTAGCAATAAAGGCATCAGTCAAAAAAGATTATCAGAAGTATTGGGATGTCATTGACTATCGGTGGGAGAGTCAATTACATAGACACCTTCACGCAGCAGCATATTTTCTAAACCCTGCATTTCAGTATTCCCATAATTTTTCTAATCACCCGGAGGTACTACTTGGCTTGAAGGAAGTAATTAAGAGATTAGAGCCAGACGTAGAAGACCAAGCGAAGGCGATTAGTGAGGTATGAAATTAGAAATTGATTGATTGCTTGATAAATATAAATGATAAGTCCAACTAATAAAATTTAATTTGTAGATCAAAAACTACGCGGATGCAAGAGGAGAGTTTGGCCAACCTCTGACAAAGAAAGCTATAACAACATCTCTCCCAAGTTATTGTTATAATTTCTAGCATTAACTTGATGATTAAATTGAATGATCTATTTATTTTTTAATTTCATTATTGCAGCTGAATGGTGGTATCACTATGGTGAGGCAGCTCCACATCTTAGGCGAATTGCGATTAAAGTCCTTAGCCAGACATGCTCTTCAACAGGGTGTGAAAGAAATTGGAGCACCTGGTCACTAATTCACACCAAACTCCGCAATCGCTTGGCAATGAATAAATTGCATAAACTAGTTTTTGTGCACTATAATTTGCGGTTGCGAGTTAGAAACATCATGTACAAGAAACAGGATGAGGATTATTATAATCCAATTGATCTGAATAATATTTTTGAAGATGATGATATTTTAGGTGATTGGATTAGGGAGAAAGAGGCACCTGCTCTTGGGGATGATTTGACATGGTTGAATGAAGGTAATCAATATAGTGATGAAGGTCAAAGAGCAGGAGCTGAAGAAGAGGAGGAAGATAATACTCCTATTCCTTCAAGGTCGAAGCAATCTACACTCAACAAAAAAGGGAAGGGCATTGCACAGAGAAGTCAATCAATTTTTCCTAGTTCTAGTTCTAGTAGTGATGATGATGATGATGATGATGACGATGACAACAACGATGGTGGTGGTAATGATGATAATGACATCGAAAGAAGAGGTGGTGGTGATTATGGCGGCGACAGTGGTGGTGGTGGTCATTCTAGCTTACCCCATGGCATGTCATGGGCGGAGGGAAATAGTCAATATTATGCCACACAAGACACAGACCATGGATATAGGCCAGGAATAGATGCACAGCGTCAACATTTGGCTGGGTTGACTGAGATTTCTAATGGTGATGATTATTCTAGTGGATACAATGCTGGTGGTTTAGGTATTGATGATCAGTTGCGTACTATGGGGATAGGATATCAGGATTATGGAGGATATGGAGGACATGGGGATATGGTCAGCCGTATCATACGATAGGACATGGATATGGTCCTCATGGCGATCCTGGATATTCAAGCAGTAGCACGGGGAGTAGGGGACACCTACCACCAGTACGACAACTTGAGAGATCTACTAGTACTAGCAGTGGTGGGTATTATGATCGTGCTCCTAGGAGGTATCGGGATACATCAGCTAGCACTGCCACAGGTGATGGAGGAGGTTATAGAGGCTATGATTTGGGTTGTAATTATGATGGATCATCCAGTAGTAGCGTTGAGTATCGAGGACTTGAATTTTATCATGGTACAAATCCTGTCAATCCTTCTCAACCCCAAAACCCAGATTATGGATCATCAAGCCAGTCGTCTCAACCTGCACCTTCAGAGTATGGTTCAATTTTATTTGGAGGCCTTCAGTTTCCATATCCATATAATGCCTTCAACAATCAAGGGAATAATGATGAGGATTTTGATCCCCCACGACACTCCTTCTGGCACTAATTTTTCTATTGTATATTACAAAGTTGTATTTTTATTATCATGTTATTATAATGTGTGTATTATGTAGTACTATTGAACAACTTTTATCCAGTTATGTGTGTAAAGCTATCAAACACTAGATCGTCAGCGTGTCAATTGAATAATTTGTGATTATATCATTGGTACATTGTGTATTGTGATAATCCATGAGGCCAATTTTGCTATTCTGATGATTTTAAAATTTTTGGTTATTTTTTCATATTTTTTTGAGCCTTAAATCTAGCGTATCGTTGCGTATCGCCCGATACCAGGCCGCGACGCGGCGACCGGTGGCGCCCGTGTTGTCACACCGGTCACCGATACCGCGACCTCGAACCATGACTTCTATGGATGTTACGTTTTTGGAGGGTCCAATCGTTCCTCCGTCTCCGTGCCCTAGGAGACTACCATTGAACTTGACGAGCAACCTCGTCCTGTTCCTGTCTTTGATTCTTCCTCTTCCGAGGTTGGAAACGAGGATTCCCTACCACCAATAATTACATCTTCTCCCGAATTTCGTTATTCCCGGCGTCCACAAGCTCATGCTCCGCCTCCAAATGTTGCTTCGAATCTAGGTCTTGCCTCTCCCGCACCAATAAGACGATCCACTAGAATTTCTCGCCCAGTAAATCGATATGGTTATTCTTGCTCAACTCATCACCCTATTTCCCAGTATGTCTCATATTCAGCTCTTTCAGAACTCTATCAAGCTTTTCTTGGTCAAGTAGATTCGGTTACAATTCCCAGCTCTGAGTCTGAGGCTTTCCAAAATCCACATTGAGTTTAGGCCATGCAAGCAGAAATGGATGCTCTTTAGCATAACCGCACTTGGGATCTTGTCTCTCTTCCTCCCAGGGAAAAGACAGTTGGGTGCAAATCGGTCTTTACAGTCAAGTACCTCCGGATGGTTCTATTGATCGCTATAAGGCTCGCTTGGTTGCTAAAGGGTTTACTCAGATCCCAAGCAAAGACTTTAATGCTACTTTTGCTCCTGTGGCTAAACTTACTACTGTTCGCCTTATTGTTTCTTTGGCTGCCTCTTATTCTTGGCCTCTTCATCAACTTGACGTGAAGAATGCATTTCTGAATGGGGATCTCCAGGAAATCATTTATATGGATCCCCCTCCGGGTTTTCGGGCTGAGGGGGAGTATTCTGGCAAAGTCTGTCGACTACGGAAGTCACTTTATGGGTTAAAACAGTCTCCTCGAACATGGTTTAGTCGTTTTAGTGATGTAATTCTCTCTATTGGATTCACTAGGTGTCACTTTGATCACACCTGCTTTGTTTGACGACGTCGAGATGGTCAGTTTACGTTGATGACATTATTAATACTTGCAATGATACTGCAGGAATTACGAGGGTAAAAGAAAAACTTGGAATGGCATTTGATGCCAAAGACTTGGATCCTCTCAGATATTTCCTTGGTATTGAGAATGCCCGGTCTCGTCATGAGATTTTAATGAACCAAAGGAAATATATCTTGGATCTCCTCAGTGATATTGGCATGATGGGTTGTCGCCCTGCTTCCACACCTATGGATCCAAATATCAAAATATCTTCTTAGTCAGGAGAACTGTTATCCGATCCGGCTTCTTATCAGCGCCTTGTTGATCGGCTCATTTATTTGACCAATACTAGACCTGATCTTGCTTTCGTTGCGAGTGTTGTTAGCCAGTTCATGCATGCCCCCCGTACTTCTCATATGGACGACGTTCATCATATTCTTCGGTATCTTAAAACTTGCCCATGTCTGGGCCTTTTCTTTGCTGCAGGAACACAATCTGGGGTCACGTGTTTCACAGATGCAGACTATGCTGGTTCCAAGAGTGATAGGCGTTTAACTTCGGGTTTTTTTACTTTCTATGGTAAACACCTTCTCTCTTGGAAAAGCAAGAAACAAGCACTTGTTTCAAGATCATCGGCTGAAGCCGAATATTGTGCTATGGTACAAGGTACCTGTGAGCTTCTTTGGCTTCGGTCTCTTCTACAGGAATTAGGGTTTCCAATTTCTGAGCCCTCTACATTGTTTTGTGATAATAAGTCTGTTATAATGCTTACTTCAGACTCTGTTCTTCATGAGTGTACCAAGCATGTTGAGGTTGATATCCACTTTATTCGTGAGAAAGTTCGTTCTGGTATTGTCTCTCCGTGCTTTGTTCCTTCTTCAGATCAGACTGCAGATGTGCTCACAAAGTCTGTTGGACCATCTCACTTAAAGTCATCTATTGTCAAGCTGGGACTCGTGAATGCCTTCACTCCAGCTTGAGGGGGAGTGTTGGAATATTTTATATTTATATCCCCGTAATTTATGGATGTATTTTAGGAATAGATTGTTTTGATCTTATCCTTTCTTTCCTTTTCTTCTCTCCTCCTTGTATATATTGTGTAATATTGAGGAATAAACATCAAAAAATTCTCCTTTATCTTTTTCTTCTGATAGTAAAGGCAAAACAAGATAAGGATCAAGGAACCTAGGCTTCTATGCTGATTTTATGTCCATAAGAAAACATGGTAATAAATGCAATCCTCCGCAAGGATATATGTTTGACATCCATTTGAATAAACAAATAAAATGAAGTGGAAGACAGTGTTGAAAGACAAGGACAATGACTTTTCAAGCTGACCCCTGACAATATCCACATATTACAGACGGTAATACCTCCCAATACATATGTTCATATCCAAAATGCTTGTGGGTACTCAAAGGTTCTGTCCTATTTTTCTCTGAGTCGTAATGTCATTCTACATGTAAGTCACCATGTCCATGTCAATGGCATGTCATGCCTTAGAAGCAAGAACCTTCTAAAGAGGTCATGCTCCCACCATAGACTCGTGATTCCGCACTTCTTACTTAAAAACTTGTCAGAACCTCCTTCCCCTCATGTTAGAACCTTGCTCCCACCACAACCAAATATCAAAGCAGCTTATAAATAAAGTCAAGTTCTTATCTTGCTCAAACTTATCCAAGAAATATTTTTATGCAGGAAAATGCAGTTTAAGACTTTTAAAAACAAATCTACTATCAAAAAATCTTGTGCCAATCCAAAATTATGTTCACTAATTAAATAAAAATATATTTGTCTGAAATGTTTGGACGCTTCTTAGACGCACCCAAACCTTTGACCCTCTTAAAATTTAGCGCTTCCGCTTTGTGCGTCTATGGTCCATGTCACATGTCCATTTCAGCGATAAGAGTTTGTGATTTAACATTTGAATTATGAACTTTTAAACTTTTGCATAGTCAGATCACCCACATGCCTTGAACTTCATCAAGAATGTAGCATGCATATTACAGTTTTGTATGTTAACGGGTAAGTCAGAGAATTGAGATGGAATGTATACATGCAACAAAAACTGTTATATGCAAAAGATATTGTGTCATTCACAAAATACAGAAATTATCATCAGAAACACCTATAGTCAAGACTTCCACTTCATCACTCTTGATATTTTTCCATGAAACTTCAGGACATCATTTTTCTCATCTCACATGGATCTCTGGAGTTTAAGAGTTCTCGTTGCAATTCGTATCTTACAATAATTAAAACATAAAAACAAGTCAGCGTTGAGACTTGAGACATTCAGTAATTGATTCATTTTCCATTAAAAGGCAACTTTCTAACCCAAAAGTAGCAAATGATAATTAATCTAACTTGGCTTTGTTATTGCAAAATACTAAGGGAATTTTCTCTCTCCACATATTTGTTATTTCCATGCTTTATGGACAATTCAGAACAGGATGTATTTACTTGTATTAGACATGATAAGACACAGGAATAGATATAATTCATCTCTTCAACACACACATTTTTGGACCTTTTCAATTTAAGATTTTTTACATTGACTGGCAACTCCATATTCTGATTTGACATGAATATCCAAAAAGAGCGAAGTTTCCATGACGGATCAGCTAAGTTACATAAACACTTAAATCAACCCTTGGGTGTAATGGAGATTCTATAAAGGACTTCAATAATTTCGTCAGTCACGAAATAAGAACCTGTAAAACCATAAGGGTAGGCGAGATGGCTAATAAGAGCCTAAGACTAATACATATGGAAGGTCCTGAGTTTGAGTTGTCTCTCTCAGTGCCCTACCACAGGGATTGAATGTGCCCATCAAAATTAGTGGGAAGCTCAAATAGGTCACGGACTCAGGATTACTCCAGGTTAACGGAAACAAATAATTGTCACACCTTCCCAAGAAAATGATAAATGAAGCAAGGCACCTTTTATTGCCTCAATTCAAAGCAATTATTAGTGATAATAGTACCTCAATATGAATTCCAAGTTTAAAATATTGAGGTATTAGTGATAATAGTACCTCAATATGAATTCCAAGTTTAAAATATTGATAAGTAAAGCCTTTCCTTTCTTTAATTCAAGAGAAAATGCAGTAACTCATCAGCTGTTAACTAAATTTGTTGAAAAAATTGAAGTGACTCCTCACAAACTACAAGAAGACGCAAAAACTCAAATTATACACTTATATATAATAAGCAAGCCACTCAAATTCAAAAGACAAGACATGTAAACAAGAAGGAAAAAAAAAAAAACCACCATTTAAAGCACACAAAATTTGGGGAAAAGGTAATAAGTAGCATACCAAGCTGTTGCAATTAATACATCTCCGATTCTCGGGAAGTTTGAGAAGACTCCGTATAATTTTCTCAATTTTCTCCTCCTCCTTTCGGCTCGCCATTTCCCGCTTTAAACTCCAATCAAAACCTAGTTTCACAGATAACAAGATCAATCCAACATAATCCACCATAAATCAAAATCAAAATCAGAATCATCACCAACAGTAAAAAAAAAAAATTCAACAAACATGAAACAATCACAGTATCGCTCAAAATTCGAACTTGAAGAGCATCAGATCTGGAGAATCAAAGTCATAGAAGTTGAATCACATAGTAAAAAATTCGCAAAAAACATGTGTGTGCAAGTACACACACAGGGATATAAATTCGAGTATATATTTATATATGTATTGGAACCCTAGAAACTAACCTAATCGTGCTCGTGCAGCCTAGTTGGTGTCGAAGAACGAGAGAATTTTATAGATCCTTTTTGAGTGGAGATTCAAAGAACGACGGCTCTGTACAGCTAAACCTTGGAGAAGTGCTTTCTGCAGAAAATGTAGAGAGAGAGAGAGAGAGAGAGAGAGAGAGAGACAGAGAGAAGTTAAAAATAAAAAATTAAAAAAAAAAAAAAAAAAGGAATGTGAAGAGAGAGAGAGGAGAGAGAAAGAGACAGAAAATGGAGAGATTTTAGGGTGTCCGCTTACACAGGAAACATTTTTATCTGTCCGCTGGAAATTCACTGTATCCTCGGCCTTGGTCTGCTCTGCTCCAATGTGGACTGAATTTCTTTTTTTTTGGGGGGTGGGGGAACAGTCGTATTAGGCGACTAGTTTTGAGATTAATTGACCTTTGTTTTCACTAAAATTACAAACTTACACCGTTACTTTATGTAACATTCTTAAAATTTTGTGCAATATTCTGGGGTATTTTGGACATCTGTCAATGTGGCTGGCAGACTGCTTCAATAGTTCAATGACTTGACACTTAAAAAAAAGTTAAAAAGAACAAACATTTTGGAAAATTAAAAAAAGAAAAGTAATTCTATGCTGACTTGCTGAGTATCCCAAATATCAGTTGGGAGAGGGATTTTTATGGGATGGTATTGAAGTGATCTTATAATAAAACATATTTTGAGAAGAGTATTTGAGATACAAAAGTTGAAATACATTTCAAGAATCTGTTTGGTAATTGACTAATTGGTATCTAAGCTGGTTTGTGTTTTAAAGAATGGGGAAAATAAAATAAATTGCCATGAAAATTTGGTTTAGGTTGATGCATGAGGTTTCGCAAAAAAAAAAAAACTAGGAGCTTGTTTGGTGTTCTTATGTAACAACTGAGTTTGAATCAGATTAAAATGAACAGATAAGGACAATACAGTCAGTTCTTCCAAAACTTTAGAGCAACATTTGGTCTGATATTTCTCAAACTTACTTGTGTGTTCTCAAACCAAAAGATAAAAATAAATGAACGTCGAAAAAAAAAAAAAAGAGAGAATTTTAGTCAAAATTATTCTAAACTATACTTTTTATTATTTGTTTCAACCCATTTTTTAGTTTAGTCAAATGGCCATATGTTATATTAATACTTATGTGAAATTCACATAATTTTTGCAACAAATTAAAATAGTTATGTGAAATTTCACATAAAAATAAAATAATTAATGTGAATTTCACATAACTTTTAAAACATACGAATTTGATCCAATTAAGTTTTACTAGTCATAGAGTTTTGACCCCAAAAAAATAGATTCTTCTTTAAATTTAATTAATCTAAAATGAAAGATTTTTCACTAAATTTCTTCAATAAAATAAATAAATAAATAAACAAAACACATGTTTGTCGAAGTGTTATGATATGGGTAATACTTGGGACACACCGAAAGACATAACTTTTGGGACACAACCCAAGAGATGTATCTATCTCTCTTGTGTCACTGTGGGATCCAGTGACTTCACATGAGATTTACATACATATCCTTTAGGTTATGTCCCAAAAATTCTGTCTTTGGGAGAATCTCAATCTTTACTCTTATGAAATTGTCTTTTGGTTTGGGAACACAGAAGTAAGTTTGAAATATTACAACCAATATAGCTCTAAAGTTTTGGAAGAACCGACTAAATGTATGAGTAATGCTAGATGCACTTTTAAATGCACAACCAAATGCACAACTCTGTTTAAAAATGTTGTATCTTGTGTTGAAAAGTCTGTACACAAAAAAATGGTGTGCATTATGTGCAAACTTTTCAACACAAAGTCTAATATTTTTAAATAGGGTTGTGCATTTAATTGTGCAATTGAGAGTGCATCTAACATTACTCGTAAATGTATTGTCCTTGCCTCTTCATTTTAATACGTTGTTCCAAGCTTAGTTTTTACATAAGAGCACCAAACAACCCGCGCTCTCTCCCTCTAAAGAACTCTCTCAATCAGCATTTCTTTCGGTTCATGGAGGGAGAGTTTTTGACCCTCTCATTTACTGGTGTACCTTTACGGGGGTTTTGTCCCTCTCTTTGATGTGTTTTGGTGTTTTTTTTTCCGTTTTATTTGGTCCAGGTATTCATTCTCGCGATCGCCTTGGTCTCCTCATTCTACGATTAGATTCTGCTACTCCTTTTGTGGAGGCATCGTTGTCCTTTTAGATCTCGTGATTTACTCATGCAGATCCGACGTTCTTTCGTTAATCTGGCATTTTGGTGGGGTATTTTCAAAGTTCCGACAAGTTTTTAAAACGATCTGCATTACGGGTCTCTTTTGCAGCTTCCTACCTCAACCCGCGCAGTCTCAAAGTTATGCCACGTACAATTTGATATTGGATTGGGGAGTGCTTGCCTCGAACCCCATTTTGCCCCCCTCTAAGAAAAAATCTTGACTTTGTCCCTGATTGCAAACTTTTAACCCTAAAATCTAGCACTTACCAAAGCACTTGAGAGTTGAGAGTAAGTCAGGTGTCACTATGGCCCCATTTGTTGCATCTTAATTATATAGATTATAGTTTTTAGCTTATCAGATTATAGCTTTAGAACTCATAATAAATTATGGACTTATTTAGTGCAACTTTTCAGAAGCAATGATTAAGTTGTAGCGGTGCTTGTTAAATAAGCTAACAAATAGTTGTTGTTTAATTGTCCAAAATGCCCTTAAATGTTGTCTAAGTGTAATTTAAGAACTGTTTATTTATTGAAAATGTGCGAATTTCAAATTACATGTAATAACCTGCATTCTCATTCATTTGCATTGTCATATTTAATATTTATTGTCCACTTTTATTTCAATTCTTGTGTGTAGAATTTATTTCATGCCTTATCTCATAATTTAAAATTCTTATTAGGGTCAAACTGCAATTTTACAAAATTGGTAATACCCGTGTTGAATTTCAAAATCTGTATTTCAAAACGGTGGAAATGTTTCCTTTTTAATTTAAACTGCATCTTTATAAAACCAGAAAATCATTTCTTATGTTAAAATGAATTTTTCGTATTTTTGTGACGAACACCGCGCCACGAAAATACCAGTTTATGTTCAAAACTGTCCGCGCTGTGCTAAACTTCCACAGATTTTGGAAGTGATGTAAAGCAAAGACATGACATTTGCTTTATTGCTATTTATGGCAAGTAATCATTGGATATGCATTGTTTGGGTATTGCAATTGTGTATGTGTATATCTTATGCCAAAAGTTGTTTTTGCCAAACACTCCAAAGTTGACCCCTACTACTCTAAATTGCCTCTTCAACACCTGAGATTGCATATACGTATATGCAATGAATACATGAGCTGTGCATATTCTTGATTTTTTTAGAAATTGAAAACAAATTCAAATTGTTGAGTGAATTGGAAGGATCTTGGTCCCCAAGTTTGTGTTCTCTTTATATATGCATATACACTTCACTCCCTCTCATTACACACACTTTAATCTGCACTCTTGGAGTAAACCAAATATCAGAGAGATAAGAGAGAGCTTGAGAGTTTAAGTTTCTGGAGAGAGAAAGCTTAATCACCATTGCCAAGCTTGAAGTTGGGCCTCTTACTTTCTTATCTTTCTCAACACACACTTCAAATCTCTATCACAGTGAGTAATTTAAACTCACTCCTAATGTAATTCATGTTAATTTACTGCTTGTATGTGTATAATTGTATATCACCCTTGAAATTTTTACGTTGATATCCATGGCTTGAAAAATCAAGATATTTCCAACCTTAATCTAAATCCGTTTTCAGAGTTGGATATCCAAGATTATAGTATATAGAGTATATAGTTTAAGTTATAGAGCCTAATTTGTTCATACCACAAAGTATATTGAAAATGAAATTTTGTCATCTATTAAAATTTCATAAAATGAGAGAGCTATAGATTGAATCATATTAAATTGGTTTTGGATTCTTAATCCTTGTTGAAAAACAAAGAGAATCATATATTATAAGGCCTAATTACTTCCGAAATTGAAAATTGGTCAAAATGGACCCTTAAAACTGAAACAGGGGAATTCTGGGGAAGAAGACGAAGCCTCAGCATCAGCTCGCGCCACGATCGCGCGCGCGAGAATCGCGCGAGCGGCCCGCGCGCGCGAGGCATGCGTCTCCAGGCAGACAGAAGAGTTTATATTTATATAATGAAATTTAGGTAGGTCGCGCGAGCGAGGGTCGCGCGAGGGACCTTTCGCGCGAGCGATCCGCGCGCGCGACCTTGGCTTTTTCAGGCAAACAGAAAAGTATATATATAAAATGAAAATTAGGCATATCGCGCGAGCGACCCGCGCGAGCGACCCTTCGCGCGAGCGGCCCGCGCGCGCGACTTTTGGCAGTTTCCAGTTTTGCTTGTTTTGTGATCAGGGACTGTTTGGAATGAAACTTACATACTGTTAGGGTCCTGTTTGAGAAATTTATTGTCACGCCCCGCAGTAGCAAAAATAGAGAAAATAAATTCCTTTTTGGACCCGTAGGCCATGACAGTTGAAAGTCACCACATTGTCCACAACCAAAGTCAAACCATCAGAGTAATGATTCAAACCACACATTGGAATGTTCTAGGGTTGATATATATAATCAGAGTTCGATACTAACTGATATGCTCAGAATTATCCAGCATGGGCCCAACGACCACGTCAGCATCAAAGACCAAGCAGAACCCTGGGGTCCATACCCAGGGCTTGCCAGCGTAACCACTCGGGGTGCCAGCACAGCCCGGGCGTGACCTTCGGCGGCTCTCCCGGACGCACGGCTCAACTCCAGCAGTTTCCTTGTGCGGCCAGAGTCCTATTAGGAATAAAACTCGATAGATTCCTAATCTGATAAGGATCTTCCCTTAACTTATGCACATCGAATTGTGATTGATATAGGCTTCCTAATGTATCTAAGTTGCCATGTAGAGGTGGACTCTTGCATCTATAAAAGAGCCCACCCATATCCTTCTAAAGGGGAACGATCTGGAGAAACCTAATAACTAGAGCATACACTGAAACGCATATACCCGAACGGTATTACTGGTAGTGCCGCCCACCATTGTTGGCTCACCAGGCCGCCGGTGATCTGCTAGTGATGATGCCAAAAATTGGTAACAGTAAAGTAAAGCAATTTGGGAGAGAGGGAGAGAGACTATTTTTTGTATGTGGTTCGGCCCTGTTAATGAAGGTACCTACGTCCACGGGTGTGTCTGAGCACGTTCACTAGCAGATCACCGGCGGGCCTGGTGAGCCAACAAAGAGGGGCGGCACTACCAGTAATACCGGCCGGGTGTATGCGTATAATGGTGAATTATAGAGGCGCTGTGTAGACTACAGAATTGGCCGGGGCCTTCAATGGGGGTGAGAGGTCTCTTTTATAGATGTAAGAGACCTACTCTTACATGAATAAGGAAATATAATTCCATTAGGATGTGTTTGACACCAATCAAATAAGTTTCCTAATTGTATTAGGAAATAGATGCACTTTCCATTAGTCTTCTAGCTTGAGTAGGAAACTACCCATAATACTTGGGATCACGCCCGTGATGATCGGACGGGTTGTTGATTTTGAACCGCTCGGTCATATTTTGGGCGTATCAGCTGCCCCCCATTTCCAAGATTGACCAGATGCTATATCGGGGCAAGTTTGGAAATCAGTTTGATATTACTTGTCGCTGTTTGAGTGCTTGTGGAAGCTGCCTCGGGGCTTCTGAGCCTGGTGAGCCCGCGGGAACTAGCTGAGAGTTGAGACCCTGTCTAGCTCGAGACCTTTAGGTGCTCGGGAACTGACCGGGAATTGAGACCCGGCCTAATTCGGAGTCTTTGAATGCTCGGGAAGTGACCGAGAGTTGAGACTCGGCCTACTTCGGAGTCTTTTTTGCTTGAGTTGGCTCCCAGGATGGTTATCTTCCGCCCGCAAACCTTCGTCAAGGCTGTGGGTAGAAGGATTTTACCATGTTGGAAAAGCCGACCTAAAGCGTACTGCTCTAGGGTCCTTTTTATGTTAGCTCCCCAGGATGGTTGTCTTCTGCCCAGTTAGCCTTCGTCAAGACTGTTGGGAGAAGAGCTTGACCATGTTGGTGGAGCCGACCTAAATCACGTTGCTTTAGGGTCCTTTTGCTCCTCTATCGTCGGCCAACCTAAGAGATTTTAGTCACCTCTATCGTCGGTCTGGACCTAAGTGGAGTTAATGCCTCTGAGTACTGTAGGTGCTCGGGTTGTCCAAGATTTTGACTTGGTTATCCGCGAGGCCTGTAAATACCCGGTGTGATTACCTGTTTAGTTCACTGCGCCATCTTGCCCCCCAAGCTTTCGCTAAGACGAGGGTCTTACAGAGGCTATGATCTGTAGGTAACCGACCTGGAACATGGTGGTTGCAGGGTCTTTTGAAGCTTGCCATCATCAGCCACCTAGGAGGTTTGCCTCCATCGTCGGTTGGACCTAGTCGAAGCCGGTGCCTCGGGCGTGACCCCGAGGTCTTTGGTGCCTGGGTTCGGAGCCCGAGGTCTTTTAGTGCCTGAGTTCGGAGCTCGAGGTCTTTTTAGTGCCTCGGGGTTAGGCCCGAGGTCTTTGGGTGCCTCGGGGTTAGGCCCGAGGTCTTTTTAGATGCCTCGGGGTTAGGCCCGAGGTCTTTGGGTGCCTCGGGGTTAGGCCCGAGGACTTTGGAAAGGCTCTCTGACAATCGGCGGAGCCTCATGTGGTGATCAGGCAAGTACCACTGTAGTCGGGCTCATCTAGACCGATGGAGACAGGAGGTCGGATTAGGATCGTCAAGCTCCAGATTTCTCTGTGCTGGAGGCAAAGTCAGAACTGCTTGATCTTGACCGATGTGAACTGGAGGTTGTGTCAGGGCGGCCGGACTCAGACCACTGTGAACTGGAGGTCGGGTCGGGGCTGCCGGACTCTGTCTGCTGTGAGCTGGAGGAACTGTCAGAACTCCCGGGCTGATCTCGCTTTCGCTTGCTTCTAGAAGACTTGTTGCTTTCTTGCTCGGGGTCTTTGATCTTTAGAAATTCCGCAGTGTCGATGTATTTTCCAACCCTCTCTGTGAGTTCGACCAAGGTTACCGGTCGGTTTCTGTGGAACGACGCGGCGCACTTGGTGTGTTGAACTCCCGAACAGAAGGCTATGATGGCGATTGTCTCGTCCAGATTGCGGATTTGGAGCTTCTGTTGGTTGAACCGGTCAGTGAACTCCTTGAGGGACTCATTATTCCGTTGTCTGACTGTTAGTAGCTGCATGTCTGGCTTTGGCCGCTCATGCATACCGGCGAACTGGTTGATGAACTGCTTGCTGAGTTGTTTGAAACTGCAGACCGATCGGGGCTCCAAGGAGTAGAACCACTGCATGGCCGGGCCTTTCAAAGTGCTGGGGAAGGCTAGGCAGTGTAGCTTATCGGAGTTGGTGGCTAGGGCCATCTGAGCCTTATAGGTCCGGACGTGGTCGACCGGGCTTCCCGAACCGTTGTAGGAATCTAGATGAGGCTGCTTGAATTTGCGCGGGATGGAGAACCTCGTGATCTGGCTGGAGAACGGTGACTCTGTCTCGGTATTGGCTTGATTCTGAGCATGATTTTGACCAAGCTTTTTGGCCACTTCGTCGATCTTCTTCTGTAAGTACTTGATTCGGGCTTCCACTCCTTCCCGACCGGTATCTGAGGAACTGGTCGGGTTGGTGGAAGAGGCTTCTTCATGGCAGGGTGCTGTCCTCTGGGATCGGGCTCGGCTATGACTCCGGGTAACCGTTCGCCTAGGGACAACTTGGCTCTTGACCGAGTGACCCCGGACTGATTCCCGGGCCATATGCTCCTGCCTTTCCTTTCGGGCACCACGCCCGCTGTTGATGTCTCTGGCATCCTCAACACGGGACGGGTTGGCTCGGGCACGTTGTCTGGTCAAGATTAGTTCTCGACCGTACGCAACGTTCCCGGGTCGCTTCCCGGCCGTTGGAGGATTGCTTTGCTGGGCTAGCAGTGCTTCGATCTGTTGCTGGATTTGACGCTGGCCCTCCAAGAGTTGTATGAGGGTTGCGGTGATTTGCTCATATGTCGAGACTGCTGCAGTCGACGCCGGGGCCGAAGGAACATCCCGGTCGGATTGCTGCGCAGCCTTCTTACCCTTCTTTGGTGGCATATTGATCAGTCAAGAATTTGTTGATGAGAAGAATTGTCGTTTCCCACAGACGGCGCCAAACTGATGATGCCAAAAATTGGTAACAGTAAAGTAAAGCAATTTGGGAGAGAGGGAGAGAGACTATTTTTTGTATGTGGTTCGGCCCTGTTAATGAAGGTACCTACGTCCACGGGTGTGTCTGAGCACGTTCACTAGCAGATCACCGGCGGGCCTGGTGAGCCAACAAAGAGGGGCGGCACTACCAGTAATACCGGCCGGGTGTATGCGTATAATGGTGAATTATAGAGGCGCTGTGTAGACTACAGAATTGGCCGGGGCCTTCAATGGGGGTGAGAGGTCTCTTTTATAGATGTAAGAGACCTACTCTTACATGAATAAGGAAATATAATTCCATTAGGATGTGTTTGACACCAATCAAATAAGTTTCCTAATTGTATTAGGAAATAGATGCACTTTCCATTAGTCTTCTAGCTTGAGTAGGAAACTACCCATAATACTTGGGATCACGCCCGTGATGATCGGACGGGTTGTTGATTTTGAACCGCTCGGTCATATTTTGGGCATATCAGCTAGTATAACGCCTAGATGCACACGTGGACGTAGGTCACCTCATTAACGGGGCCGAACCACTTACAACTCCTTGGTGTCTCTCTGTCTCTCTCTCTGAATCCTCTCATAACAATTCTAGGCATCATCAGTTTGGCGCCGTCTGTGGGAAGCGTCAGTTTCCTTATCGAAAAAATCTTTGACTGATCAACATGCCGAAGAAGAAGACCGCTGACTCGACCGGTCAGGCGGAACAGTCAGGTCAGGCGGACCAGTCAGGCCAGGAGGGTCTACAGGTCGAGACACGGGCTGCCTCCATGTCCACCGAGCAAGTCACGGCGGCACTGGAGCAACTCTTGGAAAGTCAGATCCGGACGCAACGGCAAATAGAGACGCTCATGGCCCAGCATGGAAAGGTGGTCAAAGACCACGAGAAAAACCCTTCGTCGGGAAAGCGGCCCGAAAAGAGCGTTCCTAGCCAAAGGCCCGCTCGGACCCGCGGAAAAGCCCGATCTGCACCAGTGTCCCCACCAGATCGAGAACACCATGGAGAGGGAGAACGTAGCCAGCCTACGAGGCGTCTAAAGGAAGGGCCTCGGTATGTTCCTCGCCGAGCACGCCGAGTGGAGGACGCCCGGCTACTCATCGAACGACGCCGAGCCGCAAGGGGAGAAGCGTCCGGACGAAAGGTGAGGGAGCCGGTCGACGATCCGCCCACCCTGAGCCGGGAGGATCTTAGGCACAGGCTATCCCGGACCCGTAGCCGAGTGCTATCCCCAAGATCGACACGCTTCGAGGATGAGGACGAGGCATCATCATCCGACCCCACTTATTATTCAGATGCAGATAGGAGGACCGGGCACACTGACGTTAAAGCCCAGGTCGAAGAGTTGCAGCAGCAAATTGAGAGGCTGAACCGTAAGTCCGGTCACGACCTCACAAACACGGAAACGGAGTCGCCCTACACCTCCCGGGTGACACAGTTCCCCATTCCGCGGAAATTCAAGCCCCCGCACCTTAGCTCTTACGATGGCAAGGGGAGTCCGGTAGACCACATCCGCACCTATAAGGCGCAGATGGCACTGGTCGCTACAACCGACGAACTGCTGTGCCTGGCCTTCCCCAGCACCTTAAAGGGATCGGCCGCGCAATGGTTCCATTCGCTGAGGCCCCGGACGGTTAACGACTTCAAATCTCTGAGCAAACTCTTCGTCAGCCAGTTCGTGGGAATGCTTGACCGATCACAGCCGGACACCCAGCTGCTCACTGTGAAGCAGCGCAAAGGAGAGTCTCTGAGAGAATACGTGGACCGCTTCAATCAGCAGAGGCTCCAGATCCGTAATCTCAATGAGACAGCAGCAATCATGGCCTTTTGTTCAGGGGTCCAACATACCAAGGTTGCCACGTCGTTCCATCGTGACCGACCGACAACCCTGGTGGAACTCTCGGACAGGGTCGGCAAGCACATTGATACCGAGGAATTCCTAAGGGCAAAGCGCTCCGGAACCGGGGAAGATGAGTCTCCGAGGTCCAAGCGCAAGCACGAAGGGCCGGACAAAGGCTTGGGCAAGAAGCCCAGACAGGATCAGCAGCGAGGCGGCCGGGACCAGCAGCGGGGTGGCCGGGATCAGCCCCAAGCCACCTTCACGCCACTCTCCCGACCTATCCAGGAAGTAATGGCCGCTGCCGAGGCTCGGAGGCTACTCCCGCAGCCAGCAAAGCTTAGGGCACCCCCCGGCAAGAGAAACCGGGACAAATTCTGCCGTTTTCACAGGGACCATGGCCACGACACGGACGACTGCTTTAAGTTGAAGATAGCCATAGAGAAGCTGATTGAGCAGGGGCACCTAGCCGAGTTTGTCACAACAGACAGGCAACCCCGACAAGGTAACCGAACTCCGGATTAGCCTCCTCCTCTCGGCCAGATCAATGTGATTTCCGGCGGCACCTCGGGCGGAGGGGATTCGCAGACGGCAAGGAAGAGGCATGCTCGGGCATCCCGGGCAGATGTCTGGCACGTCCGATCCACCGACTCCCCGCCGTCCGACGTGTTGACCTTTTCTTCCGACGATGTGCAGAATCTCCACTGCCCCCACGATGACCCGCTGGTTGTAACGCTCTCCATCGCCAATTATGTGGTCAAGAGGGTACTAGTGGATACGGGCAGTTCATCGGACATTATGTTCATCTCAGCGTTCGAGCAGCTAGGGATATCCCGGGATCGATTACGACCGGTGACGACCCCACTGGTAGGCTTCAATGGGTCCAGCACATTGCCGCTCGGCACCATCGACCTTCCAGTCCTTATGGGAACTTACCCTCAGCAAGCCTCTGTGCTGGCGAACTTTGTTATCGTGGAAACACCATCCGCCTACAATGCCATCCTCGGTAGGCCAACCCTCAACAAAGCCAAGGCGGTCGTCTCGACGTACAGTCTGACAGTTAAGTTCCCGACCCCCCAGGGGCCCGGGAGCCTACGCGGAGATCAGATGACCGCACGGAGTTGTTACGTCAGCTCCCTGCGAAAGAGCGCCGTCACAGAATCCTTCAGCGTCCAGGAGATGGATCCGAGGGACCCAAGCGACAAAGTCGGCCCGGTAGAGGAGTTGGAAAGAGTGGTCCTGGACCCTCAACTCCCAGACCGGACTGTCAGCATCGGTACCCTCCTCGAGCCTAGCCTCCGGGAAAGACTCATCCAGTTCCTGCGCCAAAGCCAGGACGTCTTCGCGTGGTGCCACGAAGACATGCCCGGGATTGATTCACGGGTTATGTCTCACCGCCTCAATGTCAACCCGGACTCTCGACCGGTGAAGCAGAAAAGACGAGGCATGGCCCCCGAAAGGCAAATTGCGGTCTCTGAGGAAGTAGAGAAGCTCCTCAAGGCGGGCTCAATCCGAGAAGTCCTCTATCCCGACTGGTTGGCCAACGTCGTACTGGTCAAAAAGAGTAACGGAAAATGGAGGATGTGCGTGGACTTTACGGACTTGAACAAAGCTTGTCCCAAGGATTGCTATCCACTGCCTAGGATAGACCTCCTTGTGGACTCCACCGCCGGCCATTCGCTCCTCTCCTTCATGGACGCCTACTCCGGGTACAACCAGATAAGCATGCACCCCGGAGACGAAGAAAAAACCGCCTTCATCACAGATCAAGGCACGTATTGTTACAAGGTGATGCCCTTCGGCCTCAAGAACGCCGGGGCAACCTACCAGCGGTTAGTCAACCACATGTTCAAAGATCTAATTGGTAAAACTATGGAAGTATACGTTGACGATCTGCTGGTCAAGAGTCACGATGAGATCGACCACTTGGACCATCTGGCCGGAGCCTTCAGCATTTTGAGAAAGTTCGGAATGAGGTTGAACCCGGCCAAATGCACATTCGGTGTCTCGTCCGGAAAATTCCTTGGCCACCTTATCAGCAGGCGGGGAATCGAGGCTAACCCCGAGAAAATACAGGCCATCATCAACATGAAGTCCCCCCGATCAACCAAAGAAGTCCAAAGTTTGGCCGGACGGGTTGCCGCACTGAACAGATTCGTCTCCCGAGCCACCGATCGTTGCCTGCCATTCTTCAAAATCCTCCGAAAGGCGTTTCAATGGTCGGAGGAGTGCGAGGGGGCATTCCAGGAACTCAAAAAGTACTTGGCCTCTCCCCCTCTGCTCTCAACGCCAGCGCCGGGGGAAGAACTGATCCTATACTTGGCGGTGTCACCTTCAGCGGTCAGTTCAGCTTTAGTTCGGGAAGAGCACGGGATACAGTTCCCCGTGTACTACACAAGCCGAGCACTCCAGGGCGCCGAAAGCAGATATTCCCGGGTTGAGAAGCTCGCTTTTGCGCTCGTGACATCTGCTCGAAGGCTCCGCCCATACTTCCAGGCCCACCCAATTGCAGTGCTCACAGACCAGCCGTTGCGCCGGATCCTGAGCAGACCCGAAACATCGGGAAGGCTCGTCAAGTGGGCCCTGGAATTGGAAGAATTTGAAGTGGTCTACCGACCCCGGACAGCCCTCAAGGGGCAGGCAGTGGCAGATTTCCTGGTCGAGTTTACCTATGCAGAGGATCAGACCGACGAGCTCGACCCACCAGTCTTGCCGCCCGGGCTGCAGATCAACATCCCGACCTGGATACTCTACGTCGACGGTTCTTCCAACAACCAGGGCAGCGGAGCAGGAATCATCCTGACCTCTCCTGACGGAATCCAGCTCGAGTACGCGCTGCGGTTCGGATTCCGCGCTTCAAACAATGAAGCCGAGTACGAAGCCCTACTGGCAGGGTTACAGTTGGCTACATCTATGGGAGCACAGCAGGTCCAAGGGTACAGTGATTCCCAGCTCGTGGTTAACCAAGTCAGTCAGGAGTATGAGGCCCGAGAAGACAACATGGTGGCCTACCTGGCCCTTGTCCGAGCGGTTTCGAAGAGACTCAAAGGACTGGCCATCACGCAGATACCGCGGGAGGAGAACACCAGGGCCGACCGGTTGGCCCGCCTAGCTTCATCCTCTGAGTCAGACTTGCCCGGGATAAGGATAGAATATCTGCCCGAGCCAAGTGTGATCAATTCAGAAGGAATGGAGGTGGACCCGGTGGACCTGGGACCCAGTTGGATGGACCCCATAGTTACATTCTTAGCGACCGGCGTATTACCGGACGGAAAAGATGAGGCCCGCCGCACCAAATACCGTGCAGCCAGGTACCATTTAATTGATGGCATACTCTACAAGAGGGGCTTCACCATCCCATACCTCCGCTGCGTTCATCCCGGGCAAATTCAAGCGATCTTGTATGAAATTCATGAAGGCATTTGTGGGAACCACGTTGGAGGTCGGGCACTCTCGCGGAAAGCGCTGCTGCAAGGCTATTACTGGCCAACTATGGCTCGGGATTCCAGGGACTATGTGAAAAGGTGTGACAGATGCCAAAGGTTCTCCCCCATGATCAATTGTCCGGGAGAGATGCAGACACCCATCCTTAGCCCCTGGCCGTTTGCTCAATGGGGCATCGACATAGTAGGCCCCCTGCCCATAGGAAAAGGGCAAGTCAAGTTTGCTGTCATAGCCGTGGACTACTTTACCAAGTGGGCAGAAGCCGAGCCATTGGCCACCATCACCGAGAAGAAGATGGAGGGTTTTATAGAGAAGAATATCCTCAGCAGGTTTGGCACCCCCCGTGTACTGGTGAGCGACAATGGCAGACAATTTGACACCCCGGTGTTTCGGCAGTTCTGCTCGGGCTACGGGATATCCAACCATTACTCCTCTCCCGAGCACCCTCAGGCCAACGGCCAGGCCGAGGTGACGAACAGGACAATCTTGCAGTCAATCAAGACTCGGCTTGAAAGTGCCAAAAGTCTGTGGGCTGAAGAGTTGCCGACCCTCCTGTGGGCCTACCGTACCACTCCCCGAGCAGCAACAGGCGAAACGCCGTTCTCACTCACCTATGGCTTCGAGGCCGTAGTCCCCACAGAGCTCGGATTGCCCTCCTACCGGGTAGCCAATTTCAGTGAGCAAGGCAACGAGGAAGCTCTGAGAACCGAACTTGATTTGGTAGAAGAGAAAAGAGATCAAGCCTATCTGAGAGTGGCAGCGTACAAGCAGAGGGTGTCGAGGTACTATAACAGCAAGGTCAAGCATCGCAGCTTCCAAGTGGGTGATCTTGTCCTGAAGGCGGTAAACCAGTCGACCAGAATCCCGAATCATGGAAAGTTGGGGCCAAACTGGGAAGGCCCATATACGGTCACCCGGATTCATCGACCGGGAACCTATTGGCTACGAGATTTTGACGGGCATGAGCTTTCCCACCCGTGGAACATACAGCACCTTCGAAAATATTTTCAGTAGCAGGGATGAAGGGGGTTAGCGATCGATTAGGACTCTTTGTAGCTCTACCCGAGCAGTTAAAATGAATTTGAAATAAAGTAATTACTTTTCTGCAAAGTTCCTACTCAAGTGTTCCAACCCAGCACAAAAAGACCTCGGGCCTAACCCCGAGGCACCTTCAAAGACCTTGGCTAAACACCAAGGCACAAAAAGACCTCGGGCCTAACCCCGAGGCGCAGGTTTAACCTAGGTCCAACCGACAATGGGGGCAAACCCCCTAGGTGACCCACGATGGCTAAACCCCAAAGGACCCTGCAACCACCCATGTTCCAGGTCGGTTTCCTACGGTCGGTATTCCCGTCCATCTCCCTAACAAAACGCTTGGGGGGCAAGGGAATGCAGGCTTAAACAGGAAATTAAACAAGGTCTAACCTAGGTCCAACCGACAATGGGGGCAAACCCCCTAGGTGACCCACGATGGCTAAACCCCAAAGGACCCTGCAACCACCCATGTTCCAGGTCGATTTCCTAAGGTTGCTCGCTACTACGCACCCGCCTTACCAAAATGCTTGGGGGGCAGGGGAATGCAGCCTTAAACAGGGAATCACACCGGTCATTAACAGTACTTGGAGTCCTAGCATTCCCAAGTACTAACAGTGATCAGAGATAAATAACCCGGACGGTAAAACAGGACAAGTCCTATAATACACCGGGTATGCCTTCAAAAACAGGCCGAGAAGACCAGGCATTCTACCAGTTACGGTCCTAAACCATTTTGCTAAGGCAGTGTTCGGTTCGACTAAAACTGGTCAGATACTGGCAGAAGACCAATTATTCAACCGGTTGCAACCCTAATCCATGTGTTAAGTGAAGGGTCTTGCAATTGAAAGCTGGTTGGGGATTGACAATCACATGGGCATGCAAGTACAAAATGTAAACAGTTAATGGAAAGGAAAGTGACCTCAGGGGCCTTGTCATTAATTGAAAGCAGACTTGTACAGACCCTAGGGTAAGCAGTTGTAGTAGCTCACCCCCCCACAAAACAAAAAAAAAAAATACTACAACAGTAAAAGAAGAAAGAGAAAGGGCATAAAAGCCCTACTGGTCACCCACAACGTCCAGCTCTTCCTCCGCAGCAGGAGCGGCTCCAACTGGCGCAGCCTCCGCAGGCCCCCCGCCAGCAGCCCGGTCCTCTTTCCAGTAATTGGATTCGGCCCAGGAGTAGCCGGAGATGTCCCAGTCCGGGTGATCCGCCATAACACGGGCAATCAGGTCCTTGTAGCCCTTGAGGAATCCAGCCTCGAATTCCTCCTCGGCATCTTTCGTCTCTGCTTCAAGGGCGGCGGTCGCTCCGGACAGAGCGGCGGTCAGAGCCTCAACATCCTTCTCGGCAGCAACCCGACCGGCATCCGCGCCAGCAAGCTTGGCCTCTAAAGCAGCGAGCTGGGCCTCAGCAGCCGTTCGGGAAGCCCGCTCGGTTAAAACCACACCTCGGGCCTCCCCCAGCTCCTGGCCCAAAGCCCTAGCCTTCTCCGCCTCAGCCTCCCGGGCCGTCTTTTCCATGGAGAGGGCTTCCTCAGCAGCCGCCAGTTTCCCGGTCAGCGCGGGAAAGGTCGCCTCGGACCCCGCTGCTATACAACCGACCTGCAAACGAAAACAGCTATAAGCATTATGAGCGAAACAAGCAATAAGAGCCTATGAGAAGTACGGAATATGGACGCACCATATGGCTAATGCTGTAGAGCCAAGCGGTCACGTCCTCCGGGCTCAACAAGGAGCACTTGTCCACCTGACCCGGCAGCAGAGCGGGGCGGATCCTCCCGCGTACCTCATCCGCCCTCTCAACCGGCGGCACTGCAGGAAGCCCTGTATGCACGGTCTCCTCCACAGTAGGGAAGGAGACGCCAGCTGTTTTGGAAGCAGCGGGCGTCTTGGGGGGCACGGCAATGGTCACCCCGGGCGCCGAGGTGCCTACCCCCTCCTTGTCAGGGCGGATGACGATGCCCCGGGTGAGCCTCTTGAGCTTCTGGCCCTCGGTGGGCTCCAGCCTCTTCCTCTTTGATCCAGCTCGGGCAAGCAGGGCCTCCTCTTTCTCCTTCAGCGCCGCTGCGTCCTTGGGAGCCATTGCTGCAAAACAACCGGAAAGATATTAGGCCGCAAAGAAAGATGCAAGATATCAGGCCGCAAAGAAAGTTGTAAGAGGAAACAGGGGAGTAAATAGAACGCTGACCGGGAACAGTAGGAGAGGAAGCAGGGACTTCTGAGGGCTCCTCGGGGGAATAAGACACCACTATGTCTCCCGTCGGGGACAGAACGTTCCGAATGTTGGTGGGCAACTGTGCTAAGCCCCAAATCCTGGCCTGGGACGCCTCGGAGATCTCAGGAATGTCTGCCGATCCAGCTGCAAGTAGAAGCATAAAACCGGTTAACAGGTTAATAAATCCATAAAACCGAAAGAGACAAACAAAAGAAAGACAGGTAGCCTTACCCCTCAACTCCTTCACCCAGGATGTCCTCGGCCGGGTCCCCGCGGCCTCGTCACAAAGGAGAAGGGTGGACACTTGGAAGAACTTGCTCTTCCACCCCTTGTTGTTACTGGGGCACTTGTCGATAATCTTTCTGCCCGGCCGGGCGGAAAAAGAAAAGAACCCCAGTTCCCCGTGTACGGCAAACGGCCGATGGGCCCATAGAAACTCCTCAAGGGTCACCTCACACCCGAACGCCTGGGGCCACAGAGATATACAACCCATCAGGAATCTCCACCCGTTGGGGGCCAGTTGCCCGGGAGCAATCCCAAGGTGAATCAGGATGGCCCTGGCTACTGGGTGGAGCGGAAGGCGGAGACCTGCCATCATTGCATCCTCGAAAAGAGTCGTGAAGCCCGGATAGTAAAGGTGCGCTCCCCCGGAATTCACCGCCAAAGAGCAACTACCCGGGAAGGAGTATTTCTTCCTAATCCGGATAAGGTCCTCAGAACGCAAAATCGAGAATACTGACTCACAAGCAAACCCAACGCCGGGATCGGACTCCCCGGGCGCCTCGTCGCCCAAACCCCTAGAGACGGAGGCAACGGGGGCCCCCTCGGCGGATTCGTCATCAAATTGACGGGCTGAAATCAAGCCCTCACTCTGGTGGTCAGAAGGAGGGTCCAAAACCGGGTCGGAGCCATCCGACCGGAACATCTCGCTAATCGAACGGGACGCAGAATTGAAGCCGGAATGCTCCATCTCAGATGCCCCTGGGGAAGGAAGAGGGAGTAGATCGCGACCTAAATACGGATCGGAAACCCCGAGCCTGAGGTACAGGGAAGGCAATGTCACTAACCTAAAAGGCAGAGAATAGATGGCCCTAAACGTCAGAAGGCACTCTCTCAGTGAAACTACGGAGACACCGGTCCGGCTCAAATGGCCTGAGTCTCCACCCGACCGGAAAAACGAGCAGAATCTAAGGAAGAAAAAATCCCACTCCCGCTCGAACCCTACCGGACTCACTCTCTCCAGTCTCGCTACGAAAAGAAGAGAAGATGGGGAAAGGGAAGAAGGGAGCAACAGACGAAAGTTCGGAAGGAAGAGGACTTACAAAGCTTGCGCAGAAAAGAGAACTCGAGAATCTTGCTCGGACTAGCCTCTGCTCTCAAGACGTTCGGCGATCTCTCTGCAGTAAAGTGCCAGAGAAGTGGGCAAGCATTCATTTTATAGAAACCGGGAACGGCCCAGATCAAAACGTATCCAACGGTCCGTGTGATCCCCCGCCCGAAATTGCTGACAGTTGTCTCCTCGGGCGCATGAAACGTTGCCTAGAAAGGTGTGCGCATTAAAGGCCTGACATGACTGTTCGGTTGGCGCGCAAGTGGCTTGGTTGCGTCCGCGCTAGCGCAGTTCGAACCTAACCAGGTCAACGACCAGCGAACACGTGGCAGCAGCGACTCCCGAACCAACGGATCGCCCGCTCGGGGAATGCCCCAACCGACGTCTTCCTCCGGCCCCGCCCGAAGGACAACATCCCGGTCTACTACCGAACGGTTCCCAGGGAAAATTTCAGTTTTCAACCCTCATCAGACGGAGCGTCCAATCAGCTTTGAAAATGGGGGGCAGGAGGTACGTGCATGAGAATCTCGGCGTAACCACACAGCAAGTCCACGAGGTCTATTGGACGCTGAAGGTTTGGACGCTGGTTGGAATTTTGGAACTCCAACCGAACAAACCACTGTCAAAATAGAAATCGGAAATACAATAAACACGAAAGGGATGCCATAACAAAGTACAATTAACGCGAAAGGGATGGCCTCAAGGACCTTGTTCATTGATTTAAAAAAAACTGTACAAGTTCGGGGGGCAGTTGTAGTAGCCTTCCCCAAAAAAAAAAAAAAAAAAAAAAAAAAAAAAACAAACAAAAAAGAGAAGGACGGCAGACTTCAAGTGCCCTTATCCTTCAAAGCCTTGATCTCCTCCTCCAAGGCCGCCACCTTTGCCACCAGCCCCTCAACGGCGATCTCCAGAGCGTGGACGTCCACCCCCCGCAGGGCGGAGTCCATCTGCAGTTCATCACCCGCCTTCTCCACCGCCTGCAAGCGTTCTTCCATGTTCGCGAGAGAGACGTCCGACCATGAGCCCGGCATGCGGGGACTGGTGAATGTTTCCGTCCGGCTCCTCTTCGGTGGGGGCTGATAATTTTCTTCGGTCTGCTTCTCCTTGCCCTTCCTGGACGGGCCCGGTGGCGGGCTTGCATCCTCAGATGAGGAGGAGTCACTGCTGGTGGACAAGGTGACCGGCCCCTCGGGCTGGCCCGTCCGGCTAGCAGGGCGCGCCCCGGTCGCCATGGATCGGGTATAGCGCCGCGACCCAGAAGCTGCAGCGGCGGGGGTCACAGAAGAGGGACCGGCAACCGCGTTCTCCGCAGGTCTCCCTTTCAAGTAGGAAAACGACATGCCGGCCTCAATGGCTTGATTAAATGCCTCCATGTCATCCTCGGAAGGAACGACTCCACGAAGGTCGGTGAAAGCCTGTCTGCAGCGGTCGGGATTATAATCCGCAGGAGGGGAGAGACCGTCATTCTCCAGCCAGTTACCAGCAACCAGGACCCAAGGGTACCGTTGCCAGTTCTTGTTTGGGAAATCTAGACCTCGGACAAAATCTTTTCCCTCAGTCTTAGGGCGGAAGTAGGGGCCTCCGTTGTCAATGCCCATTATGTAACACCTCGCGACGTCGGCGGCCCGGAGAAATAACCCCAGTCGCTCGTTTAGCGCTACAATCCCCCACAAGAGGCGGGCAACGTTTGGTCGGCATTTGTGTAGTGGGATATGCAATCCCTGAAGAAGGTCGCAGAAGGAGACCGGCAGAGGAAAGCGTAATCCCACAATCAGCAGCAGATAGCTGCTGATGAGGAAGAAAGGATGGGCTACTTCTTCTCCCTCAATGTGTGGACGAACTACCACGTCGTCCGGAATTTGGCAGTCCTCTCGGAAAGCTCGGAGCCCTTCGTCAGACGACAGGTCGATGTTGGAAGCCATTGGGAGGAAGATTGAATTAGTATGAACAGAGGAAAAGGGGTCGGGAGGGCTTTGCTCTGAAAACCCGCTCGGTGATTATTGATCTTCGAACAGTGGTGAGTATGTAGAATGAACTGACGCTCCTTTTATAAAGATAAAGGACGGCTCAGATTGAATCAGATCGGACGGTCAGGACGTTTTCCCGCTCTTAGCGACTGACGGCTGTCACATCGGGCATACCATACGCCGCCTCAAAAGGCACATGCATTAAATGCACGACGTGACGGTTTGGTCCCAACGCAAACGGTTCGGTTACCTCCACGATGGCCCCGTCGCATCCCAACCAGGCCTGCAAGCAGCTGACACGTGGCCCTGGGCAATACCGGACCCTCCAGTCTCCCGCTCGATCCTTTCTCGGAAAGACAACCCTGGGTCAGCCTTACCTCGGGGAAGGCCTCGGTCTCTTCCCGAGCGGTTTCTCGTGAATAGCTCTGATTTCCAAACCTCATCAGATATGACATCCAATTAGCTCTGGAAATGGGGGGCAGCTGATATGCTCAGAATTATCCAGCATGGGCCCAACGACCACGTCAGCATCAAAGACCAAGCAGAACCCTGGGGTCCATACCCAGGGCTTGCCAGCGTAACCACTCGGGGTGCCAGCACAGCCCGGGCGTGACCTTCGGCGGCTCTCCCGGACGCACGGCTCAACTCCAGCAGTTTCCTTGTGCGGCCAGAGTCCTATTAGGAATAAAACTCGATAGATTCCTAATCTGATAAGGATCTTCCCTTAACTTATGCACATCGAATTGTGATTGATATAGGCTTCCTAATGTATCTAAGTTGCCATGTAGAGGTGGACTCTTGCATCTATAAAAGAGCCCACCCATATCCTTCTAAAGGGGAACGATCTGGAGAAACCTAATAACTAGAGCATACACTGAAACGCATATACCCGAACGGTATTACTGGTAGTGCCGCCCACCATTGTTGGCTCACCAGGCCGCCGGTGATCTGCTAGTATAACGCCTAGATGCACACGTGGACGTAGGTCACCTCATTAACGGGGCCGAACCACTTACAACTCCTTGGTGTCTCTCTGTCTCTCTCTCTGAATCCTCTCATAACAATTCTAGGCATCATCACTAACTATAACAAACCATAAGTATCGCAGAAGTACAAATAAAGTATTACGGCAACATATGCCGATTACAAACTTAACTATTACAACGGTCTCTAAAACATAGGCATAAACTATCAACAGCAAGCTCCAAGTCTTCAGCTTGCGTAGTAGTCAGCACCAGCATAGCCTCCATCATCGTAGGCTCCTTCCTCGTGGTACCTATCCATGTATGCATCACCTGCATACTCATAACCCTGGCCAGCTGGACGTTGAATATCCAGCGGCATAAAACGCCGTCAGCTACGAAAGCCGAGTGAATGCAAATACTAACAGAGTATCTACAGATATGTAGCATATAATGACAACATCAATAAAAAGGATCATCTCATCGTTCGTATGCATGTATGCACCAACTCAATATCTAACAACAGATATCGTCCCAAATCTCCCAATACATAACATAGACTCTTGGGTCCACATTAATCAGACACGTAGTCCCATACCTACGGTCTGTTCACTCTTGACACGCAGTCTCACACATAACATAGACTCTCGGGTCCACATTAATCAGACACGTAGTCCCATACCTACGGTCTGTTCACTCTTGACACGCAGTCTCACACATAACATAGACTCTCGGGTCCACATTAATCAGACACGTAGTCCCATACCTACAGTCTGTTCACTCTTGACACGCAGTCCCATATAATCTAGCAAAATGCCCCGACATACTTTGGCCAACACGCCCAATATGTTACTCTGGCCAACTCGCCCATGTTACTCTGGCCAACTCGCCCAATATGTTACTCTGGCCAACTCGCCCATGTTACTCTGGCCAACTCGCCCATTTTGTTACACTGGGCAACTCGCCCATGATGTTACACTGGCCAACTCGCCCTTTTTGTTACACTGGCCAACTCGCCCATTTTGTTACACTGGCCAACTCGCCCATGATGTTATACTGGCCAACTCGCCCATGATGTTATACTGGCCAACTCGCCCATGATGTTACACTGGCCAACTCGCCCATGATGTTATACTGGCCAACTCGCCCATTTTGTTACACTGGCCAACTCGCCCATGATGTTATACTGGCCAACTCGCCCATGATGTTATACTGGCCAACTCGCCCATGATGTTACACTGGCCAACTCGCCCATGATGTTATACTGGCCAACTCGCCCATTTTGTTACACTGGCCAACTCGCCCATGATGTTATACTGGCCAACTCGCCCATGATGTTACACTGGCCAACTCGCCCATGATGTTACACTGGCCAACTCGCCCATGATGTTACACTGGCCAACTCGCCCATTTTGTTACACTGGCCAACTCGCCCATGATGTTATACTGGCCAACTCGCCCATGATGTTATACTGGCCAACTCGCCCATGATGTTACACTGGCCAACTCGCCCATGATGTTACACTGGCCAACTCGCCCATTTTGTTACACTGGCCAACTCGCCCATGATGTTATACTGGCCAACTCGCCCATGATGTTATACTGGCCAACTCGCCCATTTTGTTACAGAACATTACGGCCCTATATCATACGATCTTCGTGACCGCATTTGTACGTACCAATCATAAATAGTATCGACCATTGTGGTCGACAGACCCACTACTATGCACGTCGGCCTTTCAATTTCATTATTATCTCAACATATATCAAAAGGATATAACAATACAAGGAAAATACAGGGTATTACATATAACAACATTCAAACCAAACTAGAATGAAATATTAGACATCGTGTATGATTCTAGTAAAAATAAGGCACAGGGGTATTTTGGTCATTTTCCAGTTTTGTACGTCCACAACCGAATTTTATAAAAGTTCCGTGAGATTAAATAAATAAGTATTCATGTTGGAAGTTAAGAGTTTTCGATCCTCATTAAGAAAATATCTTGATTTCAGTCGATTTAAGTGAAAATAGATCACAAGGGTATTTTGGTCATTTTCCCAGATTTGTACGTCCACAACCGAATTTTATAAAAGTTCCGTGAGATTAAATAAATAAGTATTCATGTTGGAAGTTAAGAGTTTTCGATCCTCATTAAGAATCCATCTCGATTCCAGTCGTATTTGAAAATACCAGTTTATCGTATTTATGCCGTATTTATCTAAATACGGAATATAATACGTATAAGCATCACATAATTAATATAAATCATAATCATAATCATAATCATAATCATGTGTTCATAACAAAGTGTAATATAAATAGCTGAGTGAGTTGGAGACTCACCTAAATTCGCAGAATAATAATACCGAGAAAACCCGAAGAATCTTCGAATATAAAATTCCGGCTTCAAATAGCGTTCTTGGTGTTCTTGGTGTACTAGGTGTGTTCTTGGTGTTCTTGGTGTTTGTGTGTGCGTTCTTGGTGTTCTTGGTGTACTAGGTGTGTTCTTGGTGTTCTTGGTGTTTGTGTGTGCGTTCTTGGTGTTCTTGGTGTTTGTGTGTGCGTTCTTGGTGTTCTTGGTGTTTGTGTGTGTGTTCTTGGTGTTTGTGTGTGTGTTCTTGGTGTTCTTGGTGTTTGTGTGTGTGTTCTTGGTGTTCTTGGTGTTTGTGTGTGCATTAGGATGACTTCTCAACCTTATATGTGTAAGGATCAAATGTAATGGAATGGTCCCATATATATAGGAACCAAGGAGGGACCTCACCTTGCAATTACCAAGAGTTAAAGGTTCAAAGGATAATTATTTCCTTAGGGCATGTTTGGTTGGAAAATCATAACTGGTCCAAATATACCAGATATTCACAAATCTGCTAAATTTCTGTTTCTAAAAATTCTGAAAATTTATAAACGAGTTCTATAAATACTGAATATTATAATAACAACATAAAAACACTAATCATCTAGGGAAATAAATATTTAAAAATAGCGGGTATTACATTTATTTAATCAGAACTCTATTGGTTATGTTTGAGATAATTAAAACATTGTATTATGACTTATCAATCCCCGTACGTACATTGTTCCTTTAATTCAGTGATTTACTTTGTGTTTAAGTTCATGTCATTCATGTGGGGTCAGTGGTACATGCATGTGGGTGTTAGTCAGTGTGGAAAAGAGTAATGGTCAGTGTGGAAAGAGTATGAGATTGAGATTGAGGTTGCGGTTGTGGTTGTGGTTGAGATTGCGGTGAGGGTATCTTTGAAATGCGACGGTGGCAAATTTGGACACTCTCTGACGCCCATGGAAGCGTTAAAGTGTGTGACGCCGAACTTGGACATTCCCTGGCACCCATGGTAGTGCTAAAGTGTGGCCTACGGACACTCCCTGATACTCGAGTCTGGATACTGCGTGAGGGGTTGCCCCGGTATTTGCATGGCGGTTAGGGTATTCAAAGTGTGAGGCATTGGACACTCCCTGGTACCCCGGACCAAAGTGTGAGGCAAACTGGACACTCCCTGGCGCCCCGTTGCTAAAGTGTGGCTATCCTAGTGTTTCAAAGATACCAGGAGTAAGATAGTGGGTTGTTGTGTCTGTCGAGAGAAAAGAGTCGGCAAGATGAGTGTGGTGCATTGTCTCATACACGATCATATGCTTTATGAATGAATGACTTTCAATATATTCCTCGTTGGTTTATAAATTAAATTCTCTCTATGTCAAATTATTGATTTTACAAATTGAAAATGGAAAAAGGTAAATGAGTATGTTTTACATTTAAAGTTATGTTTTTAATACTCACCAGCTTCTTGAAGCTGACGACGTTGATGCGTCCTGGACATTCGTGTTCAGGCTTTTCAGGTTACAATCAGGAGGAATCTTATGACTACGCTAACTGAGAATGGCTGCCTTTGGAATGAGAAAGCTGTTTATTGATTATATGCTTTAAGTTATATGTTTTAAGTTTTAAATTGTTTGTTTTGTAAGGATGACTGTAACAGACACTAAGTTATTATTTTATTTTAAGGCGGTCTGTGCCTTAGTTGACCCCGTATCATAAGATGTAATAAGTTAGAAAAATTTTATAAGCCTTGATTGCTCTGCTCTGATTATTATGTTTTGTTGTTCGACGTTTGGGACGGAATCGATCCTTCAAACTGTTGCGACCTACGGGTCCATAAAGGAAATTAAATGCTTTCCTTATTTATGCTACGTTGGGGCGTGACATTACACATCTCAATTAATTAATTTTTAATATGTGAAGAGAGAAGATGAATAATGATAGGGTTTTTTTTCCCCTTCTTTTGGGGGTGGGTGGGTGTTTAATTTAATGAGGGTAATTGATGTCAATAGAAAAAAGAATAAATGACAAGGATGTCAAATAAAAGATTCATTAAATGACAAATAAGCTAAAAGCCAGAAAAGTACCTCCAATCCAGCTTCTAATAAAGTGGCTTTTGGGCCTTAAATAAGTTAAAAAAGACTATAAGCCCTGAAGCTACAAGCTACACTAAATACTTCATTTCATCTTTTTCTAAGTTATAAACTATAATTTGCAACTTCTGGTCACTACAATTTATGGTTAAATATAAGGGCCCATTAAGGATAAATAAATAATTCTTACTAGTTAAGTTTTAACTAACTTGTTTTTTCCTAAAGTAATGTTAGTTTGAATCGCATATGTAAACTATGTCATATGGCAAAGAATGTCTATTCTAATAGAGTGATGCTTTTCTATCAATTGAGCAAATATTTGGTCCATCACATAGCACAATGTCCTTGTATAACAATTATCATCAATAATATGAATCTGTTGACCAATTGAGATCAATGTGTGACACATATTTTGCCTTTGTACCAAGGCGTTTATTGCATGTTGTTACACTCATGTGGTATTTGTTGTCCCTCCTATGTTGAGGGTTGTTGTCCCCCTTTGTTGAGGGTGAGGGTTTGAGCATGATACCAAAATATATATATATATATATATATTGCCTTTGTGTGTGTGTATATATATATATATATTCCTACAAGCGATACAGTTCTTGATGAAGTTGTTAAGGATCTGTTTGGAATTGCGTTGGCACGATTGCTACCACAATTGTGGTTCCCTTTCGCTATTTAGAAACTTGAGAGACTGTTTGGGTAGCACAATTATTGAATTTGTTATTCAGAGAAGAACTGTAACAACCTGCATTTTTATTTAATTTTAAATTGCATTTACATATTTAACCTGTATTCCTAGTTTTATTTTTCTCATGTTTTAAATCTAATTTCTTATCTCATTTCTTAAAGAATATTCTTTAATTGGGGTCAAATTGTAATTTTTATAAATTTAGAAGTACCTGTGTTGAATATCAAAACTGTTTTTTCAAAACGATGGAAATATTTACTTTGAACTCAAACTGTATTTTTTTATATTTAAAAAAAAAAACCGAAAAATTATTTCTTATATTAAAATAAATTTTCTATATTTTAGTGGTGATCAACGCGCCGAGAAAATACCAGTTTATGTTAAAACCTGTCCGCGCCGCGTTAAACTTCCACAGATTTTTGGAATTGACGTAAAGCAAGAAGTGACTTATGCTTTATTTCCATTTATGGCAACTAATCATTGATTAGGGCTTGTTTGGGAATGCTATTTGTGTGTGTGTGTTGACTTAGTGCCTTAAATTGTGTTCCCAAACACTTATATAAATTCCTAGACAACTTGTGTTGGCTTTGTTTGGCATGCTTGTAGTGTACGTGTTAGTTTATGCCTAGAAACTAGATTTGTCAAACAACTCAAGCTTGACCTCTAGTAGCCAAAACCTCCCTTCAAATATGTGATTATACATACTATGTGTATACGAGTTGTGTATTATTTAGAATTAAAATTTTGAATTAAACTCATTTGTTGAGTAATCAACGATGTTCTTGGCCCCCAAATATCCTAAAGTGGGTTTCTATATATTCACTTCACACTCTCACAATCTGCACCTGATTTCATAACTGTTATAGAGAGAGTTTCAGAGAGTTTTTCAGAATTTATCTTAGAGAGAGAAAGCTTCACATCATACCCAAGTTTGTTGTTAGATTCTTTATTTCTTGACTTCTCTCTCAACACACACTTCATCTTTATCACAGTGAGTATTTAGAACTCACTTAGAGCCTGTTTGTCTGTGCTTTTGCTTATGCGATTTTGATCGTGATTGCTACATCTGCTTATAAGTATAATTGCTTATTATGGTTTGGGTGTTTGGATATATCTTGTGCAACTGATTATGTTGTCTGAACAGCTTATGAATATGTTTGGTTCAAAGAAAGTAGAACGTGGTTATGAATGTATAAAAGTCAATTGTACCCTTAGAGTATAATATTTATATGTTTGTGATATGTCAATATGTATTAACATTACTAACTTTTAATTAACAATTAATTTGTTAAATATTTTAATTAATGATTTAGATATGGGTCATTCTACCGTACATGCCTTGTGATTTTGATGGTTGTTTGGGATATATAATACATTCCAATTTAGTCCCAACAAGGTG
Source organism: Hydrangea macrophylla (assembly GCA_033977485.1). NCBI lineage: Eukaryota > Viridiplantae > Streptophyta > Magnoliopsida > Cornales > Hydrangeaceae > Hydrangea > Hydrangea macrophylla. The sequence continues at coordinate 140,385,516 of CM066988.1, read as the reverse complement.
TAAATTGATCCCAAAATATTGAATTTCAATATTGAAATATTTTGCTACGATACTTTGGGACCAATTTACACTTGTTAGGACCAAGCCATAAACCACTAGGATGCATAATATATCCAAACATGTCACCCAATGAAAGCCTAAGTGAGCAATGTTGAACCAAAATTGTGTGAGCAAAAATACTCTCATAGATATACCGCTCTTCTGTTTCTTTGAATTTTGTTATTTATTTTTGTTTACTTTTAAGACGAATGGATGAAAATTTTGGATTTATTAAGACATGATATGTAATAAAGAGATAAGAATATGGGTAACTATGTAATTTTGTCACATGTACAGTGATCAAACCCAAACAAGTAGTGAAATATATAATAGGCCATTCCCTGCTTATCAATATCTGCGATTTTGCCCTCCTTAGAACTGCGTTTGGCCATCACAATTTGGGAAACCAAACAGTTCTAAACTACTTTTGGCTCCTAAAACTGTGTTTTCCAGCCCCAAATGCAATAACAAACAGCCTCTTAGAATGTATTCCATGCTTAGATTACTGTTTGTATTGTTAGAATTATAAACCATCATTGTTAATTTTCGTATGAAAGCTTGAAGCTCAAAAATGGTGATTTTTCAAACTTAACCAAAATTTGTTTTAAGAGATGAATATGAAATATTATAGTACATAGAGACTACTGTTTAAGTATTAGAGCCTAATTCATTCGTATCGCGGCGTATATTAGAAACAAAGTTTTGACGTCTCTCGATTTTTCGTAAAATCTGAGAGCTACGAATTGATTCGTGTTAAATTGATTGTAGATTATTAATCCTTGTAGAAAAACAAAGAAATTCATATATTACATGTAATGTATGCTTTCAGATTTCAAAACGGGTCAAGAATTAAAACTGAAAACATGGGATTTTGCGAAGAAGATGAAGTTTCTGCAGTAACTCACGGGCACAATCGCGTGAGCGGCCTGCACGCGCGCCCTGTGTACTTTCTGGCAGATAGAAAAGTTTTTAAAAGAAAATTGAAAAAGTGGCATATCGCGCAAGCGGCCTGCGTGTGCGATTTGTGTAGATTTTGACAGTTGGAAAAGTTTTAAAAGAAAATCGAAAAATGGGCATATCGCGCGAGCGACTGGCCTTTTATGCTTTTTTGTCTGTTTTCTGTTAAGGAACTCTTTGGATGAAGTTTTATGGGTTTTTAAGATACTGTTTGGGAGATATGTTAAATTAGAGTCTTGTTAGTTATATTTTTGTTATAAATGAAGGATTATGGATTCGATTCTTCTCGTATATACATGATTAACATTTCCGGTACTTTACATATTCTGTATAAAGTTTCATGACATACATGTGGAGTCAGTTTGGCATTCATGGTGAGTGTGGGTTAGTGTGAAAAAGAGTAAATAGTTGATATTGTGATTGGACACTCCCTGGTAATTGTGTACCAAAGTGTGAAGGTTTGAGAAAACGGGTTAGAGTATCTTTGAAATGCGACGGTGACAAAACTGGACACTCCCTGGCGCCCATGGTAGCGCTAAAGTGTGTGACACCGACTTAGACATTCCCTGACAGCCATGGTAGTGCTAAAGTGTGACATACTGGACACTCCCTGACATACGTGGTATGGCTAAAGTGTGAGGCATTAGACACTCCCTGGTGTTAGGAAACTGTGTTCCCAGAATCCATTGACAGCGCGTATAAGTTGGTACTGCAAAAAAAAATTACGTGAAAACTACAATAACCCTACAAGGGCGGAACTAGGATTACCTTAAACTGCTAAAACGGATTGCTGTAATAGACGAATCGAGAACACGGGCTCGATAATAGCTCACGATCTTCCACCGTATTCCTTTGCTGCCAGAATATTGAACTGAGTGTGGGCTCTTTCGAAATCCTTTCTGTTTTCTGCTCTCCCTCTTTTACGCTCTCTTTTATATTCCGAGTTATAATTCTCTATATAGAAAAACGCTAACTGAGGAGAGAGCCAAAACATCATATATATAAGCTACGATAGAGACCATAAGAAGTCAATAAGAAATAGGCTTTCTTATGGAATTAGGAAACCCTAATTCGAACTGAATCAGATTTCTATTTTCATAAATTATAATTCATACCACTACAGAATTATAATTGCACTCCTACCCTTATCTCAAAATATATATTTCGAGCTCCATGTTATTAAATGCTTATTATCTCCCCATGTTAAGATTACAGATATCCATTAATTAAATATAATTACTGACAATCATATTTAATTAATTTCTTAAAATTCCTTGAGATCCTCTGCTTAACTTATCTGATATGTCGGATACAAAATCCACCTGCAGGGTTTGACATAATCAAAACTTATAAGCTTTCTCAAGGGGATATCATCAATCCCAAAATTGAGATATGGATTCCATCATTAATTAATATCCACCACACAATTAATATTGCCACCCAATCCAATGAGATATTGACCCATTTAAGGATCTCACCATTTTAGGGATCAAAGTGTAAATATCAAATGTACGTGTCTGCAAATTAACTTAGGATTTAGAGCATAAGCACTCATAATACCATGAGGTATTAATTATCTTATAAGTCAGTATAAAGATAATTACCCCAAGTCAGTCCCGTTTAATACACAAAGTGTACCAGTATAGTGAGTTGAAACTATACCGTTTTTCGTAGTCAAGACAAACCTACTACAACACCATACTGCAGTCCTACCGATGGTGTGTCCAATTCCATCTAAGACTGTAAACCAAAATCTTACATTCTATAATATCTGATGGCCTGATCTTCCGTGTGTAAGCCGAATTCTACACACCAAACCACCCACTATATAGAATGAGAGACACACATGCATAATATTAAAAAAATAATATAATACAAACATTGCCCACACAGATTCTCATAAAAAAATGGATTAACTGATTTTATTAAATGAATAATAAATCAACTACATAAAGCATGACTTTTAGTATATATCCCTAACACCTGGTACCCCCGTACTAAAGTGTGAGGCAAACTGGACACTCCCTGGTAGCCCTGTACTAAACTGTGGTCACCTTAGTGTTTCAAGATACTGGAGTGAGAGAGTTAGGTTGATGTATTTGTCGAGAAAAAAGAGTCAATAAGATGAGATTTGTTGCATTGTTTCCATACACTGTCACATGTGTTATGAATTAAAGTTTATTAATGTTATCCTTACTGTTTTATAATATGAACTCATTTCTATATTGTTAACCTGTTGGATAATGGAACCGTGATATGGGAAATAGTAAGTATGTTTTACATTCAAGTATATATTTTTAATACTCACCAGCTTCATAAAGCTGACGGCGTTGATGCGCCCTGAACATTCGTGTCTAGGCTTTTCAGATTATGATCATGCTGGACTCTATGACTATGCGAACTGAAACTACGGAGAAGGAATTTATTATTACGGCTTTATGTTATAAACTGAATTTGTAATAAGGATGACTGTAATAGATAATAGATATTATTTTGTTTTCAAGACGAGTTGTGCCTTTAGTAATCACGTGCTGTAATAATTATGAATTTGGTAAAATTTTGTAAGCTTTGATTGTTCTACTCTGATTCATATTAATATCTTGTTCGACATTTGTGACGGAATCGATCCTTCAAACTGTCGCGACCTACGGATATATAAAGAAAATTAAATGATTTTCGTATTTATGATACGTCGGGACGTGACAAGAACTGTCTCTAAAAAATTATATAATTTGTAGCTTCTTTTTATGTAAATGTAAATAAGAGTCTGTATCTAACTTGACCCTTAAAAAAAACTGATTTTTTTTAATCAAATTGATGCAACATTAATTTTCATACAAACTAAATAAAAATGAGAACTGGCCTAAACCAGCTGATGTTTTTCATCATTTCCAAACATGCCCTATAATTGCGGCGTGATGGAGCATTTCTGGTAGCCATCCCAAATTTCTCACGATTTCCAAACGGTCCCTAAGATTCAAATGTAGGTTCAAGAGGTCCAGATCACCCAACATTTTATATATCATATATATCATTGTGTGAGTGATAATTGGCCAACACATGACAGCTAATTTATTGTGGTGTTCGCAGTCATCTTTATCATTCGCATCAATTGAATATTCTAAGAAAACTGTGAGTATATGATTGTCTTCGTTTCGAGGTCTTCTTGTTACCACGTGCACTGTGTCTTTTTATTTCATGGAATGGAATGTATTAACTGATTGAGTCTTTTATTTTTATTTTTATTTTTATTTTTTTATATTTTTCTTCGCAGTCGCTCTATGTTTATGTTATCGGCTGGAAATTTTGGTTTTTCCACTTTAAGCGAACAATAGCTTCATTTTCAACTTATCAGGGGAAAAAAAAAAAACAAAAACAAATCATTCTATCTCCGTCTACTTTTTAATTTTTATTTTTTATTCTAGGGACTTTAACCTAAATTTTATTTTGGGACAATTTAAGAATTTTGAGACTTAAGAACAATTAAGATTCTTGATTAGGGAAAGATACTCCATACAAAAATTTTAACGGCCCGTTTGGTTCACGGATTATTTTAGGTGGATTCTGATTAATAGGAATCATAATACCAGTAATCATTTTACCAGGAATCTGAATCCCTGCAGAATGTTTGGTTCACCAGTAGAATTCTAGCTGGATTTAGAACCCGGTGTTTGGTTAGGTCAAAGAAAATGAAATGGAAATATTGTTAAATACCTAAGCTAGTCTTGAAGGTTAAAAGAATATATGAGTTAAAATCAAATTGTCAACCCTCTAAAAATGGAGGGTGATTAAAAAAAATAATGATATAAATCTAAAAATCAATGACACATAAAAAATGAGATAAATAAAGTAATTAAGACATGAACATGAGTCTAAACTATTACATGTAGTTAAAATATATTTGAATAATAACAAAAGATATATTATTTTTTTAAGCATAAAACATGTATAGGTCTAACGTACAAATCACAATATGCCAAATATGTAGTTATTGTAATATCATATAGACTTTTCAATCATTAACATTTAGCAACCAAAATTTGAATTCAATCATTAAACTAACATAAAATATAATGTTTCAAGCATAAGAAATCATCATAAACAATCTCATCTACCAATCTCTCCATTTTAGAAAATAATAATAGTTATAATCATAAATTTCTTCTGATCACATTATTTGTTTGTTTAATAGTCTAATAAAGGCTAGTTTAGGCATTATGAAAATAGTAAATCAGAACCCCAGTAATCCTTAGGAATACCACCTCTAAGCTAGGATTTAGAATCCACACTATTTTCCACCTTTGGGTGGATTCTCAATCCAGTGGGACCAAAAATTCACTAAATATTCCATAAACCAAACAAAGATATATTTTAAAATTACTAGTAATCTTCGGGTGGAATCAAAATCCACCCTAAGAATCCATGAACCAAACGGGCCGTAAGTGAAATTTCCCTTAACTCTCACTTTGACAACAAACTAAAAGTCAAATTGGACTTCAAACTCTAGATAGTTATTTTTAGGGACTTTTGCCTAAATTTTTATTTTATTTTTTTAATAAAAGTAACTCCCTTTCCAATTAATAAAACGTAATTGCTTAATCATGCAACAACACTTTTGTGATTTTTTTTTTCAGATGTTGATTTACATCATTTTTATTTTCTAAAACTGAATATTCGTTATGACTAATTTTGAACCATTAAATAAAGAATCCATAATTTCTATGTTCTGTTTAACTTGAAAATACCAAAGGTAGATGAAAACAAAGCAACTATATTCACAAACGATTTACTATTCTTAGGCTTCCTCGTTTATCGGCGAATTAGTTTATCCATATTTGTTTGTGAGAGAAAACGTTACTCGCCAATTCACATTATATAGAGTGCATGGGCTAAACTGGGATAGAATTGTGCTAGATCCAGAAGAGTAGGATCACCTGAGGCCCAGCCAATTTCTTATGAAACTGGGTTAGCGGCCCAGTCCATGTCCACCATTGAAATTATGAGAACTTTCATTTGGACCAACAACTGTACTTTTCATATTGTTTTGAGGAGAAGTGATTCACAAGACCGTCACACTTACGTTTATCCATATCAGATTACAAGAAGTACTAGATAGGCAAGTTTGAAAATTTTCAAACTGCTTGTTAGTATCCCTTAGAAATAGGGGCAGATGTATGGCCTGAATTAGAGGATCGCATCATATCAGTATGCTGATGTGGTCTAACGTGCTCTATCACTGAATAATTTATCTGTTTTAAGATGTTAATGGTTCATCAATGCATCAAATAACTGTCGCATAGCCACACTTATACGTGGCCAATCACACTTCTAAATATACATACTTCTTTTTTCATTTTAGAGTTTTTATACACTGACAAGTTATATATCTATAATATATATAAATGTACCAATGTGCATAAGTATTTTACACTTTTATCAATCGGTGCACTTTTACTTAACTATTTTTCTTAGAATTTAGAGTTTTAAAAGTTTAGTATACCACTTTTTTATTTGTAGTGTGTCCATGTCATAAGAGTCCTACAACTTAATAACAACATCTATGTGTTTGGTTGGTTTTTTCTTTTTGGACTCTGGAATAAACTAAATCTATTGGTTTTTTTTTTTTTCGTTTTGTTGAACTCTTTTTTTTTTTTTTTTTAAAACCTCTTTTTGTATATATATTATATACGTATGCATATTTATTTTCCTTAGAATTTAGAGTTTTAAAAGTTTAGTATACCACTTTTTTATTTGTAGTGTGTCCATGTCATAAGAGTCCTATAACTTAATAACAACATCTATGTGTTTGGTTGGTTTTTTCTTTTTGGACTCTAGAATAAACTAAATCTATTGGTTTTTTTTTTCGTTTTGTTGAACTCTTTTTTTTTAAAAACCTCTTTTTGTATAAATATTATATACGTATGCATATTTGTATATTATGTGTATGTTTATATGCCTCATAGATCAACTTTCTTTTTATTGGACTCTAGAATAAACTAAATCCATTGGTTTTTTTTGTCTTTTTCTTGGACTTTTTTTTATTACCTCTTTTTGTATATATTATATGCGTATGTATATTTGTTTGTTATGTGTATATTTATGTGCAGAGATAGATCAACAAATATTACAAATCTAGATCGTAGTGGTTATTTTGGTAAATTCATTTGTGGGATGGTTTTAGTATTTTAGATATAAAGCAACTGATAATTACCGATGCCCATAAGTGGTTTACACTTTTATCAATCGGTGCACTTTCACTTAAGTAATTTTCTTAGAGTTTTAACAATTTTAGTATACCATTTTTTTTTTTTGGGTCCGTCCATGATAATCCTAACTTTTTTTATTTTTTTGCTTTGGATATATCATGTTATATACAATTCCTACAATTTTACAACTCCTTAATATTAATGGTATTCGACATTAATCCTATTGTGTATTACAACTCCTTCCAAACAACTCAAGTTCCCATCGGAATTTACAAATAAAAAATAAAATAAAAAAAGAAAAGAAAAAAGTCAATCACACTTTAGTTCAAATATGACTCTTTTTTAAATACGCCCCTAAACTATAAAACTTGACAAACTAACTCCCCTTAACATTGCATTTTTCTCTAAAACCCCTTCTATTAGAATTCTGTCCCAAAAAAGAACGCTTTTTTTTTCTTTCTTTTTTTAAAATTTAAAATTTATTTTTTTACTATCATGTGAGCACCATATGATACAAACTATTGGCGACATGATATCTATTTGTCCCTCCTTGGAGCAATTGAAAATTTTATGACAAAAATATCCTTTGTTGCATGATAATTGCCTTTTGTTGTACACCAAATTTTAGACAATTTTGTTCTTAAAATTTCAACGACTCAAAGAAGAGACAAAAATGTTATGTTGTTAACACTTTTATATTGGTAACATGATATAAAAGTAATCAATTTTTTAACTACAACCTAACAGAAGGGCTGTTAGTGAAAAGTAAAAATAGTTGATAGGGTCAATTTGTTGAGTTTTATAGTTGAGGGCAATTTTAACTCAATTTGTTGAGTTTTATAGTGTTTGGTTAGGTCAAAGAAAATGAAATGGAAATATTGTTAAATACCTAAGCTAGTCTTGAAGGCTAAAAGAATGTATGAGTTAAAATCAAATTGTCAACCCTCTAAAAATGGAGGGTGATTAAAAAAAAATAATGGTATAAATCTAAAAATCAATGATACATAAAAAATGAGATAAATAGAGTAATTAAGACATGAACATGAGTCTAAACTATAACATGTAGTTAAAATATATTTGAATAATAACAAAAGATATATTATATTTTTAAGCATAAAACATGTATAGGTCTAACGTACAAATCACAATATGCCAAATATGTAGTTATTGTAATATCATATACACTTTTCAATCATTAACATTTAGCAACCAAAATTTGAATTCAATCATTAAATTAACATAAAATATAATGTTTCAAGCATAAGAAATCATCATAAACAATCTCATCTACCAATCTCTCCATTTTAGAAAATATTAATAGTTATAATCATAAATTTCTTCTGATCACATTATTTGTTTGTTTAATAGTCTAATAAAGGCTAGTTTAGGCATTATGAAAATAGTAAATCAGAACCCCAGTAATCCTTAGGAATACCACCTCTAAGCTAGGATTTAGAATCCACACTATTTTCCACCTTTGGGTGGATTCTAAATCCAGTGGGACCCAAAATTCACTAAATATTCCATAAACCAAACAAAGATATATTTTAAAATTACTAGTAATCTTCGGGTGGAATCAAAATCTACCCTAAGAATCCATGAACCAAACGGGCCCGTAAGTGAAATTTCCCTTAACTCTCACTTTGACAACAAACTAAAAGTCAAATTGGACTTCAAACTCTAGATAGTTACTTTTAGGGACTTTTGTCTAAATTTTTTTTTTTTTTTTTAATAAAAGTAACTCCCTTTCCAATTAATAAAACGTAATTGCTTAATCATGCAACAACACTTTTGTGAAATTTTTTTTTTCAGATGTTGATTTACATCATTTTTATTTTCTAAAACTGAATATTCGTTATGACTAATTTTGAACCATTAAATAAAGAATCCATAATTTCTATGTTCTGTTTAACTTGAAAATACCAAAGATAGATGAAAACAAAGCAACTATATTCACAAACGATTTACTATTCTTAGGCTTCCTCGTTTATCGGCGAATTAGTTTATCCATATTTGTTTGTGAGAGAAAACGTTACTCGCCAATTCACATTATATAGAGTGTCCATGGGCTAAACTGGGATAGAATTGTGCTAGATCCTGAAGAGTAGGATCACCTGAGGCCCAGCCAATTTCTTATGAAACTGGGTTAGCGGCCCAGTCCATGTCCACCATTGAAATTATGAGAACTTTCATTTGGACCAACAACTGTACTTTCATATGGTTTTGAGGAGAAGTGATTCACAAGACCGTCACACTTACGTTTATCCATATCAGATTACAAGAAGTACTAGATGGGCAAATTTGATAATTTTCAAACTGCTTGTTAGTATTCCCTAGAAATAGGGGCAAATGTATGGCTTGAATTAGAGGATCGCACCATATCAGTATGCTGATATGGTCTAACGTGCTCTATCATTGAATAATTTATCTGTTTTAAGATGATAATGGTTTATCAATGCATCAAATAACCGTCACATAGCCACACTTATATGTGGCCAATCACACTTCTAAATATACATACTTCTTTTTTTCATTTTAGAGATTTTATACACTGACAAGTTATATATATATATATATATATATATACATCTTTTTTTAGTAATTAATTAACAAGTCTGATGAGATGGTGGTGTGTTGACATCTGATTGCTAACAATTGCATGGTTTTATTTTCACTTTCAGCAAAGTACTCGTATAAGTTTATTTGAAATCTTTCTTTAAATTAAAAAATGTCAAATTACAACTGACTTTCCATGTGTTAGGTAAGGGTAATTTTTTGGTGACAACTTTCATACAACCTCCTAAAAGATGTGTCTATCTCTCTTCTGTGTCAGTGTAGAGTCCAGTGACATCACAGGAGAGAATAAACACATCTTTTTAGGAGGTTGTGTGAAAGTTGTTTGAAAGTTGTCACCAAAGAATTACTCGTTAGGTAACTGAAGTTTATGTTATGTGAAAAATGTATTAGTTATTGTGGTTAATTAAGAATCATTCAACACTAATTACTTATCCTTTTCAACATCGTGGACTAATGAGAATCAATTCCATGAACATGTGTCTTATCCAAATATGCATACCTAGCTTGAGGGGAAACCAATATGAAACCTTATCATTGTTAAGTAATAAGAATATAGATAAGGACAACAACAACCATGCATGTGTTGTAAAAATTAAATGAAGTCAATTCAAATGTTGTTTTCTTCGCGACTTCACACAGTTTGTCTTATCCCATACAGTATTTTTATAGCACTTCTAGCTCTAACTTCTGTTAAATTAGTACTGGTGCAATACGTACAGGACATGTTGTTGAGTTGCCTGCAAAACACCATTCATTATTAATCTTATTTGCATTCAATGCATTTATAGGTCTTGATGCAACTCAATATGTCGAGAAAATATTCAGTGAGCCGGCATACTTGGGGGTGTAAGCACCGAGTTGATTGATTTTCAAAATATTTCTGCAACTGATCGATTTGACTAAAAATTGGACCGAATCAAACCAAACCAAACCAAACCGTTTAGGCGTTTACACCCCTAGGCATACTAATCTTTATGCTAACAAGGTGTGACACTGACACTCAATAATATTGGTCCATGTGTCCCTATCTTTAGATGGACATGACAAACAGTTGTTGACTTTAAACAACATGTCATGTTCCAACGACTTGCTATGTATCCCTATTTTATAGAGGTTTTATAACCTTATACATGTGATTGGGAAGCCACACTAAATCAGAGTATTGATGCGGTCTGACATCCTCAAAAGTGTCATTGAAATGCCATTTATTTGGAGACATAAAAAAAAAAAAAACAAAAACAAAAAAATATCTATTGTTTTATTGCTTTGACATGTAGTCATTTTCCAACAAAATTCTGGCAAGTTGAACTTCTAAGTTCTAAGCATATACAGTAGCAATTAGCACACCTGTTCTTATGTGTTCATAGTATTGGAATTCACCAAAAAGAACAATCCTGATCAATGAGAAATTCGGAAAACAAAAATTATTGATCAAGATATATATATATATATATATATATTCTACCACATCATTATCAAAGTTAGAAATAATTAGGAAAATATGAACCAAAATTTGACCAAAGGTGAAATTGGAAACTTCGTCACAAACTTAACGTCCAAAATAGATGCTTTCACGAGAAGTTATTAGTGATCAAAAACCTTCCAAAAAATGAAAGAAATCATTATTTTGGTGGCCTTAATAACTAATAGGTCAATTTGACCAGAAAAACATCTTTTATCCTAGTAGCAGTGTATTTTAATCTCCACAGCCACTATAGCACTGACATTTTAATTTGGGTAGCGTCTTCGTGGGACACCCACATGCATTACCAAGAGTCGGGCATGCTAAAAAACATGTCTTAAATTTTTTAACACCGGACATGAGTGTCAACACGGTATGGTGGACTCTCAATGGAAATGATTTCAAAAAGGTAAAAAAAAGTCCTAATATAATAAATGATGGATAAATAATTGGTTAATTAATATTTGAGTATTTTAAAACATGATTGGACACAACACAGTATATTGTATACTCCGTATTTAACTAAGAAATACAGTTTTAATTCCCTGTATCCTAGCTATGTACGTATCCTACATTTTTAGAATTGCTGTATTTATGTGTTCGTTCGTGTCGTGTCCATAAGCGTGTTTGCATAGCTTTGCTACATAGCCCACAACATTTGGGATCGAAGATTAGGGGTTTGGGGATGCAGGTATCCCATTTGTCCAAAATGCATCCACAAGGACCACAACATGTTTCCCTCACCATAATTTAGTGTGTATGAAGCTCCTACTCTCTCTCTCTCTCTCTCTCTCTCTCTCTCCATATTCTTCTTCTTCTATTCCTTTAGAGTTGACAGTAACCATCCCACTTTCATTTGCCATGAAATTAAGTACTAGTGGACGTTTCTGTGCGCCATTTCTATTTTCTATGGTGTTGTGGAGCAATATAATTTGTCACCTAACAAAACAAGAGTAAGTGTTGTGCGGCTTGTGCCTTATTATGTGATACAAAAGATGACATATCCCCTTTTTTTCTGGGACACAAATCTTAAATTCAAAGGCACCACCCACCATGAAACACTTCCAACCCAACTTTTCCTGTTGCTGCTAAGACTCATGTGACCCACACGTACATAACATGACTTCACCTACTTAACTTTTTAAATAATCGTCCCCCTACCTTAAGAGTACCCATCATCACATGGACCAACCTGTAGTGAATAGTCCCACTTAGCTAATAAAGCCGAATAAAGGAAAAAAAAAATTTCAATTTTTCAATAATTCATAGACCCTTCGTAGATCCTGTTGTTAATAATTCAGGACCCTTGTCCCCTGTTTGGTATAATATTGAAGGCGAATTAGACAAGGTTCTCAACCTCTTAGTCCCTTGGTGCTTTCATAGGACCATTATGCACCTTAATTTATGAACATAATTGAGTGAAAAGACTTAATTTTGAGGGCATTCATGTCATTTTGACAAGTATATCATACCCCTGATGACAAAGGGCTAGAATAATGGTTTAGTGCCATGTTTGGTTGTCGTTGAAGTGAATGCATGATTCGCATTCTACATGACATTATTATCTTGAAATTCACCATCTATAATTGATCCATTTGCAGAAAAAAAAATACCATGCAAAAAATTGTGCTTAAGATACCGAAACTGTTCATCTCAATAAAATCTAAGAATTACATTACTGCATTTTTTCGAATAGCCTCATTCAAGATTCTGGACTTTCACATTAAATCATCTACAGCTTGTCAACAAGGTTATACAAATTCAGGGATTTGTCCAAACAAACCCTAAAGTAATAGTGCCTATGAACTATTTATTTATTTATTTATTGTTAGGTTCTCATTTTTCAACCACGCATAAATAGTCTTTTGTCGTTGGTCATAACAATGCATGTGGTTCATAATAAATATATATATCAATCCACACACACACATCTATAAGATAGCCTCTTTTTTTTTTTCTCTCTATCTTACCTATATGAAAACATCTGCTTTTCTTAGCTTTCTTCACTTAGATGCATGCATGGTCATGTGAAATAGGTTTTGTACTTGGCTTAAAGATGTGTTTGGTTTCTTTCATTAGCATATAGTCACATGACTCATCTCACATGAAGCTCCTCATAAGTTCTTGTCCAATTTATGTTTTTGCTATTTCTTTAGTACTTCATCACATGACAAAATCAAGATTGAGTATTTACAGCTAGGATCGCCATTAATTGGTGGTCACTCTGTCCCTCTGAATTTGGAAACCAATTGATCTCCCTAGAAAATTGGGTTTTGGCTCATTTTCTTCCACATTAATCTCATTGGGTTTTGTAAGGCTTTTGTCTTTCCCAATGAAAAATTGACCTTTACTTTGTCATTTCGTACTATCTTCAGTTTGGTTTAGATTTGTGAATTTGGGGGTATGGGCAAGTTGTGGCTTCTTATCCGAGGTGTCTAATAAATATACATATAGTACATAAATAGATATAGTCCTATATATATATATATTAAATAAAGGAGAAGATTTGTTTAATTTTAGTTTGTGGATTTAGAAGTTGGGACTGACTGACATGGGGAAGCTGAGTTTTGGCAAGGTGTTTGACTGTTTTTGTCTTTCTTATGGCTCAAGATCTTGTTTCTGTATCAGTAAGTTGGAAACAGAAGATGAGTTTGAGAGAAAGGCACTAGTTGCAAGTGAAGGTGGACTGAAGAGTGTTGTTGCTGGACCCCAGACTCTGGCTTTTCAACTGAAGCCCAAGGTGTGAATATTTCTCTCTTAAGTCTTAACTTCCCTAGTGAAAACTTTCTATAGCCTTTTTTTGTGTGTGTGTGTGTGTGTTTGGTTCTTGAGAAAATGCTGGAATGATAAAAATCAGATTTGGGAACCTAAACATTCTTATTGTAAAGACTACATAAGATCAAAATAAAGGAAATTAAAGCTCTCTAGAATGTTATTACTTCTGATTTTGCTGGACTTAGCTTGAAATCTTGTGATGCTTGAGAAGTCATATAATTTCTGTTTTCAATTCAAACAACTTGAAATACATCTCAAGTATATATGTTTTACGTAGCTGAAATGTTTAAAAACTCAACTCAACTAGTAATAATTTTGAATGTTGTTGTTATGATTCGTTATTTCTTTTTGATTGTTCACTTTGGGAATAATCAGTTCATTTTACTTACTAAATTTTTGCGAATGATCATTCAGGTGGTGGTCCTAAGAGTATCTATGCACTGCAATGGTTGTGCCAAAAGAGTTGAGAAGCACATTTCAAAGATGGAAGGTATGATAAATTAATACTCCACAGCTAAGCCTAAATCAAATAGCCTCATTAATTAGTACTATCTGATTGATTTTTTCCCTTTTGTACGTGAATGTGTAAGCGTTTGCATGATACAATATACCTGTCTGTAGCCATATTATGGGAGGACATGCAACACTTTAATTAGTACTTGTACTTTTGTATACACGGTGTTATTCTAAGACATGACTAGTCCACATGTGCTCCACATAGGTGCAGACTTGCACATGTTTGACCAATAATATTATTCGTGGAAGCAACCATATTATATATACGTACCATAAGAAAAAGGACTGAAGTCTTGACTGTAAATGAATACCAGGACTTCATAAATTTCATATTAGCATTGTAATTTGTAACATAGTGCTTTTTATTTATTAATTTGCTAAAACCTCTCATGCTGGCCGGGTGTGTGTGTGTACGTGGGTGTGTGTGCACGCTCGTGCAAACAGGAGTGACCTCATACCAAGTGGACCTCGAAACCAAGATGGTGGTGGTTACGGGAGACATCGTTCCTTTTGAGGTATTGGAGAGTGTTTCTAAAGTCAAGACAGCTGAGCTTTGGGCTTCCCCTGCTGATGAGCCCCGTACATATACTCCACTCCATCCCAACAAAGACCAAGAAAAAGGATATTAAAAAAATATATATATATATATATATATGTTAGATGCTACATATATATTCTCACTTGTAGCACCTATACAATGTACATTTCAGTTTCCAATATATATTAATGTTCTCTTAATTCCCAATTGAGCAGAAAAGAGTGCATCGATCTGCAAAACAATTTCCCAAATAATTTTTCTCTGCGTATTCTTCACTGAAGGTTGCCCTCTTGGCAATGGGCCTTACTTTCATTAATGTAAAATGTACACACACTATTATGTTAATGTAAGCATTCGATGTAGTCCTTACTCCTAAGCTTGTACCCATTTGTATCCACACATCATACATGAATTTAGTTTAATTTTTTCCTCAGCTTTTAGAACAGAGGTTGTTTGAAAACTTGTGTTGAAGTTGAACGAAATTTATCACACTGAAATCTAGAGCTCGGGCGAATTTGGAGACTGTAATCTCGTTGGAGCCCAGCGAGCCGCTGGAGCGAACACGTTGATTATGTGCTCGAATTCACGTTTCCTAATCTGATTGTGAGTGCGGATTTGAGTAGTTTCCAAGTTGTTTTAATTTCTATTAATTGTATGGAGTTTCTTACTAGAGAGGTTTCTTGGTGTAGAAGACTTATCATGTGGGTAAATCTATTACTACTAGGATTAGGCAATCATATTTCTGTATAAATATGAACATATATATTGTGACTGAGAGATCTTGAGTACTAGAGAGAAAATTCAAGAGAGAAAACTCAGAAAAAAGTTGAGTAGTGTGTGAGTACATTCATAATGTGAGAGACATCTATGTGAGAGACGGGTTTGAATTCTTCAACCAACAAAGAGTAGGGGTTTGGGTGAACCATATAAAATTTTTGTGCGCTTGATTATTCTTTTATTTATTTATTTATTTTTTTTCCCTCTTTCTCTGTGTGTTACTGTTTGATTGTTTCGTGGGCTTTGGCACAACAACTTCTAAGTCACTAATGTTTTAGGCAACACAACCATAATCTAATTGACTGCTTTACACTTAGATTCAATCAAAGACTTGAATTGAAAGAAAGTTCTGCATAGCTTTAACTTGGACAGATAGAGATAGTTCTGAGGCACAAATGGTTTAATCATTTTGACATTTTCTCGTGAAACCATGTCCATCAAACCTAAAGGAAAGGTAAATGCAAAAGACAGAGGGTAAGAAATTGCAGCTAGTTTAATTGACATTAATGCAAGTCTACAAGGAGACTTGGCATTGTGTGCAGAGAGTTGTTATAATAAAGCGCTTAAGGCTTTGTTTTATTTATGGATTTAGTAGGGGAGAAGAGAAGAAAATATAGAGGAAACCTTTTCCTTTGTTTGGTCAACAAGGAAAAACGATAAGAAAAATATGAAGGAAAAGAAAATAAGTTGAAAGATAATTAGACGTTTTGAACTTTGTGTCTTTTTCCTTTCTTTCTTTCTTTCTTTCTTTTTTTTTTTTTTTTTTCCTTACCTTGCAATTTTATATATCAGGAATATTTTGTTTTTGATGTTGTTTAAAAATGAAGGAAAAGTCAAGGAAACTAGGTTATATATATATATATATATATATATAAAATTTATTATTTATTAATTATTATTATTATTTTTTTTTTCTTGATTTCCTTTCCCTTATCTTTTCCTTCTCTAAACCGGCATACTAAACAGAGCCAAAAAGTCTAAACAAAAACAAATTTCACTTAATTTTGTGTTGGAGAGGATTTATGCAGACAACTTTTGTGATGTTAGAACTTTTTCTTAAGAAATAAGAAATCTAAGAACTGATTTGGAAAAAATTAGCATTTGCAGTTGTGATTGATGTCAAGCAGTTAGGGAATCCGTTTTCGAAGGAGGCATTACAATAGTCCGAATTACCGGACTTTTTCAAAAGGCAAATAAAAGAACCATACTTATTTTTTTGATATGGGGATGAGGTTTGAACTCCAAACTTATGCATTAGAGGAGACTTATATATGTGAATCCCTTTGCCACTTGAGCTATACCAACCTATGCGAAAGAACTGTACTTATGATTTTTATAAGCCGATAAGTTCTATAAATTGAGTGGTGACGAATATTTGTCAAACTAGCGAAACACAAATTCTCATTAAAAATTAAATATGAAGTGCGACGAATAGGTTGTTTGGAAATCAAAGGAATGATTATATGGTTTAGAAGTGAATCAGTTCTACAAATTCAAGTGTTTGGTGAATATTAATTTCTTCCATAGGAGTTTGTGTATAGACTGTAACTCTCTTAAAATTAGTTCTTTATCAAACCAACATAATCTTGATTCTCACAAGAACCAGATAAAAAGTGCGGCTTGTACTGAATCCAGTCCAGATCTAGACTTTCTAAAATAGGCCCCCCGTTTCTCACAAGAACAACATAGAAAGTGAGACTTGGACTGAACCTACTACCTAGTCCTATTTTAAAATTTTCCCAAACAGGCCATAAGAGAATCGGAGGTTTTTTTTTTTTTACATTCACAAATGACAAACCCGAATTTGCCACTTGATACGGCGTCGTATACGTTATATTCTTGAATATTCCCCAACTAAATACATACTCCTAATTAAATCCCTCTCTCTCTCTCTCTCTTCCAGCTGAACTTCCGTATTGCTGAAGACTCTCTCTCCTGAACAAGCCCTCCGCCAGGAAAAAACTCTACACACCCACAGCAATGGCTAGACTCCTCTTTTTCCTCTCTTTTTCTCTCCTCCTCCTCCTCCTCTCACCTCTCTCCTCTGCAAACCCTAACCCCCATTCGAATTCATCAACACCATCAGCCCACACCGAGCTCACCAAGTACGGCTTTCCCATCGGATTGCTCCCCACCGACATCCTCACCTACACTCTAAACCGGACCTCCGGTGAATTCTCCGTCCACCTCGGAGACACCTGCAAGGTCACTCTCCCTCCGGACAACTACCTCGCCACCTACTCCAAGAGAATCACCGGCAAGATCGTCGAGGGACGCATCGCCGAGATCGACGGAATTAGGGTTAGGGCTCTCTTCAGGTGGTGGTCCATCACCGGAATCAAATCGAGCGGCGAGCATTTGGTGTTCGAGGTCGGAATGG
Source organism: Hydrangea macrophylla (assembly GCA_033977485.1). Lineage (NCBI taxonomy): Eukaryota > Viridiplantae > Streptophyta > Magnoliopsida > Cornales > Hydrangeaceae > Hydrangea > Hydrangea macrophylla. The sequence continues at coordinate 140,367,289 of CM066988.1, read as the reverse complement.
TCACCGCCAAATACCCATCGAAGAATTTCGACGAGAGTCCTCCCTGTGAGGGCAAGCGATCTGCTTCTTAACCTGTTATTACGCTGCCCTGCCAAGGTCCTACTCTTCGAATTGACTCTCTCTCTCTCTCTCTATATATATATATATATAATATATATACACATACACATTCATCTATAATTTATATAATTTACATTTACTCTGCAAATTGACATCCTGTCCTGCGCATTGACTATATATTCACATCTGTACTTGTACTTTGTAAGGTTGTGCAATTTCAGTATATATGTTGAGCAATAGATTGTGTTTGTATATGCATGTAATTTAGATTCTATTTTTTGAATTTTTGTTTCTGTATGTGTATATGTTGTGTACAGATTGTGAATTTATGTTTATATATATGTGTATATTTGTGTGTATGATCTGTTGTGAAGTGATTGTTGATATCATATAGTGGGAATTTTTCACCAGTAGACAATTTGTATTAATGGGATAGACATGATGTTGCCAATTATCAATGTTGTGTAATAAGCTAAATTTGGGCATGGATCTTCAACCGCAAGTAGGCCAGCAACTAGGTGTGTATATGAGCCGAGCCAAGCCAAGCCAAGCCAAGCCAAGCTCACGTGTTCGCGAGCTTAAATGAGCTGAGCTTTTAAGTGATCACGAGCTTTTTCGCGCGCCCTTTTAAACTATATAGTTTAATAATAAATCACTCCTTTATCAAGTCCATTTACAAGGTTTGTCATATTTTCTTAAAATTATATAGTTTTATAATAAATACATATATAAAAGTCAGTATTAAGTCTATTAACGAGCTTTTCACGAGCGTTAATTAAACGTGTTCACGAGCTCTTTCGAGCCGAGCCGAGCCTAGTCTAGCCTTTATTGAGCTGAGCCGCGAGCCCTTGTTGAGCGGCTTAGCTCATTTGCACCCCTGCGCAACTTGGGGCTGCCCGCTCAGCGCCGCACCAATGGTGGCAGCTATGTGGCACGGACGCTTCACTTTGGGTGCCGTCTCTGTATCATGTCCGTGTCAGACACCGACACTCGTCGGACACGCGCCACCATGTGTCAGATAGGCTATAAAAAGTGTCTTAAATATTATAACATTGAACACACTATGATCACGTGTCAGATACGCAGCCGAATGCAGCATGGTGGCCTTTCATTAGAAATGCGTTTTAAAACTTTGAGGCAATAATCTTAATATTGTAAAATTGGGGATAAGCAATTGGTTTATTTGAGAATTATGGAAACATGAGTGGACATGGAACTGCAAATTGTATGTTTAATTCAAAGATGTAATGATTTAGTTGTTGTATCCTACAGTGTCTGTATCCTGTTAAATTTTTATGTTTTGTAATCATTTTATGACCTGATGAGTGGAGGAAGAGCATCCTAGTGCCTATATATAAGAGTAAAGGAGATGTACAACAATGCAACAACTATAGAGTTATTAAGTTGATGAGCCATACTATGAAGCTATGGGAGAGAGTGGTGGAGCATCCAAGGTTATTTAAGGCGCAAGGCGCACTGAGGCGCAAAGGTCTCATGGAGCCTAGGCGCGGGCGCACCCGAGCGAAGCGAGGCGCAAAAATACATATATATATTTTATATGATATAGCAGCTCGGCTGGGCTTTTTAACATATACTAGTATTTTCTATATGATTTTATTAATTATTTAGTATTTTATGCCTAGTGCTCCACCCAAAGATGAAGACATTAAAACATTTTTTTTTAAATTTTTTAGTATTTTCTAGTATTTTTTTTTTTTTTTTTTTTTTTTTTTTTAATTTTCTAGTATTTTCTAACTTCTAAAATATGTTTTTATGTATTTTTGTGTGGGAAATATTAACACATTACAATACAATACAAAATAAGAGAAGAAGAAAAAGAAAAAAGAAAAAAAAAAAGAAAAAAAGAAAGAAAGTAAAGAAGCTGATTATATTATATTATTTATGTATGATAAGTTAATAAAAAACCACTGAAATTGTATCAATACAAATAGTAAGAGTAATATATTATATTGTCTAATCTCTTATGACTTATTTTATACAGATTATATTCTAGTGTGAGTTGGATAACAGCTGGAAAAAACAAAGTCAAAAAAGGTCAAAACCCCCATCGCAAGGAGATCAGGCTGGAAAACAAAGAAAAAAAGACTCGGAAGAAGAAAGAAAAAGAAGAAAGAAGAAGAAGAAGAAGCTGAAGTAAAAGAAGAAGAAGAAGAGGAGGAAAAGAAAAAATAACCAATTCAAATGGTGCGAAATCTCCAGAACAGAGAAGACGAACTGGTGCGAAAATCTCCAGAACAGAGAAGTCCGAAGAAGAAGTAGAAGAAGAAGAAGAAGAAGAAAAAGAAGAAGAAGAAGAGAAGCAACGAAGGGAACCAGAAGCAGAAACAGGGAAGAAGAAGAAGAAAACGAATCTGAAGGAGAAGAAGAAGAAGAAAAAAAAAAGGGGGAAAAAAAATTAGGGCGGACATACCTGAATCGCAACTGTTCTCTCCTTTCTTCTTCTTCCTTTTTTTTTTTTGGTCTAAATTTGCTCTTTGCTTGAGTTGAGCCTCGATTGACTTGGGCGTGCGCCTCATGCGCCTTGCGCCTCCGGAAAAAGCGCCAAAAGGCGCGCCTCTAGTGCGCCTGATTGAAGTCGCCTCGCCTAGCCTTAGGCGAGGCGCAACCCTTGAGCCCGCTTGCGCCTCGCGCCTAGGCGCGCCTTTCACAACAGAGGGAGCATCGCTTAAGAGGCGCAACATCAGTGTCAGAAAATCAGTTTGGATTTATGCCTGGGAGATCAACTATGGAAGCAATTTATTTACTTAGAAGACTAATGGAAAAGTATAGAGAGAAGAAAAAAGATCTACATATGGTTTTTATTGATTTAGAGAAAGCTTATGATAGAGTGCCTAGAGATTTAATTTGGTGGGTACTAGAGAAGGAAGGAGTGACCAAGGGTTATATTAACGCGGTGAGGATATGTATGATGAAGTGGTTACTACGATTAGATCACCAGTCGGAGAAACAAGCGAATTCCCAATTACCGTAGGCCTGCACCAGGGGTCGGCCTTAAGCCCTTATTTGTTCGCCTAATTTTGGATGAATTAACTAGACACATTCAAGATGAGGTCCCATGGTGTATGTTGTTTGCAGATGATATTGTTTTGGTTGATGAGACTAAAATGAGACTCAACACTAAGCTTGGAGAGAAGCACTGGAGACTAAGGGGCTAAAGATAAGTAGGACGAAAATAGAATACATGGAATGTACTTTTAGCAACAGTGGATGTAGAGACAGCGAAGCAGTGAAGATCGAAGATCATGAGATCCCAAAGAGGGAACACTTTTGCTATCTAGGTTCAATGATCAGTAGAGACGGAGAGATTGGTGATGACGTGACCCATAGAATTAAAGTGGGTTGACTTAAGTGGAGGAGTGCTTCTAGAGTATTATGTGATCGGAGAATACCTGCAAAATTGAAAGGAAAATTTTATAGGACAGCTATTAGGCCAGCTATGCTCTACGGGACAGAGTGTTGGGCAACTAAGAAACAACACATTAGCAAAGTGAGTGTAGCGGAGATGAGGATGCTAAGATGGATGTGTGGTAAGATTAGGAAAGATAGAATTAGAAATGAGTACATCCGAGAGACTGTAGGAGTGACACATATTGAGGATAAGTTGAGGGAGAATAGACTTAGATGGTTCGGTCATGTGCAACGAAGACCTGTAGATGCACCTGTGCGAAAGAGTGATAAGATCGTAGTGCCTGGAATGGTTAGAGCGAGAGGTAGACCTAGACTGACTTTGGAATATGTAGTGCAACAAGATATGAATATATATAATTTAAATGAGCATATAGCTCTTGATCGTGCAGAATGGAGAAAAATGATTCATACAGCCGACCCCATTTGATTGGGACACAAGGCTTGGTTTGGTTTGGTGTGTAATCATTTTATGAGTATATGTTGTAAGTTGCTATTTGCCTAGTTTCTATGGGTGAATTTCAGAATATGTAATGCAATGTTCATATTTAATCCTCTCTTCTTCTTCTTCTTCTTCTTTTACTTCAAATTAATTTATATTTTTTAGAAACATTTTTTATTCGACGTATCCTAGTCATCTCCGTATCCCTACATTTTTGGAATTTGCCGTATCGGCGTCTCCGTGTCGTGTCGTCTCCGTGTCACGTATCTGTATCCGTGCTACATAGGGTGGCAGCAAACCAACTGTGGCATTTTCCCCCTTTAAAAAAAAAAAATGAGAAAATGCCAAAGTTGGTATGTTGTCATGCCACCATCGGTGCTGCTGAGGATCCTTAGTCAAATTATGGATGCAATTTTATGAATTTATATGGTTTCAACGAATTTTATCGTTTGTCTTAATATTCAAGATTCTGGTTACTGTGTGGATTTGGTTTTACTTTAACCTATTTAAGCTTTGTACTTGATATGGTTAATGTTGATTTTGTTTAAATTTGTAATTGATATGGTTAATGTTGATTTTGATGCAATTTTAAATCCTTCTATGTTCATTATATATTTGGTTGTCTATATGTGCTCTAAAGAACCAAAAGGCATGCACTTAATTGTCTTTGGCTTGCTTTTTTCGTATGGATGGAGTATGTGGTTATTTTATATTGGACTATTTTGGTCGAATACTTAATTAAACTGTGGATTTGCTTGTTATTGATTATTAATAGTACTTGAGATCGTTTGGTATTTGGGATTCCCTTTTTAAAAAAATAAAATAAAATTGGTTTTGTTGTTATTAAGGAAGTATCAAGTACATAAAATCTTAATGTGGTGGCCTGGTGGGTGGTTAATTGGCTGTTGCTAGTTTATATCTTATCTCCAAAAAAATAAAAAATAAGAAATCAGCTACTATTTCTAACTGTTATAAGATATTACTGCTGAAATAACAATTATAACACAAACTCTGCTTTTTCAATATGTGAAGATTTTGAGAATAGTTTGGAATTATATTTTGCTCTAGTTAGTCTCTCGACTCTCGAGTGATCCTTTTCCTGCTAGGATTGGAAATCCTGAATTTTAAATTTTCATATGAGTGAGTCCTTGGGTTTCCGAAATATTGTAAAAAGAAGTGCTTTCGAATTGTTACTATTTGATCCAGACCTGTTCTAAAAAGTATTTCGAATTGTCTGTTGACACGGAGTTGCATATTTTTATCGATGAAGTTGGGTTGGTTATTGATAGGGATTGCAACGGGGCGGGTTTGGGACGGGGTCCCCATACCCCGCCCCCGCCCCTGTTAAGAGGGGTTTTTTTTATTTATTTAAATTTTATTATTATTATTATTTTTATAAATAAAAAAAAACAAATTGAAAAATGAAGCTTGTTGGCAAATTAGCTAAAATCAATGTTGTCCAAATCCATTAATCATGGAATCAAATTAAACTTCTAATTTTTCTCAAACACAGATAAATTCCCATTTCAAGTGCATATTGGATGTATTGCATTTTTCCATGCTAACATTGACGTAATTATAGATACCATATTCATATAAGATGTAAAATAAAAATTCAACAAAAAAAAAATGTAGAATGTATAATTGAACACACACGAACACACATACATAAATACATTACAGATCTGTATTTACATACACACACATACATTACAGATCTGCTTAAGTTTGGCTTATTATTCGTGGAATGTTAAAAGATATACATAAATACATTACAGATCTGTACACACACACACACACACATACACATATATACAGAACACACACAAACTCAGTCACACACACGAACACACAGTGACACACACACACTACACACGAACAGATTTGGGGATAGCCATACCTGATTTGGGAAGCTAGGGTTTGAAATTTGAGAAAGAAATGATCCTCCTCTATGCGATTTGAGAGTGATGGTTAGAGGAGGTCCTCGGCTTCAATGGCAATCGGCGAGAACTCGAAGAGAGACCGGCGAGAACTCGAACCGCTGCGGCTTGGTGTTCTTCTCTAGAGCTCTCAGATCTATTAGTTAACTTGTTAAAGAACTTAAAACCCTAAAGTATATATATGCTACTAGTATTTTAGGTAATAATACAAACTATAAGGGCAATTTAGTAAATAGTGTAAATTCTACGTATAATCGGGGCGGGTTCGGATTTTTCGACCCTATCCCGACCCCGACTCGGGTTACAAAACCTCCCTCATATCCGCCCCTACCCCTATTAAACCCCCCCCCCCAAATACCCTACCTATTAGGGGCGGGGTGGGAACCCAAAAAACCCGCCCCATTGCCATCCCTAGTTATTGATGATATGGATGTATTGTTACACCTACATATATACAAAAATGTATAGCTGCTTGTGGAAACATCACTAGTTTGGTCCTTCATGAAAGTCTAACGAAAGTGCAGTAACTAAGAATATAGTTAGTTTATGTGTTGTGAATCTATCACCTAGAAAATTACCTTTACCTGTAATTTGCAGTTGTCATCATAGAGATCTGCAAAACAATTTTGCTTTTCATGGTGTTTATTTTTTCTACATAATTTGCTCCTCTGATTCTATTATTTATTGTGGTAAAATAAGAAAGGATAGAATTAGAATGGAATATATTAGTGCAAAAAGTAGCACCAATTCCAAATAAAATACGAGAGAGTCGATTAAGACGGTTTGGACATCTACAAAGAAGAAGACCAATGACTGCACTGGTTAGGACAATTGATTGGATAAGGTAATGCTAGGGGTATGGGAAGACCAAAATTGACATGGGTAGAGTCGAGGATAAAGGAAGAGTTGATAACGTGTAAGTTGAATGAGGAAATGGTCATTCACCGAGCAAAATAGAGAAAAGGGATTCATGTAGCTGACTTCAAATGGGACAAAAGTCACATAACAAAGGCTTAGTTTAGTTGAGTTGAGTTGTACTTGTACATGCTTCACTGCTTTGGCTTGCATGACCACTTCTGTATCTGTTTAGTCGAACCTTGAAAAATGTAATTAATAACTATATGTTGGGTTGCAAATGATATTTGGGTGTCTGTAGTATCAGGAGAATTACATTATAGGACAGTCAAACCTTTATTATATGGATTCATTCATTCTGTGTTTTCATTTGCAAATCATTATTAGTAATTTTTATCGTGAATCCGTGATCTATTTGTCGTGGATCATTGGGTTACAGAAAATGTTCGTCAGTTTTGACTCTTGCAGAAAGCACTATGCTCCAGCTATTAAAAAAAAGTCTCTGCATTTAAAGGTTCAATTAAGAATGGAATGCTCTTTCATAGTGTACGATGTGGTAAATTTGAATGATTGGATAATTTAAAGCCTTTTTCGGGATTTGCACATGAGAGCAATTTTGATTTATTACATTGACAACACTTTCCATTTCTTGCATAGTTGAACTGCTGAACAGAACAGTTGAATTTACCATACACTTTCAATGCCTTTGTTTGCCATTGCTATGCGGATTTAATTTTTATTTGGGAATGAAACTATTATGCCATGTACTTTCATCAATAAAAATAGCTGCAAACATAATCTTTTTCCCTTCCTTGCAGGATTTTACACCAGCTGCTTCAGTGGATTACATTATTATCTAATAAGTCCCACTACAGGTTTTGGTTGGAAGTATTTATCAAATTTAATGAATTATTGGCAGTTAATGTTTTCTGAACATTAAGAGAAAGTGCGAGTATAAGAAAGATTCTCATTTTGTTTGTATTTTATTTGTATATATACCATCTTTCCGCAATGAATTTGCTCAACTTTTTAGTTACTTTAGAAGTTTTTTGTTTTCCATATTTTATTTTGTTTTATTAATATTTTAGTTTAGAGATTTAAAATGCAAAATTATATGTGTAGTATTAGGGGTAGAAATACTATGTAATGTAAGGGGCATTGGTAGGGCAAAATGGGAAAACTTGTCAAGTTGACAATTGGGATGTAGATATAAATATGGCAACCATTTTCAGCTGCTCTTGATATACTTTTTCTCTAAAAAGGAAATGTAGAAAATGTTGGTAACCTAATATTCAATTGTCTGACAATATTCCTAAATAATGTCTAGGAACCTTGCATGATAGAACCACTTGGTATTAGTCTGTATTTTGATTCAAAGCATAATATATATATATATATATATACATATAGGTAATTTTGTGTAGGGTGAGGATCACTTCCAGCTCTAGCAGCTGCTTAGTATTAGGCTGGAAAATTGGAGTATTTGGTTTCTTGGATTACCCGAGTTGAAACACAATGCAGCTCCTCTTTTTTTTTTTTTGGTTATTTATTTATTTATTTATGATGATTATTACTTTTACCTTTTTTTTTTAGGTAAGTATATACTGCTCAAGGGTTGTTTGCTCCGCTGGAGAAAATATTAATTCTCTCTGTCAAAGTGATTTGGTGATGTGGAATCATAATCCATTCTAAGTCACAAGTTCATACCTTTGTCTCAATCCAATCACAATCCAAAACAAATGTTTTTTTTTTTCATGTAAGCACAATGTTAGTTCTACTAGTGTGTTATAATAACTAAAGTGGTATCTTTATAGGCCATGGGATTTGGTAAATAACAGTCATTAGTGGCTGCAACACTGGACGTACATGTGTGTGAGTGCTGAGTTTTTTTTTTTTTGGTTCTTTCTTTTGGCTGCAAAATACACACATAAGCCAACTAGCAACCTTTTTGCCATTGCATGTGTTGCAACTGCAGGAAGCTGCGAATGGAAGAAGCAATCCTTGCTACTTCTTCCTAAAAGCATAAAGTGGTGATTGCGCAATTGCAATTTTGTCAAGTAAGTGAGTTGGAAGGACAACCTTAAGTAGCTGGACAAACCGTGTTTAGAACTTGCCCCTTATCTGGTATATGTGTTGTGGGGTTAGTGCACGTGTCGGAGGGTTTGCCTTCTGTAATACTTCGATAAAACGGTATCGGTAACTCTTTTCCAAAAAATGGCAGTATAGATTGAGCTGCGGAGGACATGTGAAAGAATCTGTCCTTTCGCCTAAAAAAAAGGTGAAAAGAGAGATTGAACTGAATGTGAGGTTTTGGTCCTAACTTGATTGCATGTCCACCTTTGCAAATTAATAGCCATAATTAAACACCTTCAGCATTGAAAGTACTTAATTTAATTTTTTTTTTTTTTTTTGGCACTGATTTGGGAAAAAGAAACAGAAACTTTAGCATTAATGATAACCCAGTGAAATCACTGTCACATATTTTGAGAACCACATTTGAGATATAAATTTGAGAAATATAACATTTATAGTGAAGTCCACCACCATAAACACCAAGTAGCGCACAAACAACCTACAAAAGTGGCGATTAGCCGAAGACACTTGGCGCATAAAGTAGAACAAAAGTGCAAAAGAAAAGAAAGTTGAAATTCCATATTGTTTGACATGGCAACTACATTCATTCACGACGTATGATATTCTTTTGCCAAAGTTCGTTGAAAAGCTCTCTATATCCAACGCGCATTATACACGTACTTTAAGAGTGCTATGGGATTCCAATTTCCACCATCATTCGAACGACCCCCCAAAACCAACTAACAAAATGAAAGTTTTCAACTTTTCGCTCACACACACACACACAGATTCATTACCCTCTACAACGAAAAACCCCTTCCTGATTCGCTCAATCTAAACCTCCCCCCCCCCCCCCCCCCCCTCCCTCTCTCTCTCTCTCTCTCTCTCTCTCTCTCTCTCTCTCTCTCTCTCTCCGACTCTTTCTCTCTCCTCGCATTCTTCAAAGCCTCACAGGTACACACACTCTCTCTCATCATTGTTTATATTTTACATACTTCGTATTGTGATTTCTTGGCCGTTTACATGCTCAGATCTGTTATTTGTACTCCTTTTCTTTGACATGTTATTGTTCGTTCTTTTATACTTGTGATTTTTTGGGTGAATCTTTCTTTTGTTGCTTAAATTCCATACATTTATGTGAATATGCTTATAATGAATATATGTTTTGCCCCAATACAAATGCTGTGAGATTTAAGTTGTTTTGATCCGTTTTGTTGTTAGATTTGCACAATGTAGTATGTTTAATACTAGTTAACATTTACTACAATTCCAAGTCTGTTCTGTTTGATCAGTTTCTGACACTTCAATGACTGAATTACCTTACAATGCAACATGCATGTAGTTGTTGCATTTAGATGTTTTGAATATCTTATAATTATTTTTCTAATTTTGTTGTTTAGTTGACGATTCACAATGATCTCACATCCATTTTATGGTCAAAAGTATTCTTTTCAAGTTCTTTAAAGGTTTCCGTTTCAACCCCCCCTCCCCCCTTGAAAGAAAAGATCTTCCTAGAATTTGAATAATCAACCAATCACTTTCTTTGCATAAGTATAACTTTTACATGGTTTTTTGCGATCTCTTATAGGAAAGTTAGGTTACATAGAAGTTAGAAAGTGAATTTGTGTAATGGGTTGAGAAATTGGATATCGAAAAGCCTCACTTCTATCTATAGTACAAAGTTCCATTTGTCTATTTTGCAACTTTTAGGTTTAAGAAATACCAATATGCTTTAGGAAATTTGAAGTAAATCTGAAGAGTGTATAAAGTCTGGTGGGAATCTTGTATTTTTAGGGAGTCTGAGTAGAGAAGGGTTAACGTTTGGGAATCAAGTAGGGTTGAAATTGACTTAATTTGCTGTGCTGGTTAGAGTAGTAATAATTATGAGGTTTTGTTCTTAAATTAAAGTCCAAAGGGTAGTGCTTGGTTCATTTGTGCCTTGACAAGGGAAAGTTTTGCCGGTAAAATGTGTATTTTATTTGTGGCTTAAATAGTAAGTCGAGAATAGTAAATTAATACTCCCTCCGTCCCATTTTTTGAGTCCACCTTTGGGAACTCAACTTATTAAGGGGGTAAAAAGAATCTACACCTACTTTCCACAATTGCCCCTAATCATTACAACAACTTTTTAAATTTTGTCTTGGTGTAGATTTCAAGGAAGGATAGTTTTGGAAAGTAAGTAAAAATTGTAGACTAATTTAGGAAAGTGGACACTAATTTTGAGACATTCCAAAATGGAATATAGGACTCAAAATATGGGATGGAGGGAGTAATAAAGATAAGAAGAGAAAGAGAAGAAGGGGAAAAAAAAATCTAGGAAGCCCACCTCAAATTTGTTAACCCTCGAAGGTGACAAAACCTCAAAAGGCGTCTCTCAAATTTCGATAATACGAGTATTATTTTTCGTGTAACTGAAAGATTAATACACATTTTTATGTAGTGGAGTATTTATGATAGAATGTAGAACTTTGACTACTTAAAGACTATTATAGACCAATTAAAACTCCAAATAACATCCAAACCACATAATTTGATCCACAGTAGGAACACAGATATGGTTTATTTCCACAAAATCTTAGGATTACCTAGACACTTTGGTTAGAACAATAATAAAATAATACGAGCATTATTACTCTACCATAAAGAAGGTAGCTTATATTTCTTGCATCCCTTTTAGTGTGAATTCCACATTGATCTCTATACTTGTAGTTTGAACCAATTGCCTTGTGCGTGTTTATCAATATTTGAAGTCCGTTCCATCATCAATCTTGCAGTAATATTTACCCGAAATATGTCTCCTGCACTTTCCGTGTGTTTTTAACGAAGTTTGCTAATTTACTTCCTTAGTTTGATATGAGTTTCACATCTCAGCTTTCAATCCAGATTAATGATAGAAGTTGGACATTTAGAATCAATATATTTGAGAAAGTACGTGTATCGAATTGTTCCATTGAGAAGTATAGGAACTAAAGAGAAATTCGCTCCAAACTTTTTAGGGTGAAATGTGTAAATTGCCATAGAAAAACACCTCATTTAACCCTAATCTTGTTTTAAAAAAGTTCAATGCATACTCAATGTAAAATTTTCAAACTACCCTTGTTCTTGTTGACTGGCTCTGCATCAATAAGGCAATTGTGAACTCATTTCAATGGACTTCATTTGTATAGTATGGGTAACGTGTTGCTGTCCACATGATTACTCCAAGAGTATTTTGAATTATATTGTTATTATGATAAAAGGGATATATGCTCATGCTGAAGTTTCCATGTTAACTGATTGTTGTGATGAAGCTCCTTTATTGTATATTGTTCTGATGGTAATCGCAAGATGGTTCATTACAGAATTTCTTATTTTTGTAGGTGGTTAGATCATTGTGGAATTTCTTCTCTCAACTTAAGTATTTGAGTGGTATGACTGTATGACACTATGATCATGCTGAAGTTTCCACGCCACTGATTGTTACAGGGAAAATTGAGGATAATTCGTTGAACTTTCTTGCTTCATGTGCATAGCATGGATTTGGAGGATAAAGTCATCACTGAAGGTAATTCCTTTTCTTTTCTTTTTTTTTTCTTTTTCTTTTTCTCTCAGTAGTTAATATGTCTGTGTGTCCTTCACTCTTTTCGAATGCAATTTCCTTTCCGAGCTTCGAAAAGATGCTTCACTATCTAATGAACTACCTATTTCACCCCCAAAATCCGTGAAAGAGCTTTGGATGGCTCCCTAGCTACTAACAATGAATAAAATGACTCTCATTCTCCTCATCTTCCTTACACAAGCAACACCAATTAACCAACTTGAATCCACAAAATTTAAGGTTATCATTGGTTAAGATAGCCTTCAAAGTTGTTGGCTACGCGAACAAGCTGTCTTTAAAGGTGCTTTCATGCAATATATGCTCGTCCAAGGAAAATCCCGACTATTAAAAGCAACCAATGTCTGATAATAGTATAGGACCAAAAATATACTTGAAGGCCATTCTGCTAAATCATATCCTTAATCCCCCTAGGATAGCAATCTCCTGCAAGATGTGCGCCAATTCACCCACTTCGTCTTCCACTCTTGAAAAGCTCACAAAGGATTCTAGTACTAAGGCTTTGTTTTCCATAGTAAGCCCCATGGTCTCTAATTATTCTATCAAGGATCATCCCCACCCAAAGTGTTATGCCGAAATCTAATACGTCTACCGTCTGTAATCTTATGGCATAGATGACGTGCAAACACACCCCATAGGAAAAATTTACCCCTCTTGAGGTCGAATCACCCCCAAAGTCTTTCATACTTGCATTCCATTACCTTTCTCCATAATTTGCTCCCCTTTAGGGCAAACGCCCACAAAAATTTCTCAAAGTAAAGCACTATTAAACATAGTCAAGTGCTTAACTCGCAAACCTCGAAATTTAACCCTTTCACATACCGTATCCCATTTTTTCAATTATCTTTACTTCCTCTTTGTGCCCTCCCCATAATAAACCGCTTTGAATCATTTTGAGTCTTTCTTCCACCGTATATAGTGAACAAAGACATGAAATAAGTAGATAAACTCAATACAACGCTTCTAGTGAGAGTAAGTTGACATCATTTTATGAAGATTGTCTCTAAATCCTGCAAGACGTTCTGAAGCCTCAATGTGTCTGAAAGCTCTCTACAACTTGACTGTATTCCCATACTAATGGGCTTTGGATGAAGCACCAAAGGAAGACCCAAATAAGAAAGTAACCATTTACCCTTCTGATAGAGGAAATACTGACATAATATTGTTCCTAGTGAAATTCGCCTTCACCGCTGATATGACCTCAAAGCATAGTAACAAAAATCTTAGTATTGTCAACTGCACAACTTCAAGGTCGTAAAAAATCGTGGTGTCATTTGCTTTGTGATAGCATTCCTCCTATCTCCCACATTCCAAACACCTAAATCCTACACGTTAGTGAAAAAACTACCTTTTTTTTAGAAAAAAAATTCAATTAACCTTCTCTTATACAATGACACGACAAAAATTACTTTTCAGCTAAGGATTCTTTCTCTTTTTTTGTTCCTTTGAATCCATAACAAAAGGAAAAAAAAAGTTTGGTTGCCATTGCTAAGAAGTACTGACAGGAATACGGTGACACAGACACGCCACGAAACGAAACGGCGACACGGCAAATCCTAAAAAAAAAGCGACATGATGCGGCGGCAACATGGAAAATATTAATATGGGTTAATTACACTTAATCTCCTTGTGGTTTGGCTCGATGTCTCTTTACCCCCCCGTGGTTTAAAAGTGACCCCTTAACCCCCTTGTGTTTTTGGGTAAAGTGTCACTGCTAAAATTAGTGACCACTTTACCCCCCTGTGGTTTGGTCCGATGACACTTTACCCCCTATGGTTGGCCTGATGACACTTTAATCCCCCTGTTCTTTCGGGGTAAAGTGTCAACTTAATATTAATTTTAGCGGTGACACTTTACCCGAAGCACAAGGCGGTTAAGTGGTCACTTTTAAACCACAGAGGGGTAAAGTGACATCGAGCCAAACTAAAGGGGGGTAAAGTGTAATTAACCCTATTAATATTATATATATTTATATATATTTATGTAACCATGTAACATAAAAATAACAATATTCTTAAAATAACTAAAAATTAAGATGTTAAGTAAATTACGTCCAAACAATAACACAATATGAAAATATTATAACAATACTCCCACGACTTATTATAAGTCCACTTTCTTGTATTTCTTCTATTCATCATGAAATGTATTAACTTTTCAAAATAAATCCCTCTTTGTAATCTTATTTTACATATTAGGGCTTTTCCCCAAAATTCAAGACTTCTCTTAAAAAATAAAAAAACCAAACCGTGCCAGGAAAGTGTTAGAGCTGTGTCGATTACGTGTTAGATTTCAAAAATAAATTTGAAAAATTCAACACATTTTTGGTGTGTCCGACACGTGTTGGAGGCGTGTCGCCCGGGTGTCGGACATAAATACGGCGCTCCATTTGAAGTATTGGTGCTTCCTAGTTGGCAATTACCACGCAATCAACTAACAGTCGAGTCTTTACGAAAGGAAAGAATTATTTAAAAGTTCATACCCCAAGAGAAGTCGATGTAACTTTGAAAAATATGAGGGTGGTTCCTGTAATTACGAAGTACCTCCAGTGTAGTTGTGGTTTTTTATTTTTTATTTTTATTTTTATGGCTGCCAGTAGTGCCTGCCACTATTGCCAAAGCAATAGGGGCTATTGCCAAAGCAAACTTGCTATGTGTATAAGTTACAGTTTGCCACATAGCCTGTTTGCTATGGCAATAGCCACTATTGCTTTGGCAATAGTGGTAGACCTTTTTATTATCAAGAAGTCTAGTAACATTAATTTTTGGTGAAGATTAACGAAATGCCATGACATGTCAACATGTACACCTACGTCGTAGTATAGTAAATGTTTGTACTTTTAAGGTATTAATAACTCTTAACAAAACTTTCCAAATTCCATAAATAACTTTGCATTACGACGTGTTCTTTAAATAATCATTTCTTTTTCAAAAGAAAACAGCCCTGCATTAAGAAGTATTCCTGCACATTCCAACCATTCCATTTGAATAACATATGCCTATCACATTTTGTTTTCCATTCCGCAACGTCATTCCCCAAAGAAAAAACAAAGAATAACAAGGATTCAATTTGTTCACAATTGCGGATGCTAGTATCAGGGGAAAAATGAGGCCCATCTTATCAAAGTCAAATATAGAAATAAAGGTGTTAAATCATATCTCATATCTCTTGTATAAAATGTTCAAATTATTAATTGATACTTCCTCAATTGGTCAACATTTTTCTTAGGTTTGGAAAAAAATGATTTTCCTTGCAGATGATATGTGCTAGATGGTATGAAAGAGCTGGTAGCTGGTGTCTTTCAAGGAGTTATGCTAGTTTATCATTATTAAAGTCTTTAAGTGGATCGGATTTTGATTCAAGTCGAACCAATCCAATTCTCAGGAGTCGCTAATGGGCTTTAGAATTTACAACGGATTGCGTCCTAATTTTACACGCATCATTGACCGATCTGACAATCGCGTCATTCGTATATGGTATTTGTTATTTATATGGACATAAATTATGTATAAGTTAGAGAGTAGAGGTCTTAAGGGTTATCTCTAAAACCTAGCAGCGCCGTTCTTTGAGTCTCGCTGCTCCTCATCACCAGTCCACCGATTCTCCCCTGGTGTTGATCTCAGCAGTTGGTTTTCTCTCTTCCTCTCTTGCATTCCATCAGAAGTAAGGATGAGTGATCATTGAGACGTACTTCATTCTACATTTTCTGCAAAATTTCTATGCCTTGTCATTTCCATTATAGTCGATATGTTTCCCATCTGTTGACGAGGTTCTTCACATTGCATGTTTTCTTTAAATCCTTCTCTTTTGAAGTAACAAGATCTGATCTGGCCGCTGTTTGATTGTGATTTTTTTTTTTTTCATTTAATGTGAGACTCAGATCAGTCTTTGATTTTCATTTAGATCTGATTTTAGATGATCTGTTCTTGATTGGTTTGATTTCATGAAATAAGTTGCTCTAATTCGCACATTTTGTTTCAAGGTTTCACTCAGTTTATAAACCGGATTACAATTGAATTCATATAATTAACTGGAAATTCTGTTGTATTATCAGTTCCGATTGTGTTGGCCTTTTATCTTAAGAGATATGAATCAAACATAGCCAATCTGGCCTAAACCCTCCGTTTGCAGCCCAATTCTTTAACAAGAAGAAGCATGGTAAAATGATATGGATAGGTATACCTCTTACATGTCATTCACATTATTTATTTAAATAGTATCTGAGCATTTTTATTTTATAAATAACCTGCTTTGAATTTGATGGACACCACTTGTATGCTTAGGTCTGTCATCACGTGAGAGACAACATTAACTGAAAAACTATTGCATGAGCGTGCCATAACCATTCATTGGTAATTAACACCTATATGCGTATTGTTTATGCTCTTCTAAATGTTCAGTGGCTATGGTCTTTTAAATCTGAACACATGATTTAACACTTAACCAATTTCCTTTTAGATCTGAGTTTTCAACCTAAGAACCTACCCTGACAAAAGACAGACACACACACACACATATACACACACACACACACAAGCCTTCTCTCTAACACCTAATTCCCTTGAAGACACTAGTATCTGGTAGTTACAGCTGCAGTTCCCTGAACACAG
This sequence comes from Hydrangea macrophylla, assembly GCA_033977485.1. NCBI lineage: Eukaryota > Viridiplantae > Streptophyta > Magnoliopsida > Cornales > Hydrangeaceae > Hydrangea > Hydrangea macrophylla. The sequence goes on along the minus strand of CM066988.1, from coordinate 140,350,288 downwards.
ACTCGTTAGATTTAAAGTTTGAACAAGCATCTGCAAAATGAATTAAGTGAAAAGACATGGGTACATTTTGTACTGTTCTGCAATTTAATTGTTCTGTGCAAGTTTGTCTGCATTACACATATGTGGTACATACGCGGTACTTCCGTGGCACATACGTGGACCAACAACTTCTTCAAACAGTACGAAATGTTGCTAGGATCAAGTGGAAAACTTTGGAAAGTTGAACGTTGGTAGTGACCTTAATCAGGAATGGTTCATATAAGTAACTGATTCAAAGTCTAGGTATGTGAAGGCTGACTGGTTGGCAAGTTAAATATGTCGGCAGCTGAGAGGTTAATCACTCAAAACAGAAGTTTTATATGGTTTCGAATGAGGCAGAACGATTCTAGTTGAATTTGTGAAGATTAGATATATCAGTGCATTTTTTTTTTCTTTACCCCAAACGAATAACCTCTTTCAGAGACTAGTTTATATACTATCAAATTCTTACCGAGTATTTCTTAGAACTGCCAAGTTCAATAACATTGTTATTTCAAACTATTTTATATCTATATTTCTGTCCTTGCTGTGATTTTCTCACTATTTCAATTCCTATATCTTTCCTATCCAGTCTGTGGTGGTCAGAGTCTTTCTTCCAGTGTGCACGGCACCCTAGACAAGAACGGACATTTGGATATTGCTTCAAGAAGTCCCAAACTTATTGAAGGGTTTCTGAAATCAGGCCCAAAGAAGAACCTTTTTCGTACTTGCTTTGATAAAGAAAAGAAATACTCAGCTTCACCTAAACCCAAAATGTCGGAACAACCCCCAAAGACAAGTCAGAAACCGGTTACAAATCAAGAGTCAAAACAAGCTTCCATAAGTCCCAAGGATCAGCCTTCTTATAGGAAAAACAGGAAATCGGAAAATCCTATTAGATTTCCACCAGCTAAAGAGAAGTCTCCCAATTTGGGGCATTCAAGTTCAGGGATATGTAAAAACTCTGCATGTAGAGCAGTTCTATCCATATGTGACTCTTTTTGCAAGAGGTGTTCTTGCTGCATATGTCACTTATTTGATGAAAACAAGGATCCTAGTCTTTGGTTGGTGTGCACATCTGAATACGACGGTGGAGACTCATGTGGGTTATCTTGTCACATCGAGTGTGCCCTCCATAATAAAAAGGCCGGGGTTGTTGATCTCGGGCAATTTATGAATCTAGATGGGAGTTCTTGTTGTGTTTCTTGTGGTAAAGTTACAGTGATACTTGGGTGAGTTCTTGTTAGCTTGCAATTTAATTATAATGCTTATATTTTATCATGGTCGTTGGTGTTAGTTCCAAACATTTTCTGCTATAAATCGCATCCAAATTACAGTGCTTATATTTAATCCTGGTCACAATTTATATAGTAGGTGTCTTGTTTTATCCTTTTTCCGTAATAGTCATAGTGCACATACTTTGCACTCGAGTATGCTGCTTCTGTATTTGTCCCTTTTTCCTGGATTATCGACTAGTGGAACATAGTGTTGAGACACATCACAATGATTATATAAAGTAATAAGACTGATCAATAAATTGCATTGTGATTTCCTTTTAGTAACTACTGATTTGAGTGACATCATTATATGAATTCTTGCAGATGTTGGAAGAAGCAGCTGAGTATAGCAAAGGAGGCTCGTCGGGTTGATATTCTCTGTCAGAGGATTTTGCTGAGTTACAGGCTACTTGATGGAACTTCAAGGTTTAAAGAGTTGCATGAAATTGTTAGGGACGCGAAGGCCAAATTAGAAGCAGAGGTGGGCCCACTGGACGGAATTTCGGCCAAGATGGGTCGAAGCATTGTTGGCAGACTTCCCGTCGCGGGTGATTTGCAGACACTCTGCTCTCTTGCAATCGATAAAGCAGATGAATGGCTAGCTACTGTTTCTAACAAGAAGCCAAGTTCTACAGGTATTTACTTATTCACATTCTAATTCTTTAAGGGCTTGTTTGGGCGCTCTTGAAAGAAATAATGGTATTAGTAATTCTCAATAGTATTGTACCAAGGAAGATCATCATCTTGAAATGCATTTAAGAAAATTGTGATGGGCTTCAAGTTGATCTTTAAAATCTTGAATTTTGCCATTTCAAGATAACATTGAATGTCCATTTAAGAAAAAAATATGGCGAAGTCCCCTATTCTTTTTCTCCTAAATGTCTTCATTCATGATGGTAGATTTTCCTCCAAAATACTAATGGAAATTACGAATTATGCTAGATTTTCCTCCAAAATACTAATGTAAATTACGAATTACGCTCTTCGTGTTCAAGTTACAACCAAACAGGTAAAGTATTGTTTTATTTTCAGTCTAAAAAATACGTGATTTTTTTTTTCTTTTTAATTGGCAGAAGGTTCAGTTCCTGCAGCTTGCAGATTCCTTTTTGAAGAAGTGACATCTTCTTCAGTTGTGATTGTTTTGACAGAACCGAGCACTTCATCGTCGAATGATATTAAGGGCTACAAGCTATGGTACTGCATGAGTAGAGGCGAGACACACCCAAAGGAGCCTATTTGCATCTTTCCAAGAGATCAACGAAAGATTCTGATTTCTAATTTGCAACCTTGCACGGAGTACTCTTTCGAGATTGTTTCCTACACGGATGTTGGTGACTTGGGGCACTCAGAGGGTAAGTGTTTCACTAAAAGTGTAGAGATTATCCACAAAGATCCTAACTCAGCTACCATGAATAATAACAAAGACATTGAGGGAAACATGGTTTCTGCACTTGTTGGATCTGCCTCGGAATTCATGGTTCGGGACCTCGGAAATGTCCTAAGTTTGGCTTGGGCTCTAGAACAAGGTTGTTCTGAAGGGTTTTGTGGCGTTGGTATAGATACAGATATGGACAGAGAAAAACGCGGTGAAATTGGTGATGTGGTCGAGGCTGAATCTCCGGAAAAAGTCGAGTTGCCAGCTGTTTCGCGTGGGCTTGACTTAAATGTTGCTCCACTGGAATCCTCTAGGAATGAAGATAATGGGTGCATTCTGGGACAGGCTTTCGAGGGAGATGATGATGCTGTTTCTCATGACATTGTCCAGAATGCCCCTGTGAAACGTGGACCAACTGGGGAAGTGCCACCTGTTGGTCCTGAGGTGGCGGAACCGGGCAGGAAAAGGGCAGCGAGCACAAACCTAGAGATGCGTGAATATGGTAGGACTAGGGCAAATAGAATCTCTGATGGATTCGGTTGCCTTGATGAAAACTATGAGTATTGTGTGAAGATGATTCGAGTACTCGAATGTGGAGGGCATATTAAAGAAGAATTCAGGTTAAAATTTCTAACATGGTTTAGCATGAGATCGATAGAGCAGGAACGAAGGGTGGTTAACACCTTTATTCGAACTCTGGTTGATGATCCGGTTAGCTTAGCCGCACAATTGGTTGATTCTTTTTCTGAAATCGTATACAGCAAGAAGCCGCGGATTGGTTTCTTTAACTAGCTACGGCATTGAATACATACATATATGTATATCTTTGCCTAGTGCTGATTGTTTAGCAGATTCTTTGTACAGGCATGCATTCTTCTTAGTCACAGGCAAAAAGTTATTCAATTTGAATTTTGGGCAACTCTCTCGGGCGTTTAAAGATTTGGGTGCGTTAGTTTCTTGGGAGAGCCAGTCAGGTGGATTAACTTTATAGAAGTAATTTATTATCTCTTAAAAACATTTCAGTTTTTACCTTTGAAGCAATGTAGTTAATTTAGTCACACAGAGTACATTTGAGAAACTATTGCTATTAGCTTCAATGACTTATGAAAAGGGGTATGATGTTTCACAGTTTCAATTACTTCTCCTCCTGATGCTCAGTATATGATTTAGTGGAATAGGTTTGTGTTTTTCCTTTTTTTTTTTTTTGTTGTTTTGTTGTTTTTTGTTGTGGGAATTTTAACGGTTCACCCACCATGAACACATCCCACACACCCGAAATGGAGGGGAACCCGAACTCGAGAACTGGTACTTACCTTGCTAGGGTCTTTTACCGTTTGACCACTTCCTTGGCGGTGCTTGTATTGAAAGGAACAATAGCATTTTATGCAGGGGCGGAGCCAGGAATTTTGGCCAGGGGGGCCTAGGCTATGCAGGGGTTCGAGGGCAGCGCCTCTGAAATTTTTTTTTTTGGATCTATTTATACATAATTGATAATTTTTTTAGGGTCTACTTGTCTATAATTGTGATTTTTTGGGGATATGCTTATAATATAAGTCTATTCGGTGATACGTAAATATTGTGTAGTGTCTTTCAAAGTTTTAAGGGGTCTATTTCTAAAATGCATAAAATTATCACACTAAAAGTGTAATTTTTAAAAATTTTAGGCGCATTTCCTTTGAGTTGTATATACCTGTATATCAATATACATATAGTTGATGACATTAAATTGGGCCTTAGACCCCTTGGAGAGACTTAAACATAAGTTGAGAGGGGGCCTAAACATAAGTTGAGGGGGGCCTAAATGTAAAACTTATAACACATATAGGGTAAAATTTTAATTGCCAAAAAGTGAGTGGGGGCACGTGCCCCCACTGGCCCTTCTAAGCCTCCGCCCCTGATTTTATGGAAAGGAAAAATACTGTGGTTATACTTGTATAAGTAAATTTTGGACTGTTTTGTGATATATTTGGTTAACATATGCAAGTTCATTTACGTGGAACATAAGTGGCACATACGTGCACATTACATGGTGTACATATTTTGACCATTCATTTCTTGTAACTTGTAAAATATACTTTGAAGTATTTTTCCTAATGTGGAGATATTAATTGTTTATCGAGATTTCTAATATTTACACATAGGGTGCGTTTGATAAAACTGAAAATTAAGTGCTGAAAATTAAGTGCTGAATTTTAAGTACTGAAAATTTTAAGTGATTGAATTTGTAATACTGAAAACAGTGCTTCAACTATTGAAATAGAATGCATTCAGTGATTATTTTCAGTAGAAAATTTTCACTTAAAGTTTTCAGTGATTTTTTGGCTGCTTTTTCAATTAAGTAGTATGTTATCAAACGCACTGAAAAAGAATAAGTGCTGAATCTTTTCATTTTCATCACTTAATTAGGTTATCAAACATACCCATAGTCTCATGCAAAAATGTTCTAAAAAAATGACTTTTATTTTTAGGATGGTTTAATTCATCCCTTTGCACCGGTGCTTAAAAAAAATTAAAACAAAGGAGGTAATATAGGATTTTTGTTTTCAGTTTTTGTATTTATGATATACTCTAATAAAAGAGATTTCACTCTTAAAAAAAATAAAATAAAAAAGTCAAACAATAAACCGCAACTTTACCATACCTCCTTGTTGCATTTCATCGGTCACCTTTGTAGTATTTCACCTTACACACTTTGGAATAAACTAAAGAAACCTTAAATATAGATACTTTGTAATTTGTATACCCAAAAAACAAAATAGAGCAAATTACTGCACAAACAAGGCCACAAACGTCGTCGTTCTGGGTAAGGAGATCAGATTTTCAAAGTGATAATCTGACGTGGCACCAAAAACATGAGGTTCACAAACTCTGATTATAGTGTAGTGTTTTCCAGTCTCTCCAATCACCTTCCATTTCCAGGGCGCTCTCTCTCTCTCTCTCTCTCTCTCTCTCCAAAATGCAACTTCTTAACGCTCCATCTTCGGCATATCTCACATTTCAAGACGCAAAACTACAGTGCAGAGAAGGTTTTTTTTTTTTTTTTTTGGGAAGCCTTACTTAATTTTCATCCAAATAGATAAGTATCTATTATACACACACACACACACACACACACACACACGTATATATAGTATGCAATTATGGTTATTTCTGTTGTTCTCTACATTGAAGACTCCACAAAAAAATTTTTAATTTTTATTTTTGGGGGTGGGGACTGAAAGGTGATATCTTTGTTGCAGGACCTGAGAAATCATTGATTTTCTCCAGTATTAATAGTTCAATTCAGTCTCAAAGACATGTGAGGCCTACAAGGACTTCACATAACCGGTCAATTTTGAGCTCCATTTTAGCTAAAGCTGCTTCTGTTGAAGGTAACTCCTACTTCCTCCATGAAAACCTAGAAAATTAATGGAGTTACTTACCTACCTTTCATCCCATGTGCTTCAAAAAGTTGACACTTGTGGTGACCGGAATGACACCGTTAAAATTTTCTGTCAAAACTAGCGGATTAATTTCATTTTACCCATGTGGTTCAATCTATTTTCACTTTATTCCTTGTAGACTTATAGTTCAAAAGTTGATACTTAAATCCCCTGTAGTTGTGATTGAAATGAAGGGCATATCTGTAATTTCAGGTTAAAAGTTAACACCATTAGGATTTTCACTTAACACACGACCACGGGCGGTTGAGTGTCAACTTTCGAACACACTATAGCACACCTAAGTTAATTAGCGAACACAGTTGTATGATTCTACGTATTCAGTGAGTTAGGGTGGAGAAGTTTAATGTTCTTGGGCGGAGAAGTTTAATGTTCTTGTCCGTGTATAAGTATAGAATAGAGATTGTTATAGTACAGTAAGCTAAGTTTGTCAATTTCGTTCTGATTTGTCGTGAAAATAAAGAGAAACAAGAAGAGATATGAACTTAATGATAAAATATTTTCTATTCTCCAATTGGAGTTTGAAACACTAAAATGATAGTAGCACAGGTTTCTGGAAAAGGAAAAGAATGGACAAAAAGAAATTAGAACAACGTGTAGATATCTCATACTAGTTCTTTTCAAATTAAGAAAGAAAATCAAATTCCTCAATATTGGTGGGAAGAGACCAATCGTTCTCTGAAACTCAAGGAATTAATTTTTAAAATTCATGATGAGCCTGGTGTTGAATTATGCGATAGAATTTTTGGGGGAATATCTCAGTTTTCGAAAAAGAAATTTCCAAGTTTTGTGATTAGTGAGATTATAGATAGAATTGTTTGTTGGAAAATTTTCCTTGTCAATTCTGTTATCTTGACTGCACTGAGCAAACTGTTGTACTTTTCAAAAAAAAGAAAAGAAAAAAAAAAAATTCATTCTGCCGATGCTTGTTTGTATTGGTTTCTTGTTGTAATTTATAGTCCACTATGGTACTATACATTGTGCACAGAACAGTATTTCCTATACCAGCATAAAAACCAAGCACTGAAGTGGAGAATTGCAAATGTCCAAACCGTCGACTTAGAATCCAGATAATTGTTGCATCTATGTAGCTTTTCTAAAGCGGATTCTACATTTTCCTTCCTGTTTCTTCCTCTGTTTTGTTTCTTTAGATCATTCGTGGTTTTTTCTAATATTTACATGTTAGAATCATGGTAATCATGTTATTTTGTTCTATGCAGCCATTGGTATAATAAAAAATTGTCCTTCTGCCCCTATTCTTCCTCTTCTTCTTCTTCTTCTTCTTCTTTTTTTTTTCTTTTTCTTTTTTTATTTGAACGATGCAAGTGTTACGTTGATTACATTTTCAAGCTAATTTTTTTCTAACATGCTTCATTTTTTTTAGCTGGTGTTTCTACAGTATCAACTGGAGCAGCTGAGAGTGAAGTACTAAAAGCATTGTCCCAAATTATCGATCCGGACTTTGGAACAGACATTGTCTCATGTGGGTTTGTGAAGGATCTGCATATTGATGAAGCTTTGGGAGAGGTCAATTAGAACATGGATGTGATAAGTTCCATGGCCTATATGTAAAGTTTTGTTTCCTTATTCAACATTCTAACTTTGTATCTCAGGTCTCGTTTCGGTTAGAGCTCACTACACCAGCATGTCCAATCAAGGACATGGTAAATGATACAACCACTATTGTTTGATCAAACTGATGTATTTGTTTTCTTTTTTCTTCTTTTCTTCTTTTTTTCTTTCAGTAAGGAGAAATTCTTGTGTGACTATAAGGCTTTGTTTAGTTCATGGATTTAGGGAGGGATATGGAAAGAAGACACTGAGGAAAAACTCTCATCTTTATTTGGTTAATAAGGAAAATAGTGAGGAAAAGAAGTTAGCGTGAAAAGAAAATGGAAAATTTTGAATTTGGTGAGTCAATTTGGTTCCTCCTTTCTTGAGATCCTATTATATATTGAAAATTCTATCTATTATTTGGTTAAGGATGGGGGAAGACACTAGACAAATAATTTTCCTTTTTCTAAATTTACCAACCAAACGGAGCCCAAGAAAATTTTTGTACCACTCTTTTGTTGTCACTACTCAAGTACTCATTAGTGCGAATCGTTTTTCCTCACAGTGATTGGTGAAAACTTTAGTATTCAGAAGAACTATTCAATTAGCAATGACTGAGCTAGCCTTCTGTTTTTAAATCTTGGATGATTTTTTTCTTCTTCCACTCACTTTAATGTGATCATGATTTCATGTGTACAAATTATAATTGTCTTGGCAGTTTGAGCAGAAGGCAAACGAAGTGGTGGCAGAACTTCCTTGGGTTAAAAAAGTCGGTGTGACAATGTCAGCACAGCCAGCACGACCTGTTTTTGCCGGTCAACTTCCGATGGGACTCCAGACAATATCAAATATTATTGCAGTATCAAGTTGCAAGGTAAAAGTTTCTAGTTGCTTAAAATGGATAAAATAGTAATTTAACACAAGTTTCACGCAATATTAAGGCTCTGTACATGTGTTTTTATACTGGCACAGTAGATACATGTATGTAGTTATTTGTTATATCTGAAAACAGTGAATCTCACTGTTCAGGATTTGATAAGATTTACTCTTTGACAACAATGCATATAACATGTGGGGCACTTCTTCATTGAACAGCTTTCATGAGTCAGTAACGTAGCTTGAACTATGATGAGAATTTGGAAGACAAGAATATTAAGGAGCTGTTTGGGGAAGGCTCAGAACCGGTTCTATGTGTTCAAGTGTTTGGAAAATGTCCTTTTGCATTGGATTCCACGTCCGAACTAAAATCACTCTGAAAACAGGTTTTTTGTCAAATTAACATGATGCTAGTGTTCATAAGGAAAAAAAAAACCATATGGAAAATGAGAGTGGGACCGAACCTGATCATACTATATGCATTTCCAAACACGAAAATAAAGTTATTTATTTGATTGGGATAAACAACTTTTATGATCAATAACTTAAAAAGTTTACCACGCAAAATTATCTTATACGAAATATTTATTCAGTATGTGCCATGAACTCATATTTTTTATATCCCAATTACCAGTTTAGGTGCCATGTCCAGTGTCGCCTAGGAAGCACGGACACGGACACGTGACACGCGACACGATACGACACCGCCACGCCGACACGTCAAATTCTAAAAAACAAGGACACGACACGCTAGGGATACGTTTATTTTTAAATATTTTTTAAAAATATATTTTAATGCTATGTACTTACAAGCATAGCATTACAAGCACGGGTTCAAATCTTGAAACAGCCTCTCTGCTTGCAGGGGTAAGGTTGCGTACATCTCACCCTCTCCAGACCCCGCAATGGCGAGAGCCTTGTGCACTGGGCTGCCCTTTTTTTACTTACAAATTTAAAATACCCACTAGTCTAGTTCTTGGCACTGTTAGATTTAAAAAAAAAATGCATAAAATTTGAATAAATAACCAATAAAACTAATCTCCTATTATGAATAGAAAGCAACACCAATTAAAATTAATGAGAACTCATACCTACACAATATCAATTATCAAATTTAAAAAATACCCACTAGGCACTATTATATTTTAAAAAAATTGTACCTAAATTTTATTCAATTAAACACTGAAATTATAAAATTAATTACTTATTTACTAGTTACTATCAGTTATCACTTTCAAAGAAAAAGAAACAGTGAAACACCAATTAATTAAACAAAGGAAAAGCAAACCAAATCAAAAAATAAAGCCCAAGGCAAAAGCAGAAACCCCCCAGACTGAGTGTCCCGTGAGTGTCCGTGCGTGTCCCTTGCGTGTCGGGGACGTGTCTGGAGGTTAAAACTCAATTATACAAATATAGTTAGGATTTAAAAAAAAAAATAGTTGTCTCGTGCGTGTCCCTTGTGTGTCCCGTGAGTGTGTGTGCGTGTCCCTTGCGTGTCGGGGACGTGTCTGGGGGTTAAAACTCAATTACACAAAGTTGGACACACTTTTGACCTGTCGGACACGTGTCTGCCGCCTGTCGGGCGCGTGTCCGCGTCTGACATGTGTCTGACACTAGTACACTTCAATTTTTGAAGTGTCGGTGCTTCATAGAGTGTCGCTTGTTGAAGTATGATCTTAATTTCGTATCATAACTACTTTAACTGCAGGGAGGTGTGGGAAAATCAACAGTAGCTGTGAATTTGGCGTACACTTTGGCCGGTATGGGTGCTAGAGTTGGTATCTTTGATGCAGATGTTTATGGTCCTAGTTTGCCAACTATGGTCTCCCCTGAAAACCGGATACTTGAAATGGTATAATATTCAGAGTTTTTGAATTGAAATACACCTAAGGCTCTGTTTGGTTTGCGGATTTAGAGATGGAAAACAACACAGAATGAAACTCTTTCCCCTAGTATTTTACTTAGGCTTTGCTTGGTTCATGGCTTTGGTGATGGAAAAGAGAGGGGAAAAGAAAATTGGATGGAAAACTAGTTCTAACCCTCACGAAATCCATGAAATAAACAAAGCCTCCCAGAGCTTAAAAGTTTTAATTTATTTTTCACCCTATTTCCTTCACAGTCTCCCTTATAAACCAAACAAAGAAAAGTGTTATTTTCTTTTCCCTCACTAAATCTATGAACCAAACAGAGCCTTAATCGTAGTGAATTTCGCCCATTGTGACCACTTTTTTTAGAACCCAGAGAAGAGAACCATTATTCCGACCGAATACTTGGGAGTCAAGTTGGTGTCTTTTGGATTTGCTGGACAAGGTCGTGCCATAATGAGGGGCCCGATGGTTTCAGGAGTCATCAATCAGCTACTGACTACCACTGAGTGGTACGGTATGCATCTTATTTAAATTATATCCCCGCAAGAAAGCATTTCAGATTTGTTTGCTTTTTGGTGAATTTATTCAAAGCATAAGCTCCACAGAAGTTTTTTTTTGGCTAGGAAGCTCCATAGAAGTTAACTTCTTCCTTTTCCTCCTCTCCTTGTTCTAGCACTGCTCAAATTCATTCTTTATAGATGTGTGCATCCATATGATTAAAGTTAAAGAATCTCTAATTCTTCAAGCATATTTCCCAGCTATTTGCTTTGGGCTAAATTACATTTTACTCCCTGTAGTTTGGACGAAGTTTTACTTTGGGCCCTCTAGTTTCAATCATAACACTTTGGTCCCTGTGTTTTGAATTGGTTTCAATGTAGGCCCTGCCTCTAACTCCGTTAGCGCAACTTGATGAAATACTCACATTTTGGTACCCCATAGTTTGGGTGATGTTTCACTTTGGGCCCTGGAGTTTAGGCAAATTTTCACTTTGGGCCATAGAGTTTCGGAGAAGTTTCATTTGGGCCCTGAGTTTTCAAGGCACATGAGTGCTCCGTTAAGTTGCACTAACGGAGTTAGAGGCAGGGCCTACATTGAAACAATTCAAAACTAGAGGGATCTAAGTGTTGCAATTGAAACTAGAGGGCGCAAAGTGAAACTTCGTACAAACTACAGGGTACTAAAGTGTAATTTAGCCTTTGCTTTTATGCTTTTGTTCGGTGTGCAGATTTAGTGATGGAAAATAAAAGGGAAACCAAAATCCTTAATGTTATTCTCCTATACTCAAATAATAAAGAGAGTAAAAAATTCTCAAATATAGTTGAATATTTTAGAACAAAATGGAAAAGGAAATCGTAATGTAAAATAAAAATAATTCTTTTGTTTTTCAAATAATTTTTTTCCCTGGTAACCATACTAGGAAAAGTGCTTTCCTTTTGTTTTTTTTTTCCCTCCCCTTAACCATAACCAAACAAATCCTTCAAAGTCAGTTAAAAAGTCTCTCTGTTTTAAAGTTCATCCTGCTGAATCTTGTCCTGTCTAACATGTCATATTTGCTAAAAAAAAAAAAAAACTGTTAGTGTATTGAATATTCTATCAGCAAATTTTGAGTAGTTTTATACTAATAAAATATTTTGTGTGAAAACTCCTCAAAAATGTTCATTCCTGATTTTTTTCTACAATGTAGGGGCGAGCTGGACTACCTTGTTATTGACATGCCCCCTGGAACTGGTGATATTCAACTCACCTTATGCCAGGTGCTGCTTTTAGTTTCCTCATTCTTCTGCATTTCTATATATACAATATTTATATGTATAAAATTTTCATTTCTTGGTAACATAGTCCTTCCTTCCACTTTGTTAACGTTATTTACACGTTTATGAGTCTTGACTTGGATGCATCTAACTTTCAGGTAGTCCCATTAACTGCTGCTGTTATTGTCACCACCCCTCAAAAGCTCGCATTCATCGATGTTGCAAAAGGAGTTCGCATGTTTTCAAAACTGAAGGTGTGTGTTTCTGAGTTACAAACATATCCACTTTCAATTCGGAAAGATTTACTTAGTGATAATGCTATATCATTTGAAATTAGAGGAACGTATGTTTTCCTTCTCCCAATGATTAAAAGTGACGTATCATGATCATGCTTGTTAGGATTGGTTGATTCACGTTTCGATTCATACGAGCCGATTCAATTTTCATATAACCCGATATGATTCATAATTCAATGCCATTTACAATTTGTAATATTAAACTTTTTAAGTTTTTTAGATGAAAACTTCCAATATTTTGAACGTTATTTTGTTCATTTTAAGCATTGACATATGTTTTTCTGTGTATACAATATCTACATATATATATTTCTATTTATTTTGAAGAAAAGTGAATCTTACGATTCATTATTTTGACAAGCTGATGCTTAATTCCATTAATGATCTGACAACAATGATTGTGCTCACAAATGCAAAAGTATATGCTCAGCGGTATAAGAAAAAAAAAATGCAGATCTATCCTTCTTTCTATACATTTGAATATTTGCGTTCTACATTTTCTGTTCAGGTACCATGTGTAGCTGTAGTTGAGAATATGTGCCACTTTGAGGCTGATGGGAAACGCTATTACCCATTTGGTAGAGGTTCAGGCTCTCAGGCATGCATCTCATCCCGCATTTAGTCTCTCTCTCTCTCTCTCTCTCTCTCTCTCTCCCTCTCTCTGTCTCTCTCTCTCTCCCTCCCTCTCTCTCTCTCTCTCTCTCTCTCTCTCTCTCTCTCCGTATACAATTTTGAATATGAGATTGATTAAATAAATGTATACACCCCAATAGAAGAAACCTTGATTTAAAGTAACAGAGTGCTATCTGCATGCATACACATATAGATTTACTTTCCTAATATTTTGGCTGGTATATATGCAGGTTGTCCAGCAGTTCGGAATACCCCATCTGTTTGATCTTCCAATCAGGCCAACTGTAAGAGTGTAGTGAAGTTTATAACATAAACAAGCCTGTCCAATTGGAATGCTAAAAACATGAACAATGCAAAAGAATCAAAATTTAGTGTTTGGATTATTTCACTGTGGCAGCTTTCTGCTTCTGGAGATAGTGGCATGCCTGAAGTAGTGGCTGATCCACTAGGTGAAGTTTCCAGAATATTCCAAAACCTTGGAGTTTGTGTAGTACAACAGTGTGCCAAGATACGCCAACAAGGTATCTTAGTCTATTTTTAGCTATCTAAGCAAAAATAATGAACCAAATATACTATCTACCTCTCTTTATGCAAATATAACACTTGTTTCGATTTCTATCAAGAGAAAGTGCGAGCATGTTTTTTTTGCCCTTTGTTGTTGTTGTAAGTTGTAACATTCCTCAGGATGCTCACAAAGAAACTTAAAATCTTGAAAATTTTGAATTTCAAACGAAATGTGAGAGAATTAGGCTCCGTTTGGTTTGTAGATTTAGAGAAGGAAAATAGAAAGGGAAGGAACAAGAAGAAAAACTATTCCCTTGTTTTTTCCTCCATGCTTGTATAACTTTAAAATTAAGACTTTCAGAACGTAATTTTAGCTTGAGAAAAAAGGGAGAAAAGTGACTCAATAGTTTTAACTTCTAATCTATTTCTCAACATGCTTTCTTTTCCTTCAACTTTTCCTTTTTATATAAACAAAGAAACGTGTTCCTTTCCTTTCCTCACCAAATCTGCAAACAAAACAGATCCTTAGTCCTAATATGAATAGACATTTCCTATCGAACTGCCATTGTACGTCAGAATGAATTATTCTATTTGGTTGTAGAATTTATCATGGCTGATGGTTTTACTACAATTTAACAGATTTTGAATATTTTGATTAATTATGTTCTATTTCTCTCAGTTTCAACCGCGGTCACCTATGATAAATCCTTTAAGGCAATTAGGGTGAAGGTACCTGATTCAAAGGAAGAGTTTCTTCTTCATCCCGCAACTGTGAGACGAAATGACCGCTCTGCCCAAAGTGTGGTATGTTGGGAATCTTTTCAACCAGTATCTTTTTCTTAATGATTTGATTCATATAATCTAAATTTATATATTTTCATTCACAAAATATTATATGGAATCACTGTTTTCTTTATAAGCACGGAATCCTAGAATAAGAATGCAATTGGACAGCTGAATTCCCAGGCTATATAGGAATCAAAGGCATGTGTTCCAATACTTTTCGAAAGAAAAAGTTGTCCAAAAGCAGCAAAATGTTTACTGTCTATAAAGAAAAAAGACGCTTGACAAGTTCATTATAGTCTTTGGATTCAGTTTTTGTCATTCTGAATTCAGAATCTTCTACGTCTTGGATTCACTTATTTCTAGCTTAAGTCATGTTTGGGTATTTTCTTAATTTTTGGGTTGGAACAGGACGAATGGACTGGCGAGCAGAGGCTGCAGTATACTGATGTTCCAGAAGATATTCAACCGGAGGACATTCGGCCAATGGGAAACTATGCCGTATCTATAACATGGCCAGATGGATTTAGCCAGGTTCTTGACATTTTTAGATCCCCAATTCATTGTATATTCTATAAGTATACTTTTTTCAGGAGAAACTCGTAGGCATTGAGATTCAGCAGATTCATGACAAACCCAAGTCCTATGACCAAAATGCAGACACATTAAGTTGTTGTACATAATCTGTACTTGTTTGCAATTAGAACACAGTGAAGGACCAATGCAGAAAATTGAGATGGGGCATTGGATAAGTCAAATAACGCTACAATTAGAGAATGGGATAGGACCAATACTTCTTTTTTGATCTCTGGAAGAATTCTTATTTCATAAAATGATTTTGGTTGTGTTTTAGGCAATGAGATCTTTATGCACTAGAGAAATGATCCTTTTTTTTTTTTGGCTTTCAATACATAGAAATGAAGCTATTTTGCCTCATCTGCATTATCCTTAAATCTTATTCCAATCAGCATAATATGAGGAAAAGAAAACATCAATGAACCATACACAACATAGTAACATACCCATGCAAACTCTTGTCAATTAGACAAAAGAGAAATCAGAACAAGCTTCAATCCTACAGGCATAGCTTATAAATTGAGAACTTAAAACTTCTTAGCACTATGTTTCATATATTCTCCTATGCTTGTTATTGTTTTTATTTATTTCATTTATGGTGCAGATTGCCCCTTACGATCAGCTGCAAACAATGGAGCGATTAGTTGATGTTCCTCGACCAACTCCAGTCCAGGTGAAAACCCAATTTTGTACTAATATTCGAAGAATTTTTGAAATTCCAAGACAATGAAGAAGTGTTAATGTAAGGAGAGGATAGATTCTGAAAAGGGTTCTCTTTGTTAACAAGCTTCAAAAGGCTTGTACTTGCACATTTCTCCAAAATATTTTTTTTTTAAAGTACAAGCCTTTTAATGTTAAGATTTTCCTTCTGAAAATGAGAGTCTACTTCTATACTCTAGCAATCCAAGAAAGACTTTTTATTTATATGCCCCCCTAGAAACAAACCACATTTTGAAACCACCCCAAAAAAATCCCATTTATTTTTTGTTAGAATTCAGAAAGTTGCCAGAAGAATTATGTGATGCTCGCATTCGTGGAATTGTTTTTTTTTTTTTTTTGGTTGGGGTGGGATGTGAAATGAGAGCAGCTGCTATATTCAAGTGATCAAGTACAACATTTTCATAAATGTATGCTCCTGATAAAAAAAAGAAAAGAAAAATATGACAGTTCTAATTGCACTTGGTTCTATTACAGGCATAAGGTTCAATTGGAAGCTGGATTTGAGAGGAGATAGTGAGAAGTTCTCTTGCATAAAAATGAGGAAACCAAAGTAGTGAAGGCTGAAGCACTGAAAACTCCACCTGTACTGTTCTCTTCTTCTTCTTCTTCTATTTTTATTATTTTTTTTTGTAATTTTTTTTTTTTTGGTATTGATTCTTGATAATTATGTAGTGTAGCATTCAAATAGTGATACACTGATAAGCTTTATACAACCATGCAATGTTTAAAACCATCTTTCTGACTCTGAGTACCTTTTGTCTTCTATGGCCATTTGATTCATTATTCTATTTTACTTGGAGCCCAGTAATAAGACATGGAAAACTAGTCATTTTTTGTCATCTGCCATCACTAAGAGAGTAGTGCTATGCTTCCCAAGTCCCAATTTTGGTTGCCAAATGCTTCGATGGTTATACCTCATGCTGTGGCAGTGGTAAGTGGCAGCACATATCACTGCATGCACTAATACTACAACTGGCAAAGCATTTGAGATTCAAATTTAGAATCATTGCATTATTCTTACTAAAAATCATTGTTAAAATAAACTGGTAGACCTACAGGACAAAAACTTTGAAAAAACATGTATACATGCACACACACTAACACATCAAAACCTTTGAAAAAACATGTATGGACACACACACCCCCCTTTTTCGTCAGTGGATTCCCAATGTATTTTTTACTACTTTAAGCTCCTTAACATGTGCCCTTAGTGCACATGTTAACATTTCCGATATATATATATATATACTCCATTCGTTCCAAAATAAGTGTCCACTACTAATTTGCTCATTTAAGTATATATTTTTTTTTTTTGTTCTCATTTTTTCACTTATCCATTTTACCCTTGATGTGATATTGCCTTTCTTACTCAATTTCTCTTTTCCCACTCTCGTAGGAAATGATTCTTATCTTTATTGTGAGAGTATTATGGGTAGTTTATAAAAAAAAAATTGTAGTTGACTTTCAAAGTAGACACTTATTTTGGAACATTCAAAAAGGAAAGGTGGACACGGGTGCGTTTGATAAAATTGAAAATTAAGTGCTGAATTTTAAATACTGAAAATTTAAGTGATTGAATTTGCAATACTGAAAACTATGTTTCAATTAATGATATAGATTGCATTCAGTGATAGTTTTTAGTAGAAAATTTTCATTTAAAGTTTTCAGTGAGTTTTATTTTTTCAATTAAGTGGTACGTTATCAAACGCACTGAAAAACAATAAGTGCTGAAACTTTTCATTTTCAGCAATTAATTGGGTTATCAAACACACCCTTATTTTGGAATGGAAGGAGTATATGTATGTGTGTGTGTGTGTGTATATATATATATATATATATATATAGAGAGAGAGAGAGAGAGAGAGAGAGAGAGAGAGAGAGAGAGAGAGAGAGAGCAAGCTCGAGCTCTTGGGTGGTCACTATCAGTATTACTGAATACCGAGATTAAAGGCCGTCCTTTTAAATGAGCACACTCCTGTTTGACGATACTTCCATTTTCATACTGCAATTAAAATCTAGCAATCGGGAAATTCTGTGGTGCTCGCACCATGCCTGTATGAGAGATCAGAGTGAAATGCAAGGTTGTGGTGTTGCCATTTGTCACTCTGCTGATAAATATTGTAATTTGATAACAAAAAATTGTAACTTAATAAGAAAAATTCTAACTTGAGAAAAAAATTGTAAGAAATATGGTTTTGTAACCACCATAAGAAAAAAGTGTAACCACCGTGACAAAAAATTATAACTAACAAAATTACTATGTAAAATCACCATAGTTTTCCAAAAAAAATTGTCACTCACTCTCTCTCCTGCGCGCAAACCACCGTACCCGCATAGGAGAAGGTCCCTAGCATTCATAACTAAAAAAAATGCCAATGTCTTCCATGAAACATTGATTTCTCGTTTATGCTTATTTTTCTTGGTCGACCCATCTACAAGTCATATAGCAAACCTCTTCTTCTTCTTCTTCTTCTTGAGTTAATCAATGTGAACCATACCTCCACTTAATCAGATTCTATGTACCCTTTTTTTCAAAAGGTTACTAACACAGCTCCAAAAGTTGCATTCTTGCATTTATTGTGATAAGAGCTAGCACTGGTGTTCACACATGTCTGACTATCAACTTCTGACTATAAAAATATTGCTTGTTCTTTGCTCCGATACCATTATCAATAACCTACCTTTTTAAAGACTTTTAAATGCATAAGAGCATGTTTGTTTGAAAATCTTAAAGGAAGACAATTTTAAAAATAGTCGGAACCATGATGTTGTATATATCGCCAATTATGATATTGTTCACTTTTTTCCAGGATATATATATATATATATATATATTTGTTAATAATCAAATTTTCAGCATATAAAGTATTTGAATTTAGCTTCAACGTTCAAACTTTCTAATACAGCTCCAAAAGTTGCATTCTTGCATTTATTGTATTGTATTAAAGCCACTAGTAAGGTGTTGTACTTGTCTGACCACAAGTGTTATATAACCTCTTGACAAAAAGTTGTTTGTTCATATAGTATCTAATTGTTTTTGTTTTTTCTAGAAACTAATACTAATGACTAATTTTTCTACGACTTTTTTTGGGTTATTGTTCCGTAACTTGAATTATAAACCAATAGTTACCAAAATTTGAATGCAAAGATTTGTTAATTATAAAGGTTGAATGGAGAGTCACTACGCAAACACCAAGTGAGTTGGCTTTTCTTTTACCCTTCTAAGAGATCATATGAAAAATGTCAAAGATATGTTTAAGAAAATATGAAAAGCTTTACGTCTCTTCAATCATCGTTTGTGCTTTTTTGGCATGATTGGTATATGTTCCAACCTAAATTGAATTTGAAAATTTTGAATTGTGCATGTCCACAAATTCTGGAAAAAATTATGAAACTTTGATAAACTCCTAAATAAAAAAAAAAATATATATGAAATAAGTAAAATTGTCAAATAAGTAAAATAGATAAAATAAATTGTTGTTATGTTGACATTTAAAACATGTTCTTCTTTTTATTGGAGACATTTAAAGTACGGAGTATTATATAAGCAGCTGAAGCTGTCATAATCATCAGTCTAGACAAGGGTGATATTTCTATACCAATTGTTTTAACTTGTTAATTAATGCCAATTACGAGTTGATCAAGAAATTCGTGAATTATTGAACCTAATAAGAGAATTAGGACAAAATTTGAACAAAGACTATCTTTTAATTTTACCATTTTATGATAGTAGTTAGTACTACTATTTTGTGAGATCCTAGTTCTACAAAATCTACAATTAGAATCTTATTATATATTAAATTTTCTTTTTCAAAAACAACTCTTACGAATTATGTGAGTATCATCTTTTTTATTTTCAAACTGGGTGATTTATCCATTTTATCGCCAAACTAGAAACGACTTTAATTTGTCGAAACAATAGTTACTTTTTTTGGCAAGCAAATTTTGCATAAAAAGGAGGAAATTTATATACAGGACCAAAGGAGTAAACTCCTGCAGGAAGATAAATTACAAAATCTTTAGATAACTATTTCAACAATATGTCAATATTGTGAGATTAGATTAACCAATGTTTGTCCTAAATTAAGTAAAATTGAGTTGCAATGAAAATTTTGTTGGTTATCTCAACTATTTTGTCATAAATGCATGGTTTATGCATGGTCTGAGGTTCTCATGTGGTGATCAAACATATCACATGAGGATTAATCTATGAATGTTAATGTGAGGGAATTAATGTGTTCTTTTATGTCCACCTCTTCAGGAACCAAAAATGCAAAGCAAATGTTTCATTGTCATGCTTGGTTGGATATCTCTTTGGCAAATTAAAGATGACTTGTACTCCATGCCACATGTTTATGAGGCCTACATGCGTGTATATGTGTCAGTATATAATGCTAAACATACTCTGAAAAGCACACCAAAATGCACAACCTTGCTTAAAAATGTTGGACCTTGTGCTGAAAAACCTGCACACACACAAAACACCCATTTTTGTGTGTGCAGACTTTTAAGCACAAGATCCAATCTTTTTAAACAAGGTTGTACATTTTGGCATGTTTTTCAGAGTGTGTGTAACAATATTATTGATCTAGCTATATAATTTGCATATTCAGGCCCTGCTAAAATCCCATCAAAATTGTGATGCACATACATAAACGGACACATACAGTAACTGGAGTAGCAATTATTTTTTTTGGGTGTGTCAGTCACATGCCTTAAACCTCATGTAAAATTTAAAATTGCATATAAAATAAACAACAATGATACACCCACATCTTTTATCACACCTTCAGTCATATCCTTGCTTTAAATGCATGTACCATGTGCTGTGTATTTGATATACAAAAAAGTATATAAAAAAAAATCAAACAGCACAGGATACATGCATTTAAAGCATAATATGTGATTAGAGGTGGTGTGATTGGAGATGTGGATGTATCATTATTGTAAAATATAACATATGTGAGTACTTTAATGTCAGTAGTTCAATCTAAAAAACACACTATACTAACTCAATAACATCTTTGGACAATTGCCTTTGGTGATTTTTTATATTTTGAAGTCATTGCACGATCACCTTGTTGCTTATACCGTCGAATGCATATTTTTCAATGTATGGGTTAAACATGTTAATTGAATTGTGAGACTGTCTAACCTTTGAACTTAAGTTTGACACCCTTCCTCTTACTTTGCCCATATTTTATTGCGTTCAACTTGCTAAAAAATAATTCTCAAATATATTTATCTATAATCTATATCTATATCTATATCTATATCTATATCTATATCTATATCTATAATATATATAAATGTACCAATGTGCATAAGTGTTTTACACTTTTATCAATCGGTGCACTTTTACTTAACTATTTTCCTTAGAATTTAGAGTTTTAAAAGTTTAGTATACCACTTTTTTATTTGTAGTGTATCCATGCCATAAGAGTCCTACAACTTAATAACAACATCTATGTGTTTGGTTGGTTTTTTCTTTTTGGACTCTAGAATAAACTAAATCGATTGGGGTTTTTTTTTTTTTTTTTCGTTTTGTTGAATTCTTTTTTTTTTTTTAAACCTCTTTTTGTATATATATATATATTATGTACGTATGCATATTTGTATATTATGTGTATGTTTATGTGCCTCATAGATCAACTTTCTTTTTG
Organism: Hydrangea macrophylla; assembly: GCA_033977485.1. Lineage (NCBI taxonomy): Eukaryota > Viridiplantae > Streptophyta > Magnoliopsida > Cornales > Hydrangeaceae > Hydrangea > Hydrangea macrophylla. The sequence goes on along the minus strand of CM066988.1, from coordinate 140,328,954 downwards.
TTGGACTCTAGAATAAACTAAATCCATTGTTTTTTTTTTTTCTTTTTCTTGGACTTTTTTTTTTTTTTGATAACCTCTTTTTGTATATATTATATGCGTATGTATATTTGTTTGTTATGTGTATGTTTATGTGCAGAGATAGATCAACAAATATTACAAATCTAGATCGTAGTGGTTATTTTGGTAAATTCATTTGTGGGATGGTTTTAGTATTTTAGATATAAAGCAACTGATAATTACCGATGCCCATAAGTGGTTTACACTTTTATCATTCGGTGCACTTTCACTTAAGTAATTTTCTTAGAGTTTTAACAACTTTAGTATACCATTTTTTTTTACTTTGGATATATTATGTTATATACAATCCTTACAATTTTGCAACTCCTTAATATTAATGGTATTCGACATTAATCCTTTTGTGTATTACAACTCCTTCCAAACAACTCAAGTTCCCATCGGAATTTACAAATAAAAAATAAAAATAAAAAAAGAAAAGAAAAAAAGTCAATCACACTTTAGTTCAAATATGACTCTTTTTTAAATACGCCCCTAAACTATAAAACTTGACAAACTAACTCCCCTCAACTATTGCATTTTTCTCTAAAACCCCTTCCATTAGAATTCTGTCCCAAAAAAGAACGCTTTTTTTTTTCTTCTTCTTTTTTTTTTTTAATTTATATTTTATTTTTTTATTATCATGTGAGCAACATATGATACAAACTATTAGCAACATGATATCTATTTGTCCCCCCTTGGAGCCATTGGAAATTTTATGACAAAAATATCTTTTGTTGCATAATAATTGCCCTGTGTTGTACACCAAATTTTAGGCAATTTTGTTCTTAAAATTTCAACGACTCAAAGAAGAGACAAAAATGTTATGTTGTTAATACTTTTATATTGGTAACACGATACAAAAGTAATCAATTTTTTAACTACAACCTAACAGAAGGGATGTTAGTGAAAAGTTAAAATAGTTGATAGGGTCAATTTGTTGAGTTTTATAGTTAAGTGCAATTGAAAATTGTCATAGTTGAAGGGGTTTTAGTGTAATAACCCCTCTTTTTTTTTTTTTTTGGACTCCACGGTGGGTTACGTGAATAATGGATTAGTAACATATATATCTCTTAAAGAGTTATAATATATGTCTATGAAGAATTTTAGGACTCTTAACTAAATTCATATTACCAATTTCTTAGTAGTATATGATTCTTTTTATACTCGCGATGTTTAAAAATTTTACCTTTCAATTATAAATTTTGCATTCAGCCTCCAATTAATACAAATATTTGAGAGCTAATCTATCTAAAAGCTCACATTTAATCAATAACTAATTAATAGAAGAATTTTAGTAATTGAATACATTTGGGCAAAGTTCCTTAGCTGTACATGGTTTGTTAGATTCCTCTCACAATTGTGAGACCCTAATTAACTAGAAAATAAATAAATAAAATAATTTTAAACATTATTTTTTTTAATCCCTAGACCCACTGTTGTGAGAGGGAACCTAACAAACCACACCTAACGAACTTTACCCAAGTATGTTCCTTGAGTAATTGTGTAACAATTTTTTGCTTCTTTGATTAAAGTGGACCAGAATTAGGGGTGTAAACGGTTCGGTTCGGTGTGGTTTTTGATAAAATCGATCGGTTTCGGTTCGGTTCGGTTCGGAGTGTGTAAATTTTCGGTTCGGTTTCGGCTTTACACTGCACAAATTAAATTAAAATCGACCGAATCGATCGGTTCGGTTCGGTTCGGTTTTTCGGTTTGGTTCGATTTTTGAACACCCCTAACCAGAATGGATTAATTGAGTATTGGATCATTGGATGAAACAAAGTCCAATCTAAATTAGGATAAATAAGGAAATCAAGTAGTAGGAATAAATAAAGGAGTTGTGTACTAGAAATTAATCGTGTAGAAGAATAACATGAATTCACAAGCCAATCAGTCCCAGGTTTACTTTTGGCCCTATTTGTTAAGACATTATTTTAGTTCTCTCTCTCTCTCTCTCTCTCTCCTTTTTTTTTTTTTTTGGACTAGAAGACTAATGATAGTATTAAAGAACCTACTGGTATTATCTAATTTCTATTATACGTCTCCACTTCCCAAGTTCTCCATAGCCTTGGACATTTTTTTACACTTTAATTAAGATTCACAAAACAGTCTACTCTTCGTGTTCTCTTAATAATGTGCTATGATGAACTAAACACGATTGATCTGTACACAAGTGTGCACTTTCAAGCTTTGCATTGAAGGTAATTATTATTCCTTACTCTTCTATTCATTCATTCAACTTACTTATAAATTTCATTCTCATTACTATTAATGTAATATTTTCAATACCTTAATGGTCAAAATGAAAACAAAAAAACTATTAGTTATAGTAACATCAGTCCCCTTCTCATGACGGGACTTCTATTTACAGTTATTGGATTCAGTTTGCATTAAGGGTACTGAAGTAATTTCACAGACATAAAACTATACCCATCAACTCCTGATATCAATTCTTAGTATTACATAACTCTTTTTAAAGAATCTTGATTTGTTTTCTTCTTCTTCTTCTTTTCTTTTTTCTTGTTTGGAGCTCTATGATGAGTCACTCACGATTTTGTTTATTTTATACCAACAATAATATAGGTAACTTCTACGAACCTATTCTAGGTAAGATATACATTCAAAAAAATTTAGGATTCAATTTCAACTACTTTAATATTTGGTTACCCATTTAACATAGAGTGCATTTTTCTCACTCTTGCTTATCCACCACTACCATGCTGACATGTGTCATATTCCATTCCCATTTTACCCATGCGTTTAGCAACACAATTATTGAATGTAAAACTTAATTAAGTATTTTTCTTTATGAAAAGTTATTATTGTTATCTTTATTAGCAATAATTCGTAGAATTTTTATCATTGTTTAAGTTCCACAAGAAAGATAGGAAGTTAGCTAAACAAATTTAGATTGTGATTATAACCAATTAAGTGGTAAAATAAAATTTTAAGCACATTTGTTGTACAAATACATTTGATAATGTACCACTTAATTCAAAGAGTCACCACACTTAATTTTGCCATATGGGATACCATATCCTTTTGTAAGCATCTCTTTATGACTCTAGCATTACTCTAATTGAAAATGCAGCCAAAAATCCATTGAATATCTTTGTAACGCCCTGTATTTTATTATCATTAATAAATAAATATTGCATTTTTATTTCCATGAGTAGTTGATTTAATTTCTATTTATAAATAATTATCTGGGGCCAAACCGTAATATTTGAAAATATAGAAAATATTTTCTATGGTTTCAAAATCGATATCTATATTTTCGTATAATCGGGAATTTAATTCCTATGTTAATATAATTTTCTGCATTTTATTTTCAACAGTAAAATACCAGTTTTATGTTTTAAATCTGCGCCTTATACCGCGTCTTGGGTGAGGGAGCATGTGAGCTCAACCTCACCGGGTATTTTCTACCCATTGCTTGGAGCCCAAAACATTGGGTTTATATATACGTTGGTTTCTCTCTCTCTCACTCACAGTCTCTCATCTCTCACTCTCTATTTCTCTAAATCTCCCTCAAACTCTCATAATTCTCTCAATCTTTCTCTTACTCTCTCAAGAGATAACATACACACAGATTATATATTATATACATACACATAGTTATATCTATTGATATATATATATCAAACCAAGAGCGGGAGTAATTTCGGAACGACGGAATTCTCGGCGGAAATTACGGCGGAATTCTCGATCTCAATTTCTTTGTACTAGCACCTCGGTGAGTAAATTGAACTCACTCTCAACGTATATATATGTAAATTTTAGTGTATATAGTTGTATATATGCATATATATGTATAAACACCATGAAAGCTTGAAAGTGGAGTTTTGTAAAAGTTAACCAAAATCAATTCTGTAAATTGGGAATGGAAGATCTTAGTCCCAATAGGCTACGGTTCAAATCCTACGAGTTAATTCGTCCGTATCGCGACGTACCGTTGATTTAAAGTTTTGACACCCTCACTTTTATCGCAAATATCTAGAGATATAATCCGTATTAGTTAAAATTGATCGCGTATTCTTAATCTACGCGGAAAACCGAAGAGAACCATATATTACATGTCCTAGTACGAACAGATTCTGAAAATGGGTAAAATGCAGTTTTGAAATTGAAAACAGAGGAAAAACGAAGAAGATGGCATTCTGCAAGAACTCGCGCGCGCGACCCACTCGCGCGAGGATCGCTCGCGCGGACCATTCCCCCCCTTCGCGCGCGCGATCCGCTCGCGCGACCTGTTTTTCCCCTTCGCGCGCGCGATCCGCTCGCGCGATTTGTTCTCCCCTTCGCTCGCGCGACCCGCTCGCGCGACCTGGCAGTTTGAGCAGTTTCTATGTTTTCTTATTAGGGACTGTTTGGAAAATGTTTTAAAAGTTTTTAAAGAACAGTTTGGCAAAAATATTGTTTTAAAAGTCTATGTTTTAAGAATTGTACGAACAAGAACAACTTAGGCCGAAATTTATGCTCGTACGATTATCCGGCTTTGTGATTAAGTAATGGTGTTATTTGTGAAACATTGACATACATATTAGGGTTGAGGTTGGGTCAACATGCCTGTGTGTGAGGAAGTGTAAAAAGAGTAAAGGGTGGCGGTTTGGTGTGCGACCTCAATATCGATCGGATAGTATTCCTGGTATTGGAGGCGACAGTGTTGTTTACGACTTAGATATCGATCGGATAGTATTCCTGGTATCTAAGGCGCGCGTTTCGGATATTGATCGGATAGTATTCCTGATATCCGAAGCGATGGTGATAGTGTTGTGTACGACTTAGATATCGATCGGATAGTATTCCTGGTATCTAAGGCGCGCGTTTCGGATATTGATCGGATAGTATTCCTGATATCCGGAGCGATGGTTGGTTGTGATCGGTCTAGATATCGATCGGATAGTATTCCTGGTATCTGAGGCAGTAGTGTGGTGTGTGACTTCAATATCGATCGGATAGTATTCCTGGTATTGGAGGCGATAGTGTAGCGTGTGAATTGGATGACTGAATACTTATTACTCCTGGTAGCTGAAATGATGTGTTGATTGAATTGGATTGTTCTAAAGGAAAGAATTGGCAAAATAAGATGTTTCACAATTCATGTACAATTTCGTATTTAATTATTACTATATTCCCCCGTGATTCATGTTGGAATTCGAACCTTGAATATATTACTGTTAAAGTTAAATGGTACCGTTGTTTATTTGCTTATATATACATTGCGAGCACTTGTTTATTTTACTCACCAGCTTTCATAAGCTGACGGCGTTGATGCATCCTGGACTGTATGTCCAGATTTTCAGGGGCAGGAGCAGCCAGGGTACTTCGACTATGCTAGTTAGAGGCAGGGAACTTTCCAGGAGGCTGCTTATTATTTTCCTATGTCTTTCATTTCTGAAGTTGTAATAGACTGGAGAATAGCTTTTGAATAAGGGCGTTTTGTGCCTAAGACATTGACTTATGTAATAGTTTAGCAAGTTTTAAATTTCGGAGCTTATGTTTATTAGTATCCTTTCTTTTAGAAATGTTGTTAAGTTATTTGTTGTAGGGACAATTGGTCATACTCACTTGTCACGACCTACGAGTCCATAAAGGAAATTAAATGCTTTCCTGAATTATGCTACGTCGGGGCGTGACAATCTTAATTGAAAAAATTCGACTAGAAATAATCACTAATTGCAGTCTATTTCAATACTTGAAATACTCATGTGTTATGTACGGCAAATTTAACTGCTTAAAATTCAACACTTAATTTTCAATTTTATCAAATTAATGGACTCCCTTAGGCCCTTTTTAGCTCATGAACAAACGAAAATATTTTCCTTAGTTTTTCGTTTCTTTCCTATCCCTCAATATGTGCACCAAATAGAGCCTAAAAGTCTCTTTTGATATAGATTATCAATACATTTTCAGAATTTTAGAACTTTAAATTAAATTAAAACTACTATCCTAATGGTTTTTTTCTATTTTGGTCTTAGTGGATTCCATTTTTTTTCCCTTCTTCTGTCATGTTTCAATATCTTTTCTCTTTCTTTAGGTGAACTCCATGGATAAGTAATTACTTTCTAATATCAATTCCCGTTATAAATTTTTTTTCTTATGTGATTCTTTCAATTATATTGGCAATTTGGCAATTTGGCAATAGAGACTTTATGAAAAATTTTGGTTGAAGATTTTAAGAATTTTCAAGCCACACAGCACAAAAAGTTTGGCCATCTTGAACGTAGAGGGCTCCCTAAATCCTTTTTGTAGGAATCAAATTTTAATGTATATAAAAAAACATTTAAGAAAGCTAGATCATGATTGATTTGTAACTTATTCTAATTAGAACGTATGAAATAATTTTATAGTTTAATAAATTACTAAACAAACACGGTAAATTAATGAAATACTAACATATGTGGTCATACAATAAATAAATAAATATATAGTCATTATTAAGTAATGAGCAAAGAAAATAGTAAATTCAAAATATTAAAGATGTAAGAAAGAATTCTAGCTAGGACATGTGATAACAATTAAATAGCAACATAAAAAAATTATTATTGAACAAATAAACAAATGGTCTAAGAAGAATAATTCAAAAGCTTTTATTATTTTTACCCTATGAATTGATTGTTATATGTGCTTTGTGTATCTTTTTTATTGTGGAAGTTGCATGAATTCTTCTTCTTCTTCTTCTTATTTTTTATTTTTTATTTTTGTATACCTAATTTAAGTGTTTTTTTTAATCGAATTCAATTTCCCTCCCAATCAGAACGTCTGGTAAGTCATCGGGAAATATATCCGGGTACTCTCGCACTACTGGAATATCCTCTACTACTGATTCAGTCGCTGAGACATCAGTCACTGAACATAGAAATCCCTGACATCCCTTTTTCAATAACTTTCCTGCTCGGATAGCTGAAACCAAGTACGGCGGAGGTGTAACCCCACTCCCTTGAAAGCAAAAGTTCTCATGCATCGGTGATCGAAAATTAACTTCTTTCCGTTCACAATCTATCGTAGCTTGGTTAAGGGCTAACCAATCCATTCCCAGTATCACATCAAAATGGTTCACCGCAATCGGTATAAGGTTTACGGTCATCAACTTCTCACCTAGTTTGATCTCACAGTTCTTATATATCGTAGCCGTCACTACCGGTTTACTAAGCGGCACGACAATGGATAAATCGTATCCTAGTGGCGCGGACTTAACAGTTAAATGTTCCACAAAGTTATAAGATACAAACAAATGCGTAGATCCCGAATCAACGAGTATGCATGCTAAGTGCGAACATACAAGCACCATACCTGAGACCACTGTATTAGTAGCAGCCACGTCTCCAGGGTTCATCTGGAATGATCTTCCCTGACGTTGCTCCGTCCTTTGTCCCCCGTCACTAGACTGCTTAGGCTTCGAACCACTAGAAGCCATAGAACTTGCCCCTTGTTGAGAACGCTTCTTTGGGCAATCCTTCGCTCGGTGTCCCAAGGTACCACAATCAAAGCACTTGAGTTGCGGATAGGTCGCAGAACTCACACTGTTTTCCCCTGTAGATCTGTTCTGAAAGTTGGTCAGAAAACATCGACTGGTGTGTGGTCGGTTGCAAAGCGGACACAACGGTATATCACTTGGTACTCTCCTGGAATCATTAAAACCAGAACTAGAGCCCCGTGAAAATGATTTCTTAAAAGATCTCCCTTGACTTCGATCACCATCCTCATGACTTTGCTTTCCTTGGTGATTTTGTCTCGATCTCTCTATTCCACTTTCGGCTATAAGCGCCGTCTGCTGTACTGCTGCAACAGTCGAATGCTCGTAGGTCTCTACTCTCAACCGGATATTATCCCTTAAACCCTCTTCAAATTTTCTTGCTCTATCTTCCTCTTCGGGCACTGAACCCTTACTAAACCTCAACAACGCGTCATATTTAGAAGTATATTCCATTACTGTCATGTCTCCTTGCTTGAGATTATCAAACTCTCGCTTCTTTGCAATGTAGGCAGCTCGCGGAAAGAATCGACGATTGAATTCTGCCTTAAACCCTTCCCAAGTAATCGGTGCTCCTTGATCTAAAACATTTACCCACCAGTTCTGAGCTTCTCCCCTCAGTACATCACTTGCATTTTCAATCTTCTCCCCATCTGTCATCGGAATTGATCGGAAAATTCGCTCCATGTCCATTATCCAATGTTCTGCTAACGTCGTATCGGGTGTTCCATGAAATTCCATCGGTTTCTTTCGAGTAAACTGTTTAGATATTGATCTCATACCCCTATTTTCGGGTGCATGTACTACAGTTATTGGTTCCACTTCGATGTGGGGTGTGGGAGGCAGTCGCTCCGCTATATTCCGTATCATTTCCCCCATATTTCCCATCATCTTTGCCATTTCATTCATTCGTCGGGTATGGGGTGATAACTCTCGGTCATCCATGATTACAATCATGTAGTTCTCAATGCATAAACACTATGCATGTACCACAATAACAATAGCATGTATGTAAAATAACATACATATGCATCAAACATCTCTAATATGTATGGATGCAATTTAAAACATGTGACAATCACTCAACACTCCACTCGTCGTCGAACGTTCCCAAAGTTTTGTTACCTCTAGCTCTGATACCACTAAATGTCACGACCCATCCCACTACGTGTGGAAATAGGACATGTGGCACGCCACCAAGGCTCATCCAATTCCATTAAAGTCAATAGCAGCGGAAAATATTATTAAAATTCATTAAAATCAGAGTTGTAAAAAGATTTGGCCAGTTGAAAACACGTCCAAAAGAATCATTTTTGAAAACAGGGGTTCAGTCGACTGCTCCTAGGGTCCAGTCGACTGCACCGAGCAGAAACCAAAACCTAAAATTCTCAACAGAGGTCCGGTCGACTGATCAGGGAACCCAGTCGACTGCTCAGTCGACTGATCCAGGTCCCCAGTCGACTGTGTTAAGAAGAACCAAAATGCAACATTTCAAAAGGGGTCCAGTCGACTGATCTGGAGACCCAGTCGATTGGTTTTACCATTTATCAAAGCAGTGGCCAAATTCAACAGTGGTTCAGTCGACTGATCAAGGGTCCAGTCGACTGCTTCTCTTACTATTCACTTTCAGTATCTCCATCCTACGAGATCCAGTCGACTGATCCTGGGTTCAGTCGACTGCTCCCCTGCTGGGCAGCCCTGTGTTGATAATTAACAACTCATGCTTTCTCCACACAACACCAAAACAACCACAACTGATTTTCAACATTTAAAACTTAACTACAGACGTTCAAATACAGAATTACCTTGTTACAGAACAAACCCAAAGATCTATTACAACGTACTATTACAATTTCAAATCCTTACACAAGGTTTAAGCATTTAAAACAAACACATATACAAATATGTTTCCCCGGCGTTCCTCGGCCTCATTCCTCACGATTCTTCTTGTCTTTCTTCTTACCTGCAATGGAGTACATCTCCACTGCTCAGCTATATGCTGAGCGTACAATTCTAAATGTATGCTTATATGACAGTTCATGCTTTAAGCATCTAAAACACATAGAAATAGTCTCTAGGGTGAGTGGTACGCATTCATCCGGTCGATGCCGTAGGAGGCCCACCTCTCCCACGCATCTCGTACACTGGTTGGGCCTTCCTCCATACCAGGTACCTTGTCCTAGTTGGGCCTACCTCCAATCCAGACACAACCAAAATTCCAATTCCATCACAATCACAATCCTCAAGGTTCGAGGAGCTTACTCTGGATGAATTTGCACCAAACTCCCCTTTGACCCAAGTCGACACATAACATGCTCATATAAACAGTTATACGTGCTTTTCATATAATTTCACGTGCATAATTAACGGGCCTAACTAATACATGAATTTCGCTCGGATCCAAGAATATCAAAATTGATGTTCAAAACATGGAAATCCATATATTTCATAGATCTAGAATTCATACCTCGTGCGATTCTCTTCAAACTTTGAAGGATCGTCTAGGGGGCTAATTAATCGTCGGATTCCAAATTATATGCGATTCCTACGAGTTTTACCTGATTTTTTCCAAAAGTCTAGAATTAATATTTTTACAAAAATTGGCCAAACACGACCTAAGTAGTATCAAAACATAGGTCTTACCTCCACGAGTTCAAATCTTGAATCTGGAGAAAATCTGACGGACAAATGGTCGTCGATCGGCGTCGCAAAGCCCGTTGGCTCAATCTCCCTTCTCTCTCTCTCTCTCTCTATAGATATTTTTAGAAGTTGTGGATGAGAATGAAATCTCATCCACTTCTATATATAGACAACTTTATGGAAATTTACGTTTACCTCCCCGCAAGTTTCTCAAACTTCTAATTAACCCATGAAACTTCGCACACGTCCAGTTTATAACTTTACGAGTGAAAATTATAAATTTCAAAAGTTTCTGACTAGGTTTCGTTTGGGTCCAAAATAACGTCCGAAAACTATATTCTGTGGAATCTCTACACAACCTACCTTTTTAATTAACGTATCACTCACGTTCTCACCACAGTTCTCAAAATGATATAACAATATCAAAGATTGCCAGAATTCCCACAACACAAATAAAATTACTATTCATCAAATACCAGATAAAGTCAAATAACATTTAAATCATATAAATGCCATTAACTCATGCCCATGCAATGTGATATACCACGTTCCCGTGTCCTCACTGACACTTCACCGTTGACTCACAGTCAACTCCACCTCAGATTATTAATAAACATTAATAAGCGACAAAATCTCAAATGATGTATTTAAAAAAAAAAAATCATAAATTTCTGGAACGGTTGACAGAACTTATCCAGTGAACTGGATTTTAAGCGTGTGTCCAATCGTAGCCTTTTTTTTGTTAGATATAATGTGTGCTATAATTGTACTAGGACTCCTAAATTAATAAGAACCATGCCTTGCCTCACGTTTGTTGTCTATTTACCTTTTTTTTTTTTACATCATCAGTCCAACTGCCAACGCTTCTTCATGTGAGCCAAAATTCGTGTCTCTCTTTTTTTTTTCCCTTTAACATTATGAGAACAATTGCTACTGAAACTAGATCAAATCATGGGTTTTCCTAAGTCGCATTCTATAGGACTCCTATTCAATTGTTTATTGATTTTTTTTTTATAAAGAATTACACGATTCCAACTAAACTAAAACTAAAAAACTATCCTCCTCCTACTACTACTACTACTATTATTATTATTATTATTGTACACTCTTTGATGAAATAACGAGTCCTAAAAGATATAGACTTTAATTGGATTTAAGAAGGGATATTGGATGATAGATCCCTTAATATTAGGTGTATTAGCCAAAAACTCACACGATTTGGTCATTTTTTATAAGTCCCTCCCTCGCTACTTTTTCAATTTGGCGAACAGCCCTTCGCTACTTTTGTAATTCAGTAAAAGGTCCTTTGTTTCTAAGCAAAAATGTCTAACAAAATATTATCTGTCAACTTTAAACCACCATAACTTAATCATTATTTATTTATTTATTTATTTTTGCGTTTCTGGGCTTTTTTATTTTTTTTTATTTTTTATTTTTTTTATTTTCATGCATTTGGTTAAGATCTATGCATTAGACTTGAAAATTGTAACCAAAAAAAAGAAGAAGTGATTTTGAACCTCATTTTTCGATTTTATCTATTAATATAGACAATATTATCTGTTGACTGATAGATAATATTGACGAAAATAACCAAAATCTCCTCATTTTTTTTTGGCATTTTTGGATGATTTTTTTTCTTCGTATTTCATGTATTTCCTCGAGATCTATGCATTGGACTTGAAAATTTTACAAAAATAAATAAATAAATAAATAAAATAGTAAGTTGCAGCCTGATTTTGAGATTTTTAATGTCTTCAACAAGTAATATTATCTGTTTGAATTAACGACGATAACTTTATCAATTCTTGGGCTTTGTGGGTAATTTTTTTTTGAATTCATGTTTTTTTTTCGAGATCTATCATTAGAGTTGGAAACTTTATAAAAACATGTAATTTGCAACCTTATTTTGGGTTTTTTTTTTCTGTCTGCAAATAAATAATTTTATCATTTTTTGGACTTTTTGTGTGTTATTTTATTTTATTTTTAATCTCATGTTTTTATTTTTTTATTATTTTTTATGATCTATGCACCTATGGTGCCAAATTTACAAAAGAAATGTGTTTTTGTTATTTGAGATCTATGCACCATGCACCCAATTTTTCAAAAGAAATATGTTTTTGTTATTTGAGATCTATGCATCTATGGTGCCAATTTTACAAAAGAAAAGTTTTAGCTTGGACGTGTTTTATTTAAGGGTGCTATAGCCGAAGGCCCCATTTAAAAATAGCTCATGTTACTTTTCTTTAACTCATTAGGTCCTTTTTATGCTTAAACAACTTCAAATTGCTATAACTTCTGTTCTACAACTTTGTTTTTTGTAAAATTTGATTTTGGAATCTGCAAAATGATATGTATCAAACGAGATCAATATTGACAAAGAAACACTGAGAAAAAAAATTAAAAATTAAACAAATATGAAAAACTGTGTTTTTTCACATAAATAAAAAAATATATATTCGTTTCGTAAAATTAGCACTATAAGTGCATATATCTCAAAAAAATACAAGAAATTAAAAAAAAAAAATTCACCCAAAAAGTCCAAGAATTGAGAAAGTTATCGCCGTTAACACAAACAGATAATATTATCTGTCTAGAGACAGATAATATAATATTATCTATTAGACTGATAAAATCTCAAAACCAGAACGTATCTTTTTTGGTAAATTTCCAAGCCCATTGTGTAGATCTCGAAGAAATACATAAAATACAAAATATATATATATATATATATATATCACCCCAAAAGGCAAAAAAAATAAAATAAAATTATAGGTGTTTAACTCAATATTATATGTCTGTCCACAAATAACATTATCTATTTGACATATAAAATTGAAAACAAGGTTCCAAATTACTTTTTTTGGGTACAATTTTGAATTCCAATGCATAGATCTCAATTTATGTTTTATTGTTTGATAAACAGGAAATGTCTTAACAAGACAAATTACATGGGCATTACAGAATAATAGACTAAGGTTGGTACAGGTTATTAATGGCGTAGTGCATGGAAGGGAATATGACATAAATGTTGTACAACCGTTATGACTCACATTAATAGTCTATGCTAATCTTAGTATGACAGTAACTAAAAGTTTGGGTGTATTGGCTAATTATGGAAATTTGTGATCACATTAAAGTTTTATATGTGGAATCCAACTAAGTCAAGTATCATAATCGGTCTAGTGGACCAAGTGGGAGAATGTAAATTCCTATGTGACTTTTAGAAGTCCTATTAAATGTGGTCCACTAGCCTTCTGTGTTAGTTGAACTCCACTAACTATTTAGCCAATAGAAAATTGTCCCAATTAATATATATATATATGTATGTATATATATAAGATATACGTTATTAATTGTTGAGAGAACCGATGATTGAATGGTTCATCTTTCAACACTTATTAAATAAGGGACTTTTCATATTTCAAGGAAATATTTATGAAAGTCATTACGTATTCCAAGACCGTCTTTATGACAGTCATTAATAGGCCCTCTTCTCTCCTCTATAAAAGGTACACCCTACCCCTTGAAAGTTAACCTCAATCAATTACAGAATATAAGGGTGTATATAACTGAGAGACAGAGAGAAGAAGTGAAGCCTTGAATAAAGTGCAATCTAAGGGGTTCCAATTATGTCTTTACCAATATCAGATCTCACTATTTTAACCTTTCTATCTAACTGCCTCTCGACCTCAGTAACGAACACCTCAAGGATGTCAACGGCCTGAGACTTTTCATGTATTAGATATACATAACCATAGCGAGAAAAATCATCTATAAAGGTGATAAAGTATCTTTCTCCAGCAAAACATGGAATGGAGAGTGGTCCACAAATATCTGTATGAATTATCTCAAGAAGCTTAGTACTTCTTGTGGCACCTTTCTTAGTGTGTTTGGTTTGCTTTCCCTTAATGCATTCCACACACACTTGAAAATCAGTGAAGTCTAGGTTATCCAAAATCCCAGTCTTCACCAATCTCTCAATTCTATCCTTGGAGATATGCCCCAGTCTTTTATGCCACAAGATTGAAGAGTTTTCATTAATTAGACCTCGTTTTGAACCAACATTCGAATGCAGGGCTATTAAAGATTGTGCAAACTCATGATTCAAGGAAATTTTATATAAACCATCACATAAAATTCCAGAACCAACCATAAAAGAGTTAAACATTAAACTTAGTTTCGCACAACCAAATAAAACAGAATATCCAGCAACATCTAATCTGGATAGAGAAACCAAATTCCTAGAAATCGAAGGTACATAAAAAGTGTCCATAAGATCCATCTGATGACCCGTCTCCAAGATTAAGCGGTAGGTTCCAACAAATACCACTTCTGCTTTGAGACGGTTCCCCATATAGATGAATCGTTCACTTTCCTTTGGGTTCCGGGTTGTAAGGAATCCCTGCATTGAATTTGTTATGTGAGTTGAGGCCCCAGAGTCAATCCACCAAGTATTAGAAGGAACTTCAGCAAGATTTGATTCATAACATACAAAAGAAAGATTGATACCTCTCTTTTCGAACCAAGCCTTACGCTTGCTGCAGTCTTTCTTCACATGTCCTTTCTTGCCACAAAAATAACACGTGACAATAAACTTTCCATGGCCCTGGCTACTTTTCCCAGGTCCATCACCTTTCTTTGGTGGAATTCTCTTTCCTTTCACAAACTTTCCTTTCTTTTTAGCTTCATGAGTTACAACTAGCACAGAGTGGGGTCCTTCTTGCCTTAATCTCACTTCCTCTTGAATACACATACTAGTCAGCTCATTCAAATTCCATTTGTCTTTATGAGTATTATAATGAATTTTGAATGGGCCGAACTGAGAAGGGAGTGAGTTGAGAATAAACTGTACTAAGAAGGATTCATCCACTTGCATTCCTAGTGCTCCTAATTTTGCAGCTTTGTCAGTCATATAGAGGATATGTTCCTGAACCCCTCTATTACCATCATATTTGACAGTAGTTAATTCTGCCATAAGTGTGCCTGCTAGTGACTTATCTGCTGATTTAAAACGTTCTTTGACAGCAGTCAACAGTTCCAATACGCTATTAGTTTGAGGAAGAGAGGTCTTAATATTATTAGCTATGGTCATCCTCAAAAACATAAGACTAAGTCTGTTCGATCTTTCCCAGGCTTTCATAATGTCAACCTGTACTGCAGTACTGTCAGCAGTAACTTCCTCAGGTTTGTCAACCAACAGTGCCATGTCAAGATCTAACACACCTAGTGTGAATTGGACTTGTTCATACCATTCCGAAAAGTTTGTCCCATTAAGAGTTGGAATGCTAGATGCATGAGAGTGCAACGAAGTGGGAACAATCACTGAAATAGAACAATGCTCACGTTAAGGCCTTGAGTCTATATTTAATATAGAATTATAAATTCTAAATAGATGAACTATTGACATCACTACAGTTTCTCCTTTGGGCGAAACCGTAGCATATCTAGTGTCCACTCTATAGGTGCAAAATATTATCACCTATATAGGTCTAATGTAATTTATGTCACCTAATAGTTAGTCTTGTTACCTTTGGGTATCCAATTCTAAACTACTCAGTAACACAAATTACATTACCCTATCCAGTTCATAGTTAGTTGAAAGTGACTCTCCTTTGGGCGAGCCCCAATCTCCCAAATATGACTGCCAATGAGAATATTATTGTCTTTTATGTCACCCTTATTGACTAATCTTTAATGTAGTTTTATATTCATAAGGCTCACTAACCTAGGTCACTTTGGCAACTACTAAGTTAATAAACCATATGAAAATAAAACTAACCAATTATATTCTCTAACATTTTATTAGAGTTGTTTATTTAATTGCTAAAGTTATCATTAATAATTCAATTACTAATTTAATAAAAAATAATAATAATTTCTATTTTTTTTTCTTTTATGTAATTGAATTTTCTGTTCAATGATTACTTTAAGCAATAACTCTAAAATTGTATATTTTCTATCACTTTTATTAGAGTTATTATTTAATTGCTAAATCGTCATTTATTTTCTTAATCACTTTTATAATAAAAATAATAAATTTTATTTTTCTTTTATATGTGATTAAAAACTTTTCAATGACAATTAAATTAGCAATAACTCTATTAATCTTTAAGTAAAAATTAAATAGGAATAAACTTTAATATACTGTCATTATGCAGTGAAGAACCAAAATGAGATTTAATGACAAAACTACTTTCATTAGAGATGTAATGCCTTGAACATTCCCAAGCATATTCCCAGAAGAATTTTAATCAAATTGGATATCAACATCCTAAGTATCACAGCCTCATGATATAGCTTTAGTTCAAAACAAAAGAATAAACTTAACTGCTATGCAAACATACTGTGAATTCATCTATGCTCATTCATGTAAGACAAAATACTCATATGCTTCCATGGATGTAAGAGCTGACAGGACATTGAATGGTCACATAAAAGAGTGAGCATGACAGATTCATGTGTACGGTTTTTCCAAATAAATTCATGCCATGTTATATTTATCGAAGATTTTTAACTTTTGGGAAATGCTATTGTGAGAAGCTTCTCATATGAGAAGGCGGGTTTTAACCGTTGGATGAGCATCTAGCAATAGATGCTTCTCCAGATTCCTGGGAATCTTATGGCTAGATGCTCATCCAACGGTTAAAACCCGCCTTCTCACATGAGAAGCTTCTTACAATAGCATTGCCCTTAACTTTTATAAGATCATATCAATGACATAAACTCTCCTCCTATGAATGACTCCACAACATCACAGAGAGACATAGTTATTTGATAATATACACACACGCACCGTACATACATATATATATATATATACATGAACATATATACAAACTGAATAGATCTATATGAACAGATCTGATTAAAAAATTTAATCTAAGATGTGTATATTCCAAAACATGTGCTCTGATACCAACTGTAAGACTGTAATTGATAAAACTATCATGCGGAAATAATATAATTGTCAAGATCTTGAATAAAACACACCTTAAGAAAACAAATATAAATTTACATACCATTATTCGCCATTGAAATTGATAAAGACAGAATTGGAACCCCTTAGATTGCACTTTATTCAAGGCTTCACTTCTTCTCTCTGTCTCTCAGTTATATACACCCTTATTTTCTGTAATTGATTGAAATTAACTTTCAAGGGGTAGGGTGTACCTTTTATAGAGGAGAGAAGAGGGCCTATTAATGACTGTCATAAAGACGGTCTTGGAATACGTAATGACTTTCATAAATATTTCCTTGAAATATGAAAAGTCCCTTATTTAATAACTGTTGAAAGATGAACCATTCAATCATCGGTTCTCTCAACAATTAATAACGTATATCTTTTATATATATATATATATACATATATATATTAATTGGGACAATCTTCTATTGGCTAAATAGTTAGTGGAGTTCAACTAACATAAAAGGTTAGTGAGCCACATTTAATAGGACTTTTAAAGGTCCATAGGAAATTACAGTAACAAACAAAACCCCTTTCATTCATACGCTTCTTTCTTCATATAAAACATATCATCGGGTCGTACAACTACTCCTCCTGTATTATATGATAATTATTTTTATATATATATATATATATATATTCGGAAAATGGTTAATTAATAAAAAAAAAATATCAATTGGCAAAGTACACAAATACAAGAGACATATCCCAAGAATTACAATCAGTTCAAAGCTCAAACTCAAATACATATAAAATAAAAGAGTTCAATAGAGGTTTGGAAAGGCACAAAATTGAGTTTTTATTTATTACAGATTCTTGCAAATATGGTCCGAGGAAAATGGTTTTGAATGTATGATTAAACTGATTCTTTATATATAGTCCGTGTATATATATATATATATATATATATTCAATTGGTGCCGGTGGATATTAATTTATTACAATGTATCGATGCAAAATTATCATTCCACAATATTGAGATGGATTTTTAGAATCTAAAACCATTTCGTGTGTGTAATCTTGTAAATATATACCACATACGGAGTAAATAGGTACTGCTCTGCTTGTTGTGCTCCTCTGAGTCGCCTGTGCCGAGGATCTTGGTCCTCATGTGTTGCATCACTCAACTCTGAGTCAAGAATAATAAATAAATAAAAGGTCTTTTTTCTCTGACCAAGAACGTGGTGGGTCCCAATTCATTTAATGGAGAGTTAAAGGCCGTCCTCGGATTTAGGACTATCTCAAGCAGTTTACAGCTGACACAAAACGACAAATAAGTGCTTTTGTTGTTGCCTATAATATTTGTTGGAAAAATGCTAGACCCATATATTAAATCATACACATTTTTATACAGTTTTAAATGTTTGTATATTGTGTTATTTGAATTTTTTTTTTATACTTTTTTGTGCACCACTTATACAGTATAGGATACATGCATTTAAAAATGTGCGTGAAAAAAATGTGTGGTTCACTGTGTGAATCTAGTAGTACTAATATTTCTTCCGGTTTGACCCCACCTTGGCGGCTCACTCACACAGTCACTTTCACTCAATTTATAATTATTATGAGTAATATTTGAGACATAACATTCACACAATTTTTTCTACACAATTTAAAAGATGTGTTTATCTCTTTCATGTGTCACTGTGAGAGATAGATACATATTTTAGAAAGGTTGTGTAAAAATTGTGTTCCAAATATTACTCAATTATAATTAAGGGTAAATATCATTTACCTCTCCTGAGGTATTGACTTAATATCAAAAACATACCCTAGATTTTGAGTAGTATCAACGACCTCCATTAATTTTCAAAACTATGCATCAGTGCATCGTTGACTTATCTTCAATTAATGTTAGTTAGCGAAAGTGGATGAAATATAGGTTAAATATCATTATATATGTTCGTTGAGGTATGACCAAATATAAGAGATCTCTTCTTAGTTTTGAAATAATATCTTTCAAATTTACCTTATCCAACATCTAACAGATAAATTTATGATAATTTTTTATATAAAAAAAAACTGTACAATATTGTTTTTATTTTTAAATAAAACATTAAAATTCTCGTCAACTCTTTAAAATAAGGGCACTAGTTATTTTAGAGCACTAGTTATAACCTATTATTATGGCGTAAAAATTGAATTTTAGAGCTAGTTATTTTATTAGGAAGGAGTGGCTGAAAGAAATAAAAGTCAATATTGCAGTTGCAAATAAAACGATTACTAGAATGGCATTTTAAAAAAAAAATTTACGTGGTTTTTAAAATTTTAGAAAAATTAATTTAAGCTTGCTCAAAACATTCTACTCGTTTTCCAAAGATTTTAGTTTGCTCATGTTAACACAAGTAATATAATCTAGGGAAAATTGGCTAAAAGGTCATTAAGAAGGGTTTTATTGGAATCAAGGACAACTTAAAATACACATTGGGTATGAGTCCTCCCAATGTCCATAGACAAAAATACCCTCACCTTCAACCTCTAACCCTAAACAAACCCTAGCCACCATTACCACTACTCCACACCACCTCCGACCACCACCCCTGCCACCTCCGGCCACCACCCTCGCCATCTCCGGCGACCACCACCCTCATCTCCGGCGACCACCACATGGCCATCTCCGGCGACCACCTCCATTAATGCACCTTTTGACCACCACAACGCCACTCCTAACCACTAGTGACCACTCCCTACCACTCGATTGACCTCCAGCCACCAACCTCACCATCTCCGGCGACCACCACCCTCTCAATCTCCGACGACCACTCAGTAAGTCAAATTTGACTTAGGATATATCCTAAGTGAAATTTGTCTTACAAATTTCTCTATTCAAATGGGACGGTGGTGATGGTGGTGGTGGTGGCGGTGGAGACTGGTGGTGGTGGTGGATTAGGGACGGCGGCGGTAGAGACTGGTAGTGGTGGTGGCGGTGGTGGAAGTGTCGGTGGTGGAGGTTGACTGAGATCAGTCATCGTAAGAGAAATTTCTCTTAGGATGACTGAAATCAGTTTGGTCATGATTTTTGTGTGGCCGGCGGTGGTGGTGGCCGGCAGTGGTGGTGGCAATGGAGGGGGAAGACAGAGAGATGGTGGTGGTGGTGGCTATGGAGGGGGAGGAGAGAGAAAGTTAGAGAGAGAAGAGAGTTGGGGTAGTGGTGATGGCTCCGGCGATGGCTCCGGCGACGACTCCGGCGACGACGAGGACTACTCCGGTAGTGGCTCCGGTGGTGGTGGTTGTGTTGGTGGTGGCTATGGAGGGAGGATGAGAGAAAGTTAGAGAGAGAAGAGAGATGGTGGTGGTGGTGGGTATGGAGGGTGAGGAGAGAGAAAGTTAGAGAGAGAAGAGAGTTGGTGGTAGTGGCGACGGCGACGGCGACGGCTCCAGCTCCAGTGGTGGCTCCGGTGGTGGTGGTTGTGATTGTGGTGGCTATGGAGGGAGGATGAGAGAAGGTGGTGGTGGTGGCTATGGTGGGGGAGGAGAGAGAAGATGGTGGAGGGAGGAGGAGAGAAGATGGTGGCTATGGTGGTGGTGGTTGTGATGGTGGTGGCTATGGAGAGGGAGGAGAGAGAGATGTTGGTGGTGGTGGTGGCTATGGAGAGGGAGGAGAGAGAGATGTTGGTGGTGGTGGCTATGGAGGAGAGAGAAAGTTAGAGAGAGAAGAGAGATGTTGGTAGTGGTCTCTTAGGAGTCCATGGGCAATTTTGCCATTTAGAATGAAATTTAAAATTTTATAGGACTAAGAGGGATAGTTTAAATTTTAGAAGACTTTAGGAGGGAAATTTTTTTTAAAGTGTGTCCTTGTATGGGTGTTTGATTATGAGTTGTCCTTTAGTCCAACTTAGCCCAACCTTATGGGCCTTACACCAAGTCTCCCTATAATCTATGTCCCCAACTTTCAAGCACACTCTCCGTAGTTTATTAAGAGTAATTCTATTTTCTCAATTTGCTTTTTAAATAATGGGGAAAATACATTTTATCCCCTATGGTTATACCTATTTTCTCATAATCTTTCTGTGGTTTATTTTGTAACACTTAACCCTCCTGTACTACAGACTAAAGTGAGACTGTTAACTTTTCCAACAGAGAAAAAAGAAATGACGTTAATACCCTCAAGCCCCTATACATACTCTTTAGGGAAAAATATATTTTACCCCCTATGGTTACACCGATGTTCTCATAAACCCCCGTGATTCATTTTTGTAACACTTAACCCCCCTGTACTAATGACTGAAGTGGGACTGCCGTTAGAAAAGTTAACAGTCTCACTTTAGTCCGTAGTACAGGGGGTTAAGTGTTACTAGGTACAAAATAAACTACAGGAGGTGATGATGCCAAAAATTGGTATGAGAGATTAAGAAGAGAGATATGGTGACACAATCAATTGTATGTGGTTCAACCCCGTTAATAAGGTGACATACGTCCACGGATGCGTCAGTGCGCTTCACTAGTAGATCACCGGCGGGTCTGGTGAGCCAACAACTGAGCGGCACTCCCCGTAATACCGGCCGAGTGTATGCGTATAAGTATGTACTGCTATTCTCTAGGTTAAGAATGCGATCCCCTCTAATGGGGGGTGAGTGACCCCTTTTATAGGTGCAAGAGATCACCGCAAAAGGCAACTGAATATATAAGGAAGCCCAATCTACTTACAAGTTGATGAGCATAAATCATGGGAGATTTCCTAAATGACTTAGGAAACTATTTACACTTTCCATTAGTCTTCTGACTGATTTAGGAAGTTGCTGCGCGGCTTGGCTGTTAAACTGCACTTCATGGAGAGCTGCTGCGCCGCATGCCCGGGCTGTGCGAGCATACTGAGCGGTTGCACTCGAAAGACCTCGGGATCGGTGGACCACCAGCTCCCTTTCCGGATAATCCGGGTCCTTTGCTGCTGACGTAAAAGTTTGACTGTAGTAGAATATTTCTGGGCGTATCAGGGGGATTATGAGAAAATGGGTGTACATAAGGGGGTAAAAGGTCTTTTCCCCTTATAATTTAATAGTTGTATTGTACCACATGTTAGGTATTAATTAATTGGTAATCACATATTACTACATGTGGTCACTGGTGGACCTAAGTACTTTTCAGGGGTGACATATGCCCCCTCTGAATTTTTGAAAATTACAAAATTACTATATGTAATAAGTTATAGATTCTAGAAATAGGTTCTCCCCCCCTCTCCCGAACTTCTGAAAATTCTAAATTTACATGTAATATTTAACAAGTTTTAGACATAGACCCCCTTGTACTTTTGAAACTTATAAACTTACATGTAATACGGAGTATTTAACAAGTTTTAGACATAGGCTCCCTTATACTTTTGAAAATTCTATACTTACATGTAATATTTTAAATATTTTAGACATAAGCCCCTAAAATTACATGATTTATCCCAAATTATGGGTGTTAAACCAATCCTATATACGATTCTACCATTTTACACATAATTATGTATAGGTAGATCCACAAAAATTCGTCTCGGGGGCGCTGCCTCCAAACCTCGTATAAATTAGGCCCCCTGACCAAAAATCCTAGGTCCGCCCCTGCATGTGAGACACGCCATGATGAATCTAACGCCTTCCCAGCAAAGCATTTTGAAAAAGCAAAGAAATCATAGAATTATTCATGTATTAAAGTTGTAAATAAAGTAGCATTAGTTTTCATTAAAGGTTGTAGATTAACAAGTTGTAATTAAATAAGGTAGCATTATTGACAAGGTATAAATTTATTGCCAGTGTCATGTGAGGAGCATTATTGACAATTATAGAGAATCAGAGATCAACACTCATTCAGTCATCTCCACTAAAATATTACAGAAGTATCTTTTCCACAATATTGTCTTTCTGATAATATGTAATCCAGACATATACACATTATATTCATTTTCAATTTCTTCTTGCTCTCTTGTTCTGCAACCCAATTTGCCCCTTGTTTTTTCTTTTTTGTATTAACATGTAACAGGAAGGTTTGAACAGAGTGTAGAGGAAAATCCATATAAATTAATATTTTGTATCAAGAAAGTTCACTCACTTATGCTCTTGGGGGGAGGGGGGGCTTAATTTTGTTGTTGTTTTCAATAAAAAGAAAAATAAAAATGATTACTAAACACATTTTTAGTTTTTATTTCTAAAAAATAAGAACAAAAACGAAAAGCGAAAAACAACAATATTACCAAACCCTCAATTTGAAGAGAAAAATGAGGCGGCGCATCTGAAAACTCTTTTTTCCCTATTCAAATAATTCCAATTCGGAATAGTATTTAATTAGTAAAATGCCAGAGCCATTCAATCCTCTTTCATGGGATTTATCCCAAACATATAATTTGTCATGGATTTTACCATTTTATTGGTTTTCCTACCGTCTAAGGCAATTTTCAACTCTTACTCAATTTTTTATTCAAATTTGACTAAAAAATTTGAGTAAAAGCGTTGATATGAACCTCTCCAATGGTCATACTCAATTTTCTTTATAATATACACCGTAATTATTTTTTCTCATTTGAGTAAAAATTTTGAGTAAATGCATTTTCAACCCTTTCTCAAATCCATATCAAATCAAATTTGAGTAAAAACAACTTAAAACTAAAAAAAAAAATGAAAACCTCTCCAATCCTTACTCAAACCCACACCAAAATTTGAGTCAAATTAGTCAGTGAATAGTGTTATTTCAATTTAGTACGAGATTTTGGTAAATCTAAATTTGGTATGAGTTTAGTTCTAGAATTGGAGAGCAATTTGAGGGGTTTTGAACCAAATTTGAATTTGGTGTTGGTAAAGGATAAGTATTGGAAATGCTCTAATTAGTCATTAATTGGTATAACTATTATTTTCATAAAAAGTGGAATTAAATATGAGTAATACTTGGGGCACAACCAAAGTCACAATCTTTTTTGCACAACTTTCATTTTGTGTCTATCTCTCTCTTGTTGGGTCCCACAGTGCCCACTAGGAGAGAGATAGACACAAAATGGAGGTTGTGCAAAAAAGGTTGTGACTTTGATTGTGCCCCAAGTATTACCTATTAAATATACATGGGGAATCTCCAGTTAATTTAAAATATAATGGACATTCTAAGTCCATATATAGTCTTTTGTTCCTACAAAAAAAAGCACCTTAGTGAAAGTCCCTACGAATTTTACAAAAAAAAAAAAAAACTTTTGTGAAATTTACTACTTTATTGAAATTTACATAATTTCACTATCGACATTGCACGTCGTCACATTCATCGCAGAACATATAGGAGTAATTTTGTCCCAAAAATTGTTGTAATTGGACCACTTGTGCTTTGGCCGAAAAAAAAAAAGACCACTTACGTTTTACATACACATGACATTGACTTTTGACAAAAATTACACGTGAGAAGGGATATTTCATAAAAGTGTAAATTTTTAGAATAATACTTGGGACACATAAAATATTTATATAAAGTTACTTACATAAATTTATTGTGTTTATCTCTTTTGTAGTGGGGTTCATTGACACTGTGGAGTTCGCTAAAGAAAAAAAATAGATACAATAAATTTATGTGAATATTTTATGTGTCCCAAATATTACTCTTACAGAAAGATAACTTGCCCAAGTATGTGTGGTTCTCCTTAACGTTACATGAGAAAAGGACAAAGTACATATTAATTAAATACTCCCAAGAGTCTAATAAAAAATTCCTAGCCACTAATTAAAAGGTAATTTTTGGGATACAATTTTCATACAACTTTCATACAACTTTCACACAACTTTTTAAAAGATGTGTCTATCCCTCTTTTATGTCACTGTGGGATCCAATGACATCACAATTGAGAGATAGACAAATCTTTTAAAAAGATTGTGTGAAAGCTACACTATAAAAGTTGTGTCCCAATATATTTGCTAAAAAGTCACACTTTCAATTTATTTTAGTTTAAATTGTTTAATGCTAGCTTGGTGGCGAGATCGACACTTTTAAATTGCGCGTGCAGGTGCAAATCCACCGTAAAAGTGAAATTATCCTCTCTTTTTTTGTTTTCGTTATCCTTTTTGAGTTGACATTCGCGTCACTCAAAAATTTGGTGGCATTGAAGCAAAATTAAGGCCCCTTCTCAAATTTTAGGATATCTAGAAGAGTAATGTTATACGGAGTACTTTTTAAAAATAAAATTCAAAAAGTATTTTTCAGTATATGTGGTAGTGAGTTCAGTTAATTTGATCGATTGATATTAAGTGGTTCTATTATTTCGTAAATTTAAAATCTCTAGATGATTAAGCTTTTTTTTTTTTTTTTGGGTAATACTTGAGACATCCATTCACACAATTTTTGGGATACAATCCAAAAAATGTGTCTATTTCTCTCCTGTAATGTCAGTGGACTCCCAAACTTTACCTTTTTCTTTTCTTTCAATAAATCCACAAATCAAACGATTCTTGGATTTCGTGGGAGAAAAGATAGCTAGGCGAAAGAAAAACAATATAGAAAAAGTAGTCTCATTCGTAAGGTAACATGAACTAATTTTTCATCTTATTTTTCTTTCTCCTCTCATGAAATCAATGAACTATACAAAGCCATCTTTTTTTTTTTCCTCCCTTAAGCCATGAACCAAATAGAGCCCTAATAACCAAACTAAGGAAAACAATCTTTTCTTCTTCAAAATTTTAGTTTCTTTTTCCTCAATAACTAATCATAACCCAAACAGAGCCTAAGAGTGAACACATCTGCTTAATAGTCCTATTACTTATCTCCTCTTCATTATCATTAGTCAAAATATCTTTTATTTTGGGAGCCGAGGACAAATCCCTCCACATATCATCTGCAGCCTAGATTTTATCATCCATTTTCGGACGATTATCAACATTGTTTCATCGAAGTAAGACAAAGGGCAAACTTCGGGCACGTGCACCGACCCAGCCAACAACATAAGTACCAAGGTAAGTCAAGGGGCAAATGTACGGTGGCCCGGTGGTATTCGAACCTATATACTCCAAATTTTGGATACGTTTCATCCAACTACTTGAGATCCGTCCTTCCAACTCACTTACTCTAGCCCCTGGGGATTCGAACCCATAACCTCGATTAAGGAGGCCAAAGGCTCTGACAAACTTGGTTGGGCCGAGTTGGTTAAACCAATAACATATCAGCATTCAAACATATGTCAATCTTACTCTGAAGTTGAATATATCTATTCACGACATCCACATATTAGAGGGGTGATACAGATAATGTGATATCACCGTGGTATTGAACATTTCTTCCATTTTTTCCCTATATAGCATAGCCCAAAAGAACCATAAAACTATGCAAAATAAAGCAATATATAACATATATAGATGTCTCCATACACACACACACATATACTCATAGTCTATACTATATACATTATATCAGCTCATCTCTCTTTGCTTTAGCTTAGCTACCACCACAAGTACTAGTGCTTTTGAACACCCACAAAAAAAATGGTGAAACAGCTTGCAAAATCCCTGTCCACTGGCATGAATGCTCGAGTCATCGGCTCCGGCAGCCAAGCATTAGTTCTGGCACATGGGTATGGTGGAGACCAGTCTGTTTGGGACAAAGTCATTCCAAACTTGGCTCAGAATTACTCTGTTGTGGTCTTTGATTGGCCCTTCTCTGGGTGTGTGAAGGATATTCACTTTGATCCTGTGAAGTACTCTTCGTTTGATTCTTTTGCTGATGATCTAATCAGTCTTTTGGAAGAGATGAACTTGAAATTATCATCAGTAGTATTTGTTGGCCACTCCATGTCTGGTATGATCGGATGTATTGCTTCCATTAAAAGACCTCATCTCTTCAACAGGCTTATACTCATTGGAGCTTCCCCCAGGTTTAATATATATATATATATATATATATATATCACACACACACACACAAACACACACACATATATTGTAGTAGAATTAATTCTTTGGTTTTTTCTATTTTTTATAACTTCCTTTTCGATTGTAATTTTTTTAAAAATATATTGCTGTACATATATATATATATATATATATAGTGTTGCTCAATAAATATAACCAATGTATTATTAAATTTAGCCACTTATTATTATTATTTTTTTTTTTGATGAGATGGGGGAGGGGATGGGTGGTTCGAACTTCGAATCAATACCTTAGAGGAAACTTTAATATCAAAACTTATTAAAGTCTATTTGGTAATGCATGAAATAAGATCTATATATTCTTAATTTCCTTTCTTCTGCTTCTTTTTATTTTATTTTATTTTATATTTTTATTAATTCCCTTTTTATAAAGAAAATCAGTATCATGATGTTAGTTTGATACATTATTTTAGATGAGACAAGAACTTGTATCTAAGACATTTACCAAACATTTGAATATATATAAATGATTAATGGTGGACCCAGGCCAGGGTGAGCTCAGTCTGACTGTAGTCCAGTGTAAATCTTTTTTACTAGTAAAATTTTTTTAGATGTGTTAATTGTCTTTTCTTTTGTCTTCTTGTTGTTTTTTTTTTTTTTTTTTGGTTATTTGTGTGACAGCAGATGTATTTTTGTCAAGTCCTTCACAAAACTCATCTAATTTAACAGCTCACTCCCTTACTAATTACTAATATTGGCCCATTTCCAACTTGATTTGCGCCCTTAATCTTCCGCAGTTCTAAACAGCCCTAGCATATATATAAGTTTTTAAATCCATGCATAGATTATCATGCTTCAATGATCTACACCAACTAATAATATCTTAGGGAAGACAAATGTCAACAATAAAAGATAATTAAATGGCTATATAATTATACAGTATCTCCAAACAAATTTGATCATTATGTATTTATAATCAATGCGCGCAGGTACATAAACTCGAATGACTATGAAGGAGGATTTGAGAAATCAGAGATTGAGCAAATATTGTCAAACATAGAATCTAACTTCGAAAAATGGGCTACAAAGTTTGCTTCTCTTATTGTTGATCCAAACGACCCTTTATCTGTTGAGAAGTTCGAAAAGTGCTTGAAAAGAATGAGACCTGAAGCTTCACTTCCTGTGGCCAAAATTGTCTTTTGCAGTGATGAAAGAGAGACTCTTGAGAAAGTCATGATCCCCTGCACCATCGTACAGACTACCAACGATATAGCCGTCCCAAACTCTGTAGCTGACTACATGATTAAGAAAATTTCTGGCGAATCAACGGTGGAGATCATAGACACCAATGGCCATTATCCTCAGCTAACTGCACCTCTTCAGCTCCTTGAGGTGCTATATAGAGCTTTGGAGTCTTGATCATTCATTTTGAGTGGACAATTTCTAAATAAATTTAGGGTCGATTTGGGAATATATAAACTCGATCAGTTTCAAATCAAGGTGTTTTTTTTTTATCTCAATGTCATGTTGGTTTTTTTTTTTTTCCTTCAAAATTTTATGTAGTTGAAAGCATCTATCCAACACTTATAAATATGTAGAACCAGTTTTTTTTTGTGATTAATAACATTGGTTCATGTAATTCTCAAAGAGCCACTTAATTTCTTTTACCTCTCTCTTTCAGTGCATTGTCAACCTTTTTATATCTTTCCTCTTTCTCTTTTGGGGTGAGGATTGTGATAAAGAGGATAAAAACATGAGTTACGACCACTAATATTTATTATTATTATTATTTAATTTATAATAATTTTTTTTTATAGAATATTAGTGAAAATACCTCATTTTAAATTATACAACTTAATACTCCATCCCGTTTTTTATTTTGCTAAACATTCCATTATTAGTGGAACTTACCTTTTCAACTCCTTTGACCCATTATACTAAGACCAAAATACCCTCAAACATTCCCACCCCTATCATATTCTCTTACAGCAACTCTCTCTCTCTCTAACTCTCTCTCTCTCTCTCTACATTTGATGAACAAACATAGATTCAGATCTATACGTCTCAAAGATGAGAGATCTGAGAAGAAATCAATTGATGGTGGCAGTTGTGTCACCTCTGGCCAAATACAAGCTGGTGTT
Source organism: Hydrangea macrophylla (assembly GCA_033977485.1). Lineage (NCBI taxonomy): Eukaryota > Viridiplantae > Streptophyta > Magnoliopsida > Cornales > Hydrangeaceae > Hydrangea > Hydrangea macrophylla. The sequence continues at coordinate 140,299,873 of CM066988.1, read as the reverse complement.
ACTTGGGCGATCAATCGGTCGGCAAAACAACATCATCACTCGCATCATGTACGACAAATTCAATACTACCTATCAGCTAATTCTATATATATATATATATATATATATATATATGTTCTTCAATTTCTTTGCAATTTGCTAGAATTTTAAAGTAATTCTCATCAGATTTGACTTTTGCCGTCCAGATTTGGTTTCATTGGAGTTTTTATTTATTTATTGTTATTTAGGGTTAGCATTTAAAAATCTGAGTGATGTTCTGAAGAAAATGCACTTGGATCAATGTTGTTACTTTGTAAATGTGGCTGTGTCTAATGCATGACTTGAATTTGAAGATGTGTGATATAGAAGATGTTGAAATGGCTATAAGTTGGTTGATTTGTGGGCATTTTGATCCCTCCTTAGCAATGTTTTTTTGGGAAAATTACACTAACACCCCCCTGAGGTTTTGCACTTTATCACAAACCTCCCCTGAGGTTTCTGACATGACACTGACACCCCCTGTCAGTGTTGTCCACTTAACGTCATTAACATAGTATCGTAAAAAGACTATTATGCCCACTGTTATGCCCTATATTATCCATAATTCCCTCTCTCTCTCCCTTTCCCATAATCACTCCATTTCCATCTCTCTCTCCCAAACCCTAATCTGGACCCAGATGCTTACAAAGTGGAATCTCTCTCCTCTTTCTTGTTCATCGCTTAATTTCCTCTTAAATTCTTGATTTCTCTTATCACTTCTGATTAGGAATAACAGTAAGGAAGAAATCTCATCTTCCTCATTTCTAGGGTGTAATCTAGTAAAAGCTTGCAATATACAAATGGGTCGATATCACAGTGGTGGTGTGGTGACACAGCAGAGTGAGAGTGGGTCGATGGCCGTGAGGTGGGGAGGAGGGAGGTCGAGCCCTCGTTTCTCTATCTTTCTTAACTCTATATCTCTCTTTCTTCCCTCTCTCCCTCTCTATATGTATGATATGTATACATTTCACAACACACACACAGACATATATACATATATATATATATATACATATGTGCACACAAAATCACAAACTTGCACTTTGACAAATCAAAGTATGAAAAATTCCAAACAAAATATGAATTTTACGAGGGAGTGGCCATGGAAGATTTGGTGGATTTCCTCATATACAATTATACACATAAATGGGTATTTGTCAATTTTACCCAAATTATATCTGAAATCCTGCAATCCCCAACTAGTTGGGAAGAAGAATGAGCAAATGGAGATAAGGATAATTGGGAAGTACCCATCACAACCAGTGAGCCGAATAATGAGCAAATGGAATCAGAATTTCAAGTACCCATCACAATTTATTCCCTAATCCAAACATGCAATTGGGAAGAAGAGTGAAAATTGGTGAACCGAATGAGTTTGGCACTGTGAAAACCTCTCAATTTCAAGTACGCATCACAATTTCTTCAGGGGGTGTGGAAGCAAACTTGATGCCATCAAGATGTTCGATGAAAGTCCTAACCCAAATGTTGTATCTTGGATGGGGAGGATTAGTGCAGCCCATGATGTTTTAGAAGCATTGGAAAATTTTAAAATTTATTGCTTGAATGGTGTGGATTAATGGTGGTTGGGTACATGTAGTGGGACATGGTGTTTGGTGGTGGCGGGTCTGGTGTGTGTGTGTGTGTGTGTGTGTGTGTGTGTGTGAGAGAGAGAGAGAGAGAGAGAGAGAGAGAGAGAGAGAAGTGAGAGTGAAGAGATTAATGCTGGCATACCTCTATTTTTTCTCTCTTGATTAATGGTGTTTTGTGTATATGTATGTGTGTGTCTATATGTGTGTGTGTGTATGTGTGTGAAAGAAAAAGATGAAGAAGAAGAAGATAAGGGCATTTTGGACATTTTGAAAAACTAACTTGCTGATGTCAGCAATATTTTAACTCCAGTTAACGGCAAGGGGTGTCAGTGTTATCAACCACAAACCTGAAGGGAGGTCAGTGTAACCTAAAAAACCTCAAGGGGTGTGAGTGACAAAGCACCAAACCTCAGGGGGTGTCAATGTAATTTTCCCATGTTTTTTTGGTGTGAAATTTTACACAACTATTTTTGTAATATTTCATAAAAATTTCACACATGTGAAATTTCAGTATATGAATTTTTAGATGCTTGATGTGAAATTTTTTAACTAACTTTATGTGAAATTCTCACTGACTTTTTATTTCTTGATGTGAATTTTTATAACTCTTTTTCATAGTTTATGTGAAATTTCTCACAATTTTTTTTCTTGACTTTTTTCTTTTTACAAATTTCACATAACTACTTATGTTAAATTTTAGTCTTTTTTAACGTGAAAAAGACTGTGAAATTTCACATTGTTGGGAATGGACCCACAATCACAACAAGAAAATCACACCCACAATTATGGAGATAAATAGAACAAGAACGACACAACCACGAAAGAAAATCAAGCAAACCAACACAACAAGATTTAAATGTGGTTCGACCCAACAATGCCTACGTCCACGTGCAAAGACGATCACTACGATTAATATGAAGATTACAAGCACTCAAGACCTCACGTGTATAACTCTCCATCAAGTTATATGACACACACAATTGCTAGAAACTAATCTCTCCCTCACTAGTTTGCAGCCCTCTCTTGTGTATGTAGAAGATTTCCAACCAATCTTATCAATCCCTTGAGTAAGCCCTATATTTATAGAGATTGTATAGTCCTAATCCTAGTTGTAGTAGGATTTACCCCTATGGTAAGTCTTATACAACAAGTAATACTCTTACACACATTCCTATATAAACTAGGAACTTCCACCATTAAAGGAATCCTTATTTGATAAGGAAACCACCAAATAAGGAATCCAATCATAATTAGGAAATCATTCCACTAATGGAATTTTAGGCACAATCCTAACAATCTTCACCTTGCCTCAAATTCCTTCCCATCAGTCCTCAGAGTCTTCATCTTGTAATCTTCAACTTCCACGTCGATAGTGCATCACCTTTGCCATCCCCCAAGCTATTCAGCTACACCATTACTCAAGTTCACATCCCCCATGAACTTGAGATCACCAATGTCTGGCTTGTCATCTTCACCGCACAATGCATCCTCTATACCTTGTTGCACCAAGGCGTCCTTCATACGCACTTGCCACATGCTGAAATTCTTCTTGCCATCGAACTTTTCTATTGCCATTCGCATATCCCCAAGCGAACTATCTCCAGCTGCCATGGATTCTCAACCGAGCTTTGATACCACTTGTTGGGAATGGGCCCACAATCACAACAAGAAAACCACACCCACAATTATGGAGATAAACAGAACAAGAACGACACAACCACGAAAGAAAATCAAGCAAACCAACACAACAAGATTTAAATGTGGTTCGGCCCAACAATGCCTACGTCCACGTGCAAAGACGATCACTACGATTAATATGAAGATTACAAACACTCAAGAGCTCACGTGTATAACTCTCCAACCAAGTTATATGACACACACAATTGCTAGAAACTAATCTCTCCCTCACTAGTTTGCAGCCCTCTCTTGTGTATGTAGAAGATTTCCAACCAATCTTATCAATCCCTTGAGTAAGCCCTATATTTATAGAGATTGTATAGTCCTAATCCTAGTTGTAGTAGGATTTACCCCTATGGTAAGTCTTATACAACAAGGAATACTCTTACACACATTCCTATATAAACTAGGAACTTCCACCATCAAAGGAATCCTTATTTGATAAGGAAACCACCAAATAAGGAATCCAATCATAATTAGGAAATCATTCCACTAATGGAATTTTAGGCACAATCCTAACACACATAACTTCTTCTTGACAAACAGTGAGACCACTCTCTCCATCTTATAATATTCTCTTATCTTTTTGGAATGAAATTTCACACTGAATATAGTTGTGCGAAATTTCACATGACCTTTTTTTTTCACAAATTTCACATAGCTAACCGTGTGAAATTTCTCATAGCCAGTTATGTGAAATTTCACATAACTTTTTTCCTTTCACAAATTTCACGTAAAATAGTTGTGCGAAATTTTACATAAATAGTTGTGTGAAATTTCACATAAAAAAGATGTTTGAAATTTCACATAAATAGTTGTGTGAAATTTCACATAAAAAACATGTTTAAAATTTCACATAACTTTTTTCTAGACATAAAAAAGTTGTGCGAAATTTCACATAAATAATTGTGTGAAATTTCACATAAAAAAGTTTGAAATTTCACATAATTTTTTTCTAGACATAAAAAAGTTGTGTGAAATTTCACATAAAATGGTCGTGTGAAATTTCACATAAAAAAGTTGTGTGAAAGTTTACATAAATAGTTGTGTGAAATTTCACAAAAAAAGATTGTATAAAATTTCACATAACTTTTCAAGAATCTCACTTACCTCTCTTATTTCTAAATTTTAGTGTTAGATTCCCTTAAATTTTATAACGATTTGTTAAAGGGAGGGAGGAAACTGATACTAAAATTTAAAAATAAGGGAGGTAAGTGAGATTCCTAAAATGTGAGGGAAAGTATATGTTATAAGGTATGTGTATTACAAGTTATTACTTTTCAAAAGTTTGGCAAACTTTTACTACTAAATTAGTTAAAAGTATGTTCACGTGACGTGGCATCTAGGGGTATAGTTTGGAATGAGGAAGACACATGTACATGTGTCATAGTTTTGAATGAGGAAGAGACGTGCCATAGTTTTCAATGAGGAAGCGTAGGCAAATGTGGACGTGCGTGTTGGAATTCCAAGGCTACTTTTGTCCAACAAATTTTTTAGGAGCTTCCAATAAACTAAATTACGGATTGGATCTTTCATTTAAAAAGTATCTAATTTAGTATCAAAGACTAATTAACCCTTTTTTTATGCTTATGGCAAACCCTAAAGGGCATACACGCACAAGAGGGGGAATAAAGCCCGCGCGCCCTAAAGGACTTCCACAAATGTCGAACCCTCCCCTTCCCACAACGGAAAGAGGAGTCATGCCCATCTGACCACAAAAGTCTTGGCACAACCAATATCTGATGTATGAGTTGGAGTGACAAACTTTAAACTATCAAAAATCATACATCAACTTTGCCTTAGATGTAGCAAATCATACATTTATTACATCTTTTGATGTGTTGCTCTTGGAGATGGTCTCAACCTGAGGAATGCAGTTTATGTTCAGAGACTAGGGAATGTCTGAGTAAATTCCCCTATAATGCTTTAGTTTAGAATGAAATTGAGGTAGGAGTTACTATATACATCAACTAAATTTCTCTTTACACCTACTTGTACAATAAGAGACACTGCATGTATTCCTCCACACAACATAATGTGAGTGTATAGAGTAATTGGGTGTATCAATTTATGTATTTAACAGCTCTCATTGGGGTAATAATTCACGTTTGTGAGATGGATTTTAGAATTTTTCAAAATTTTATTGAAACTCAAGAAATAAGAAAGGAAAGTGACTCAAAATTTTCAAAAAATTTACTTTCTCTCCCACTATGTTTTATTTTTAATTCTAATTATCTCACTATTTTCCTTATAGCAAAAGAAATTATTTTTCTTTATATTTGCTTCTTCTTCTTTTTTTCTCACTAAATACATTGCATACTTTTATTACCTAAAAAGTTGCAAAGGGCCCATAAATAAAACCCAGACCAAGCTCAAGTTTGGGCCTTCACCTATTCTATTGAATTGGAATTAAAAACAGTGTGAAACTTTTTTTTTTTGGGTTAAAATCTTACAAGTCTTGAAAGTAAAGATTGACTGAGAAAGCAAATAATCGGTTCTGTCATTTATTTTATAAATTTAAATATTAGGTAAATGTCAATTCTTTTTTATTTTTATAGGATTAATATCACTTAGACACCTACCACTCCTGAGGTTTAACTAGAGAATAGTTACTCCTCACGTTTGACGAATAACACTCTCCCTTATTGTGATAAAATTAAAATCTAGCCCTCAAAATTAATTAAAAATAATTAAAAGTATTTACAAAATATCTAAAGAGCCCATCTGTTGGGTTACAAATTTTAATATTTTCACGATTCTAAAATAATTATTTCTAAAATCGTTTGAACAATTTTCATAACTCTTTAAATTCTTGGAAATTTTCACGATTTTTCACGAATGTGAAATCTATTTTCAACATTTTAACGATCCTTTGAAACACATCAACATTTTTTCCAAAATCATGATTTGTTTTTCTTCATGTGTTCTCGTATATATAATTTTACATTTATGTAATTTTCAATTCGAATAGAAAGAGATGGATCTATATGCCAGCCCCAAGGTCATTTATATCTTTTAAAAATTGGAAATTTAGTAAAAAGTCCCTCATTTTAGACTTATTAAGTTTAAAGGACAATTATTTTTTTATTTTGGTCAAAACTCCATGACTACTGCAAATTAATTGGATCAAATCCTTATATTTTAAAAATGATGTGAAATTTCACATAACTTTTATAACATGTAGATTTTTCACTAAAATAAAAAATGGGTTGAACTTATTACTACAAAAGTCTATATTAAATAACTTTTGACTTAAATTCTAATTAAAAATATGGAAATGGCAGTTTAGGTATATTTTAATAAACCAAATATTGTTCAATCAGAAGGAGCAATTTGTTATGACTAATAAAAGCTCAGGGGGAAAGTATTATTCTTCAACCCTGATGGGGGTAAGTGTTCTCAGGTCAAACCTCAGAGGTGGTAGCAGATATTAATCTTTTTTTTTATATCAACAATGCTAGGGGCACAAACAAATCTTACAAGCACTTACACCCATAGTCTATCTCTCTCTTGGGTGGCATTGTGGGGTCTACTGAAATTATTCAGACCCCACAGTGCCACCTAGAAGAGAAATAAATTTTGGATATAAATGTTTGTGAAATTTATTTGTACCTCAAATATTACTCTTTTTATATAGACTCGTGCTCAGTCTAATAAATATTTCTAAATTAGTTATTTGTAATTTTGTCAAACCTTAACCAGGAAAAAACTGATACCTGGACTGATCCTGAACTTGAACATGTGGTGTACGTTTGGATTTTCCCAAACATACCCTTACAAAATGGAAGATGAAAAGAAAAGAAAAGAAAATTTGATGCAGTGGAGTGGAGTGTAATTGCTGAATAATTGGAGGGGTAAACTAGTAAAAATAAAGTTGAAATACCAGACTGGCACCGTCTCTGTCTTGCTGGGCTGAATGAAGGCTGAAGAATGAAGGCTGAATGATAAAAAAACATGAGAAGCCTGGTAGTAGGTGCTTCTCATCAGCTCCTAAACCGATCATCATCATCATCATCATCAACTGTCACTCTCTCTCTAGATTCTGGACTTTCTCTCTCTACAGAACTTCCATACAATTTCTGTCTCTTCGAACCTACGCGATCATGGCCACCAGTGACGGATTCGTCAAGGGCAATGTCCTCCCAAACGGCGTCGCACTCATCACTCTCGATCGCCCCAAAGCACTCAACGCCATGAACCTAGGTTACTTTTATTCCCCCCACTCTCTCTCTCTCTCTCTCACTCTTCTCTATACATACCCCTGACCCCACCTATATGCACATTGATTACATAGTGCAGCGCTTCAATAAAATAAAAAAAAATAAAAAAAAAATTCCCTATTTTGATCCTAATTATTGTACTGGGATTTTATTGCAGATATGGATATTAGATACAAAAGTTTTCTTGATGAATGGGAAGCAGACCCAAATGTGAAATGTGTTCTGGTTGAGGGTAGCTCACCGCGTGCCTTTTCAGCAGGTGACATATATATTAAATTTCTAGCTTGGCTGACAATAATTAGTATTCTTAATACTACCTCTTTTCTCATTACTTGTAAAATCCTCTTATTATAGACAACTTCTTGATGAAATAGGTTTTGAGGGTACCCAACCAATTAATGGCTAATTGCAGGAATTGATATTAAACGTGTTGTAGCTGAAATTCAATTCGAGTAATGCTATGCTTTCCCAAATTTCTATCCAAGAGAGCTTCCCAAATGATGTGGTAGTCGGCCGTCTAATATAGTGGGACCAATTGAATTTTGATTGGAAGTTGTTTACCATCCCACTGCCACATCATTTAGGAAGCACTTTTGGGATGAAAATTTGGGAAGCTTAGCATTACTCAATTCAAAAGGACAATAATGCACCTCTTGTGCAGAAAGTTCTTCTATTATTTGCACTTTTGAACCACTAATATCTGGGTTGGGTCAGGGTGGATGCTTGTTTATTTATAGTAATTGTTGTAGGTGCCATTACCCACTCTCATATATTTTGATGGTGATTGTTGTTATTTCATATTTAAACAACTAACAGCACTGCCCTTTATAAATGAAATTGGTCAATGTTTGCATAATTGATTACCAAAGCTTAAGACTCTTAGTTAATCACTTTATCTGCAGGTGGTGATGTGAAGCAGATAACTACCAAAAACCAACTATCAGATATGATTGAGGTCTATTTATGTCCTTTTAACTAAATATCAGCAGATTAAGCTGTATATGCACTTCACTAGGTTGATCTGATACCGGGGCGGATGCTGCATTTTATTATTTACAGCACTAGGAAGTATTAAGAAACAAGCTACCAGCTTGTATCCGCTATATTGGGCCAATTGAGAGTCTTGATTGACAGCCCGCTTTAAACCGGCTAGCCCGCTACACCAATGATTTTATGATTTTGTATTTTGTACACGTGGGTTGTAGGGTTATAGACTTCTAGTTCAATTTTGACATGCAGTTGTATGGCTTGTTAGTGGTAATAGTTGGTCAGATGATTCAGTTTTAATTGTGTCATGTTTGCCAAGTTCCTATTTTAACTAAATTCTTACGTATATACACACTGTAATGCAATAATTTGTGACTCGTGTTATTACATCTACATCTATTATTTTATCTGAATTCTGAACTTTGGTAGTGCTTTTCATGTCTATTTCTCTGGCAGGTTTTCACCGCGGAATATTCTCTAATATGTAAAATCTTTGAGTACAAAAAGCCATACATATCCTTCATGGATGGCATTGTAATGGGGTTTGGAATAGGCCTATCTGGACATGGTCGCTACCGGCTCATCACCGAGGTATGATTGTTAAGCTTTTTTTTTCTGAAGTTACTTTTTAGTTTTTACAACAAAGTTGTAACGGAAGTTTTGTCTCTAAATTTTGTTGTGATTTTATTTCAGAGGACTGTACTTGCTATGCCAGAAAATGGAATTGGCTTGTTCCCAGATGTTGGATTTTCTTATATAGCAGCAAAAACTCCAGGAGAAGGATCAGTTGGTATGGAGTTTATCATTTAGAAAATATAGTCCTTTTGCGTGGTATCAAAACTTAAAAAAAAAAAAAAAAAAATTCAAAGTTAGGTTCATCGAACGTACATGCTTCAAATTCAGCGGGAAAGGAAATTATTTATCATTTATTTATTTTTTCCTCATTGTCACAAAAGCTGACACCCATCAAACTGATACTAATGTGGCTTGACGATCCATTGGAATTCTCTATGGGCCTGAAGGCTCGTTGCCAAAATATTTAATACGTTTGGCAAAATGTGAAAGTGTGTTGAAGATAGTTGCCATAGTAACTGCAGAGTTCAGAGATGGGCAGCTGGAAAGAGTTAGAGTTCAGAGATGGGCAGCTGGAAAGAGTTAGAGTTCAGAGATGGGCAGCTGGAAAGAGTGGAAAAACTAAAATGCATTGGAAAAAAAACCATAATGAAGTATTGTGAAAAGCCAAAATAGGTGCTTGGGAAGTGTTCATGAGTGAAAAAATGGAAATAAGGATTGGGAGGTATCCAGATCTTTTAAGAGAAAATAGGGGAGTCGGTGGGGGGAGGTGGCACTGGGATAGCATAGTAATGCAGTCATTGAGCACGGGTTAAATAACTATTTTGTTTCAATGTTGTTTATAGAGATGTTAAATTTGCTAATCATAATGACTTTCTTATAGTTTTTAAAGCACTAAGTTTTGAACGATTGGAAGTTAATATATAAGAGAGAGAAGACGAATTCCATAGCTGATTATTTATAGAGCTTAAAGATCTTGTAGCCGGTTGATTCCCCATAAGAGTAATTCTCATTTTTAAATTGAGCTTTTCAAACTCAAAAGTATGCATTGCATTCTCCATTGCCTCTCCTGCTGTATGGGCTCTTCATAAATGGGTTGAATGCCCACCTATTTTATCTTAAAGGGCCGATGAGTGATTTGGAGTTTGGGGTACTGAGGTTTGATATACATTAGCATCACTCTACTTGAGATTCCAAGCAAAATGAAGGTTAGACTTGCTGCATGTTGCTTTTACTCTTAATTCTTTGCTTTTAAGCCTCACAAATTTTTCTTTTTTTTCCAAATTTTGAGTGCCAACTAAACTGTTGATGACAATTTCATTGTATGCTTCTTATGAGATCTTTTGACATCACATTCCTTAGGCCGTGGGTGTCTTACTTTCACATCGTGGATCTATTATGTCTAGCATTTCTGTAGCATAATACCATATTTTTGTCTGAGTTATCCTTTGTTTTGTTTTTTTTTTTTTTTTTTTTTGTTTTCACTCAGATTGTTTAACAAGTTAACATTTTGCAGGTGCATATCTTGGAATGACTGGGAAAAGGATTTCCACACCTGCTGATGCGCTATATGTTGGTCTGGGAACACACTACGTGCCGTCCGGGAGCCTGGGTTTCCTAAAGGAGGCTCTCTTGGCCGCCTCCTTGTATAACCGCAAACCATCTTTCTGTTCATAAAGACTGTTCTCATATTATGGCGGAGCTAAGCATGAGTTTTACTCATTCACTTAATACCCCCAATAAACCTAATCTACTAGCTTATGTCAGAGTAGTGTTCATGGTGGTTTTTTTCTCTATTTTTCCATGGAAAATGACTTTTTTCTTCTTCTTTTTTTTTATAAAAAAAAAAAATTGGGTTTGAATATATTTAGATTGGTATAGCTTGACCAAAATATGAATACTGCTCTCTCTTGGGCTGCCTTGTATGCTAATTAAAGAGATGTTTGTCTTCGAATACCCTCTGGTAGTTGCTCGTATTCTAACTGTGATCCACACAGTTCCGAGGATCCACACCAGGACGTCAGCGCACTTTTGGAAAAATACAGCAGTAATCCTGAAACTGAACCTCAGTTGAAGTTGCTACTACCTCAGATAATTTCAACCTTTGGGGCGAACAAGTCTGTCGATGAGATAGTAGAAGAGCTAAAAAAGCAGCAGCATAGCACTGATGCTGCGGGTGAGCAACTCTGTTTTACTTCTTTTTGTCTGAGGGTGAGCTACTTAGAGCTCGTTTGGGTTAGTTTTAAAAATAAACACTTTTTGACATATGAGATATTTTTAAAAAATCGGAGCTTTTTAAAAAGCTGTTTTTTATCTTTAAAAAGGGATCAGATTTTTAAAAACGCTGTGAACATGCTAATCCAAACGGTGACAGCTTTTTAAGCAATCACTTGTAAGTGATAATGTTGGCCTCGAAAAAGCTATCCAAATTGATTCTTAATGCAAGTTCTTTCCCAATATGAGAATGATATATGTGCATAGTGCATACATCTTGGTAGTCTAAATTTTCGGTTCCCTGCTGTTTAGTGAAAATGGTTACGGAGTGTGGTTTTTTCATTTCATTTGAGCCTTCGTATTGACAGCCCTTGTTTCTACATGCAGTGGCAGAGTGGGCTAAGGAGGCCCTTGTAGGGCTTGGAAAAAGTGCCCCCTTTTCTCTTTCTCTAACAGAAAAGTATTTCTCTAGAGTTGCTTCTGCTCGTGGAAAAAGTGACAATGAGCTATCCAATGTGAGTTCATTTTTCTTTCTTCTAACATGTCAAAAGTTCTTTTGTATTGTTTTTGAAATAACATATGTTCTTCGCGAAATTGGCCATTCCCAGTTAATTGGGGTGATGAAAACTGAATACCGCATTGCTATAAGGTCTTCTCTTCGAAATGATTTTGTTGAAGGTGTCCGGGCAGTCTTGGTGGACAAGGATCAGGTTTGCTTCTCGTTCTCAAAAGTTACTTTTTCACTTCAAATTATAGGGGCATGAAACTGTTGCTATTTAATTTGAATTTTCTATGGTGTAGTTTTGATTTTGTCCCCTTGATCATTTTCTATTTCCTTTTTGATCTAATTGGAGTGGAATTCTTCCAAAAATGAGATAAAACTAGCGAAACAACTTTTAGCTTCCTAGTTTTGACTTCTTCAGTGGCTCATTTTACATCTCAACATGATACTTCGGATATATTTAGTTCCTCCTGCTAATACAAGTAATATAATCACCTTCTGAATCTTCTAATAGCTAAATTTCTTATTTGAACTTTTTACTATCAGAGAAACAACATGGATTCTTCATAAACAAAAATCTCCACGCTGGCTGGCTTTTTATTATATCCCACATCAATAAGTAGAATTAAGAATTCAAAGTTAAGACTCAAGATGTCCAAATCCGAAGTTTTTACAGAGGGGGCAAACCGAGTTCAATATATTATCTTAGAATTCGTACTCAAACCTATAATAAAAATTAATAGATTCAGATTTAATGTAGTCATCATGTATTGTATTTTATGACTCGGAACTTAGTTGTATCGAATCGACAATGATCCAAATTTGGTGCAATTATGACCATGACCCTCAAATCGTATTTGAATTTGGATTTATTAATCTAAGCCAGTATCGTTATTAAATCTTAATCGGGATGGGATTAGGTGACCCATTGACATGACAACCCAGTAAGACACTAACCGTACGTTGACTTAGCGAGAATGTTGCTACCAAACCCAACCACGAGACAGATTTTCCGAAACTTCTCATCTTGAAACACGGTCTATACCTTGGTAGAGAATCCAAGTTTGGTAAATGAAAACATGCTTCCCCGGAAGATTGCTGTCTTTCTTGTGCTGTGAACTGATATATTGAAGGGCCATTCAAGTTGGAAAAATAAAAGCATTTATTTTCCTTATTCTTTTTTTTTTTTTTTTTTTTTTGTTTGTCATTTGCATGACTACAGGCTGTGAAAGTTGTTATTTTTTTTTTCTTATTTGTTTGAGTGTATTTCTTTCTTAAACATTTTCACGTTTATGCATCTACAGAACCCAAAGTGGAACCCGTCAAGCCTGGAGGAAGTGAACGCAAGCGAAGTAGAAGCTCTCTTCGAACCACTTAGCCCAGGAATTGAGGGATTGAAAGTTTGAGTTCATGTCATGAATAATCCTGTGTCTCTCATAATCTCATTGCCTAGGTAATAAGAAATAAAATTTTCATAAGCGACATATATTGACATTTACAAAAGTAACGTCTTGAGAATAATATATCGACTTGACTGAACACCAAATCTAGATCTAGTGTGTGATGTCCATTGTTCATCTTAGTATCGTTTGAGCTACTTTAATACTATGATTTCTTATATATGAGAGCCTTTAGAAACATTTGGATCCTATTGTTACTGACCAGATTTTGGTAATTTGTATTTACATTTTGATTACTGACCATGGTTCTTAGGAACCAACAAATCAGTGTTGGCAAAGGCAAAACATATTGTGTTACAAGAGTGACTTATACTATATCACATACAATCCTGAAAATAGATGAAGAATGAAAAACAAAATAGCAGATCCTACTGGGACAAGAAAACATTCCATATTGTTGAAGGGAAAGTGAGCATTTAAGCATCCCAAAGAAAATGAAGAAAGGAATGTAGAACTTTGATATAGTGCCAATTTTGACTCACTCAATTTCATCTGGGAATTGAGTTAACATATTTTATTTTTTATTTTTTATTTTATTTTTTCCTTTCTGGGAGTAACAGATGGATAGCAATTACACTTCCATAAATATTTGAAGTAAGACTTGAATCTAACATACTTAGGACCACTATTCCAAAATTTGTGTGATAAAACTCATGTTAAGATAACAAAGTCGCCCATTTGGGTATAGACAAGTAAATACTGATGTGGAGTGTAGTATATGTATACTTGTAAAGATAATATATATATATATATACACACACCCTTTTGTGATATAAATCTGTGTAGACTGTATAATATGTATATCCTTCTTATTTGGATTTGCACCATAACTAACTTTAAGCTATACTTTATTTATGACCTCAAAAGATAGAAAAGCTGTAACTTTAATTAAAGTGCATGATAAACAAAGAAAGAAAGATTGCATGAGAATGAACCACGAAAGGTTCAGCTTGGAACGTTTTGCATTCCTGCCTGACAATTGTTTTGTTTATTTATCTTCTTTCAAAAGTAGTCAATGCTCTTCTCACCAAAGTCACAACTTGGTCATGACCTGTCATGTGGACCCTTTTTTGCCACGTGTCAACATAGATAAAACGTAGTTCACTAGTAATCTGAATCATCTGATATTTCGATTATAAAAAATAAAAAAAATTCCACCGCAAGATTTCTTCAAATACAGTATATTTTGATCAGTACTAGTGGGACCCACGTAATTGGACATGCATGTTCCATGATTTCGTCTTACACTGGTAAAAACAGTATGAACAATATATATACATATATTGTATATATATGTGTGTGTGTGTCAGTGTGTGTGTGGCATGAAATAACACGATGTGATGCCATAACTGAATAACTGAATGAAGGAAAGAATCTTCCGTTCTCTCTCAACCTTTTCTGTGTCCAACCCTGCACCTTTATAGACTTTTCACATTCCTCTTGAAGTTTCCCAAAAGCAAACATTTCAGATTCGAGAGAGAGAGAGAGAGAGAGAGAGAGAGAGAGAGAGAGAGAGAGGGTCCTTAATACTATATACTTATTCTACAACAAACATGCAAGATGAAAATTCCCCTCCTTTCTCTAGCTCTCCTTGATTTTCCAACCATTTAAAGCTCTCTTTATATTTCGTAATTCAGTAAAGATTCAAATAGACCTTTAAAAAGCTAAGCTCAGCAAATTAATAAGAGAACATGGTAGAACAAAATTTTCACTATAATTATTATATTCACAAATTTTCAAGTTTTGTAGTGTTGATGACAATGGTGTCAGGTGGTGGGTCAAGTGTGGGTGTGAATTGGGGTACTATGGCAACTCACCAATTGCCACCAGAGAAGGTGGTTCAGATGATGACAGAAAATGGGTTTGATAAAGTGAAGCTCTTTGAGGCTGATGAGAAAATTTTGGATGCCCTAATTGGGACTGAAATTGAAGTGATGTTGGCAATACCTAATTTGATGTTGCAGGAGATGAGTGAGGACCTTGGTGTTGCTGCTTCTTGGGTTGACGCCAATGTGACCAGTTATTGCTACGCAGGTGGAGTCAATATCAAGTTGAGTGTATATATATATATATATATATATATATATATCTCTTACTCAGTAATAGCTTCATTTTGATACTATAAAACTCTCCAATGATTTTACTCAAATTTTCTTCTACATTATTATTATTATTTTTTTTAATTTTCTATCAAAAAGATAAATAATTTGAGTTAGAACATCTCCAATCCTAACGTCAAACTCATACATGTGAATTTGATTAAGGCCTTCAAAATAACGTTGTTTACCCAAACCCATATTGAACTCGAGTATGTAATCAACATTTATTAACTCGGGTTTAAATTTGATCAAAAGTCATTTTTGATCATATAACTAGATCTATAATCTATAGCTTTAACAATCAAATTTTGCAGGTATGTAGCTGTAGGCAATGAACCATTCCTCCAAACCTACAATGGCTCATTTCTACAATTCACATTACCAGCCCTCAAAAACATCCAAGAATCACTTAACCGTGCCGGGCTCGGCTCACAGGTCAAAGCCACTGTCCCCTTCAACGCTGACATCTACTACTCACCAGACTCCAACCCGGTCCCATCTTCCGGTGACTTCCGGCCAGAAATCCGAGACCTGACTATAGAGATAATACAATATCTATATTCAAATGATGCGCCTTTCACTGTCAACATTTACCCATTTCTCAGCCTCTATTTCAATGACTATTTCCCATTTGACTATGCGTTTTTCGATGGATCAAACAAGCCCATTGAAGATGGTGACTCTGTTTATACCAATGTGTTTGATGCAAATTTTGACACTCTTGTTTGGGCTTTAAACAAGGCGAGTTATTCTGATATGAAGATCGTGGTTGGAGAAGTTGGGTGGCCAACGGATGGTGATAAGAACGCGAATATTCATAACGCAAAGAGATTTAATCAAGGGTTGATCCAACATGCTCTGAGTGGAAATGGGACCCCTGCCCGAAAAGGCATGATCATCGATGTATACCTATTTGGGCTCATTGATGAGAACGCGAAAAGCATAGCACCAGGTTGTTTTGAGAGGCATTGGGGAATTTTTGAGTTCGATGGGAAGCCAAAGTATGAATTAGACTTATCGGGTATTCAAGAAAATAAAGGCCTAATTGCAGTGGAGGATGTTGAATATATGCTTGAAAGATGGTGTGTTTTGAACCCACATGCAGATGATTTTGAAAACTTGCCACGAAACATTGACTATGCTTGTAGTCTCTCAGATTGCACTGCTTTGGGCTATGGGTCTTCATGTAATCATTTGAGTGTTAAAGGGAATGCCTCTTATGCATTTAACATGTATTATCAGTTGAAGGACCAGAAGAGTTGGGACTGTGATTTCTCTGGTTTGGCTATGGTGACAGATGAGGATCCTTCCGATGGTGAATGCAGGTTCCCTGTTATGATTGCTTATGGGTCTTCAATGGTGATACACATGAATATCCAAAACATTTTACTGGCTGTTATTGAGGGATGTGTGGTATTTTTGCTTCTTGTATCCTAGATTAGCTGATACTGACCATAAGAGGGGTGTGGATTGTTATGTGCGTACTAGTGTTGATGATGATGATCAAGTAGAGTTGTATTATAAATTCAGGAGTACTTTTTCCCCCAAATCTAGCTAGCTAGTTGCAGTGCGGAGAAGGTTATGCCTTCTCTGCTGAGCTAGTCCTGAGATATTGGGCGAAGATGAGGCCTTTACACAATGGAGGTTTCCGGAATTTTTTTTAGGCTTATTTACAAACATCTACAAAGATAAACATATGTTACACTTTAAATAAAGAATAATGATTGGGGCACAAAAGGATACAAAAAACTTCCACAAAATGAGTGGAAAGTCTATGTGGCACAGTGGGACCTGCCAGCAATTAATGGAAACAATGCTTAATTATTGGTGGGTCCCAGTGTGCCACATAGACTTTCCACTCATTTTGTGAATTTTTTTTGTATCTTTTGGTGCCCCTAGCATTGTTGTTAAATAAAAGTCATATTTCTCTAGTCGTCGTCTGCGAAGCCGCGAAGTGGTGTCGACATTGAGGATTGGCCTTCAACTTGAGTTGTATAGAGTCAGAGAGAGAGAGAGAGAATTTCTTTGAACTCTATTTGTTTTTTCTAAATGATACAATATATATATATATATATATATATAGGGAAAGACTCTCTAATATTGAGCAAGTGCACTGGCTTTTAAGTCCAAAAAAATTCGCGGGCCGCTACCTCGCCCCGCTGTCCCGTGAATTTTTTAGGAAAAAAAACCGAGTACACTGAAGAGCCTGATCCTATATATATACTAGTTCGAGTCCTGCGCGTTGCGCAGGAAATTTAATTATGTCGTTTCGTGTGGTTAAGTGGTTGTTAAAAGTATATAATAAGATGTTAAAACAGTTAAATAGGAAATTGCAAATGTAACTATTTAATCTAAATCTCTTCTTACGAAAGAAGTTGATAATTTTGACTATCTTATAAATGAGTAGTAAATGTACCTAATAAAGCGCCACTAAAAATATATGACACAAGTAGGATATTTCCTCTAAAAAGGGCATGAATGTGTTTGTAGGCCTTAATTGATATTCGAATACAATCTATAAATCATGAATTTGAGGGAAGAAATTGACCAAAATGTAAATATTAGTGATTAATTCATAATAGCTACTAAAATAACCACTTTATTTGACATTTTAAATATATCAGAACTTAAATTTTAGAGAAGAAGTTGACCAAAATGTGAAATTAGTGACTAATTCTTAAAATAGCCACTTTTTAAAACTTTTTTAAAGTGAATAATAAATATCCCAAAACTTGTTGAACTAAATTCCATTACACATATTACAATATATGAATCATAAATTTGAGAGAAGAAGTTGAGCAAATTGTAAATATTAGTGACTAATTCCTAAACAACCATTAAAATAGCCTTTTTTTTTTTTTTGACTTTTTATGAAATGAATAACAAATATCTCAAAATTTATTGACCCAAATGTAATTAGACACAAATTGTTGATTGAAACCTCATTTGAGAGAAGAAGTTGACCAAATTGTAAATATTAGTGACCATTTCCTAAATAGCCACCAAAATAGCCACTTTTGTTGACTTTTTTTAAGTTAATAATAAATATCACAAAAATTATTGACCCAAATGTAATTAGACACAAGATTGTTGATTAAAATCTCATTATTATATTCAATAAAATTTCAAAAGCTGACTTGAATGTAATTATTTGTCCAAAATGACAGATTTAGCCTCACACAAATCCATATATCCTGTCACACCCCAACCCGCCTCGGGCAAGTTGGGACACGTGTAACAAGCCCACACGTTCAAAACACCCTTAATTCATTAAGAAACACATGAATTAGACCTACTAAACAGCTCTGTTGACACAAAACAGACCCAAGGGCAAAATGGTCATTAATAAAGTATAGCAAATTTTATATGGAAAGATAGCTCTTTGAGTCCCGGTTCTAATGTAAAAAACGGTGCGCGAATCCGAGTTTTCTAGAGAGAGTTATGCTTGTTTCCGTAAAAGTAGTCGAGGCTGAACTCAGACTAGCGGATCGATCCGCCCCAAATCCAGATCGATCCGGATTTAGCAGATTGTTATTTTCTGCAATTCCTGATGCCCCGGATCGATCCGCACTCAACCCGGATCGATCCGGTTCCTGCAGATTGGTTTCTCTGCTGCTAAAACACTGCTAAAAACAGTTCAAACTTTTCCCAAATCCTATAATTGATTCCAATCATCAAGAAAACTTTTAAAAACACTTCTCAACCACCCGTGAACATATCCACAACCCTTTTAAACCTTTTTAAAACATTTAAAAGCATAATCTAAGCACATACAAGTGAAGAACAAGCCATGGAAATCCATTTTCACAACCTAATAAGAAAAAAGGAAAGTTCTTAACAAAGTGAACTCAAAACCCAAATAAATTCCATGGAACTTATAGAAACCATCTTCAAACATGGAACCAATTTTCTTTCAACCTTCAAACATGTACATGATCTCATTTGAAAGTTGCTCTAACATTCAAATTCATTAACCCCTTTCACTTGAACCTCATCTTGCATCATATTACTCCCAATCCATACATGCCATTTCAAAATAAGGAAACAAGATAAGCTTTACAACCCAAATTACTAGTTCCTACCAACTTCACTCCCAAAATACATAACTTGCAACTTGCAAGCTCAACTCATGGTTTTGATGATAGACAACCAACAATACCCAACTTTACATCTTACAAGTTTTTAAAAAGAACCCAAGATACATTTACATTGCTAACCAAAAGATACATTCTAGACACAAACTAACTAAGCATATGAACACATATACACATGGACACTACTCCCACGCCCACCCGTCGTGCGGATCATTTCCTTTCCTCGTCTCGCTTGGAACCTGCGATGGTTATTCAATAACCACAACAGAAATATATTTTCGTTTAAGTTTTCGCTTAGTGAGAGAACTAATCATGCCATTGGAATGCAAAGTATGTAAATGCAGCAATCAATGTAAACATCAACAAATTGATCTTCCGGAAAGTCAAGTCATTCCAGCCACCACCCCCGGGTCCTTCTCACCCCGGATCTTTCTCACTTTTGGCGCATATAGCGCAACACACACTCTCTTGTGACCCCAAAGGCGTCACCGGCATTTCATTGTGGTCGTCACTACGTCCTACTCATTGAGGACTTCCTATCCCTTACATATGGGACCTATAAATGGTGACCACTACTTGACTTCCCTTTGATCCATATAAGCACATAGGCAATTTCAACACATAAGCATAGCAATTTCATAATTTTTGACATGCTTTTATCCAAATTCAACAGCATATATGTACATGAGCATGAGTTTAGCAACTATGAGCAACAATTATCACACTAACATAACTAAACATCCAATTGAAAAATTATGACACTCACCTCCTCGATTTATATAACACCCACATTTGTGTTATTTCATTTGCATTACATTGTCATGCATGATAATGTGATGTGGCGTGTCTTATGACACATGGTTGAGTGAGTTTTGACTCACGAGTTGATTTGGGTGTCTGTATTAGAGAACCCTTTGAAACTGTTGTGATTGAGGATTTATTGTTTGTGAAGTCTCTCCGAGTATGAGACGGTCACTGTAGAACATTTTAAATGTTTATCTGAAAATAAATGTTTACCTGTGTATTCCAATATCTGTATTATTTTCTGTTTTAGAATTTATTTCTGTTGTTAGATTTAGTATCCTGGTGAGGACGAATGAACACGCTATTAATTTGGTAGGCTAATTAGCAACTTCGGAAACGTCATATAGAAATTCGCATTTTAGCGACCAAACGAAACTTAGTCGAAAACTTTTATAATTTTGAGGTTTCACTCGTAAAGCTATGAATAAGCTGTATAGAAAGTTTAGAGACTAATTAGGAGTTTTGAAAACTCGTGGGGAGGTAAACGTAATTTCCCGAGAGTGTTGCCTATATATAGATACAGATGAACTTAGATTTTTCATAACTTCTAACCTAAATTCCAAAAAGGGGGCTAGAGGGAGATTTTGGAGCATAGAGCTTTGCGACGCCAAACGACGACCTTCCGTCAGTTTGTTTTCTCCCATATTTCATATTCCAGCTCCTCGAGGTAAGAGCTTCGTTTTGATATATGTTAGGGCCTGTTTGGCTAAGTTTTCGGAAAAGTTATTTTCTAGAATTTTTCTTAAAAGTTGATAAATGGAATTTTGATTCATAGGAATTGTACTAGACGGACTTCTACACGTTCTTTGTACACGAGTTTTCTTTGGATCGAATTATAGGAGCGTTATTTGGAGGTGAGTGATCCAACTATGTTATTGGAATGATTTCTTGACATGTATTCATGTTTTGTGTGAATAGCATATATTAATTCTTAGAGATATCTTGTGTAGTTCATATTGGGCAATTATATTGATAAGTAGGCTCAATAGCACGGTGATATGTTTTGATTACCGCGGGTATGGTGATATGTATTTGAGCATGTTAAGTTGCTTATTTGGGTCAGAAGGAGCACGTGGTCACCGTGCCATTTTGTGGAGCCGATATAGGCATTAAGGTCGCACGATTGAAGAGAAAAATCGTGGGTCTTACCCTTTCGCGTGGACTTATTGGCGAGGAGTCGCGGATTGGGAGTATGGACGGGCACGTGAGTCTCCGGCGACTAGTATGAAATGTAGAGATGTGAATGCGGATATGTTTATCATTCATGTACATATGTTGATTTATTCACTAAGCATTAGCTTAAACAAATCGAATATCTGTGGTTATTCAAATAACCATTTCAGGTGTTAATGTTGGCGAGGAATCGCAGAAGTGAGCACGTGGGTTGGGAGTTCTTTTAGAAGGCAACTTGAATGTTAACCTTGTAGTTTTGGGACAATAGGATGTTGTAATAAGAATTTTTATCGTTTTAACTTATATTTAACTTCGTATGATAGAATGGATTTTTAAATCGTTGTAATAGTTAGTGACATGTTGTAATCCTGCTTTAGAAATGTTTTAATACAGCTAGGATTACTTTGGATTGAGTTTGGATTGAGTGGTTGATCATTGGTGAAAGTTAGGAAGCTTTTAAAACTTGAAATTCTGCAGATTGGGCTGCTGCCAGGGGAGCAGTCGACTGGTCCTGTGTTCAGTCGACTGAACCCCTGTGCCTGCTAGCTACTGCTTGTTAATATGATAAAGCAGTCGACTGGGCCCTGCCTCAGTCGACTGGACCTCTGTAGGATAATGTGTTCTTTTTTATTCTACCTGATTCAGTCGACTGGTCCCTGATTCAGTCGACTGAAAGCTGGAGACCTCAGTCGACTGACCCTAGTCTCAGTCGACTGGAATTGCTATTAAACCCTTTTGAAAACTCCCTGCCTTCTTCAGTCGACGGAGCAGTCGACTGAGCAGTCGATTGAACCTCTGGGTTCAAATGTGTTTTGTTTTTCCGCTGCGTGTGTTCTTCAAATTAAACTTTTGGGAACGTTAATGAATTAGGTTAGCCTCGGTGGCGTGCCACGAGCTCCGGTTCCGCTATTGTGGGACCGGGCTGTGACAATTTACTAGCAATTAAGCCTAGATTTTCCCAATCTCTTGCTAATTTCCAACCCAAATTTCACCGGTGTAATTCCTACATAAGTTTGGTATCAAGAACATCGTCTATTAAAAACGGTTGCCGTAAAAACGTTATCGAAAACGAAAATAAATTACATGCATGTGATCCTCTTACCTCCACGAGTCCAAAAGTGGTCTCGGATCGTGAATCCGACGCCGGACGGCAAAGGAACGGCAAGAAACGTCGTCGAGAATTTCCGTCGCCGACTTGGAGCTCTCGTTCTCTCCAAGCTTGTGAATCTCCAGCTGTGTTTTGTGTCTTGGAGACACATATCAACACATGCATATGTGTTGTATCAACTTTTCATTAATTATATTTACCTTCCCTGACTTTCTTTAAGTTTTATTATGAAACCCCCATGTTAATTACATTAACTGCACATCTTCTCTCAAAGGATTTAATCTAAGTCCCGCGTGGGTCCCAAACGTGGTCCCACATAATTCATGAGGTTGCTATTAAACCTACAAATTATGAATTCTATTCAAATACGCCCTCACTCGGGTACCAAAACTGGTCCCCTTATCTATCATAAGACATAATAATAACTTTAAGCATGTAAATAAATATGCACATAAACATATAATGACATCAAAATGCAATTATTCGAATTAGACCCTCGTTGGACCCCACTTTTATACCAGTCCCACCTTTCACAGGACTTTCATCTGTGTCCGCATTTGAACACCTTTTCACATGTGGGTTCATAACCCCACCTTAATTCGTTTTATGCATTAATTCTCATTAATTAACACATATTATTATCACACTAATCTTCTTTTCCGGGTACGGTTGTTACATATCCTTACAATGTATATATAGATATATGAGTATTTATAATGTAGTGAAGGGCAAAATAGGAAGTTCATATTTTTTGACGTGCTTGTTTCTTCGTTTTTATAGTCTAATAGATATATATGTTGGTTGCACAATGGGTAGTTGGGCTTTTGGGTTTAGTATTTTTGGGTTAATTACACGGACCTCCCTTGAGGTTCGGCGAAATTACATGGACCTTCCTTATATATTGCAAAATTACACAGACCTCCCCTCTAGCATAAATTTACTATTTTACCCTTACTTTGTTCACTATTTTATTAAACCACACACAACTCTCTCTCTCTCTCTCTCTCTCTCTCTCTCTCTCTCTCCCTCTCTCTACTGTGTGTGTATATATATATAGATATATAAGTACATATGTAACTTGTGAACTTCTTTCTCGGGCGTTGGATCGATGTGAAATGACCGATGTACCCTTAATGAAATCACGACCCCACGGCTGAAAAAGAAGTCTGCAAGTTATTAACTTGCGGACGTCCGCACGAGAAGTAAACCGTATATGTATATGTGTATATATATATATATATATATATATAAATATGAATATGAATTTGTTCAAAAAATCAAAAAAATTAAACCCAAAATCAATTTGTTCCAAAGAGTTAAACCCAATATCAATTTATTCCAAAAACTTAAGATCTAAACCCAAATTAAATACCAAACTGACCTCAAATATATACACAAGTATCTATGTATATATGTATTCAACGGTTCTATGTATATAAATATATATATATATATGTATGTATATATGGTGTGTATGTGTGTATGTATGTATGTATACATGCATGATCCGTATGTATGGTGTGTATGTATATATGTATATGCAGGAGAGAGAGAGAGAGAGAGAGAGAGAGAGAGAGAGAGAGAGAGAGAGAAGGGATTTTTTTTTTTTTTTTTTAACTATGAGTATTTTTGACATCAGCAAATTAAGAAGGGATGTCTTTGTAAATTTTGCAATCTAGAGGGGAGGTGTGTGTAATACAAATCTAAACCGGGAGGTCTGTGTAATTTTGTAATATAGATGGGAGGTCCGTGTAACTAACCCTTTATTTTTTTATGAAAGTTGAAAGGTCTCTTAAGGTGACCTGAACTAAGTGGACTTTTGTTTGTTAATATATCCATACATGGGCTTATATACAAGCATGTTTTAGTTTGGGCCCTTTCGAATTGGGGATCCCAAGCGATTGCTTATATTGTCTGGGGTTAGGATCGGGCTTGTTTCTCTGTATTGTTCATCATTTTATATACAAGAATGCTGCAAATAGTGTTGCAACAAGGACTCGAGATCTGAATCTGCATAGTATCAATCAAACGAATCTAGAGAAAACAATAACATCAACAAAAGAAATAAGAGACACGAGCAGCAGAAAACACAATGATTTACGTACTTAGATAAAAATATGCCTACATCTACATCAGGAGATAGCAAGTAGTTTCACTATAAAATATTGGAATCATAATGCTCTCAACTCTCTTTATATAACATAAGGGCGGATCTTGAAAATTAATCTAGAGGATGCTCCTGAAATTTTTTTGGGACCTATTATACATTTTTTGTGTATATTTTAGATCTTTCTATTCATATTTTGTAATTAGCACAAAAACTTAAGAGAGAAAGGGCTTAGTATGATAATTTTATAATGTCAGGGGGGGGGGGGGGCTTTTATAATTTTTAGGGGGCTTAACTGTAAATTTTTTTCCTTTTAGTGTATATGTATAATTTTCAAAACTTTGGAGGGGTGGGCCCACCCCGTCATGAATGTAAGTCCGCCCTTATCTTCACACAGTCCTCCCGATGCTTTACTAGTTATATCACATGTAGTTGTAGGTGATACCTCCAACTACTGTCATAGCGCGTGGTACAACTATTGAGTAATGATATGCTTCATAAAAGTGCTTTCCGAATGATTTGGTAGTGGGATCAGGTAAATAACTTTCAATTAGAATATAACTAGTCCCACTGTATTAGACCTGACCCCACTGTCAGATCATTTGGAAAGCACTTTTGGTATAAAAATTTTGGAAGCATAGAATTGCTCATAACTGTTTCCTTCTTGGGAAAGACAGCCTTAGGGTTCGTTTGATAAAACTAAAAATTAAGTACTGAAAATTAAGTGCTGTATTTTAAGTACTGAAAATTTTAAGCGATTGAATTTGCAATAATGAAAACAGTTTATCAAGTACTGAAATAGATTGCAGTCAGTGATTATTTTCAGTAGAAATTTTTCACTTAAAGTTTTCAGTGATTTTTTGACTGCTTTTTCAATTAAGTGGTACGTTATCAAATGCACTGAAAAAAGTTAACTGCTGAAAGTTTTTATTTTCACCACTTAATTGGGTTATTAAACACACCCTTAGTGTCAAATCCAATACGAGTCGAGACTAATACCCGCAAATACTCACTCCGTCCAGAAAATATTGGTTGTAACGGTGACACCATGTACATGTCACCAATCAATTAGATTCTTAAAAAAAATTATTTAGTGTGACTGTTACACTACGTAAGTATGCTAATGACGTGGTGTGATATTTTAATATAGACCATACACCTGCCCACTATTTCTAGGGGATCATGACATTAGTTGTTATAAAACAAATTGTCACTAAGGATGGCAATTTTCCCCGCCCCGCTAGACCTCGCTCCTAATGGAATGAGTTTGGAGGAGTTATAATAGGAGTAGGAGTGGATTTGGCATGGAAAAACAAAAACCCTATAGGAGTCGGGGTGGAGTTGGTATCCATGAAATACTACCATTTAAAACCCGCCCCGCCCGATTAAATCATTAAGTTAGTAAACTACCCTCATACTTACAGTTATTTACAACAAATTAGGGCGTATATATACATCTCTTTCTCTTCAGTATTAAAATTTATTTTGAATTGTGATTAACAAATTTATAATCATTTGCGTGAGTGATTTTTAGGAAATCAAGGTAAAATATAGTGGGTTTTGAATTATAAAAGAACATTTAATTTTGGAATGGTGATTAACAAATGAAGTAGGAGTGTAATAGGAGTACCCGATAGTAAACAGAGTAGGAGTAGAGTAGGAGTTGGTATTTTACTTAAACGGGACGGGGTAGAATCGGAGTAGGAGGAAAATAAACGGAATAGGAGTTGGTATAGGGTGACTCCGTACCAACTCCGACCCGTTGTCATCCCTGATTGTCATGATCCCCAGGAAATAGTGGGCATTTGTTTGTTTAAGATTAAAATGTCACACCTCATTTCCATACTGAGGTTGTACGACTAACCGCTCAATAATTTTTGTGGATGCCTAATTAGTTGAACAAAAATGCTGCACCCACACAAAATTTCACATCTAAGACCATCTCCAAAGGCAAACCATCAATTGATAAGGCAAATTGGTACTTTGATGGGTCTTAGGCAAAGTTGTTGTGTTGGTTTTGATGAGTCACACCAACCCTTACATCAAACTTTTGTTATTTTAATATACTTTTATTCTTTTATCTATTATTTGTATTCTACCATATTATTGTACTTTGTGATTTTATAGTATTGTTTATTGGCAATATGTGACATTTTCTAATTAAAAAACTATAATATTATTTAAAATATTTTACAATTTAAAATATTATTTTGAATTTTTTACAATTTGAGTTTTCGAATAAATTTCAAACTTTAATTTCCCCCCTACAAAGGAATTTTAAAATTTACTTTCACTTAAATTCAAATATAAATTATTCAAGAATTGTGCTATCTTTCATTAAAATATTGCAAAATAAGATTTGATGGCATGAGTTTATCGTAGCATTGTTGCTGCCATTCGGGCAACCCAGCAACTTTGCTGCAACAGTTGCTGTGCCTGTTGGAGCAAGGTTTTATCACATTTTGCAGCAACTTTGCTTTTGCTGCAATAGTTGCCTCAGGGTTGGAGATGGTCTAACACATTTTGACCATTGATTACTGTGAGTCCCATGTATGATCCATTTGAAAATCACATGGGGTCAATGGAATAAAGAGTTAGGATTATTGGGTGTGAAATTTGATGTAGAATTTGGTATGACTCGTATGAGTGTACCATTACTTTTTGGGGATAATTAAAATTCAGTCTACTTTATGTAGAGAATTTAAAAGTCAGTTAAGTACTTTATTGAAATTAAAAATACATCAACCTTGGTGTAAAATAACTAAAATACCCCTCTTTGGTCTCTTCTCTCTCTCCTCACATGGCCACCACCACCACCACTGGCAGCCGCCACCACCACCACCACCACCACCGGCTATCGCCGCCACCACTACCGGCAGCCGCCACTACCACCACCGGCCATCCCCGCCATCACCACCGACCACCACCGGCCACCGTCGCCACCAAAGGGCCATCACCACCACCACCATGCACCACCACCATGCACCCCAACCTCTCTATCTCTTCTCTCTCTCTCTCTCTCTCTCTCTCTCTCTCTCTCTTCACAGCCACCACCACCTCCACCAATAACACCAACCCAAACTCAAACCCCAACCCTCCTCTCTCTCTATCTATATATATATACATGAGTATATATACATATCTAATATATGGCTACCACCACCCCCAAGCTCTTTGTATCTCTTATCTCTCTTCTCACCACCACCACCATAACAGGCCACCTCCCTCATCCACCACCACCACCACTGCGGAAAGAAAAAAAAAAGAGTTGCAGGAAAGAGCAACTCACCAAACGTAAGGAGCAACTCACCAAACGTATCGGGAGCAACTCACCAAACGGAAGGAGCAAATCACCAAACGTGTTGCTCCTTACGTTTGGTGAGTTGCTCCCAATATGTTTTCTGGGTTGCTCCTTCCGTTTGGTGAGTTGCTCATTTGGCTTTGACAGTTACTCCAAAAAATTTAACTCTTTCATTTTTCTTTTTTTTTTTCCCCGTTTGGTGGCCACCCCTACCTCTCTCTATCTCTTATCTCTCTTTACACCACCACCACAAGCCACCTCTCTCATCCACAACCGCCATTGCGGAAAGAAAAAAAAAGAGTTACAGGAAGGGGCAACTCACCAAACGTAAGGAGCAACTCACCAAACGTATCGGGAGCAACTCACAAAACTGAAGGAGCAAATCACCAAACGTGTTGCTCCTTACGTTTGGTGAGTTGCTCCCGATACGTTTGGTGAGTTGCTCCTTACGTTTGGTGAGTTGCTCTTTCGGTTTAGACAATTGCTCCAAAAACTTTAAATCTTTCTTCTTCTTCTTTTTTCCTGCAGTGGCGGTGGTCGATTAGGGAGGTGGTTTGTGGTGGTGGTGGTAGTGAGAAGAGAGATAAGAGATAGAGAGAGGTAGGGGTGGTGGTGGCCTTAGATATATATACTCATGTGTATATATATATATATATATATATATAGAGAGAGAGAGAGAGAGAGGGAAAGAGGAAAAAAACAGAGAGGTGGTAGTGGCGGTGGCCAGTGGTGGTGGTGAGAAGAGAGATTAGAGATAGAGATAGGTAGGGGTGGTGGTGGCCTTAGATATATATACTCATGTATATATATATAGAGAGAGAGAGAAAGAGGAAAAAAAAAAACAGAGAGGTGGTGGTGGCGACGGCGGCGGCCGGTGGTAGTGGCGGCGGCTGGTGGAGGTGGCTGTCGGTGGTGGTGGCCATGTGAGGAGAGAGAGAGAGAAGAGACCAAAGAAAGGGGGTTATTTTAGGCATTTTAAACAAAAAATTAATGCATATTTAATTTAAGAACTTTATCTAGACTTCCTTTTATTTTCAATAAAGTGTTTGACTGACTTTTAAATTCTCTACATAAAATAGACTGAATTTTAATTATCCCTACTTTGTAATTGATTTATAACACGGTAACACCACATAAGCACAGTGAGGTTGGGAGGTGGTGTCACCATTGCAACTGACAATTTCTCGTCTCCGAGGTGTCAAAACAACTTTCGACGGTTTAATTTGTCTCTACTGTTGATATGCACACAGTCGTCACATTTTTGACACACACATTATATATCTCTCTATATACAAAGAGATTCACAGATCTACTTAGCTTTGAATCCTTAGATCTAGGATTTGTATCAATTAATCCCAAACCCGCCAAATAAAGCTTTCTTTCAATCGTTCTAGGGTTTCAGATCTGACCATTGTTTCATATATATATATATATATATATATATGCATACACGCACATAATTCATAGTTCAGATTGTCTGCAATAATCTATTCGAGGAGATGCATTCGAAGGGGGCACAATCGTCGTACAGAGATCGAACGCAAGAGTTTCAGAATGTAGCTGAGAAGCTAAAGAAGTCGTTCTCGTCGACGTCGAATGCGCCGAGTCGAGGTGGTCCGGAAGCCGACGGCAAGCGATCGGAGGTGTCGGTGGTTCATTCGGAATTCAACAAAAGGGCGTCGAATATTGGGCTTGCGATTCACCAGACCTCTCAAAAGCTCACAAAGCTCGCAAAATGTGAGTAATTGAATTGCTCAATCAAACTGTTCATTTTGGTTGCTTCTTCGGTTAGTGATTCTTTGTTGATTTCTTAATTGAAGTTGTTAGGGCTCGTGAAATTTGAATTGGTACTGTTGATTTCTGTGAAATTAGTGAATAGATGTTCATATGTATTGTATATGCGCACCAAAAACCATTGAGGTCATGTAGTACTAACAATTTTGCTTTAAGAGCATCAATTATTTGCGATCCAACCATTGACCTTTTGGATTTTTGAGTTCCAATTAGACCGCCAACATTAATATGTTTGCTGTTGGAATGGGTTAGAAACAATAGTAAAACAGTTTTTGTTCTTGATTTTCTTCGAGATTGATTGTGAACAAACTTCTTACTATATAAATGTAAACTCGTACAGAAGTATGTATGTAGCTGGCAATTATGTGTAAATATAAGATGTCTGTCCATGCAGTGGCGAAGAGGACATCAGTTTTTGATGACCCGACAGTGGAGATCCAAGAGCTGACAGCTCTCATCAAGCAGGACATTACTGCGCTTAACTCAGCTGTGGTGGACCTGCAGCTTCTCTGCAACTCCCAGAATGAAAGCGGTAACATATCAAGTGACACCACCACCCATTCAACCACTGTGGTTGATAACCTCAAGAACCGCTTAATGAGCGCCACAAAAGAATTTAAAGAAGTCCTCACTATGCGAACAGAGGTATGTTAAGTGCCTCTGCATGACGTAGCTAGCAAAACAGTGCTTTGTTTAATAGTTTCTCTCTTTAGCTGTTCTGTGACATTGGTTTTTGTTGGTAATGTATTTGCCAAAAGTTTTGAGTGTTTTGAATATTTGCAGAACTTGAAGGTTCATGAAAACAGACGGCAGTTGTTTTCCTCTAATGCTTTGAAAGAGTCTACAAATCCTTTTGTTCGTCAGCGTCCGTTGGCTGCCCGATCAGCTGCTAGTGCATCATCATCATCATCTCCTCCTCCATGGGCCAATGGGTCTGCATCTTCATCCCAGTTATTTCCAAGGTAAATGTCAGGTTACAGATAGTATAATGCTATTATATCATTAGCCAAAATAATCAGCACTGTTTTTGCATCAGTAACCTTTATTGTTTTGTGGTTACTGGTTAGTAATAAACTAGTTGACTTGTTTCTGAATTCTGATGTGTTCAAAACTGAAAATTCAAGTGATATGAAGGATCCAGTTTTCTAAACTTTTGGCATGCAGGGGGTTGATCCTTGGGTGACACGTCAAGAAGATTTGGGTATCTCCTGGTTGTGTAAATTTACATAAGTTGGTTTTACAAGTCACAATTTCATATGTCATTCGTTTTTATAATTCTTTTTTTTTTCTTATAAATGGGGTAGATCCTTGGGTGACTTATTGACAAGAATTGGATATCCCATGCGTGTGCAGATTTACTTCTTTGATTTCTGTAATTCTTTGTCCTATGTTGTTCTCTCCCATGATTAGATCCATATTGTATCTGTGACTTTTACGAATTGTAATGTCATAAATATGATGAACACTACTTAGTACAATCATGTTGTATCTAGATTGTAGTAAGCAATAGGTTTCTGCGGTAACTTTTATTAATTGTTAATTTCAAACAATCATGAACTCTTCATAGTTTATGCTATACATATAATAACATATGTTATCAACTAAGCAGGTTTGTTGAAGAACATCAAAATTAATCTCTTTCTCTTTCTCTCTCTCTCTCTCTTGTGGATGGTAGAAGTTTCTTTTGGAAATCCATGATTATTTGTGGATACTGCTTATGCAGTACTTGGAACCATATTTCAACAAGGGTGGCTTCAAGTTTTTGGTATTCTTCTTACATTAGATGAACCCTCTAAACTTCACCCAAAAAGACGGTGATAGCACTCGATCCAAGAATGTCACTCAAGCAACCTCGGAAGTAAATAAAGTTTTTTTGAATGAAGTTGACTTGCAGTGGTGGCTTCTTTGTGAGATTTCTCCTGACAATAGGTCAACAGATGTTGCTTTACTAAATCTAAACCGGTACTTTTAACTTAAGTCTGTTCCAAAAGGGAGAGAAAAGCACTATAATTTCCATTGAGAACATCTTGCTCATTTTCTCTTCATAGGAAGCAGACAGATGGGGAGTCGCAGCCATTGCTGATGCAGCAAAATCAACAGCAGCAGCAGCAGTTGGTTCCATTACAAGACAGTTATATGCAGAGCAGAGCTGAGGCTCTTCACAGTGTGGAGTCAACTATTCACGAGTTGAGCAACATCTTCACTCAGTTGGCAACCATGGTTTCTCAGCAAGGAGAGATTGCAATCAGGTTAGTTTCCTATGCTGTTTCATCATATGCATAATATTTCATACATGCATCTGAAGTCAAGAAGATAACAATTTTCTTGTGATTGGGTACATTAGTCTTCTACTTGTCATGTATGAATGCATGGCTAGAAACTGGGTTTCCCTTATGAGTTATTCATGCAACCATGGGTCCGCGAGCATTTGGTTTGATAGAAGATTTCGGACAAAAACGTAGCGGTAGGTTTTATTGTTCCTATCTGGTGGTGCACTGGTTTAAGAGGCTAATGATAACATGCCATGCCATTTTAAGGAGGGATTCTGCCGTCATTGCAGTAACATAGTGGTGCACTCTATTAAATGGCTTCTGCTGCTTTCTTATGCTCTGTTGGGCTCACGGATTAAGTGATGGAAAAGAACGGGAAACACTATTTTTGGGGAAATAAGAAGGAAATATATAGCGAGATATAAATTACAATTTTTGAATTTTGTAAGTCATTTCCCTCCCGATTTTGTTAAGTTAACAACTACATATTTAAATTTTTTTAGTTTTTAATATTAAGGAAACTAGTTTTTTCTTAAGGTTTTCCTTTCCCTTTTTCTTTTCCATCTCTAAATCCGCAAACCAAACACAGCTTGTGAAACTAAAGTTGCCCTCTCAACACAGATAAAACGGAGTGTGATTGTTGATTAATTTTTGACTAATGAACATACAGCCCATTGTTGGAGGTAGTAGCTACGTGGAGGAAACATCCTTCAATACTTCAAATCAAGTTATTTTCTCTAGAACGCTTTGGATTTTGAGTTTTCACACCTACAAAAAACTTGAATTTTGGCCTTTACAGGGGAATTATGTAATCACTTTCTGTTCATCGCTATTTATAAATTTGGACAAAGACTCATTGAACATTGTCGTTGCTGGCAGAATCGATGAAAACATGGAAGATACGCTAGCAAATGTGGAAGGGGCACAAGGGCAATTGGTTAGATACCTCAACGGTATATCCTCCAACAGATGGCTGATGATAAAAATTTTTGCCGTATTGGTTGTATTTCTCATGATTTTCCTGTTTTTTGTGGCATAATCTTCAACTGGAATATAGAATAAATCAAAGAAACATTGTTTTTTCATATTATTACAATTGAGGAGCACAGACAGTGTTGTAAATTTTAAAAGAGAAAGATGGTGTGCAGTTGAGGTACATGAAGAGGGAGGAGTATAGTTTGCATCTCAGTTGTGCTTTTAGTGGGGTGTTCTCTTCCAAGAAAGAGGAGGGGGGTGACTGGTGAGGAATTTCTTCATCAACTTCCCAAAAGAGAGTTTCTCCTCGTGAACATTGTAGAATTGCAACTCTCTTGCGACTGTTGTTAGTCTCTTTTGGCATTCCCTCTCTTGTGACTATTCTTAGGCTTAGTTTGGCCCCCACGTGGCCTTTTAAATTAGCTTATGAAATTTATGATTAAGTTGTTTGATAATTTTGTACAAGTAACACATTATTCTTCAAAAAAACATCATGAAATCAAATGGCAACTTTGAGTTTTTAAAAGCTCTATTCTAGAGCTTGGAGCTTTTAAAAGCTCTCCTAAAAAAGTCTTAAGTACAATTTTTGCAAAGTTTATAAATTAGTTATCAAATGAATTCATACGAAATTGTGTTTAAAAAAAAATAGAAGCACTAAAATGGGGTCAAACTACGCCTTAGACTCTTTTGGCATTTCCTCTCCTTGATGTTCACTTTTGTCATTAATTCTAAAGAACCTTGTCATGGAGTTATTACTTTATTGTTTAATCGTCATTGCTGTTACTTATTTGCTTTTAGTTGGAGAGTAAATATACTTGTTGGCTTGTCAATTTGACTATCTTGACTTGTGATTTCACTATTTAATTAGACTAATTGACAATTGAATAACAAAGCTTTAAGTTGGAATAATTATTAAATCCTCATTGCATAATTAAAAAAAAAAAAACTACCCATTGTGAATGAATGCAAGAAATGTCATGTGCAATAAGCTTATTGAAGATTAAGCGCAGCATGTACTCTGCTATTTTGGAATCTCTACGAGTATTACAGATGCCTTATTTATTGTCTTTTAATCGAATTAGAACAAAGGCAAATCTCTTATGTTAGTAGACGCACTAGTTAAGTTATGAAGGAATATGATTCAAACCTTGACCTACCTAGAGGCTAGGGGTGGTAATTTTCGACATGACACGAATTAAACGGGTATGAGTTTAGCTTATATGGATATGGGTCATAAACAGGTCGACCAGTTTAACACGATTAATAAAATGGGTTGGGTCATGTTTTAATTGGGTCAACCCGTTTAACATGATTATAGAGGGTAGTTTTGAAAATATATATTTTTGTTTTAAAAGCAAGTAAAGTTTATTTAATTTTTATTTTTTTTGGAGGGATAAGCGGAGTTAAGAGTATTGTAATAAATTTTTTTTAGGGATAC
The DNA here is from genome assembly GCA_033977485.1 of Hydrangea macrophylla. Classification (NCBI taxonomy): domain Eukaryota; kingdom Viridiplantae; phylum Streptophyta; class Magnoliopsida; order Cornales; family Hydrangeaceae; genus Hydrangea; species Hydrangea macrophylla. Next base: position 140,265,470 of record CM066988.1, on the reverse strand, counting down.
TTATAAAATAAAAAAAAAGAAATAAAAGAAACATGTGGTTAGAAAACAAATACTAATTAAGTAGGAGATTATTTTGACAGTATATGTATAATGTATGCGCTTTTGTGCCTTACCTTTATAATAGTTAGATATTATTATATGAGACTTAATTAGTTTAAATTTGAAACAATTAATCATTTACTGTTGTTGACTTGTTGGTAGTTGGTACATTAGGTGGGAAGACTTGTGTTCTTAAAATCGCGTCTCTTCATTTTTTTTAGCAATGCTAGGCACACAATGAATTGCACAACTAATTGCACAAATGTGCAACACAAGGTTGGACCTTGTGCTGAAAACCCTGTGTGCAGGCTTTTCAGCACAAGGTCCAACCTTGTGGTGCATGTTTATGCAATTGGTTGTGCAATTCATTGTGTGTCTAGCATTTTTTGTTTTTTCCCTATATGTTTAGTTTTTTATTACATGAAGTCAATCCATTAAATAAGTCATGTTATACAAGCCAAAAAAAAAAAAAGTTACGAGAAAATGGTTTGTTCATTACACGGGTTGGCAGGTTAAATGAGTGACACGTGAATTACATTAGACGGTTATTTAGGTTTTTGACACATTTAAAAATAACACGATTATTAACACGCTACAATAATGACACAACACAATTATGATCCAACACGACACGATTGCCACCCCTACTAGGGTGAGCCAAAGTATTTTCTACTAGTAATTGCCCGTGTCCGGGGGCACGGCAAAAAAATTAAATAAAAAAAATTCCATGTTTCACCAAATATACAACTTATGATGGAAGGGAATCCAATTCGCAATTTTTTCCAACAATTTCGAGTGTTTTTATTTATGCTTAGGAATCCAATGAAGAGGATGGGAAGGGACTCAAAATTTCAACTCTTTATGTTTATCTATTCTTTTTTGACAACCCCCAAGCTACTGATAAGAGAAGTATGAGAGCAAAAATTTGGATGCTTCAAGAATCAATTTTTTCATAATGTCTCGTTGTACACGTTCGTCAATCTGCAAACCAACTCCTCAATTAGTAGATGAAAATAGGGTAGACGAAAAAAATAAAAATAAAAAATACTAAATTGACATCATGATAATTTATTGTAATTATACTCTTAACAATAGATGTTTTACATTCTTACCTCTAAACCTGAAGACATTTTTGTTAACCTTATTGCAAATGTAGATCCCGTGATTTTAAAAGATCACATACTAAAGTAGGTAGGCATAACTAAATTCTGATACAGAAGAGGCAAGAAAGTAACACCAAACTACTTATTAAACAGTTGGGACAGTCATTTCAAAGTTAACCAAATGGGATACAGAGGCCAACTTCTTCATTTTGAAGTGAATCTACACAAATCTATGGATACAAAGGTCAAGTTCTTCATTTTAAACGAAAAGAATTATAAATCCACAAAAATTTCCTTTTGTCTTTCTCCTTGTCAACCAAAATGCATTGCAAAACACTGAAGATCCCAAAATGCATACTATATCTAAAACAATTGAAAGCGCGAAAACAATATATCCATATGACTCAGATTTTTCCCTACTCATTCTCACTCAATGTAACTAAAACCAATGATTCTTCTTTTAGTTTTTTTGTGTATAAAAGTTCAGTGCTTCAAGAATAAATTGAAGGCTTTACACTAATAAAAAGACAAATAAAAAGTTCAGTGGTTCAAGAACCCACATGTAAAAAGGTTTATCAATAAGCTGAAAATTAGCCACATATCATGAATTACCCCCAGAATTGTCAGATGTCTTTTTATAGGTTTTATTTCATCTATACCAGTTAAACTTGAGAAAAAGTCACAAATGAAATTACCCCCAGAATTGGCTTTGTTCATTCCAAAGACAGTCTGCAAAGTAGGAGATATTACATAAATTACCAGTCCATGCCACGTCAAAAATAGTAAGCTGGCATGATTAAAAAATATATAAGTTGTAAGCTCATATGTACACAAACACAACTCAACAGTTGCAACGCAGTTACCAAATATAAATAGTGAAGCTATGTCCTTCTCCATGTATAGTCTTTGTTCAGCTTTCATACAATAAATGCTCTAATATAATTCTAAAGTTTAACTATGTGGTGGACATCAAAACCCACTTGGTGGTTGATATTAATTTAAAAACCATACAGTAGAAAAGGGGAAGTTTTTAACTAAATTAACTGTCACCAAAAAGAGTTGAAAAGGAATAGAATATGATATTTCCATGTGCAGTAAAATTTGTATTCAGTGCAGCCCAAGCATTTCCTCCATCTCCTCCAAAAAGAAATAGATTGAACAAAATTGAGGACTGCTAAATCAAGCATTTGAAACAAAAGCCTACTCTTTTTTTTTTTGAAACAAAATGGGTCTATATTGTTTAACTGAAAATTGTCAGTTGGAAATTCGTATTATTTATCATCCAAAATCCCTAATCTTTGAAATGAGAATTGAAAATAAGAAAATTACCTTGAGTTGATCCTCATCTGCACTAATTGCTGTTTCTTTTTTTCCTGTATAAGAGATAAGAGAAATCATTGGAAATTCGTCTCATTTATCATCCATAATCCCTAATCTCTGAAATGAGAATTGAAAAATAAGAAAATTACCTTGAGCTGATCCTCATCCACGTGATTCTCAAATCGTCGATCGGACATGAACTCTTCCTCCTTATTCACTCTAGCTTTAAGCGATTCTCAAATTCTCCACCTCCTAGAGAATTGGTGGTTGTAGGAATAAATTGAAACCTCTTTTAAAACTTAATGTAATTGGTTCGTTTAGGGTTTTCGATAGAACTCAAAAATAGTGGCTCTTGACAGATCGTATAAAAATTTCTCGAACCTAGGCTCATCACTAAACAGATAGCGAAAATCCTCAATAAAACATACCTTTATATGCATATAAATTATGAGTATACATACACAAACAGAACTTAGAAAGATACAGATTCATTTAATAATAATTACAGATTCACAATAAAATACATAGTCACCTGCACTAACCAAAAACTACAGATTCACAAAACTAAGGATATTCAGGGGAAAAAAACTGAAGTTGGGCATGAATCCAAGAGAGAGAGAGAGAGAGAATTATCATTAGAGTGTGTAGTATGTGATTCGAGAGAGTTGTGTGTGTGCAGATTTGTGCAAACAGAGAGAGAGAGTGAGTGTGTGTGACCAAATTGTGAGTGTTGTGTGTGGATTTGACTGTGTGTATGAACAAAGGTAGTTACCAAAAGAACTAAGCTCTAACATGTACGGCTACGATTGAATTTGGAAACTAAACATTGCTCAAGAAAAGCTGGAAGGAAAAAAGAAAGATCAAACATGAAGAATAAGGAGATTTGAATAGTTAGAAGCCCTAAATCGAAATCTCAAATACTCACCCCCAATGAGAAAATCAAATAATTAGAAACACTAAATCAAAAACCCTGCACATATTTGAGAAAAAATTATCAACAATCTTCAAAATCTGCACAAAAGAGAGAGAGAGAGAGAGAGAGAGAGAGAGAGAGAGAGAGAGAGAAGAATACCTACAAATAGAGTAATAGTGGTCAGTGGTGGTGATGGAGTACGGTTCCGGCTGTGGTGTGGTTGTACCGGAGGCAGTGGTATGTGGTGGTCGATGCCGGTGGTAGTGATGGTAGAGTTCTCAATTGGATTTCTCGTGTGAGATAGAGAGAGAAGTGTGTGTGTGTGTGTGTGTGTGAGAGAGAGAGAGAGAGGAGGAGGAGGAGGAGGAGGAGGAGGAGGAGGAAGTTGAGATAGTCAGAGGGTTGGTGCGAGCTCCAACAGGAGGAGAAAGAGGGAGAAATTTGAAATTTAAGAGTTGACAGGTCAAACTTCTCCTGTGATTAAAGTAAGAATAGAGTGACTATGAGACGGAGAGACTGAGAGAGGGTAGATAGGTAGGTTGGGATCCGATGGTGCAAAGTATCTAACTAAACGGACGACTCAGATTTGTTTTGACCAAAAAGGCTGAGTTTGGATATTATATAGATCTGCACTAATTGCTGTTTCTTTTTTTCCTGTATAAGAGATAAGAGAAATCATTGGAAATTCGTCTCATTTATCATCCATAATCCCTAATCTCTGAAATGAGAATTGAAAAATAAGAAAATTACCTTGAGCTGATCCTCATCCACGTGATTCTCAAATCGTCGATCGGACATGAACTCTTCCTCCTTATTCACTCTAGCTTTAAGCGATTCTCAAATTCTCCACCTCCTAGAGAATTGGTGGTTGTAGGAATAAATTGAAACCTCTTTTAAAACTTAATGTAATTGGTTCGTTTAGGGTTTTCGATAGAACTCAAAAATAGTGGCTCTTGACAGATCGTATAAAAATTTCTCGAACCTAGGCTCATCACTAAACAGATAGCGAAAATCCTCAATAAAACATACCTTTATATGCATATAAATTATGAGTATACATACACAAACAGAGCTTAGAAAGATACAGATTCATTTAATAATAATTACAGATTCACAATAAAATACATAGTCACCTGCACTAACCAAAAACTACAGATTCACAAAACTAAGGATATTCAGGGGAAAAAAAAACTGAAGTTGGGCATGAAACCAAGAGAGAGAGAGAGAGAGAGAGAGAGAGAGAGAGAGAATTATCATTAGAGTGTGTAGTATGTGATTCGAGAGAGTTGTGTGTGTGCAGATTTGTGCAAACAGAGAGAGAGAGTGAGTGTGTGTGACCAAATTGTGAGTGTTGTATGTGGATTTGATTGTGTGTATGAACAAAGGTAGTTACCAAAAGAACTAAGCTCTAACATGTACGGCTACGATTGAATTTGGAAACTAAACATTGCTCAAGAAAAGCTGGAAGGAAAAAAGAAAGATCAAACATGAAGAATAAGGAGATTTGAATAGTTAGAAGCCCTAAATCGAAATCTCAAATACTCACCCCCAATGAGAAAATCAAATAATTAGAAACACTAAATCAAAAACCCTGCACATATTTGAGAAAAAATTATCAACAATCTTCAAAATCTGCACAAAAGAGAGAGAGAGAGAGAGAGAGAGAGAGAAAGAATACCTACAAATAGAGTAATAGTGGTCAGTGGTGGTGATGGAGTACGGTTCCGGCTGTGGTGTGGTTGTACCGGAGGCAGTGGTATGTGCTGGTCGATGCCGGTGGTAGTGATGGTAGAGTTCTCAATTGGATTTCTCGTGTGAGATAGAGAGAGAAGTGTGTGTGTGTGTGTGTGTGAGAGAGAGAGAGAGAGAGAGATGAGGAGGAGGAGGAGGAGGAGGAAGAGGAAGTTGAGATAGTCAGAGGGTTGGTGCGAGCTCCAACAGGAGGAGAAAGAGGGAGAAATTTGAAATTTAAGAGTTGACAGGTCAAACTTCTCCTGTGATTAAAGTAAGAATAGAGTGACTATGAGACGGAGAGACTGAGAGAGGGTAGATAGGTAGGTTGGGATCCGATGGTGCAAAGTATCTAACTAAACGGACGACTCAGATTTGTTTTGACCAAAAAGGCTGAGCTTGGATATTATATAGATCTGCACTAATTGCTGTTTCTTTTTTTCCTGTATAAGAGATAAGAGAAATCATTGGAAATTCGTCTCATTTATCATCCATAATCCCTAATCTCTGAAATGAGAATTGAAAAATAAGAAAATTACCTTGAGCTGATCCTCATCCACGTGATTCTCAAATCGTCGATCGGACATGAACTCTTCCTCCTTATTCATTCTAGCTTTAAGCGATTCTCAAATTCTCCACCTCCTAGAGAATTGGTGGTTGTAGGAATAAATTGAAACCTCTTTTAAAACTTAATGTAATTGGTTCGTTTAGGGTTTTCGATAGAACTCAAAAATAGTGGCTCTTGACAGATCGTATAAAAATTTCTCGAACCTAGGCTCATCACTAAACAGATAGCGAAAATCCTCAATAAAACATACCTTTATATGCATATAAATTATGAGTATACATACACAAACAGAGCTTAGAAAGATACAGATTCATTTAATAATAATTACAGATTCACAATAAAATACATAGTCACCTGCACTAACCAAAAACTACAGATTCACAAAACTAAGGATATTCAGGGGAAAAAAACTGAAGTTGGGCATGAAACCAAGAGAGAGAGAGAGAGAGAGAGAATTATCATTAGAGTGTGTAGTATGTGATTCGAGAGAGTTGTGTGTGTGCAGATTTGTGCAAACAGAGAGAGAGAGTGAGTGTGTGTGACCAAATTGTGAGTGTTGTGTGTGGATTTGACTGTGTGTATGAACAAAGGTAGTTACCAAAAGAACTAAGCTCTAACATGTACGGCTACGATTGAATTTGGAAACTAAACATTGCTCAAGAAAAGCTGGAAGGAAAAAAGAAAGATCAAACATGAAGAATAAGGAGATTTGAATAGTTAGAAGCCCTAAATCGAAATCTCAAATACTCACCCCCAATGAGAAAATCAAATAATTAGAAACACTAAATCAAAAACCCTGCACATATTTGAGAAAAAATTATCAACAATCTTCAAAATCTGCACAAAAGAGAGAGAGAGAGAGAGAGAGAGAGAGAGAAAGAATACCTACAAATAGAGTAATAGTGGTCAGTGGTGGTGATGGAGTACGGTTCCGGCTGTGGTGTGGTTGTACCGGAGGCAGTGGTATGTGGTGGTCGATGCCGGTGGTAGTGATGGTAGAGTTCTCAATTGGATTTCTCGTGTGAGATAGAGAGAGAAGTGTGTGTGTGTGTGTGTGTGTGTGAGAGAGAGAGAGAGAGAGAGAGAGAGGAGGAGGAGGAGGAGGAGGAGGAGGAGGAAGTTGAGATAGTCAGAGGGTTGGTGCGAGCTCCAACAGGAGGAGAAAGAGGGAGAAATTTGAAATTTAAGAGTTGACAGGTCAAACTTCTCCTGTGATTAAAGTAAGAATAGAGTGACTATGAGACGGAGAGACTGAGAGAGGGTAGATAGGTAGGTTGGGATCCGATGGTGCAAAGTATCTAACTAAACGGACGACTCAGATTTGTTTTGACCAAAAAGGCTGAGCTTGGATATTATATAGATCTGCACTAATTGCTGTTTCTTTTTTTCCTGTATAAGAGATAAGAGAAATCATTGGAAATTCGTCTCATTTATCATCCATAATCCCTAATCTCTGAAATGAGAATTGAAAAATAAGAAAATTACCTTGAGCTGATCCTCATCCACGTGATTCTCAAATCGTCGATCGGACATGAACTCTTCCTCCTTATTCACTCTAGCTTTAAGCGATTCTCAAATTCTCCACCTCCTAGAGAATTGGTGGTTGTAGGAATAAATTGAAACCTCTTTTAAAACTTAATGTAATTGGTTCGTTTAGGGTTTTCGATAGAACTCAAAAATAGTGGCTCTTGACAGATCGTATAAAAATTTCTCGAACCTAGACTCATCACTAAACAGATAGCGAAAATCCTCAATAAAACATACCTTTATATGCATATAAATTATGAGTATACATACACAAACAGAGCTTAGAAAGATACAGATTCATTTAATAATAATTACAGATTCACAATAAAATACATAGTCACCTGCACTAACCAAAAACTACAGATTCACAAAACTAAGGATATTCAGGGGAAAAAAAAACTGAAGTTGGGCATGAAACCAAGAGAGAGAGAGAGAGAGAGAATTATCATTAGAGTGTGTAGTATGTGATTCGAGAGAGTTGTGTGTGTGCAGATTTGTGCAAACAGAGAGAGAGAGTGAGTGTGTGTGACCAAATTGTGAGTGTTGTGTGTGGATTTGACTGTGTGTATGAACAAAGGTAGTTACCAAAAGAACTAAGCTCTAACATGTACGGCTACGATTGAATTTGGAAACTAAACATTGCTCAAGAAAAGCTGGAAGGAAAAAAGAAAGATCAAACATGAAGAATAAGGAGATTTGAATAGTTAGAAGCCCTAAATCGAAATCTCAAATACTCACCCCCAATGAGAAAATCAAATAATTAGAAACACTAAATCAAAAACCCTGCACATATTTGAGAAAAAATTATCAACAATCTTCAAAATCTGCACAAAAGAGAGAGAGAGAGAGAGAGAGAGAGAGAGAGAGAGAGAGAGAGAGAGAGAAAAAGAATACCTACAAATAGAGTAATAGTGGTCAGTGGTGGTGATGGAGTACGGTTCCGGCTGTGGTGTGGTTGTACCGGAGGCAGTGGTATGTGGTGGTCGATGCCGGTGGTAGTGATGGTAGAGTTCTCAATTGGATTTCTCGTGTGAGATAGAGAGAGAAGTGTGTGTGTGTGTGTGTGTGTGAGAGAGAGAGAGAGAGAGAGAGGAGGAGGAGGAGGAGGAGGAGGAGGAAGTTGAGATAGTCAGAGGGTTGGTGCGAGCTCCAACAGGAGGAGAAAGAGGGAGAAATTTGAAATTTAAGAGTTGACAGGTCAAACTTCTCCTGTGATTAAAGTAAGAATAGAGTGACTATGAGACGGAGAGACTGAGAGAGGGTAGATAGGTAGGTTGGGATCCGATGGTGCAAAGTATCTAACTAAACGGACGACTCAGATTTGTTTTGACCAAAAAGGCTGAGCTTGGATATTATATAGATCTGCACTAATTGCTGTTTCTTTTTTTCCTGTATAAGAGATAAGAGAAATCATTGGAAATTCGTCTCATTTATCATCCATAATCCCTAATCTCTGAAATGAGAATTGAAAAATAAGAAAATTACCTTGAGCTGATCCTCATCCACGTGATTCTCAAATCGTCGATCGGACATGAACTCTTCCTCCTTATTCACTCTAGCTTTAAGCGATTCTCAAATTCTCCACCTCCTAGAGAATTGGTGGTTGTAGGAATAAATTGAAACCTCTTTTAAAACTTAATGTAATTGGTTCGTTTAGGGTTTTCGATAGAACTCAAAAATAGTGGCTCTTGACAGATCGTATAAAAATTTCTCGAACCTAGGCTCATCACTAAACAGATAGCGAAAATCCTCAATAAAACATACCTTTATATGCATATAAATTATGAGTATACATACACAAACAGAACTTAGAAAGATACAGATTCATTTAATAATAATTACAGATTCACAATAAAATACATAGTCACCTGCACTAACCAAAAACTACAGATTCACAAAACTAAGGATATTCAGGGGAAAAAAACTGAAGTTGGGCATGAAACCAAGAGAGAGAGAGAGAGAGAATTATCATTAGAGTGTGTAGTATGTGATTCGAGAGAGTTGTGTGTGTGCAGATTTGTGCAAACAGAGAGAGAGAGTGAGTGTGTGTGACCAAATTGTGAGTGTTGTGTGTGGATTTGACTGTGTGTATGAACAAAGGTAGTTACCAAAAGAACTAAGCTCTAACATGTACGGCTACGATTGAATTTGGAAACTAAACATTGCTCAAGAAAAGCTGGAAGGAAAAAAGAAAGATCAAACATGAAGAATAAGGAGATTTGAATAGTTAGAAGCCCTAAATCGAAATCTCAAATACTCACCCCCAATGAGAAAATCAAATAATTAGAAACACTAAATCAAAAACCCTACACATATTTGAGAAAAAATTATCAACAATCTTCAAAATCTGCACAAAAGAGAGAGAGAGAGAGAGAGAGAGAGAGAGAGAGAGAGAGAGAGAGAAAGAATACCTACAAATAGAGTAATAGTGGTCAGTGGTGGTGATGGAGTACGGTTCCGGCTGTGGTGTGGTTGTACCGGAGGCAGTGGTATGTGGTGGTCGATGCTGGTGGTAGTGATGGTAGAGTTCTCAATTGGATTTCTCGTGTGAGATAGAGAGAGAAGTGTGTGTGTGTGTGTGTGTGAGAGAGAGAGAGAGAGAGGAGGAGGAGGAGGAAGTTGAGATAGTCAGAGGGTTGGTGCGAGCTCCAACAGGAGGAGAAAGAGGGAGAAATTTGAAATTTAAGAGTTGACAGGTCAAACTTCTCCTGTGATTAAAGTAAGAATAGAGTGACTATGAGACGGAGAGACTGAGAGAGGGTAGATAGGTAGGTTGGGATCCGATGGTGCAAAGTATCTAACTAAACGGATGACTCAGATTTGTTTTGACCAAAAAGGCTGAGCTTGGATATTATATAGATGGGTTATTAAGTACGGAGTACTTCTTAGTTGAATTAAAATACTCCTATAATAATAGTTTTAATAAAATAGGACTAGTTATTTTGACGAGTATAGTTGGAGTAAATACTTGTTGGCTTGTCAATTTGACTGTCTTGACTTGTGATTTCACTATTTATAATTAGACTAATGGACAATTTGAATAACAAAGCTTTAAGTTGGAATAATCATTAAATCCTCGTTGCATAATTTTTTTTTAAAAAACTATCATTTGTGAATGAATGCAAGAAATGCCAGGTGCAATGAGTTTATTGAAGATTAAGCACAGCATGTACTCCGCTATTTTAGAATCTCTACGAGTATTACAGATGCCTCATTTATTGTATTTTAATCAAATTAAAACAAAAACAAATCTCATATGTTAGCAGACACACTAATTAAGTTACGAAGAAGTATGATTCAAACCTTGAACTGCCCAGAGACTAGGCGCTAGAGCCCTCTGCTTGTTGCTTCGTTTACAACAACATAGAAGTATCCTCCGTTATTACTCCCAAAAATATAAAATAAAAAATTAAAATTAAAATTAAAATTAAAATAAAAAATCCCCCCGTGGAGAAACTCAACCCGTCACATCAAGTGTCCCTACCTGAATTCAAAACTTTCAAATCTTGTTTTTATATGAGAGAGAGAGAGAGAAGCGGGCATTTCAAATTGGAAACCCTCATAACGGCCACATTTTTACTGGTTATACTCGATCTGGATTCTCAAGCTCCCCCATAGTTACTCTCTCTCTCTCTCTCCTCATGTGTTCGATCTGTGCCCCTCTTCTTTGAAAACCCTAACCAGATCCTGTCAACTTCCCCCAACCTTCCACACTTTTCTCTCTCTCTCCAACGTCTCGCTCTACTAACAATGGCGTCTCTAACTCCAGGAATCCTCCTAAAGCTCCTCCAATCAATGAACTCCAACACCAGAGTCACCGGCGACCACCGCTCTCCACTCCTCCAAGTCATCGGCATTGTGCCTGCGTTGGCCGGTTCCGAACTCTGGCCCAACCACGGCTTCTACGTCCAGCTCTCCGACTCTCTCAACTCCACCTACGTCTCTCTCTCCGATCGCGACACCGATCTCATCCTCACCAACCGGTTACAGCTAGGTCAGTTTGTCTATGTTGAACGCTTCGACTTCGATTCACCAGTCCCTCGTGTCTGCGGCATTCGGCCTATTGCCGGCCGCCACTCGTTCGTCGGAATGCCTGAACCACTCATTGCTCGAATTTCGGCCTCAAAACGCGATTTTGTGATCCAACCGGTCTCAGATTCGGATCAGTCAGTGGACCCAATTGCTTCATACTTGTCGAGCAAAAAGTTAGAGGAAACGAAAATTGATGTAAAAGAGTCCAAAATTGAGGTGAAGAATGAAAAGAGTAGGCCTAGACAAGTCCTTGCACCGAGAGAGAATGAGAATTTGGACGAATTGAAGGTTTCAGATAAGCCTCAGAGGTTTTCATCTCCGGCCTCTGTGAGGCAACAGAGGTCAGTATCGGTGGTGAAGAAGAATTCATCCGTTGTAGAGCGGGACCCATCTCCGGCAGGGAAGGGGAAGCGGTCATCTTCTCCAGTGCCATCGAAATGTGTAGTTCCGAGCTTGGTTGTGGCTCGTGAAGAGAACAGAAAGATGTCCAAAGAGCCTGCGATTATAGTGCCGTCAAGGTATAGACAGCCGTCACCAAATGGAAGGAAACAGGCATCTCCGAATACGAGAAGGATGTCTCTTTCCCCGGGGAGGAGGCTGTCGAGTGGAGTTAAGGTTTCGCCTGTTTTGGGGGCGACTGATTCAGCTACTAAGAAGAAGATGGCAACCATAGTTGCAGGGATTTCGAAGGTCTCTGAAGCGCTTGTTGGGTCTGCAAAGATAAGTAGGAAGAGCTGGGATGAGCCACCGGCAGCGGGGGCGGCCTCTGTGGAGCAGAAAGAGAAGAGTTCAACGAAAAATAAGCCAGATTTGCAAGCAATATTGCGCACTCAGGTCATTTTCATTTTTGTTTTCTCTACTTTCTTGAGTGATTTTGCTTGACTTAATCTGTCCTGTTTTAGACATGTTGATACAGTAGAACCAAGCTTTATCTGTGAGGGGCTATGAAATCAAGTGATGAGGTTGATGAATTCAGTTTCCACAATCCATCCTATGATCTCCCTTCATCAATTTGCACCATACTTGAATGACAAATATATTCAGCATTAGTTTCAGTAGAGTTGCAAAATAAACGAACCATCTTAGTGATCTTGTACTTGTAGTCAGATATCCATCTCTGTTGACTCTAATGCTGAATATATTTGCCATTCACACACTAAACAAGCACCAAGTGTGCTCCAAATAATAAGTTATGAGACTATGAGGTATCTACTTTACTATCTTTCTATGTCCACTACCTGCGGCTACGGATTGAGCATACTTCGATTGGAAGTTGGAACTGATATCATATTCATTGAGAACCTTTATTTAGCGATGGGAATGTATGTACATAAGTTGGCATTTAAGGAGAAGTGGAATGGTTTAAACTAATCAAGTTACGAAGGATTGCCTCTCTAACTTCCCATATATGCACGCTACAATATTTAGTGCCACGGGATTAGCACGGGTGGGAAGGGTTGTCAGTTTCAACCCCCTCTTTATTCACCTATCTGAATGTTGCTTTCATAAGAACATTTTCTCTATGAAAGCCTAAAAGGTGAATGGCCAAATAGAAATTGGATTTTTCTGATATCCTAGAATAAAAGTGTGCTTTGGTGGAAACATTTTAATTTATCAGTTTCCCTACCTATAACTGTTCAAGGGTTTGGATGGGTGAGTCCAATGGATGATTGGGGTTTGAATTTATCCCATAGTTGAACATGTCCGGCATTTTTTTCTCTGTTAACAGAGAGTTTGAATTAGACGTTGGAGTAAGTGAAGTGGTGGAAATAAATCAGTTAGGCAGCTTAGATCGCGCTGATAAGCAATTTTCATTTTGGGGTATGATGTACTTGCCACTATTCTCACTAAGTTACTAGCAACCTTTATCTAAAAGCTCACCCACATAACCTGTGTAGCCAATACTCTAATCAATTTTCTGTGAGTAGAAAACTATATGTGAGTATGTGTTATAAAAAGCTCCAGTTAGATGGGAATTCAAATAATTCTTCTATCAAGCTTTTTTCCAAAACCGGAGGTATCTTTCTTGTGTGGTAGGTCCAAAACCGGGAGGATATAGGACACGTGGCACGCCACCAAAGCTCATCCAATCGTTAATGAGTTCGGATTCATTACAACATAACCAAAAAGAGTTTTGTTACATATTACATCCTTACTAATCCATTCCAAAGTTTTAAGTTAAGTACATAACCCAAACTATCCAAAATTACAATATTTGGAATGGAAACAAAAATATGTACAAGGGTGATTCTCATCGTTTCCACAGCCTCACTCCTCGCGCCTCTTCTTTCCTTTCTTTCGTTCACCTGCAATGGAGTAAATCTCCACTGTTCAGCTATATGCTGAGTGCACAATTTCTAACATATGCATATATGATAAATCATGCTTTAATCTAGTAAATCACATCAAATAGTCCCTAGGGAGAAAAACACGCATTCATCCGGTAGCGGCAAGTTCAAGTCTACAACTGTTGCATCCCCAAGTGCCATGGCAAGTCCAAGTCTTAAACCATGCACAGTAGCCTTTGCTACTAAATTCTCAAACATTGAGAAGCTTACTCCGGCATGAAATTTTATAAGTCTCCCCATTGACCCACATAATCAACTCAACGTACTCGCGTAAAAATAGACATGCTTTTCACATTTAAGTGCGTGCATAATTAACGGACCTATTACTAACGCATGAATTTTGCCCGGATCACAATTTCGTCGTCAAAAATGAAAACATAAATTTTTCCTACATATAACATAGGCAGATATTCATACCTCGAGCTATCGTTGTTTAACTTTGAGGGAACGACTAGAAGCCCAACTAAACGTCGTATCTCCGATCCTACGCAAAACCTACAAGTTTACACGCGTTTTTCCCAAATTTATAGATTTAGAGATTTATAAAACTTAGCCAAACGTGGTCTAAAGACTATCAAAATGTAGCCCTTACCTCGGGGAGTTCAAATACGAAATTTGGAGAAAAATTGACAATCGGAAAGTCTTCGATTTGCGTCTGCAAGCTCTAAGTTTCCAAAATCCCCAAAACCACCCCCTCTTTTGATTTTGCAAGATATTGTGAAAATATCTTTGCCACCACTATATATAGGCAACACTTTCGAAAATTGTGTTTACCTCCCCACGAGTTCTCAAAACCTCTAATCAACCCTTGAAACGTCGCACACGTCCATATTATTACTTCACGAGTGAAAACTAAGAATTATAAAAGTTTTCGACTAAGTCCCGTTTGGGTCCAAAAGTACGTTCTAAAACTATTTTTGTAGAATCTCTATACCAACTACTTTTTATGCAACTAGCCACTCACGTTCTCACCACAGTCCACAGTATTCAAAACAATCTCATGCAAGATTAAGACTACCAGAATTTTAACCAGACAAATTTACTATTCACAATTTACTAGATATTTCAAATAACATTTAAATCATATAAATGCCATTTAATCATGCCAATGCATCATGATTTACCAACTTCCCGTGTCCTCACTTGACATCTCACTGTCAACTTTATCTCAATTCACCATTACCAAATAACATTGATAAGTCACAAGAATTCAAATATGCAAATTTTAATAATGAAATTTTTCGGGACATGTGTGACACCACTACAGTAAGGTGTTTTTTTTTTCTTTTTCTTTTGGGTGTGTGTGTGTGTGATTTAATAAAGTAAGATGTGTTGAGATTGTCCCACATCGGGCACTTAAAACCTAGCTACTCAATATATAAGTTCAAGGAGCTACTCCACCCATTGCCAATTGATTTTGGGTTGGATGCTATAATTTAGCATGGCATCAGAGCAGGTTATTCTTGGGCCCAATTTGTCCACGTGCGCTCCACGTCACTCTATCTCAGTAATACATGTGTTTGGCTCTCAATCACGCCATACGTGCGAGGGCGTGTTTAGATTGTCCCACATCGGGGACTTAAAACTTAGCTATTCAATATATAAGTTCAAGGGACTACTCCACCCATTGCCAATTGGTTTTGGGTTGGATGCTCCATCGTGGGGGTGTGGGCTACTCCCTCTGTCCCATATTAAGAGTCCTTGATGCCATTTTTTGATGTCCCATTTTAAGAGTCCTTGAAAAGTCAAAGTACTTTAATACACACTTTTCAAATTTGCCCTTTATTATATCCAACTATTCCCTCTTTTTTTTTTTTTGATGTGACACTATAATTTTGAATTTCAAAAAGGGCAATATTGGAAAGTTGAAAATCTCACCAAAATTAAGGTTGTCCCCTTAATAAGTTGGAATTCCCAAAAGAGACTCTTAATATGGGACGGAGGGAGTATTTGTTTTTATTTTTTTTCAAAGGGTTGGAAATGAGCCTGGCTCAGATACCATGATGGTTTTCTAAATAATCAAACTTATGTTGATCACAATATGAAGTGCCTTTATATAGGCTTTACATCCAACTAATTAAGGTTTTAAAGTAAAAATAAAATGTTTTCCTAATATTATCAAATCTCCCCAAATCTCTTCAAATCATATCTTCCCACATCTCAATAAGATGGCATTCCATTTTATTTTAGTAAAAATAAAATGGTTTCCTAATATTATCAAATCTCCTCAAATCTCTTCATTCCGTTATATTTTAGTTATTTCGTTTCTAAATAGTGAATTAAAATGTAGTATGGTACTTTGGTATGAATTTTCACTATTTTACCTGTTGATTAATTTATACGGACCACTTTAAGTTGAGTATGGTATACGGTATACTCTTTAATTGTTTCTCTTTACATTTACCTCTCCAGGCTGCTCTTTCTAGGCGTCTAAGTGATGTAAAGGGTCAAACACCCAATCAAGATGATTTCGGAACCAATGAAAAAGAAAAATCTAGTATGAGTGGACGTTGTTTGGTGCCTGAGAAGCCAGCCTATGCAGCTTCGGGAATCACTGTTCATGAGAAGAAATGGACAGATGGCACTGTTCCACTGGATGCAGTCTCTGCAGATCTTGCAAGGCTTGGGAAGGTATGCATTCCAGTCTCACTTGGCAAACACTGAAACAGAACTTAATTTCTTCTACTAAATTTGACTGCTATGATCTTGTATTTTTGTGTAATTAGAATACTGAACTGGATATATCATATTTGATTATTCAATGCAGGAGGCTATGCAGAGGAGGGTTCTTGCTTCTACAGCTGCTACTGAAGCTTTGGAAGAGGCCGTTGCCACCGAGTCTATTATAAGGAGTTTAAGGTAATCATTCTCCCTTTCTCATCATGTTACTAGGCTATGGGGGAAAGTAGTGTTAAAGAAACCTTTAGGCTTCGTTTGGTTCATGAATTTAGTGATGGAAAGGGGAAAAAAACACCGAGCAAAACTCTTTTCTTTGTTTGGCTAATAAGGAACATAGTGAGGAAAGTAATAAGGAAAATTAATTTGGCGATAATTGAATCGAATATTTTGGTTTTCGCGAGCTACTTTCCTCATGTTTTCGTGAGCTCCTATCATTTTTTTTTTTTTTGAGAATTTTAATTTCTAATTTTATCAAGCATGAAATAAAACTTGAGAGAAAAAGCTGGCATAATAGCTTTCCTCCTTGTTTTTCTTACCTTTTCCTTCACTAAATTTCAAACCAAGCAGAGCATCCCTTCTTCAACAGCTTCCTTGTGATAATTGTTTGTTTGTTGACACTGTGGATTCATCACGTCATAATTTCTCAGTATTGGGTGGTGACAATCCTGGCTTAGGATTTGAATTTGTCTAATCATTTTGATAGTTTGGTCTGAACACAATGGTTTACTCCTTGTTTTCAGCATGTTTTCGGATCTCTGTTCTATGTCAAAGGCAGGAAATCCTATACCGACTATTGATCGCTTTATGTCAATATATGATGAAGTTGTGAAGTCAACAGTAATGGCTGAATCAGTTGCAAACAATCGTCTCTTTGACATACCTCACAGTGATATAACAACAGAGCATTCAAAATCCCTATCGCTCTGGGTAGAAGCCGCTCTTGCCACTGATCTTGGGATTGTCTCTCTCCTAACTGACCAAAACATCGATCCTCACCCAACACTGCAAAAAAGTTCATCAAAAAGACAATCTCTTAACAAAGCTGCCAAGAACCATTCAATTGCTTCTTCATCACCAACCTTAGCTACTGGTATCACTTGGACAAGGGGTCATGGAATGAATGAGACGGTGAAACTTGCAATGAATTTGCAGTTGGATATGCAAATGTGGTTTGTGAGGTTTGTTGATGAGTCCTTAGACGCAGGTTTCAGGGTGTTTGGAAAGTCTACAAATGAAGGTGGTCTTGACTGTGGCCCAATTGCAGCCATTCTATCGCAGCTGAAGCGAGTCAACGACTGGTTGGATCGTGTGGTGTCAAAAAGGGATGAATTGATGATAGAAAAG
The DNA here is from genome assembly GCA_033977485.1 of Hydrangea macrophylla. Classification (NCBI taxonomy): domain Eukaryota; kingdom Viridiplantae; phylum Streptophyta; class Magnoliopsida; order Cornales; family Hydrangeaceae; genus Hydrangea; species Hydrangea macrophylla. The sequence goes on along the minus strand of CM066988.1, from coordinate 140,247,866 downwards.
ATCGAACGGCTAAAGCAGAAGATCTATGGATTCGTTATTCAGCATGTGGGAAAAACTGTTGACAACTCCTCTTTACCCATTGCTTCATCTTGATTTGATACAATGTCAAGTAACAACTAGAAAGTAGAAACATTGTTCTTACAACAATATAGGTGTTTGCGTCATTTGTTCATGATGTAAATGATTTCATTGTTGGATTTTTGAGAACTTCATGTTCCCATCAAGTGGATATTTTGAAAATTGCCTTCCTTGAATGTGAGTTCCTTAATTTGTTCATTTGGCAACTCATTGGTAAAAACCTCCAAATTACTCTCATCTATATTTTATTCTACAAAACATGTATATGGAAGCATCTAAGTAGGGCACTTTTGAAGAACTAAGGATTACTCTGCTGTTTTTGGGTTCAGCAACAAAGGTTTACAAGCTTCATTTCAAGCCAAGTAGGATGCCTAAATTCAATGTAGCATAGTGAGAATACAATTGCTGTAGGCCTTTAAATCCTGTTTCCCTAACTGGATAATGTTGTGTTGATCTGAGTAGTCTTTGAGTAGTACATTGGAAGGATTCAAATTCATTTTCATTTGTCTCAATCTCTGTCTCATTTGAGAATATAGACGATATTTATCCCAAAGGATAAGAGGAGCTAACTTATTTACTGCTCTGTGAACCCACTGCATTACAAGTTTAAGACCAATGCTATGGTTTCCGAATTTCTATCACAAATATTTCGAGATATATTCAATGCAGTGGGACTATTTGGATTTTTATTGAAAGTTATTTTAAGCTATTCCTCAACCACATTAATTGGGAGCCACTTTTGGAATAAAAATTTGAGAACCATAGCTTTATTCCAAGTTCAATAGAAATTTTTCTCAAATTGATTATAGAAATTGATATTCCCCAGCCAATCAAGTTATTATTATTATTATTTCTTTTTTTCATTTTACTCAAATTTACACCACCCCAAAATGGTCCCAGAAGAAAAACTTTGAGTTCACAGATTGAGTTCCTGAAATGCATTTTTTTCAAGATTTGGGAAATATTTTCTGCCATTATCCAATATTTGCCGGCGAAACTAGAAACACCCTAACATCCTCACAAGAATTTCTGAAAACAGTTTTTATGAACAATCAATGATGATGCAGAGAAAGAGAGAAGAAAATAACTATAACTTACAGCATAAACAATTTATGACGTCAAGGCCAAAAGTAGGTCCTTGTAAACAGAAAACAGCAAAAGGTTGTTAGATACGCTGGTCTGACAAAAAGCTTGTTTGAAAATACGGAACTTAGGGCTGTTCACGGTTGATTTTCGTGTCAGTTTTTCTCTGTTTTCTCACATAAAAAACTGACCAATAGACTCAGTTCGGTCGGGTTTTGGGGTGTTTCGGTCTGTCGGTTTGGTTTTCTTCTTGGACTATAAGTTTGAAAACCGACCGAATACCCTTGGTTTGATCTGTCGGTTTCGGGGTCCCTTTTTTTGTTTTTGTTTTTGTTTTTGTACACCCCTATACCAAACAGTATGAACCTCGATCATGAGCCTTACCAAACATGAAAATGTTCGAGAAAAACTTTCTCTGTTTCAATTTAACGAGTTTGTTTTAGAATTTCAATTATTTACGAAAGTTTATTTCCCCTTTTTAGTATGGGAATAGCTATTCGTACTCCATAGATAAACCAATGCACTCCATGGAATGCATTGATTGCGTGGTGTATCAGTAACACTATAGAGTGCATTAGTTCAATTTTGGAGTGGGAATAACAATTCCCTTTAGTATTATCTTTTTTAAAATTTAAATTTCAGTATTACCCGAGCTCGGCCTTCTTAAAGGAGGTCAAGGGTTCAAACTCCCATGAGTTGATGTAAGTAGGTTGAAAGGGTGGCTCAAATAGCTGGAGGAACCACTTTCAGAATTTAGTATGAGTTCGGATCCTACTGCCTATTTGCCTCCCTGACGTATCTTGTATGTGGTATGGGGTTGGTGCATATGCACGGGGTTTGTCTCTCCATCCTACTCCGATTAAACCATAATAGGTATTAATCCTGAAGTTGCAAAGGAAAAAGAAACAAGAAAAAGTGCTGCATCAAATAAAAATATACATGATATAAACTTGAAAAATGACTAATCAAACTACTTTCAATTGCCTAAAATGACCTTAAATTAGGTCGGGAGATGAATATACCCCACTGGCCTATCACTGATTGCCTAGACTCTAAACATAGAGAATGGATTGACGCTTCTGGCATCCCTAAGTAAAGAAGGTGAGGGGTTCAAAATCTCCAAGGACCCAAGTAAGCGAGTTGGACGGGGCAAATCTCAAGTGGTTGGACGATTTGTGTCTAATGTTCGGGATAGATTTGAATTCTACCATTCACTTACCTCCTTGACTTACCTAGTGCGTGTATTGTGGGGTCGGTGCACATACCCGGGGTTTGCCCTCCGTCCAACTTCGATAAAAGAGTGGCGGTAACCATTTGGTGGGGGGCGCGCGTTGTGGTAACCCCTTGCCCCCCCTAGCTTTTGAAAAATTATACTTTTACACATATTTAGGAAAATTTTAAATTTTATTAAGCTTCGGCTTCCCAAAAAAGTAAACTTATTATATAGCCACCCAAAAAATATTAGTTAGGCTAAAAAAAAATAAAAGGATTTTATATGTAATATGTTGGCTCAATTATGCTTCATTCTCCCACAAATTAAAAAAAAAAACCATATTATATGTAGTATATTGGCCTAATTACAATAGATTCAAAAAAAATTGCCTCAGGAGCGCTGCCCCCGAAGCCCCATGTGACCCCCCCCCCCCCCCCCCCCCCCCCCCCCTAACCATGATTCCTGCGCCACTGTCGATAACTCCGTCTAAGAAAGACGGTAAAATTTGGGTCACGATAGACAAGTGGAGGGATTTATCCTCTCTTCAAAACAAAAAAAAAAAAAAAAAAGAAGACAAACAAACAAACAAACAGTGAGCCAAATATAATGCATCACAGGCCGTTGAGATTCCCTAAGTGTCCCCCTTTATCTTTTATTTTTATTTTGGATTAATTACATTTTACCCCCTTGTGATTAGTCCTATTTTCACTTTACTCCATATGGTTCAAAAGTGGACACTTAACCCTCTTGTGGTTTTGGACTAAAGTGAAATTACTAAGATTTCTCTCAAAATAGCCCTATATGGAGATTTAGTGTTAAAATTAGCCTCATATAGAAAATTAACTGTACATAGGTAGTTAACCCCAAAATTAGCCCACATAGGAATTAAGTGTTAAAAATTAGCCCCACATAAATGACAGCATTATCTCCACATAAAAGATTAACCCCAAAAATTAACATCACAAAGGGGGCTAAGTGTTAATATGTTTGACCAATTTCAGAGTTTTTATCAGTTTTGAGGGACATCTTAACAATTTCACTTTAGTCCGAAACCACAAGGGTGTCTACTTTTAAATCACATGGGTGTAAACCCAAAAAAGAAAGAAAGAGAGCACTAATGTAATTTTCAACGAGTACATGGGGTGTTGTTCAAGAACATTGTTCGCATTCACTTCACATAGGCATTACTTGTACGCGTGGACTAATCATCTCTTACAACAAGGAAAAAGAATGAAGTCTTGTTCAATATATATATATATATATATATATATATATATTCCATCAAAGATTCTCTAAAGAGGGCCACCTCTCTTTATTAAAGAGAGGACCTATGTTTTGGCCGTTGGATTGTGTTTAAAAACTGTGAAATGACAAAACTGCCATTAATGAAAACATGATCCTACGGTCAAAACAGAGGTCCTCTCTTTAATAAAGAGAGGTCGCTCTCTTTAGAGCCTGACTGTATATTCCATATAGTCCAAAAAGAATTAGAGTGTATCAATCTGCAGCTTTTAATGAAGGCCCATACAAGAGTAGAGAAAGATTGAATTTCTATAAACATTCATGCAAGAAAGAGTAAAGGATTCATGATAAGGTGTAGTAATGGCAAAGAGACCTGAGAAATAATGAGGAGATTTTCTTGGGAAACGAAAGGCCAATGAATGAATTTATTTACTTTTTCTCTTGGAAAATGCAAGTTACATTTCTCAAAGCAAAATGCCATAAATGAAGCTATATCCTTCTTCATATTTACATTGAATGCAATTCCTTCCCAAACAAAATGCGATTCTGAGTTGACTCGACCGACCTCTATGCCCTTGGTTGGTCTAAATTTGATCTTTCTGGTTTTAATTACTCCATATTTCAACTAGCTTAATTAATTCTAGCCCTTTTCAATTGGGAAACAACTTAGGTACAGTTCCTTGGTATTGTGCAGCACAGTTTTTTAAAAACTGTTTTTTCTTTTTCTTTCTTTTTTTTTTTTTAAACTGTAAAAAAAAAAAAAAAAAAAAAAAAAAAAAAAAAAAAAACAGTTTTTGAAGATTGTGCTACGAGAGCCACAACACAGACAGTTTCTTTGAAAATGTACTTGTACTGAAGTCTAGTCCTTTTGATTGTTAGAAAATATTGAGTGCTAACAAACGGTCTCAATATTCATAGATTACACTATTTGGTAGAGCTAGCAAAAGACTAAGATTGCTTATGGCTGAGTTATATTCAACGTCGAGGAGGGACTCAACTCCTAGAAACTTGGTTGACACATTTTATTTTTTCGAACACCACATCATTGCATTTTCTAAGATATAATTGGTCCATCTGTGCAAGTGTTGTTCTGTATAGATACTACACGAATCAATCACATGCAAAATTTATGCTATATATACACAAGTTTTGTCGAAAAAATAAAAAAAAGGTTTTGTCCTATTGTTTCCTTTTGGGAAATGTTATTTGCACTCCAAAAGTTATTAAATGCGCTCCATGGTACCACTCCCAGAGCATGCGGCACCATGCACATGGAATGCATTTAGTAATTCAAGGAGTGCGAATAGTAGTTCCCTTTCCTTTTTCTGTAGTTGACAAGGTAAAGTACAATGCTTGTGTCAAAATATTAAGAAATGGGTAGAAATGTAGTTACAATGGAGATGTTAGTGTAGCCGTTAATAGCGAGGTCCACACGTTAGATTTTAGAGCCTTTGTATTTGTAGCTAGCGAGTTAGCAAGTCCAGATCCCAAGAGTAAAAACTAGTACTCACAAATTCTAAAAGCAAAACGAACAAAAATTATACTAGTTAGCCCATCCACTACCTGGACAAAACTTCTTCCCAAAACCGCTTGCCAAATGCTTGCTCTTAATTTTTACACGTGGCAACTAAAATGTGATTTTAGTGGGTTGAACCACTACAGATGCTAGTTGACTCAAAAAAAGGGTTTTGTTACCCTTAAAGCATATGGTAAGGTTCTAAAATGTGAAATAAATAAGAGGTACAGTGTGGGGTTTAATGTTTGACTTCCTTATTTATTTCCACTTTTGGAACATTAACATATACGCACATGTTAACAAAACGCCTAAAAAAAAGTACCCATGTTATCCCTATCACACTCCAACATAAATACAGAGCAACAATTATTCTAGCGGCATGGTATCACAATCTAATAAAATCTTCTTTTTATGTATATACTCACACAGGTCTATCACAGTTTCATATGGAAAACATATCAACACAATTACCATGTCTCTACGTGTGTTAGAAGCAGTGTGTTACTACAGATGATGTCATTGCATTGAATACTATCTGATAAATGAGAGTGATATCAATAGCTCTTATCTTATGATACAAAATGAAATTACATACCTAACTTACCTGAATCTTGTATAAATACCCATACAATCAACTACCAATAACAAAGGAAGTAGAAGGAATAACATATATAGATATATAGACAGAGAAACGAAAAACATATTTTTTTTTTTAAAAAAAAAAAGGGAGGTGAAATGGAGAGGACAAAGAAGCAAGCTATGTTGTGCATAATAGCAATGGCATTGGTGGCCGTGGCAGCGGCAACAACGGAGGAAGATGAGAAGGATTGTGCAGACCAGCTCGCGAACCTCGCGTCTTGCATTCCATATGTGAGTGGCACAGCAAAGAAGCCCACAAAGCAGTGCTGTGAAGACACTGAGAAAGTGAGAAGCGCCAAGCCAAAGTGTTTGTGTGTTCTAATCAGAGAGAGCAGTGACCCTTCAATGGGCCTCCCTGTCAACACTACTCTTGCCCTTCAAATGCCATCTGCTTGCAACATTGATGCCAAAGTCTCTGATTGCCCCTGTAATTCTTTCAACTCATAATACCCCCCAACCCATTAACCCAAAATTTTTTACTTAGGTTCTTTTTCTACTAAATTGAAATGACTAAAATAGAAAATGACAATGTAATTTCACATTGTCAGCCACAAACAAAACAAATGACATTTCTCAACTGATATCATCATATTGGGCATGTTTGGCAACAAAATCTATGATTTAATCATAGAAATCTGCAATTGGCCATAAACTGTCCATGATAGCTTCTAGGCAGTCACAGTTTTCCGCAATTAAGCCATCTTCTTCTTCTTCTTCTTCTTCTTTTTTTTTTTTGTTGGGTTGCGGAGGGAATTGAATGGCAGGAATTGAGTTTGCCAAACAGTTTATGGACTTCTGCCTCTACTAGATGAACATCAAAATCGTACATGTATTTAATAATATACACATATCTATTAAGGCTGCATACATCTTAACACTCTCCAGTACTACATTAATGGCGGAAGGCCTGTGCACTGAGTTTGCAGTTCTTCAACATGCACACACACTTGTATGTATCTATTAAACCTTGTAAGTATTTACTGAAATGGGTTGATGTTTTTTTTACAGCTTTACTGAAGCTGGCACCAGACTCTCCGGACGCCAAGATCTTTAAAGAAGAAAATGGAGGTTCAAGCACAAGCTCAGCTACAGACTCGTCACCAGCTTCTACATCTACTTCATCTGGAAAATCGTCATCTTCATCTACTTCTTCGGGGTCTGGTTCAGGTTCGGACTCAAAGGTAACCCCAACAAGCAATGATGGAGGGAAGTTGGGCAGAAGTATGTTGACAGTGATGGGGTTCGCATCCATTGCATCGATGTTTATCTAAGCTGCCAATAAGTTGATCTTTAGATGGTTTGCGAGAGAGAGAGAGAGAGGTTTAATTTGTTTGGAATGTTGGTAGTTAATTCTGGTTTTTGCTAGCTTGGTTCCTTTTGATTTTCGCAATAACAGTGAATAAGATGAAGAGGTCTGTCTTCTGATGGGTTCTCTTTGTGATTGATGAAAAAAAATTCAATGAATTGAAGTAATTTGTTTTTACTTTCTAAGTAGTTCATGTGAATTTGGCAGAGAAGGTGGGCAGTCAAGCCTATGCTATGGAAAAGTTTTACCTTTGCATATATGCATCAGATAATAAGTCCCTACCTATGGGTACTCTCTCTCTCTCTCTCTCTCTCTCTCTCTCTCTCTCTCTTCGCAATAAATAGGTCCTCTCTGTGAAATGGAGGTCTAATTCAATCCATCTATAGCAAATGCTAATAGGCTTAATACATAATGATAAGGGGCTCTTCTAAATAACCTAATTTGGAATTTTGTGGGCGTCCAAAAGCTCCCTTATCGACATTCCAGATCCATGACTCAACACAACCATGAAATAATAGTGTGTTGTCCTAAGCTCTCTAGAATCATTGAGGTAATGAAAAAGAATTAACTACAGATATTACTCGATGCCAAATGGACCACCATTGAATCCCTATCATTCAACAGAACAATATTCAATGTACACATATTTACAGCCTTCACTCTTGAAACATGGTTGATATAATTGTATTGAAAATTGTATTCACCATACAAGACTGTTAATTTCTAATTTTTGCCTCGGCTGTACAACGCCCATTAGGTTGCCAAACAAAAAACAGGGCAAGAATCAGTGAACAGTCCAGTCGCCATAAGAGTAATGATTTTGTAATTTCATATCGTCAAGGCACTTCACACTTGCTGGCCGGACTCTGCTGTAGGCGATAAATTATCATTACCGTCACCAATCTCGAATTTGCAAAGAGGACATGAGGCATTTATCTTCAGCCATTTATCTACACATTCCGTATGGAAGAAATGAGAGCACGGAAGCTCCCTTAAATCATCATTATCCGCGTATCTTGCCAAGCAAATGCAACATACCTGCACAAATTTTGTAACACTGCGGGTCAAACCAAAACAATAGAGACTGAAATAATAACAATCTGGCTTAATAAAGGGAAAATATGGCCTGACCGAGGAACTAAACCACAATAGCACATTTGGTTAGTTTGAGTAGCCACATTCATAGTTTATTTAAAGTAAAATCCAGCATTGGAAATGAATTCATTCCGACAAATAGAACATTTCATCATATCATATTTATTCTTATGATCATTTCCACGTTTTTTTTTTTTTGGAAAATCAATATTTATGACTCTTAAGAATCATTTCTAAATCCCAAATGGGATTTCAAGATCATCGTTTTTGTTAAGATGTCATGTAAAAGTACGAATGAAATTATTATATGCAAGAACGCCCAAACAAGCCCTAACCCTTCCTGCTCTGCCCCACAGTAGGGTATTGAACTTAACAGTCCAGCTTTGTAGAATATGGCCATCCCTTTGAAGGGTAATCTATTCCCTACTAGCAGGAAAAGATGCGGGAAGAATCCAGCTTAGTAGAAATAGGGCCAAAGATGCAGTCCAAATGTATAAACTCTTAGGTGTGATTTAATACTACACAAAATAGTATCTTTCCTACTTTAAAAAAAAAAAATCAGAGAAATTGATCAAATGAGAATTGCTATTTACTGGAACAATATCGAACTATCAAATACTACTTAGGACCCGTGTGGGAACCCCGGCCGCAATCCCTGAGAATCTCTGATTGCCAAGCTACTTCTAGCAATCAAAGATTTTCAGTGATTGCCCAGCAAATTCTGTGAATCACGCTGCAAATTGTGGCCCTACCAAACGGTTTGCAAACCGAGATTGGCCCTCCAATGCAGTTCCCAAACGGGGCCTTAGTCTGTGCGTCTATGCGTGTGAAGCCCAATTCCAGTACTTACAGCATCTTCCCCTGAGATGGCACGTTCCTTTTCTGTTCCGGCTGCTACAATCCCACCTTCATCAACTGCTGAATTGCTGTCTCTGCTACTACCACTGCCACCTCCAGCTTTCTCTGATTTGAATTTGTGAGTCGGCAGAGCATTGATAGTTTCTTCAGTGGCTCCTCGCATTCCATGCATATCATCACGGATACCAAGGATAGATATAATACAAGGCAAGCAGCAGCATATCATTGCACACAAAATGAAGGGCATAGCATATCCGATACAGCTAAAGGTAAGAAACACTATACACAACCTGCAAAAAAATTTAGAGAGTAATTAGTTGTTCTAACCCGGCAGAAGTGAAAGGGAAATTGTTTGTGCAGTTCATCAACTCAAACCTGTACAAATTGGGAGCATCTGAAGAAGACGAATGCCCTCCAAAGATCCATACATTACCAACTACAAACCATACTGCAAAGAAACAATCTAGGCCCATCTTGAAATTGTCCATCACCACACTCAGCCTGCTGAGAAAAAAAACATTTCCCATTAGGTAAACCCACTAGATTCATACAAAAGATGATGACATAAATACAACATTTAATAATTTCAACAAAAAAAAATTTTTGAAACCCTCAATAAAAGCCTACCAACAGTATTAAACTTTAATAAGAAAAGGCTATCATGCAAAATGGGTTAAGGCACTAAAGCAAGCATGTCAGTTATCATGTTTTCCACCCTGAGATATTGGATCATCCATTTACCATAATTCAGTCTAAACATGAAAAGATATCTATTAAGGTCCATACTAGAAGTGTCAAACAGACCTTTCTTCTCTTTTTTATGCTATTTTAGAATTTTACCTGATTATGGCATATTTTGTCTTAAACTTTTCTTTTTTAGCAAAAAACTTTATAAAACACAGAAATTAACACGTACAGAATATAACATAAATCAAGTACACTTCCAACTGAAAAATCAAGTATCCCCCTTCAATGGTTTTACAAATTGGGAATCAACATAGTTTTGTGGTATTCTTGATGAAAAGAGAGAGAGAGAGAGAGAGAGAGAGAGAGAGAGAGAGAGAGAGAGAGAGAGAGAGAGAGAGAGAGAGAGAGAGAGATGTTGGATCATCCATTTACCATAATTCAATCTAGAAACATAAAAAAATATCCATTAAGGTCCATACTAGAATTGTCAAACTGAACTTTTCTTTCTGTTTATGATATTTTAGAACCCTACGCTGATTGGCATATTTTGTCTTAAACTTTTCTTTTTTTAGCCAAAACTTCATAAACCACTACAGAGTATAACTTCCATGAATTGAAAACTAAAGTGCCGCCTTCAATGGTTCTGAAAATTGGGAACTAACACAGTTTTGCACTTATTCTTGAAACGAGAGAGAGAGAGAGAGAGAGAGAGAGAGAGATGTTGGATCATCCATTTACCATAATTCAATCTAGAGAAAAGAAGAAAAAACACATAAAAATATATCTTTTAAGGTCCAAATATATCCTTTTTATGATATTTTGGAATCTTAAACTGATTATGGCATATTTTGTCTTAAAACTTTTCTATATTACGCAAAAAGTTCATATATCACAAAAACTAACAGGTTTAGAATATAACATCAATAGGAGAACCTTATCTACTCATCAACAGCCAGGTTATGGCTTTTTCAGGAAACTGCAAAGAGCTATAACTCCTGTGAGATAAGCATACCCACACAGACTACTAATGCATATGAAACCTCGCTTGAACAAAGTATCAAGGAACTGAGGGAACAAATACAAGTAACATGCTATCCACTGCAGAATTGCAACACTAGGTACAAATGAGCAGCTAAGAAAAAAAAAATTACCTAGCATTTGCAGTTCCCAATGTTTGACCATTCCAAATGCTTGTAGATGTGTTATGACCACTTTCCTCTTCTGAGGACCGAGTTAGTGAGATAGTTATGTAAGAATTGGGTTCGGAGGTAGAGTTGCCTTGAGAAGAATCACGACCCAATTGAGTTGACCCTTGCTCCGAGCCCTGATTGCGATGAAGATAACGCCAGTAAAGAATGGGAAGGCTTCCGGCACACCCAGCTGCATAACCCACAACCCAAGCATACAACGGAGTTTGGGGCTTCTCGTGTCCCGAGATACACAAAACAACAATGGCGGCAACAATTTGGCCTACAGTAAATATTAGCTCAACAGAAAGCCATAACACTGTGTTAAATGGGCTCCAACGGCGGCGGTCGACCCCTTCCCCTCTTCTTGTGAACGAGTTACTCCCAGGGTCCGATCCGGTGGAGGCAGATGCAGGGGACTGAATTATGGGAATCCGAACACTACTTGATGGTTCATCTTCATGGTGCACTGGACTCATGTCACACGGAGAACAGTTCCGAGATGAGTCTGATGAAGTAGCACCCGAACCCCTTTCTACGTCAATAACATGCTCGTGATTTTCATGGTTTTCTGGCTGCTCCATGAGTAAAGGGTACCTGTCTGTTGGGTTCTCTTGTGTTGGTTCTTTAGAGGAAACAGCCATTCTTGTCCACTGAAATCGAAGAGGAAAGAATGTAATTACACACTGCATGAAGAATTCCCCATATATGTGTCACATAATAATTACAAAAAGCTGCTGTATAAATTCTCAAGAATTTTACTCATTTATCGTTATTTGAGAAAGCAGCACTCCTATCAACAGAAATAAATCATTTTCCAGTTTCTACCTAAAGGGATTGCCAATGTATCAAGTAAAGTTAGACATGGAAAGAAAGGTCTTATTTTGACAGTGATCAATTCCTATTGAACAAACATACTCTACAATTAATAAGCAAATTTAAGTTCTTTGACACCCAACCACAAGGCATATATCATTCTAAAGCCAGGTCTATTTCCATTCAAACTCATCTTTCTTGAGCGAACAAGCCACACCAGTGAATGCTTTTACAAACTTAAAAACTGTAATTGTTGCATGTTCTGAATTAAACTCAAAAATGTGAACACCTAAACAAATACAAACCACGGAAATGAATACCCCAACATCAAATATAGATATAGGTAGAATAATGGACGTAAGAATAAAATTCTAAACAGCCCTTGCTTAAAGATGAAGCAAAGGATAGGATATTCAAAAAGGAAATGACAAAGCTCACAAAGCAATACCTTAATTTCAACTGAATCTCAAGTTTTGAACAATTAGAATACCAACCAACAAGGAACATTCAACTCATACCCAGTTTGTTGGCTGAGAAAAGGCAGCAAATGAAAAAGAAATTGAATTTCATACTTCTAAACATTCAAGACCCCAAAACACGAAAAAATAAAAAATCTCCAGTCAACTGACCTAAATAAACAATCACAACATTCAAAATTAAATCGATATTTTCTCAGCTGCCAACAAGAGGTTTAAAAAGAAAAAAGAAAAAAGAAAAAAGAAAATCTTACAAAGAGTTTTAAACCCAAAATAATCCAAAACCCTAATTTCAAGATAAGGTCAGAACAATCCGAAAGCTTAATTGGGTAACAGTCTCGATCAAACCAATCGATTCAGCTAATATCACAACTATCGAAGATCAACACATATACAGATATTATATGCAGATATTCGGATTACTTTTAACAATTACACAGATATTATTAAAAGTTTGATTGGGGGAAAAAAAATGTGAAGGTCTGAAAAGTTACCAAATTTACGAGGTGATGACTAATTTCTCTTCCTCTGTAGAAAAAAGCAAAACCTTAAGTATTTCTCTCTCGCTTTCAGAAGGAGAAAAAAAAAACGTCAGCTTTCACGTACCATTTCTTACCGGGCTGGCTCGTGTGAGGTGCCGGCCAGATTTTTATTTCTGTGTTTGGTGCCGCGTAAAGCGCGAGAAAATACCGAGAAACAAAGTTGGAGTAAGCAGCCAAAAGAAAAAAGTTGGAGTAAGATTGTGACATACCAAAATTACAATTTTTGGGATACAAATTAAAAGATGTGTCTATATCTCTCTTGTGATATCATTAGACCACGAAGTAACATAGGAGAGAAATAGACACATCTCTTTGGTTGTATTTCAAAAGTTGTGTCTTTGAGAAGGTCTCAAGTATTATCCATTAAGTTGAGCACTACTACATCCACACATTTTTTCACACTTTTTCACACTCAAATTTAAATACATGTACCATGTGCTATGTAAATAGCGCACAGAAAAATGTGAAAAGATCAAACAGCACAAGGTACGCTGCATTAAAAGCATAGGGTGTGAAAAAGTGTGTGGGTTTAACATTTTTCAATTAAGTGGTATTTATTTAGGGCAATGCTAGGGGCACTAACAACTTCCACTAACACTTACTAACACACTCTATCTCTCTCCTAGTGGTACTGCGGAGCCCACTGCGGACCCCACAGTACCACTAGGAGAGAGATAGAGTGTGTTAGTAAGTGTTAGTGGAAGTTGTTAGTGCCCCAAATATTACTCATTTATTTATGGGGAAAATTTTTTTTAGTGTTAATGATAGGGAAAGTTATTGATTAAATGACACAATTAAAACTTTTTTGGTTAAAAGTTCATCAATCTAAATCTTTAGTTAAAGTAAAATTACTCTAAATAAAAATTCCAAGGAGTTGTAAAATTTCACTTAACTCAAGCGATAGTGAAATTCACAACTCGTCGAGATTTTTTGTACAGTTTTATATAAGGACTTTTTACTAAAAAAAAAATTATCATTTACTACTTCAAAAGTACTCTAAAATCGGCTAAACCCTAACTACCCCCAAAGAATCCGATATATTTCAAAACGTTAAACACTCAGTACATGCTTTTAAATATTTTTCATTATATTCTGAAATATTATTAGTTCAATTACATGTCAGATAGAGACAGTTGTACAAATTAACCAATTACACTTTAAAGCAGTATGATAAGTATTTAAAAAAAAAAAAAAAAAAAAAAAAACGTACCCAATTTTCCTTTCAAAATAACGTAGTTTTGTCTATGAGCATGTTTGGGTTAGCTGAAATATAAAGTGATTATTTTTTAAGTGATTAAATATTCAGTTGTTTGGTATTTGAATTAACTGAAATAATAAATTATTGTTCTAAACAATAGTGAATGACAAGCAAGCTGAAAAATTGATTATTTGTATATTAAAAAAAACCAACAAAAAAGGACATGTAAATATTTAAAGTTCTTATTTAAAGGCATTTTTGTCTTTTAACAAATTAAAAGTGAAACTAAGTGATTGTTTGAAAAAGAAAAACAAGCTACTTTTTTCAGCTTAAATTTTCAGTTGATTTGTTTAAGTGCTGAAATTTTAACTTTACCCAAACTCTTCCATTTTACAAAACAGACACTTTTATCCCCTCAAAATCCAATCCATCACTTAATTTTCAATTTTCATCTAGGCTCAGTCTTTAGCAATAATACTACACTTCTCATATTTAAATCTAAATTTAATTTGCAATTGATTTAACAGTTTTATCGTATGCTACACCAAAAGTAATAACTTTTTTATTTCAAAGGTAGTTTCCAAAAATTACTGTACCCATTAGAATTAAGGGTCAAAATTGTTTTGTGTGAATTTTTATGTACAATTTTGTGTGCATAACATACTAATGAAACAGGGTTCCCAATGGGTCACATTGAGTAAACTAGCAATGGGCCTTTTTTGATGGCTGATCTACTAACCCAAACTCCATCCACAACCCCATCCTAACCCACAATCCGACTTGATCCACCCAAGTTGATAGTTTGGTAAGCCTATGCATATCTGATAGTTAAACTTCAAACAAGCAGAAGTATTTTTGATAGGCTTGGCCTTGGATTTAAATTGAAGGGTCAAAAGGTTGCTAAATGGACCAAAGCCCAAAGTAAAACAGCGCAAGTGTATCAAAATATTCAGCAAACTACCTGCTAAAAGACCCTGTGATATCCCACACCGATTAGCTGCAAAAAGTGTGATTAGCTTTATAATAACACCACAAGTTTGCTACTAGTAATTTGGCATTAAGTATTTCGGGCCATGTTGCTAGTTCTCTTTCAAGTTATTCGGCCAGGCTGTGGCCGATGTAGTTTGGTTACCCACGAGGAGACACGTAGCACACCAACGCGACGGATCCGATGGGGAGTAGGACCATAAGGGGAGTGGAGGTGCCTTACCACACTGGTTAACAGCAGTGGAAGATTATGGGCAATTTGGTTATGTGATGCAACGAGAAAGCCACATATTTAAGTGGGGGAGATTGTGAAATCTCGTATGGATTAGCGACAAGTGTGTGACTTATAATATAACACCACAAGCTTGCTACTACTAGTAACATTGGCTTGAGCATATTGGGCCATGTTGTTGGTTCTTTCTTCAAGTTATTGGGTCAACAAGCTTGGGACGGTACAAACCCAAACACTGAGATTATACTATGGGCCCAAATGGGACATTGGGAGGAGGGCATATTGATCTCTTTTACTCTAAACAAACATTCTAAGGCTTAGTTTGGCTCTCATTTTGGTTTTTCCTTTTTAAAGCACAATCTCATGTTAATTCATTTGCTAACTAGTTTATGAGCTTTGCAAAAATTGAACTTAGGGCTTTCTTGGGAGGAGCTTTTAAAAGCTCAAGGTTGTTTTTTGGTTTTATGATATTTTTTTGGAGAGTAATGTGTCACTTGTACAAAATTATCAAACAACTTAATAATAAATTTCATAAGCTACTTTTAAGAAGGCACGTGGGGGCCAAACTAAGCCTAAGTACTCAAGGGCGGAACCAGGTTTCTTTATTTGAAGGGAGATGGGATTACATGGACGTGCTAGTCGTGGACATATACAAGAGTTCAAAAGCAGCACCCCTTGGATTGATTTTAAGACAATATGGGTTGGGCTAAATTGAGAGTGATAAGAAAAATTAATAGAACAAATATTTAAAAGGTGAGCTGAAATACAATTGAGCCAATATATTATATATAATCTTTTCTTTTTAAATTTACGAAGGGCTAAATTGAGAGTGCTAGTCGGAGAAACTGTCACCGGTGTCGTTTTACGTCATTCCGTCGCCGTCCGACCTCCAATTCGCTAACCGAAGCCGTATTCGAACTCGTGGAAGTGAGACGATCGTTTCTATACCTTTAATTTACGCTTAATCGTCGTAATTTTGGTAGGTCACGTTACTCAGTGACACGCGGTTGCCGAATTCTTGTAGGATTCACTTTGGAGTAGAAATTGAGGTTGGGTTTGGTGCAATTCAGCATTTTCTAGCTTAATTTGGATATAATCTTGCTAAGGTGAGTTTTCTACACTAAAGAATGATTGTGTTTAAATATGTTCAAGGCTTCAATGATGTTAGAGATAACAATTTAAGCTTAGGAGCCATGAGAATGTTTAATGGTATTAATTATTCATGCTTAGAAGTCATGGAGATGTTTAAAATGTGAATTGCATGTTAATCTTATGAAAATTATATGTGCCTACTTGTTTATGTGCTTATATGTTTATGTGGTATTCAATGAGCATAGGGTAAATGATTCATTGTTGGGAGTAATAAGGGTGGTGAAGAGGAAGAATCCGATAAATGCGGAAGTCCAAGGAATAAAAGTGACCACAGGACCAAGGGAGGGTCTTCGGGTTTGAATGAATCATTGAACCGGTGACTCGACGATTACGGATATGAGTTGTGTGTTAATTGTAGCATTGCACATGTTAAACATTCAATCACGTTTAGATTATTCACTAAGCGTAATGCTTAAAAAAAATCATTTTCCTTTTTTGATGTTGTAAATAATAACCACCGCAAGTACGGAGCGATATCCAGAGAGGAAGTGACGTGCTCGGGGATGAGGGAGAGATTTGGGACTTGTAGTTATGTCTATAACTTGTAATACAATATAACTTGTGGCATGGAGTCCTTAACTTGTGATGTAATATAGGTGGTTGGAAAGTTGTAATTTCACTTTGACAAACTAATGTATTTCTTAATGTAGTAACGACTATGGGTATGTAAGTTGGTTGAGATTGGACCTTTCCAGCGTGTTCGGTTAGTGTCACAATCATTTTGGGTAAGGTTTACTTGCAAGCAAGTTGGTTGTAAAGTTCTTGAATCCATGTTCCAATAATTTTCACTACTTATGTTAGTTCTACCAAGTATGGAGTTCCTATGACTCAGTTTGTTTTAAATGGGGTTTGGGTTATATTTTGATTGTGTGGAGGTATTTAAATATGTTTATTGTCATAGTTATTAAGTTTTATAGACTTTGGAATGCTTGAAATGGTTTTGGAAATGTTCATAATGATTGGTTTGACTTGAGTTCATTTTAACAAGTTTTAGGCAAAATGCTAATTTGGATGAGGATTATGTTCCAAGAACTTGTTTTGATCCTCATGTGATGGTAATTATGGTTTAAAAATGTTTGGAGATACTTTTGAATGATGGTATCAATGTTTTGGAAAGTATTTTCTAGGTCCTATATGGTGTGGTTTGATTTTGGTGAAGTTTAAACTTTCAAAACAGATTAGGACATGTTGCTGCAGAATTTTCTGCAGCAGGGCTCTCTGTCCGATCGGGCCAGATAGTTTTAAAGCCTCTGTCCGGTCAGCCAAACTGGTAAGTTTGTCAAATAATCATGCTTTGTTGTCATAACTTGGGCTAGGAAGCTCAAATTTGCGAACCGTCTTCACCGTTGGTTTTTAAATGAAAAATATGGTATTTTGACATTGGGTTTGACTAAAAATTTCAAAATGACCATTTTACCTTCAGGGTCAATTACTTACAAGTGGATATATAAAAGGGGGTTTTAAGTGTATTTGAGCATTAATCTTTGGGAGCGTGCCTTGATGGCGTTGTCACGTGCCATGATCTGTCGTGGCGGGTCGAGGTGTGACACAATCACTATTTACAGCCTTAGGAAAGAGTATATATATATAGCCTATACAAGTTTCCTAACGCAATAGCTTCCTAAACCAATTAGGAAATAGAAAATCCGTTACCAGAACGGATCGCCTGGTGGGCGACATTCTAGAGAGTTTATGAAAAAACTAGCCCCCAATCTTGCCCCTTGCTCGCTCGGGCGGGGCGGGGCGGGGCGGGGTGGGGCGCTCGGGCGGTAATGCCATGCTCAGACTTCTTTTTCCTTTTGCGAAAAGAAGCTCCACCGAAACTATCCCCGAGCTCTTGTGATTAGGCCCCTCCATTCCGATCCATCTCCCACTTGGAGACTAATCACATTGCTGTAACACATAACACAAACCCTTCTCAAAGCAACAATCACACCCTCTGCAACGTATCTTCAAGTTCTACGCTTGAAGACCAACAATCACACCTTCTACTGCCGTACCTGCTCCCGTGATATTTAATTGTATTATTTCAGCATGCATGGTATGCTCACTGTGGTGTTAATTTACACGTGTAAAGTGAGTGATGACTCACTAGTTGTTGGGGTGTCTTTTGTGAACCCAGTTTTGGCCTTGAATGCGGTCCAGAAGTTGTGCAGGTGAGAATTTCCTACAGTTGGAAAAATGAGTAATAACTCATTATTATGTGCTTAAATGTTTAATTAGACATATGTGAATATAATTGATTATTATATTATTGATAGCGACTCTTTGGGGTCATTAGATACCTGGTGAGGACGAAATTGAACACGTTGCATAATTTGGTATGCTAATTGGCAATTTCGTAAAATCATGTAGAAACTTGTGTTTTAGCAACCAAACGGAACTTAGTCGAAAACTTTTATAATTTTGAGGTTTCACTAGTAAAGCTATGCATTAGCTATGTAGAAGGTTTCAGAGACTAATTAAGAGTTTTGAAAACTCGTGGGGAGGTAAACACAATTTCCAAAAGTGTTGCCTATATATAGATAGAGATGACTTTCTTAATTTTGTAAAATTTTAACCTAAGTTCAAGAAAGAGGCCAAGAGGGGGATTTGATTGGTTAGAGCTTCTCAACGCCAAACGACGACCCTTTGTTCGCTGTTTTTTCACCAAATTTCGTATTTGAACTCTTCAAGGTAAAGCCGTCGTTTTGATACCTATTAGGCATTGTTTGGTTAAGTTTTTCCGAAAACTCATTTTCTAGAATTTTCATAAAAATTTGATAATCGGATTTTTGATCGATAAGAATTGTATTAGAAGAATTACTGCACGTTCTTTGTGCTTGGATTTTTCTTGGATCGACGTTTAAAAGCGTAAATCGAAGGTGAATGATATTAATCTTGCTTTTTGGATGGTTTTATGGTTTAATGCATTTGATATGCTAGGGACTTTATATAGATACCACGTGTAGTTCATATTGGGCAAAATACATGAGTGAAGAAGGCCCAAGGTATGTTGGAATGAAAAGTATGGTGCTATGTGTTAAATGAGCATGTTTATGTGCCTATGTGGGGTTAAATGGGGATTTGTGCTAATTCACCGTGAGACGTCCTCTCGAAGGGGGAGGATTAGTAGTGACGACGGTCACTTGCCGAGAAAGGCATTAACGCGACATGTTGAAGGGGCATAGGTCGTGGTTGAGTCTTAAGACTTTGGATCGGTGAATGTGCACTTATTTCCTAGAGACCGAATAGTTATGCGTTATGATGGATTGGAATATATTTGTCATCCGTATGCTTGATTTATATTATTCACTAAGCGTTAGCTTAAACAAATCCATATATCTGTGGTTATATAAATAACCATTCAGGGGCGAGGACTGGAGGAGAGAATCGCGGGTAATGAGGCAAGGAAGGACTGGGAGCTCTTTATGTTTATAGAACTTGTTGCACGTTAGTAATATATGTTTAAATCATGCCGGTTGTTTAAACCGTGCGGCTTGTAATAAGACTTGTTATATATGCGAGTACGGCGCTTGGTTCACCTTAGGACCTAGTTTGCCGAGACGTGTGAAGCTTGTAGTTTCGATACTTGTAATACGGGAAAGGTTTAGGGCGGTTGTATAAATGGTGTATATGTTTTTGCAAGTCCTTAGAATGTTTAACAAAGCTTTTGAAATGATTTGGTTTGAAAGGAGTTGGTTAAAATGGTTTTGTTTGGTTTGGTTTCTTTTGGTAAAAGGAGCATTATTTTATTAGCGGCGTTTGTCGTGAAGCACCAGGAATTAACGACGTTTATTTGGGAAGCGCCAATAATTAGCGGCGTTTGCGAAAAAACACCGACAATTGTGATACAGTCTTTTGGAGGTTGGGTTCTGCCCAGACCCCATTCGACCGGTCGAGCGGGGCAATTCGACTAGTCGAAATACCCCTTGCAACAAATTTTAAACTCCTTCTTCCAATGTTCGTAACAACTTCTAATTAAGCATGGGCATACTTGGGGGACCCTTTGACCTACGAAACTGTTACTTTTGAAAACAAAACTCGTTAAGGCGTGTTTGGGCACGTGTTTAATATAACCTTTGGAAGACTGTTTGGAAGTTGGTTTTCTTGGAGCAAAACTTTTATTTAAGGTCTTTTTGGGAACTTTAATCAGTGTTGGTATGCCTTGATGGCGTGGTATGTGACCTGGGACCACCTTGTTGGTTCTGGGGCGTGACATCTACGCTTGTCAATGGTCACCGCCTTTGTTAACATGTCCACTGGATTTTGACTCTCACAAATCTTCTCAAGAGACAACATTCCATCATTCAAGAGAGACCGTATAAAGTGATATCTCAGTTAAATATGCTTTGTTCTTGAAAGGAAAATTGGATTTTTTGCTAGATGAATAACACTTTGACTGTCACAGTGCAAAACACTATTTCTACACTCCTTCCCTAATTCCTTCAAGAACCCTTGTAGCCAAATCATCTCCTTGTTTGCTTATATCGATCACGGCAACATACTCTGCTTCAATAGTGGAGAGAGCTACTATCTTTTGTAATTGAGACACTCAACTAATAGCCGTACCACCCAAAGTATAAACATACCTCATTGTACTCTTTCTATTGTCCATATCACCCGCCAAATCTGCGTCTATATAACCTTACAGTACCATATTTTCTCATTTGAAACAAAGAGCCATCTCCGAAGTGCCGCTCAAATACCTGAGAACCCACTTCAACGCCTCCCAATGCTTCTTGTTTAGATTGCTCATGTACCTACTCACAACTCTCACTGCATGTACAATGTTTAGACGTGTACATACTATGGCATACATAAGGCTCCCAATTGCCGAAGTGTATGGAACTTTTTTTATATACTCCGTTCTTCTTCGGTTTCTAGACATTGCTCATTTGATAGCCTAAAGTAACTAGCCAAAGGAAAACCTACTAATTTTGCATCTCTTGTGCTAAACCTACTAAGCATCCTCTTCACGTACTCCTCTTGTGACAGTTTCAACGTACCCGCTTCTCTGTCCCTGCTAATCCTCATCCCTAGGATTTGTTTAGCTTCGCCCAGATCTTTCATTGCAAAGAGTTCAAACATCTGACTGTTCAAATTGTTTATATCTTGAATGCCTGATCCTACTAATAGCATATCATCAACATACAAGAGCAAAATGATGAAATCACTCCCAAACCCTCCACATAACAACAATGATTTGCTTGACACCTTGTGAAGCCAGTTATACTCATAAAACTATCAAACTTCTTGTACCACTACTGAGGTGCTTGCTTCAAACTGTACAAGCTTTTCACGAGCTTGCAAACCATTTCTTCTATACTCGGTGCTTCAATCCCTTGCAGTTACTCTAGATGTAAGTTTTCTGTCGCCACTATGCTCAAAACCACCATGTTTGTAGTTAGTTTCACAACCGGAGAAAAAATCTCGGTATAATCAATACCTTCCTTTTGCTAAAACCCCTTTACCATGAATCTCGCCTTGTCACACTTGCTATCATTGTGCCTTTCCTTTAACCTATAAACCCATTTGTTGTGAAGAGCCTTCTTCCCGTTGGGTACTCATTAAGTTCCCATGTCTCATTTCACATGAGTGTAGGTGTCACACCCCGATGTAGCATAAATATGGAAAGCGTTTAATTTCCTTTATGGACTCATAGGTCGCGACAGTTTGAAGGATCGATTCCGTCCCAAACGTCAACAACAAAAACATATAATCAGAGTTGAGCAATCAAGGCTTACAAAATTTTTCTAACTTATTACATATTACAGTACGGGGTCTACTAAGGCACAAGCCGCCTTAAAACAAAACAATAACTTAACGTCTTTTACAGTTATCCTTAATACAAAACAGTTCATAAATTAAAGCATGGAATATTAATAACAATTTTATCTTCCAAAAGTAGCCGTTCTCAGTTTGCATAGTCATAAGGTCCCGCGTAGTCATAACCTGAAAAGCCTGAACACGAATGTCCAGGGCGCATCAACGCCGTCAGCTTCAAGAAGCTGGTGAGTATTAAAAACATAACTTTGAATGTAAAACATACTCATTTACCTCTTTCCATTTCTCGATTAATTCAACAAGTTTATATTAAAGCAAGGAGTTTCATTTTAGGAAACAAGTACAATATTATTTAAAAGATATGATTCACATATATGTGACCGTGTATAAGAACAATGCACCATCTCATCTTACCGACTCTTTTCTCTCGACAAGACCCAACAATCCACTATCACACACTAGTATCTTTGAAATACTCCGATAGCCACACTTTAGCAAAGGGGTGCCAGGGAATGTCCAGTTTGCCTCACACTTTGGTCCGGGGTACCAGGGAGTGTCCAATGCCTCACACTTTAATACCTAATCCGCCATGAAAATACCAGAGGAACCCTCACGCAGTATCCAGACTCGGGTATCAGGGAGTGTCCGTAGGCCACACTTTAGCACTACCATGGGTGCCAGGGAATGTCCAAGTTCGGCTTCACACACTTTGACGCTACCATGGTCGTCAGGGAATGTCCAATTTTGCCACCGTCGCATTTTAAAGACACCCTCGCCCCAATCTCAATCATAACACACTTTGGTACTCACTTACCAGGGAATGTCCACAACACATACTCAACCGCTCTCACTATGCCACACTGACCATTACTCTTTTCCATACTGACCAACATTCACACTCATCATGCATGTACAACTGACTCCACATGTATGTCATGAAACTTTAAAACATGAGGCAAATTATTGAATTATATAAACGACGTGCGTACGGGGATTGATAAGTCACAATACAATGTTTTAATCGTCCAAACATACCCAAATAGGATCCTGTTTTAGTAAATTTCCCAAACAGAGCTTTAACAGTTCATAAAATATCACCCAAGCAGTTCTTTAACACAAGACAAGCAAAAACTAGGAACTGCCAGAAGTCGCGCGCGCGACTCGCTCGTGAGAAGGTCGCTCGCGCGATATGCCTCTTTTCCGTTTTCTTTTTAAAACCTTTTCTGTCTGCCTGAAAATATACAGCTCGCGGGCGCGGGCCGCTCTTGCGAGGGGTCGCTCGCGCGGGCCACTCGCGCGATCACGCGTGCGAGTTTTTGCAGAGTCTTCATCTTCTTCGTCAAAACTACTCTGTTTCAGTTTTAAGGTGTCTTTTTGACCCATTTTCAAATCTGGAAGCAAATAGGGCATGTAATATTTGAAATTCTTTGTTTTTCAATAAGGATTAAGAATATGAAATCAATTTAACATGAATCAATCTATAACTCTTGAATTTTATGAAAAACTAAAAGTTAACAAAACTTCAATCTTAATATACTTTTTCATATGAACAAATTGAGTTTTAAAACTTTAAACATGGCATCTACAACATGTAATCTATCATAATTATCTAAGAAAACGGATTTTGGTTGAGTTTGAAAAATCTTGATTTCAAAGCTATGGAGGTTCAAACATAAGATCAACAATGGTGATCCTTAAATTAACTATTCAAAACAGTAAATAAAAGATAAATTACATTCTATGTGAGTTAGTAATACTCACAGATTGAAGATAGAAGTAATAGATTGAGAGAGAAAATCAAAATAGGACCACTTCAAGCTAGAGCTATGGAGTTTTGTGTAGCTTTCTCCCTCTAAGAATTTCAGTAGCTATGAACTCTCAACTTTCTCTTTTCTCTCTGTATGTTTAGTGCAGAATGAGTAGAATGTGTGGGATGTTGAGATTATAAAGAGTTAGAATGGTTGAACTTGGAGGCCAAGAAAAACCTTAAACACTCAACAAAAGATTTGATTTCAATTTTAACTAAATACACCTATTCACATATATGTATATACGTATATACATACATTCAGATTTTGAAGGGGCAACATAGATTAGTAGGGGGCAGTTTGATGTTGTTTGGGAAAGAAGCTTATGGGCACAACATAAACATATACACACAAAGCATTCCCAAACAATGCCTTAACCAATGATTAGTTTCCATAATTAGAAATAAAGCAAATGTCAAATCTTGCTTTACATCACTTCCAAAATCTGTGGAAGTTTAGCACAGCGCGGACAGTTTAGGACACAAACTGGTATTTTTCGCGGCACGCTGATCACCACAAAAATGCAGAAAATTCATTTTAATGTAGGAAATGATTTCCCGATTTTATAAAAATACTGTTTGAGTCAAAAGAAACTATTTTCACCGTTTTGAAATACAGTTTTGAAATCTAACACAGGTGTTGCTAAATTTTATAAAATTGCAATTCGACCCCAAAAGAATTTTAATATGAAATAACACAAGTCACAAGATTTTAACACATGAGAATGGTAATTAAAATAAAAGCAGACAATGTCTATTAAATATGACAATGCAAATAAATGAAAATGCAGGTTATTACAGTAGGGGTGTATATCGTTCGGTTTGGGGGACATTTTTCAACCGAACCGAAGTCTTCGGTTTCCCTTACTAGGCAACTGAAACTGACCAAACTGATGGTCGGTTCTACTCGATTTTGGGGCGTTGATTTTTGATTGGTTCTGGTTGGTTTTGGTTGGCAATGGAGAGACTGAAATTTTGGCACAGAGGCTGCTAGTTTCTACAAAACAAATGGTGGAATAAATAGGATGGAACACTACAAATTATTTTTAGATTGTGTTTATATTGCACAAACACTACAGATCACATAAAAATTTAAACCAAATATATATATATATATATATATATATATATTTCAAGATTCAGAGCCAAAAGAAAGTGATTTAGAGATTTATTGTTAGATTGTGTTTATATTGCACAAACACTACAAATTTGTCAAATTAATTGAATAAATTCAAACAAAAAAAAAACTATTTCAAGATTCAGACCCAAAAGAAAAGAATTTAGGTATTCAAGAAAAGATAACTCAAGAAATGTTGAAATCTTATGATAGTTGTTCAAGATTCAAGAACCAAACTCAATCAAAATCCAAAACTCTTTCAAGGATTTACATATTCATAGAGAGAGAGAGTGTGTGTGTGTGTGTGTGCGGGTGCTTATCTTGTAATCGGAGAGAAGAGAGATAGTGAATTTGTTCAAAACAAATAATGTAAAGGTAAACGCAGTTGGGGTTTTAAAACCTAGCGCACTTCCCTTTCTTTTTTTTTTTTTTTTTTTTTTTTTTTTTTTTAACCTTTTGACTTTAACAGTCACTTTGTTTTGCAGCTTTTGCTTTGATGAGTCTTTCATCACTTTTAGTTTTTTATTTATCTTATTCCTACTTTTAATCAGATTTTCACATGGGCTCACTGCAGACCAACTCACACACTGACACACACATAGTTTTAGTGACTCTATGAGTCTGTCAATGTATTGGGAAGGGAAATGAAATGTACTTAAAGTAGTATTTATATTTATGGTTAGGGAAATCCTCAGAGTAGTATTTATATGCAAGATATGTTCGGTCGACGTGGTCGAGCTCGGTCTACAACTTTCTTATCCTGTGAACCAAACCAATCAATCGGTTTTTTACTAATAGTGAACTGACCACGGACCGTTACGCCGACATATCAACATTTTCGGTCCAGTTTGGTCGGTCGGTTCGGGTTCACGATTTTTTTTAACGGTCCTACATGAGTGAGTCCATCTCATCTTTCATGGCTAACTCCTACTTGACCAAATCATCCACTTGTAGAGCTTCTTCATAACTTAATTTCTGGTTCACCATTATCTGTCAATAACGAATAATACAAAGATGGAGAATACCTCTGTGTAGGTCTAAGAACTTTGGAAGACCGCCTCACCATAGAATCCGGTGTGACCGGCTCTTGCCGCGAAACTATGTTTGTCAGTGTGTTCTCATCTCCAAAATCTTCAATTTCTGAGGGCTCCTCTAGGTCAACATACCCAGTCTTTTCAACTTGAGCTTCTGTTCTGCTTGACTCTGAACCCATCCTATCCTTGTACATCACCTTCTCATTAAATACGACATCTTTGCTTCTAATGATTTTTCGATTTTGGTCATTCCAAAACCAATACCGGAACTTATCCGTGCCATAACCAATAAAAATGCACTTCCTTGATTTAGGGTCCAGCTTGTTCCTAGCTTTAGAATCAATATGCACATATGAAACACAACCATACACACACAAATAAGAAAGATTTACCTCTTTCCCTCACAAAACCTCTTCCGGTAGCCTCCCATCCAAAGGAACTGATGGTCCGCGATTGATAAGGTGTGCAACCGTGCTAACTACATCTGCCCAAAACATTTTGGGCAACCTAGAATGTATCCTCGTACTTCTGGCTTATTCATTCAAAGTTCTGTTCATGTGTTCGGCAACGTCATTTTGCTGCGGGGTCCTTGGAATAGTCTTTTCCATCCTTATTCCATTGTTTGAACTCTCTGTCTTTATACTCTGTCTTTATACTCCCTCCATTGTCGGATCTAACACATTTAACCTTTAAACCCATTTCATTCTCCACCAAGACTTTCTACTTCCTAAAAGTACAAAAGACATCTGATTCATTCTTCAAAAAATAAACCTATACCTTCCAGGAACAATCGTCAATGAAAGTCACATAGTATCTCAAGCCTCCAAGTGATGAAACTGTAGACGGTCCCCATACATCGGTGATGAGGGCTGATATTTATAGAATAATTGGCCCGATAAAGAGGAAGAATTGGATAAACTTAACCCCATTTCTCTAGTTTAATCTGCTCTTGTGTTTTAATTCATTTCTTTACACAATAATGTGCTTTTCGTGGTATGTTGCTGTGTTTAGCTCTTTGAATGCAGGTTCTGAAGTTTGAATGAATAACAAGTTGAAAGGAATAGATCAAGAAACAAGAAGATGAAGTTTGGATACCAATCGATTGACATATTTCCATAATTAATCGATTGGTATTTTTACCAATCGATTGGAATTTTTACCAATCGATTAATATTTTTGTCAATCGATTGGTGAAAGCTGGAATCAATCTGCGTTAATGGTGCAAGATCTCAGCAATTAGGACGACGACCAGCCATTATAGAATGAACCTAGACACCTTCAGCTCGTGGATATTACACTATATATAGAGGGAAGTGAAAAAGAGGAGGGGGTTGGCTCATTGTGCATTGCTTTTGTAGGATTTCTCAATTTTTTGGATTAAGACAAGATTTAAACTGAAGAAATTTCTTTTCAAATTTAGTTCAACTCAGGTTTACTCCTCTTTATTTTGCTGCTTTAGAATTGATTTGATTGTAAGCATTATCATAGCCTTAGCTTGATTTTGAAATTTCTAGTTTTATGGTTTAAATCTATGTCTATGTTAGGTTACAATTTTTAATCTATTTTCATTCACGTAATTCTAAACATGCTAGCTTAGAGTTCTGGTTGGGAATAATGTAAGGAAACATTGTTCCCAGCCATTGCTATGATTCTGTTTGAGAATCAATGGCAATCGATTGGAAACAGAGTCCAATCGATTGCTATAGGTTCCAAGTGAATCGATTGGTATTTTAACCAATCGATTGAAGGTCATTTCATGCCAATCGATTGACAAACATCCCAATCGATTGGTATGCTTATGACTTGGGCAGAATCCTTTTTGTATTCCAGCAACTTCTATTTCAGAAACTAAGTCCAAATTGATCTTTTTAAGTTCAAATTGCAATCTGTTTTGAAATAAAAGCTCTTTCGATTAATTAACTCAATGAGCACTTATGACGAACATGTCAATTATCCATACTCGATTTAGAGTTAGTTAGTTTAATTCCAGTCCTTCATAATAAGTGAGGTAGTTGAACCACTAAGTATGTGAAATTCACACACTTAGTGTCTAGAATGTTTTACTTGATCAATTTCGAAATATGGAATACTAAAAGAAGAAAACCCCGGTTGTTCGTTTTTGTTAAATCATGGTAGTGGCTGGTACCTTGTGGACTCACATGTTCCCAACCCTTTTTCACATTTAATTTCAAAACACAGTTTTTAGTTCCATCTAATTAAGTAATCACTTTATTTTAATTTGTTTCTTTTTCTATAGGGCCGTTAGAATCTCCACTCTATAAGAAATCATCTTTTTCTCTTTAGGATTCAATCTAGTATTCTTCTCCTCAATTCCGTCTCTTGGGAAAATGATTCGGTCTTACCGGTTATAACTCGACGCGACCGTTTACACTTGAACTTATTTTTTTAAGAACACATTTCCAGTCGTGTCAAGTTTTTGGCGCCGTTGCCGGGGACGGTAACGAAGGCCAGGGATTTTAGATTCATCCGATTTTTCCTTATCCTATTTCTATTTTTTCTTTTTCTTTTCGTTCTTCAGAACACAAACTGTGTTGTTTGTGTCATTCTATGTCCTTTGACTCCACTGAAGCTTTCGTCACAAATTTATTTGAAAATTCCATAAATAGTGTTGATAATCCCATTTTTACTCCGTCTACTTCTAATCTAATGTCTGACACAGAGAGCCAATAAGGAGAAAATAGGCATGACCTCATCGATGACGGTCAATGACCTTTACGAGAACTCTTAGGTCCTGATCGAACTGCCACATTTTCCTGTAGGGGTGGGCACACTTCAGTTCAACCCGAAGTTTTGAACCGAACCCAAAATTTAAACTCCATTTAGTTCGGGTTGAAACCAAACCATATTAAGTTCGGGTCGAAACCGAACCATAATTATTAGTATAGTTCGAATTTCGGGAGAAAACTCCCAACCCAAACCGACCCGAATAACCGAACTTAAGGATTTTATATTTATACGAAATAAACATACGCCTTTACTTTTAGTCTTTTAGGATTCTTAGGTTTTCAAATTCAAATTTTAATTTTGCCTTTTTCTCTCTAACTCTCACTTCCCTTTCCAGCGACAGCGACGAGCCACCGGCCACGGCGTGACTCCCTCCCACTCCGGCGGCAACTGTGTGTGTGGGAGCTTCTCCGGCAGCGACTGGACATTCCCCCCTCCTGTTCAACCCCTCTGATCTCATCGCCGGCGAGGGCCTCTGCCCTCTTCATCCTTCCCCAAGTAGTCTCTCTCAGACACTCTCAGCTCTCAAAAGGTATGCCTCTCTACTTCTCTCTCACACACTCTCAGCTCTCTCTCTCTCTCTCTCTCTCTCTCTCTCTCTCAGTGACTATGTGACTGTGTATCAGTGTGTGTGTGGTTGTGATAGATGGATTCACCCCTATTATGTTGACTGTGTGATTAATCAAGATTCACCCCTAGTATGTGTGTATCAAGGGTGTGTGTGTGTTGCTTAGGATACCTTTGCTAATTGCATAGGTTTGCTTAGGGTCATAACCCGAATTTCTCACCCGAACCTGAACTAAAAGTTCGGAAACCGAACTGAATTTTTGAAGTTTAGTTCAGTTCAGATATCGGTATCATTTTGCCCAACCCAAACCCGAACAACCCTACCCGAACTTCACAGTTTGAATTCGAACCGACCGAATGCCCACCCCTACCTTCCTGTATCCGCATCCCTCCGCACACGGTGTGGACACCGGAAGTGGACCACTTCTCTCTTGTTTGAGATTGTTTTGAAATTGATTTGAATCAAGGAAAGAAAACGAAAGGTCTGTTGAAAACAGATACAGAGTCGCCACTTGGTCTTTAAGGAACCAAGAAACCTAATTTGACTCACCCAAATGGATAAAGGGCACCGGCCCTTCATAACCAAAGAACTTGGTTCGGGGTTTTGGTACGAGAGAGGAAGGAGCCTTTGTCGCGACTAAAACACCCTCAACTCGCCCCGTCTTTCGACGGGCCTCAATTAGCATCCCAATGATCATCTTATACTATGTATGGTTCGGCAATTAATACTATGATAGTATATTACATCACATAAGAAACTTGAAATGGAAGATCTAAAGATAAGATATCATTCATAAGATCTAAGTCAAATATCATACAATGTAAAGTGAAAGATCACACCAATAAACTTAGGAAAAATAGTCTAATCATGTATCAAATAATCAAGACTTCCTAATCTAAAGGGGGACATGAATTGTTCTTGAAACAAATAGTCAAAGAAAACAAGGATGCTTAGCAAGCTAGGATGATGCATGTTAATCTTTGAGAATAGAAGATCTCTCAATCCCCGGGACGGATGAGAAAGGATGATTAGGTCGAGGGGAGCATGAACGTGTGATCATGATCATTCCTTATAATCTTCTTAGATTAAGAGTTACAAAAACCCCAAATCTTGCATGAATGCAATGTATGTATCTAAAATGTGCAAAGGTTGTAGTGTGTTTTGTGTACATGGCTTCCTAGAATGACTTAGAATTCTATAATGTGCATGAATGAATGGATTAAATCAACATGGGATATATACAAATGTAGTATGAACTACTTCCTAAGATGTGAGCTAATTTGGAATGCATATAAGCATCAAATCAAAGAATGAAAGTTAAAGTATACTTGCTGTGAATAGTGGACAGAACAGTAGCATGATCTTTTGGAATTTGAAAAGAGGGGTTAGGAATGTTTTCAATGCATGATTTTTTATGGAGATGTTCCTTATTGTGTCTAGAACACAACCCAAAAAGCCAATCTTGAATAACTATCACAGATTGAGAGAAATTACACAAACAATAGAGGTCACTCAGAAACAGAGTTCGTACTGTCGTCTGAAATGTTGAAAAATCTTAGAAAATGAAAACTAATGATCTAGAGGCCCATTTTATACAGAAAGTTCCCTAAGACATTGAATTTTAAGGTAAAAATAAGTTAGGACCACCCCTTTTGGAAAAGTTTTCTGGAAAAGAGGTCGTAAGTTGACCTAGCTGCTGTGACAGCAAAAACAGAATGTTTGGAAGGAATGTTGGGACCCAAATGGACCATTTCCAAGTACTTCCAAGTCAAACCAAAAATCATGGGTGTTCTCCAATGAGTTAGGAAGACTTTCCAAGTGGCCTTGTATCCATATGTTGAGTATTGAGTTCTAGAAAAATCTTTGAACTCAACTCACTCACTGTTTTGACTCATTGTTTTGAAGATTTTGGAGAAAACAAAGTTTTGTTTCTTGAAACCAAATGAGAGGGATTGAGAGGGGTTTTGAAATAGATGTTTTGAAAACATGTTTTCAACACTCAATAAGGATCATAGCCACTTAGAATACCTACATCAAACTCATCATTTAAGAACCTCCAAGATTGTTGGAGAGATTTATTTTATTTTTGGGCATAACTTCAATACATTCCAAGAATACCTTGGAAGTATTGAGGTTATGATCATCATCTATCAAACATGTTTTTGAGGTCAAGAGCTACTATCCATAAGGATTCACTCACCCCAAACTTCATGTCATCACTTAGATGATGATGAACTAGTAAGTAAATAAAGAAAAGAAAAAGAAATGAGATAAGGAGAGATGAACATATATATAATCAAAGCAAGTAAATAGCAATCAATAGATGATAATCAATGTGATTTTGGACTTGTAGCTTGGTGTTTCACTCATAGATTTTGACATTTGGACATGGAAGTAGCTTCCTATCTCATGAATGCTCAAGAATGAGGGTTGGAGTGGACTTTGAATGTGAAGTATATAGAAGGATGATGGAAGAAAACAAGAATAAAACTCACTTTCTTATGGAAAATCAATGGGAGAAGCTCCCTTTCTCTCTTCTAAACCTATCTCTATCTCTCTTCTTCTCTACAACTTTTTAAGCTTTGCACTTGGCCCCCCCAAAATGAAGAGCAATGGGGGGTTTAAATAGGCCAATTTGGGGTGGTTTTGGGGTTTTAGAAGTACTCCCATTGGTCCCAAACAACTGTGAACATAAAACTATGTCGTTTTGGCTTTCAATTAATCAAATTGGACCCCCAAAAAAATTACAAAAATGGACTCTGCGAGGTTTGAGTGCCGCGGCGGCACTGGGCCAGTGCCGCGGCGGCAGTGGGCCAGTGCCGCGGCGGCACTGCTCCTCAGAAGCCCAGAAAATTATGTTTAGGCCCCCAGAGGTTCCGGTATTCGCGAAAAGGCCCTATTTCGTCCGAAATTCACAGAAAATGCATACGAACTCCAAATTGAGGTTGTGATATACCGTTGGAAAGGTAATGGAGTCTACTTTACATAAAAAACAGTTTGGGGATAGGTCACTTTGAAAAGTTTTGCGGTATTCGCGATAAATGCTGATTTGATCGCCTTTTTCGCCTTCGGAAATTCAAAATAAATTCGTTTTAAATCCAGGAATTATGTGCGATATACCGTTGGAAAGCTATTGACCTCTAGTATCCATGAAAAATATTTGAAAATTGTTTCGGTGCCCCGATTCCAAAGTCAAATCTTGGTCAAACTGGTCAAACCTGGGATTCCCGGGAAGTTCTGGGAACCTCCGGGAGCTCCCAGGAGCCGACGTTTTCGCTCGATTCTCTTTTAAAACTCATTTGAATACTTTTCTAATGATTCCGGTGAATTCGGACGATTTTGGTCAAACTTGGTCAAACTCTGGTCAAAACCTGGTCAAACCTTGGTCAAACCGGTCAACGGGGACTTTCGGGGAACTTCCGGGACTTCCGGGGGTCTCTGGGAGCTGACGATTTCATCCAGTTTTACTTAAAAACTCATTTTATCATTTTTCTTATGACATAGCATGTTTTCAGAACTTCGGGACCAAATCTGGGAGTTTTCGGGCTTTCAGGGGCATTTTGGTCAATCTGAGCATTCTGAGAGATAGAGCTGACTTCCAGGAGTCTTTTTGAGTCTTTTACGATCATTGTGAACCACCAAGCTATGGGTCTCCTAAATCTGATAGCCGACAAAATGGGGTGTCTACAGTTTGCCCCTCTTTGGCAGGAACTTGCGAGGCAACGCATGTCGCAAGCGAGTGCCAAAGTTTTGAAGAGACGGGTCTTTTGGAGGCTATAGATTTAGGATAAAAAGCGTTGCAAAAGATGCAATGATGCTGAGGCTAGTGCTGGTCGCGCTCTGTGTGAGCTGCCTACGTATCCCAAGGGGAATCAGACCAGGACGTAGTTCAGGGCACAAAGGAACAAATCACACATGCACAACAAGACATGCGGATGCTATGCTATGAGGATGATATGCAATGCATGGATGTGATATGAATTGTGTCATGGGTCCTATCATGCCTAGTGTTATGACCCTAGTATGAGCAGGTGCTGTGGGGTGTACCACTCTGAGTGGACTTGTGTCGTGCCTGTATTGTGTTCTAAAACGCTTGTGGTCCTAGTACATGTGTTCAGTGTATTTGCCACTCTCAGTGGGCTTGGTGATCTATGCTTCACTATGACTAATAGACTTGTGAGGGAGCTCGACCTGGAGGTCTTACTCAAGGAAGAGCGTGGTGCTCAAAGTGATACTGTGGTGCTCAAAAGAATGCTTATGGTGTGTTTGCCACTCCAGTGGGCTTTGTGATTTGTGTGTGCCGCAACCGATGGGCTATGTGTCATGTTGGGTGAAGTGATTCTTGACTCGTGCTCCCCGTAATCGTGATACTATGGACCTGGTGACTCTCAAAGTCTCAACAGTGCTTCTCAAATTTCAATGAAGATCCTCGATTCTTGACGGCGCTTATGTTGTTCCTCAAATCTTCGATGGTGCTTTCTCAAGGCTTCTTGATTGTCAACGGTGTTCTTCAAATCTTAACGATGCTTCTCGACTTTTCCATGATGCTTCTCAACAAATCTGATGTTCCTCAACCCATCCGATATTCCTCAACTCTTCAACGACGCTTCTCAACAAATCTGATGTTCCTCAACTCATCCGATATTCCTTAACTCTTCAACGACGCTTCTCAACAAATCTGATGTTCCTCAACTCATCCGATATTCCTCAACTCTTCAACGACGCTTCTCAACAAATCTGATGTTCCTCAACACATCCGATGTTCTCTTCAACAATACCCTCTTCTGATGTTCCTCGACAAATCTGATGTTCCTCAACTCATCCGATATTCCTCAACTCTTCAACGACGCTTCTCAACAAATCTGATGTTCCTCAACTCATCCGATATTCCTCAACAATACCCTCTTCTGATGTTCCTCGACACATCTGATGCTCTTCCTCAACAACACACTTGGACTTTGGGCACTAAAACACATCTTATCAACACTCCTCATCAACACATCTAGACTTTGGGCCCTAAAACACCTCAACAACACGTCTCATCGACACACCTTATCAGCAATAGTTTCTCGGTGTTGGCGATATTTCCTCCGATCGGACGCCTTGAGGAACAACTGTCGGTTTGTAGTTTGCAACCACTTACGAGTCTATGCCACTCGTACCTGGGACATTCTCATGTTATGACCTTGACTGATGTAGTAATAATGTTTGGCACTTCTGCTTATATCCAAAGTTTTTTTTTTTTTTTTTTATAATTGGGAATCACCTTTAACCCACACATTTGAGACCATCGGGACAAATGGAATTAACAGGAACGACAAGGAAAGTTGGGTTAGTTTGTATGAAACCTCGGTCTCTGACACACTTGTGATCAGATTACTACTGACTCAAATAAAGAAGGATTGACTTGGACATGAAATTCTCAAATTGCCACGATCCAAAGTGCCTTTACCATGAATGATGTACCGCTCATCTTTTATGTTCACTCCTCATCTTGATATGTCAGCACTTTGCTAATAAATATGGTTTTTTGAAAATTCCTCCCTACTGATCTAATCAATTTCTTTGCTTCTCCCAAGATGTGCTTTGAATTAGTGCCTTAGCTTATAGAATAAAAGATGCTCCATTTCCATCTGTTCAAGACAATGTTGTGACTTGAAGGCTTACCATTGGTGTATAGGGATCGGGTGGCAAACGAAGTTTGCCCCTAGTTTGAAGGGCATGAAGTGGGATCGGTAGGCAAACGAGGTAAATGACCGAAGTTTGCCCCTAGTTTGGAGGAAGGTTCATTGGAGGTTTTGGGCAAACGAGGTAGGTGACCAAAGTTTGCCCCTTGTGTGAAGGGTAGATAGTAAAAGTCAGGCAAACGAGGCGGGTAGCCGAAGTTTGCCCCTAGTGTGGAAGGTGATTTTCTGGTTTGAGGCATGGACCGTGACTTTAATCTCTCAAATGCTCATAACTTTTTGCCTAGGCACCAGTGAGGTAACCTAGCGAGCTCTTTTCTCTCTTTTGTTATTGCTCACCTTAGATTTAGCTCTAACTTTTGCCTAGGCGTCCTTTCAGATTTTCGACCTAGCGAGCCATCCTTCTTTTCTTTTTGAAAGTCTGCCTACGTACCCCCAAGTGGGGATCAGGTCCAACGTAGTTCGGGCCATGGTTGAAAAGAAGCGAGTTGATCTTTAGGTAGGTGGGGTGACCGAACCGTTGTGGTTGCCTACGTATCCCCGAGTGGGAATTAGGTCAAGCGTAGTTCAAGGCAAGGCTTGAAGGAAATTGGTTTGATTATGATGGTGTTGACTGAACCGATGTGGTTGCCTACGTATCCCCGAGTGGGAATCAGGTCGAGCGTAGTTCAAGGCAAGGTCTTG
The DNA here is from genome assembly GCA_033977485.1 of Hydrangea macrophylla. Lineage (NCBI taxonomy): Eukaryota > Viridiplantae > Streptophyta > Magnoliopsida > Cornales > Hydrangeaceae > Hydrangea > Hydrangea macrophylla. The sequence continues at coordinate 140,212,154 of CM066988.1, read as the reverse complement.
AAAGGAATTGGTTTGAGGGTTTCTCAAACCAATCGTCAAATAAGTTCAAACTTGAGCCACTTGTGGTAGCTTTGAATAAAAGGATTCAGTTTCAATCTCCCTTTCTTTTCTTTTTCTTTTTCTTTTTGTTTTATTTTGAGGGTTGATCCTTTTCACTTTCGCCTAGCCAGTCAGTTTTGCTTTTTAATATAGTCGATTCTTGTGAGATCTTTCAATCGCAATCTCAGAATTCCAGAATGTGCATGTCAGCTCTTTGAATTTATTGGTGGTCATTCCGTGCCTTTTGAAATGTGATCTTGGCATGTTCTTTAGATGTATCTTGAAGCGTATGATTTTCTCATTTGTTTCATCAAAATTTTCTCCAACATTTCTACTGGCTAGGGTCAGATTTTGGAAATCAACACCTTTTTCAGCTCTATCTTTTGCCTAGGTGCCCTTTCGGGTTTTTAACCTAGCGAGCTTTTTATTTTCTTTTCTTTTCTTCTTTTTTTTTTTTTTTTTTTTTTTTTTAAAAGTGGAGATGAAACTCACTGAAATGTTTGGCTATCATCAAGGGCTAAGTTTGCATTGGACAGGTTTGTATGGCTCTCAAGGCTTTAAAATGGTAGAAAAAGGTGTTGGGCAAAGCCCCAAATCAGTCTCAAGTGTCTTTTCGAGATTTGAGCAAAAGCATCTTTAAATTCTTAAAGTAAGACTATTCAATTCTCAGCTCTTCTTTGGGGTCAGCGCGAAATCGACTTTGGCCTGTTAGGGATTCTCTTTTTTTTTTTTTTTTTTTTTTTTTGCTTTTTGCTTGATGCAAAAATTTATTAGCAGAGTAATGTCCATGGTAATTTGAAAAGTGACATTTTTAGTTCAGCGATTCATGCACTTATGAATATACACATCAGATTAGGCAAAATGAGACTTCATTCCATTAGAAGAGAACGATTACATTACTCGATACAGACTCACAACGACTCGATGATAGACAGACTCAACCACAAGATCAAACTTGAAATAGACTCAAAACATAGAGCAGACTTGACTTGGTCTCAAATGGAGTGTCTTTGTGACCCATTTATTATCATTGTTTTTTTTTTTTTTTTAAGCAGAAGTTCCAAACACTATCGCTTCACCGGCACAGGTTCAACATTCATGGTCCTCAGCGAAGGGGATCATTGAAATGGATAGGTCATGGGTTGGTCCAGACCGAGGTAGTGAATTGGATTGGGGTGCGGCGCATCATCTAAGAGATCCTGAATTGAGTGACGGAGCCTCTTACAGTTGTCGGTCTCATGGCCTTGGTCTTGGTGGTAATCACAATACTTGGATTCATTGTACCCAGGAGGTGGGTGATTAGGAGGCTTATTGGGCTCCAAAGGTACAAGGTGGCCCTTTTGAACAAGGTGATTGAGAGCGGAGGATAAGCTCATGTCAAGTGGTGTGAAGACTCTTTGGTTTCCTTTCTTGTGCCTCTTACTGCAATCATTTTGGCTTGATGATGGGCTTAAGGCATTGACATCTAGGCTCTCTTGATCTTCACCAAAGGTATGGGGTCTCTTCTCCTTTTGCAGTGACCCAGCTCCATTGATCTTGCCTTCACAGATAGCATCCTCGATTCTAGTCCCAACCTCAAACAACTCTTCAAATGTTGAGATGGACTGGTAGAATAGTTTTTCATGGTATACTGGTTGCAGGTTCTTGACCAGCATACGTACTTGCTCTTTCTCCATAGGCCTGTGGATCATTTGGGCTACTTTATTCCTCCATCTGCTCAAGAATGCAGCGAAGGACTCATTGAAATTCTGCCTGGTAGTTTCCAGATCTCGGATGGTGACATCAAGCTCTTGGTTGTAGGAGTAGTGATCAATGAAAGTTCTAGCAACATCTTCCCAAACTCGGGTCTTGGAAGTTTCAAGGGTTAGGAACCAGGATAGTGCGGCTTTCTGGAGGGTTTGAGGGAACAGCATAGCTATGTGCTCATGGGTGCAGCCCATTGACTGGAAAATGCTCATACAAAACTTCACGTGGCTCTTCGGATTTCCAGTTCCATCAAAACGGTCGATTTCAGGCATCTTGAAGTTCTCGGGTAGCCTCACCTTGTTGGGCTCAAACAATCCTTCCAGATCTAACATGTAATCGTCGACTCCCTTACTCTTCCTTAGTATGTTCTCAAGCTTGTCGACCTTGTCCATTTTCTCTTGGAGCTTTTTCTCATATACAGGCGACGGGACCTCTTGAAACCGTTCTTCTTCCCCATTGTTCTCGGGAGGCGGTCCAAATCTAGGCGGTGGTGGTGCCATGAACCCTTGTGGTGGTGGGAACCCAGGTGGGTACTGTGGTTGCTGTTGTCGGAACTCTTCCATAAATTTTAGAACTTGAGTCAGCCGATCTGACTGTTGATTTATTAGTTCAGTGACCTTGGCTTCCAAAGTTTCCTGATTCATGTTGAATTTTCTCGGCAAACTGATTCTAACCAAATGACTGTTCGAACTTCTGACCCAGGATGGGGATCTCAGTGGCTGATTTTGGGAATCTATAATGACCTATAGATTCGAGAAGAGTGTATCAGATTCTGATAGTGATGACTTTAGATAGACAATGACAGTGATGTTAAGGAAGATGGACCGGCTTATGTACAGACTGACTGAGATAGTGTGCGCAGACTGATAAGAATGGTGCATGCACATGAGACAAGCATGCGGATGCAAGCCCTAATCTATATGATGCCCCTACTTCTAACAGATAGAAGTTAAACAAATAAGGTCCTAGCCATACAGAGTGTGCTAACCTTACTTTCCAGTATGATCACCAAGGGATAACAGGGATTTCCGGGATACTTTGGGAATTTCGGATAGAGTTTCTGGGAGAAACATCGGTTTGAAAGATTCGGAGAAATTTCTAGAAGTCATTTGAGTTTCTAGGAGAAATAAGGATTTCTGGTTGATTTGGACTGAGCTTCTAGGAGAAACTGGTATTTTGGGTATTTCTGAGAAATATGGATAGAGTTTCCAGGGGAAACAAGTATATCTGGGCATTTCTGGGTGATTTGGGCAGAGATGTTGGATTTTTGGAGAATTTGGGAGATTTGGGCAGAGTTTCTGGGAAAAATTGGTTAATATAGGTGTATCTGGGATATCTGGACAGAGTTTCTAGGAGAAACTGGACAATATGGTTATATCTGGGATATCTGGACAGAGTTTCTGGAAAAATTGGATAATATGATTATATCTGGGATATCTGGACAGAGTTTCTAGGAGAAACTGGACAATATGGTTATATCTGGGATATCTGGGCAGAGTTTCTGGGAGAAACAGGTTATGATGGTGATCATACTGTCTAGCTAGTTTTCATACTCCTATGTCCTAGGACCAACAAACAAGGTTTGCGGTGTATATCTTTGTGAGCATGGAGCAGACATCCTTATCATGGTGCCTAGGCAGGTCACTCAATGTGGTCACATGTAAGTGATTGCCTTGGGGATCATAAGAAATAATTTCTGCCTCATGCCACATAAGCGTTTACACCGCGCAGGTAATCCCGTCAGGGCATACAACAGTTATATCACATTGTCCTATCTGAAAAGATAAATGAACAGTCCTATGAAAGGTTCTACAGGAATCTATATGCAAAGGCTGGGTTTAGTCAAAGAGGGTCCGTTGACGAGAGTTCCAATATACCGTCAGGGAGACAGTACGGAGGTTTTTACTCTTTTTGATATACCTTGGAAGGTACAGTATCAACGGTGACTTATGCCCTGGCACAGCAAGACCTGAACAATGTCAGCGCCGCGTTTCAGACACAGTCAGAGGGGGGGAAATGCAAGAGTGCAATGCGGTGAACGAGACACAGTAAAAAGATGATTTTAAGGATGCTTCTTATGAGTCAAACCTCTGTATTATTTTGTTTTGAAAATAAATATCCCCAGTGGAGTCGCCAGATTGTGGACACCGGAAGTGGACCACTTCTCTCTTGTTTGAGATTGTTTTGAAATTGATTTGAATCAAGGAAAGAAAACGAAAGGTCTGTTGAAAACAGATACAGAGTCGCCACTTGGTCTTTAAGGAACCAAGAAACCTAATTTGACTCACCCAAATGGATAAAGGGCACCGGCCCTTCATAACCAAAGAACTTGGTTCGGGGTTTTGGTACGAGAGAGGAAGGAGCCTTTGTCGCGACTAAAACACCCTCAACTCGCCCCGTCTTTCGACGGGCCTCAATTAGCATCCCAATGATCATCTTATACTATGTATGGTTCGGCAATTAATACTATGATAGTATATTACATCACATAAGAAACTTGAAATGGAAGATCTAAAGATAAGATATCATTCATAAGATCTAAGTCAAATATCATACAATGTAAAGTGAAAGATCACACCAATAAACTTAGGAAAAATAGTCTAATCATGTATCAAATAATCAAGACTTCCTAATCTAAAGGGGGACATGAATTGTTCTTGAAACAAATAGTCAAAGAAAACAAGGATGCTTAGCAAGCTAGGATGATGCATGTTAATCTTTGAGAATAGAAGATCTCTCAATCCCCGGGACGGATGAGAAAGGATGATTAGGTCGAGGGGAGCATGAACGTGTGATCATGATCATTCCTTATAATCTTCTTAGATTAAGAGTTACAAAAACCCCAAATCTTGCATGAATGCAATGTATGTATCTAAAATGTGCAAAGGTTGTAGTGTGTTTTGTGTACATGGCTTCCTAGAATGACTTAGAATTCTATAATGTGCATGAATGAATGGATTAAATCAACATGGGATATATACAAATGTAGTATGAACTACTTCCTAAGATGTGAGCTAATTTGGAATGCATATAAGCATCAAATCAAAGAATGAAAGTTAAAGTATACTTGCTGTGAATAGTGGACAGAACAGTAGCATGATCTTTTGGAATTTGAAAAGAGGGGTTAGGAATGTTTTCAATGCATGATTTTTTATGAAGATGTTCCTTATTGTGTCTAGAACACAACCCAAAAAGCCAATCTTGAATAACTATCACAGATTGAGAGAAATTACACAAACAATAGAGGTCACTCAGAAACAGAGTTCGTATTGTCGTCTGAAATGTTGAAAAATCTTAGAAAATGAAAACTAATGATCTAGAGGCCCATTTTATACAGAAAGTTCCCTAAGACATTGAATTTTAAGGTAAAAATAAGTTAGGACCACCCCTTTTGGAAAAGTTTTCTGGAAAAGAGGTCGTAAGTTGACCTAGCTGCTGTGACAGCAAAAACAGAATGTTTGGAAGGAATGTTGGGACCCAAATGGACCATTTCCAAGTACTTCCAAGTCAAACCAAAAATCATGGGTGTTCTCCAATGAGTTAGGAAGACTTTCCAAGTGGCCTTGTATCCATATGTTGAGTATTGAGTTCTAGAAAAATCTTTGAACTCAACTCACTCACTGTTTTGACTCATTGTTTTGAAGATTTTGGAGAAAACAAAGTTTTGTTTCTTGAAACCAAATGAGAGGGATTGAGAGGGGTTTTGAAATAGATGTTTTGAAAACATGTTTTCAACACTCAATAAGGATCATAGCCACTTAGAATACCTACATCAAACTCATCATTTAAGAACCTCCAAGATTGTTGGAGAGATTTATTTTATTTTTGGGCATAACTTCAATACATTCCAAGAATACCTTGGAAGTATTGAGGTTATGATCATCATCTATCAAACATGTTTTTGAGGTCAAGAGCTACTATCCATAAGGATTCACTCACCCCAAACTTCATGTCATCACTTAGATGATGATGAACTAGTAAGTAAATAAAGAAAAGAAAAAGAAATGAGATAAGGAGAGATGAACATATATATAATCAAAGCAAGTAAATAGCAATCAATAGATGATAATCAATGTGATTTTGGACTTGTAGCTTGGTGTTTCACTCATAGATTTTGACATTTGGACATGGAAGTAGCTTCCTATCTCATGAATGCTCAAGAATGAGGGTTGGAGTGGACTTTGAATGTGAAGTATATAGAAGGATGATGGAAGAAAACAAGAATAAAACTCACTTTCTTATGGAAAATCAATGGGAGAAGCTCCCTTTCTCTCTTCTAAACCTATCTCTATCTCTCTTCTTCTCTACAACTTTTTAAGCTTTGCACTTGGCCCCCCCAAAATGAAGAGCAATGGGGGGTTTAAATAGGCCAATTTGGGGTGGTTTTGGGGTTTTAGAAGTACTCCCATTGGTCCCAAACAACTGTGAACATAAAACTATGTCGTTTTGGCTTTCAATTAATCAAATTGGACCCCCAAAAAAATTACAAAAATGGACTCTGCGAGGTTTGAGTGCCGCGGCGGCACTGGGCCAGTGCCGCGGCGGCAGTGGGCCAGTGCCGCGGCGGCACTGCTCCTCAGAAGCCCAGAAAATTATGTTTAGGCCCCCAGAGGTTCCGGTATTCGCGAAAAGGCCCTATTTCGTCCGAAATTCACAGAAAATGCATACGAACTCCAAATTGAGGTTGTGATATACCGTTGGAAAGGTAATGGAGTCTACTTTACATAAAAAACAGTTTGGGGATAGGTCACTTTGAAAAGTTTTGCGGTATTCGCGATAAATGCTGATTTGATCGCCTTTTTCGCCTTCGGAAATTCAAAATAAATTCGTTTTAAATCCAGGAATTATGTGCGATATACCGTTGGAAAGCTATTGACCTCTAGTATCCATGAAAAATATTTGAAAATTGTTTCGGTGCCCCGATTCCAAAGTCAAATCTTGGTCAAACTGGTCAAACCTGGGATTCCCGGGAAGTTCTGGGAACCTCCGGGAGCTCCCAGGAGCCGACGTTTTCGCTCGATTCTCTTTTAAAACTCATTTGAATACTTTTCTAATGATTCCGGTGAATTCGGACGATTTTGGTCAAACTTGGTCAAACTCTGGTCAAAACCTGGTCAAACCTTGGTCAAACCGGTCAACGGGGACTTTCGGGGAACTTCCGGGACTTCCGGGGGTCTCTGGGAGCTGACGATTTCATCCAGTTTTACTTAAAAACTCATTTTATCATTTTTCTTATGACATAGCATGTTTTCAGAACTTCGGGACCAAATCTGGGAGTTTTCGGGCTTTCAGGGGCATTTTGGTCAATCTGAGCATTCTGAGAGATAGAGCTGACTTCCAGGAGTCTTTTTGAGTCTTTTACGATCATTGTGAACCACCAAGCTATGGGTCTCCTAAATCTGATAGCCGACAAAATGGGGTGTCTACACACGGGTACATTCCATTTTTGTAATGGAATGATCCAACTATTACCCACATTTCATGGGATGGAAAAGGAGAAGGCATAGTTGTATATTCGAGATTTCGAAGACGTTTGTGGTACGTTCACGGATCAGACTTGCCCAAGTGATATAATCCGACTAAAGCTTTTTCCTTTCACCTTGAAGGACAAAGCGAAGTCATGGTTATTGTCACTCAAACCAAACTCTATTTCGACATGGCTAGCAATTCATGAAGCTTTTCTCAAGAAGTTCTTCCTTAATCGGTTAACTACTGATATCTTGAGACAAATCAAGATGTATAATCAAAAAGAGGAAGAGACATTCGCTGAAGCATGGGAGCGATACAAGGATTTGTTATTGCTATGCCCACATCATGGTTTCGAGAAGTGGCGAACAATAAGCTTCTTCTATGATGGCCTTTCTCCGAAATCGAAGAAACTCGTGGAATCTACGAGTGACGATGAGTTCATGAGCAAGAATGCAGATCAGGCCGAAGCTCATTTTGAATGGTTGGCCGAACATTCGCCAGAGTGGGAAACTCAAGTGACAAGAACCCAAACTAGTTCGAGTTCAAGTCGTAAGAGTATTTATCAGTTGAAAGCGGAAGATAGTTTAATGGAGAAATACGAGCAACTGTCTCGTAAATTGGAGGCATTGGAAGCAAAGAAGGACCAAGTGATACAATTCGCTTCTGAAGAATCATGTTCTAGTTGTCTACAAATGGGGCATACTTCTCAACATTGTCAAATATACCTTGTTTATCATTAACAGAGTCCAGTAGAAGTGCACACTGTAAATGCCCCTGGTCGTTTCAATCCAAATGATAGGTGGAGTCATCCTAGTTTCGACCATAGAAACAATGCTGCCACAACAAACCCATCTCAACAGTGGCAGCCGAACAAAGGAAACCAGTACCGACCTCAAAACCAAGGGTACCACCAGAGTTACCAACCTCTTCCTACCTATCAACAAAATCAAGGGTATCACCAGAATCAATATCAACAAAATCATTCGCCTCAATCCAACTACAATCAGGGGGCAACAACCAAACCTCATCTAACACCTACGTGCCACCTCATAAGAAGGCACAGGAGGATCCTAATACACTCATGATGCAGCAAATGATGCAGCTAATCAGTAAACTCAACACAAGTATAGAGAGGTTAGCTGTCCAGCAAGGGAATCGAGAACGAACTATGTTCCCTGCTCAACTAGAGCCAAATCCTAAAGGCCAACACACGGGTACAGGACCCTCGGGTACAGGACCCTCGGGATCTGGACCATATGAGGAGGCCAAGGTTGTAACTGTGTTGAAAAGTGGAAAGGAGATTGAGAAAGTCTCTCTTCCCTCACACCCTGTAGTTGATGATGAAGAAGAAGTAGAGAATGAAGAAGAATTGGTGGAAGAAGAAAGAGAGGGCGAAACAGTCGAGCCCAAAACAACAGCTCCTGAGGATACCTGGAGCCACCTATCTTCGCATTATCATCATCACATCATCATCTCTCTCACCCGCGATCATTTATAGGCGTGGATTTTGCCGTAGTTTTGATCGAGGTAACCCCCCCTCCCCCCCAAACCCACACCTATTTTTGTCTTTAATTCTTGATCATATTGATAGAGGGGGCCCCTCATGGTCCTAAGACCACTAACTTATTGAAGGGGGACGTGAGACCTTATTGTGGGCAGCCCCCTTCAGTCGCTGATGCCAATCGATTGATGTCTGATATCAATCGATTGACATTAGGGTTCAATCGATTGAGCTGAATCTTCAATCGATTGACAATTTATGTCAATTGATTGGTATAAAGCAGAGGGAAGAATCTTCTTTTCTCATCCTTACTCTCTGGTTTGCTTTCATTTTCAGCTCTTATGGCTCCCAAGCCTAAGGATAGTGGGCCCCATCCAGAGAAATCCACTTCGCTAGATATTCCTGACCCAAAACTGGCTCACGGGTTTAGGAATGACAAAGAGAATACCTGGTTCGTGAAATTTTTCAAAACCAGGGATGTCATGGTTGAGCGACAGTTTGAAAATCTTTGGAGCGATGATAAGCCACCATTCTATCTCACTCGGTTGCGCTCATTTCCAAGCTGGCTCCCCGTCCTTACCATTCAAAAGAAAGTGTATGCTTCTTGGATTCGATCAGCTTGTGCGAGTATGGTTAAGGCCCCGAATGTTCCATACACCTATTTTTCTTGTGTTCAAGGCCGCCAGATCGAGTTTAGCCCCCACCACAGTGGCCAGAGCTTTGGGTATTGCTGAGGTGCCAGATCACCTATACCCTATCCATGCTGATTGTCTTTTCCCTTCGTTTGACGCTGTTGCTACAAAGATTTCAGGCGGGAAAATCAAGAAGTACACAGGGATTCCAGTATTTGATGATCATGATCTGACTATGGACTATCACCTTTTCCACTTAGCCCTCTGCAGCTGCATCCTCCCCACGACTTATAAGTTAGACTTTGCTGGGTGGTATGCGAGAGTTTTATATGCTATTGGGACCGGTTTACCTATTTGCCTCGCTCGGCTCTTCATCGAGTTTTTCATTGAGCCCACACGTCATACTAGCAAGGCCCAGCACCTCAAAGGTGCTTGGGTGATCCATAGAGTGTGTGAGGAGGCAGGATTGGTGATACCGACAGGAGAGGTATTACAGAAATCAAAAATTGGTGTTTTTGGTGAGTCTGCTGCTAGACGATCAGCAGTATAATTCAAAAAATTAGCAAAATGAAAGGGAAAAGTAGGAGACAATAGTAAGAAGAAGAAGTGAAAAAGAGGAGAGGAGACGTCAGAGTCAGAGGATGAGGACCCAAGGACGCCGACAAAGGCTGAGGGTCAAGATACAAATGTAGTTGAGGAAGAAGAGGAGGACCCAGGGACGCCGACAGCAGCTGAGGGTCAGTATGAGTTGAGAAGACGCGAGCCCCCTACAGCCTCCACATCTGCTCCTGTGTCTTTCTAGACCATTTACGATTTTCTTTTTGAGGAGAGAGAAGCGAGAGTGCGGTTGCATGGGATGATTCGAGAGCTCACGGCTCAGCAAGAGTTGATGGCTGCTCAGATGGCCTCTGATCGTGACTATGTTCATTCTAGACTTGATCAGCTGGGCAGTCAGGTTGGCCAGATGCTGATGCTGTTAGGGATAGAGCAATCTTTACGTTCTGCATCCATGCCACCTCCACCGATAGTTCCATCGACCACTACAGCACCCACTTCAGCATCTTCAGCAGACATTTTATCCGAGACACCTCCACCGCCACCACCTCCAGCTGCTGCTCCCCCGCCGACTGAGAGTGACCCGGCGGCTGTCGTCCAGACTGAGACAGCTGCTGAGGGTGGCAGTGAGGGAGCAGATGATCCAGTTCATGTCGGTGCGCCCACGCTATCTGGTGACCATTCTATTGAGCCGTAGGAGGGAGTTTTGGTGAGCGAGAGAGTGTTTTGGTTTTTTTTTTTTTTTTATATCTTGTGATCTCTCTTGTGTCACTTTATTTGTTTTTGTGGATACTTTGTGTAATAACCTGCATTTCCATTTAATTTAAAAGTCATGTCCATATTTAATTTAATTGTAATCGCATTGGCATATTTAAAATCAATTAGCATTGTCTGCTTTTATTTTATTTTCAGTCACATGTTTGGAATATTAATCTCTTATCTAATTCATATTTATATTTTATTGGGGGCCAAACTGCAATTTTACAAAATTAGTAATACCTGTGTGGATTTCAAAGTCTGTATTTCAAAACGGTGAAAATAACTTCTATGGACTCAATCAGTATTTTTATAAAACTAGAAAATCACTTCCTACGTTAAAATCAATTTTCTGTATTTTTGTGACGGACACCGCGCCACGAAAATACCAGTTTACTTTCAAAACTGACCGCACGGTGCTAAACGTTCACAGATATTGGAAGTGACCGATTTGGACACTTGCTTTATTTCCATTTATGGCAACTAATGATTGCCTTGCACTTGTTTGGGAATGTCTAGCTTGTGTGTGTTATTTTTATGCCAAAAGCTAGATTCCCAAACAACTCTAGCTTGAACCCCTATATGCCTACTTGACTCTTGAGAATCTGTGGAGTTGTGTAGCTCATGTATATACGTATATACATATGTGCTGATCATTGTGTTAATGTTAGAAATTAAAAAAAAACCAATTCATTTGTAGAGTGAGGAAGACACAACTTGGGCTCCAAGTTGGGAATTCTATTTAACATACACATCTTCATACATATCATACAGTCTGCACATACAACACACAGAGAGAAAAGAGAGAGCTGGAGAGTTAATTTCAGATATTGCTAGAGAGAGAGGACTCAATCCCCATAGCCAAAGCTTGGGTTTGAATTTCTATATTGCTATTCTTTCTCAACAATTCCTTTGTTCTCAATCTCAGTGAGTATTCTAAACTCACTACCAATGTAATTTCATGCTTAAGTACTGATTGTCTATGTATATTGAAAATCACCATTGATGAATTTTGGTATGAACTTCAAAGCTTGAAAACATGGATTTCCAAAACTTAACCAAAATTAGTTTTGTGAATGAAATATGATAGATTATAGTGTGTAGAGTATATGGTTGTAAAATTAGAGCTTAATTCGTTCATAGGAGAAAGTATATTAAGAATTAGTTTTTGACATGTTTTAGTTTTTCCTAAAATTAGAGAGCTATGAATCAAATGGTGTTAAATTGACTTTAGATTCTTAATCCTTGTGAAAAACCGAAGAGAATCATATATTATATGTCCTATATACTTTAGAAATCCAAAATGGGTCATTTTGGACCCCTTAAACTGAAACAGGGCAGTTTCTGCGAAGAAGACGAAGCCTCAGCTTCATCTCGCGCCACGATCGCGCGCGCGAGAATCGCGCGAGCGGCCCGCGCGAGCGACCCCCGCGCGCGAGGTAGGCTTCCCCAGGCAGACGTAAGAGTTTATATATATATATTTGAAAATTGGCTGATCGCGCGAGCGAGGGTCGCGCGAGAACCCCTTCGCGCGAGCGATCCGCGCGCGCGACCTTGCTTTCCTCAGGCAGACAGAAAAGTTTATTAATAAAGGAAAAATGGGCTTATCGCGCGAGCGGCCCGCGCGAGCGACCCTTCGCGCGAGCGGCCCGCGCGCGCGAGGTATTGCAGTTTCTGTTTTTGTCTGTTTTTCTGTTAAGGGACTGTTTGGATGAAATTTATATACTGTTAAGGCTCTGTTTGGGATATTTAGTAAATCAGAACTCTCTTTGGTTATGTTTGAATGATTAAAACATTGTAGTATGACTCACTGATCCCCGTACGCGTGTTGTTCCTTTAATTCAGCATTTTTGTTTCACTTAAGTGCATACCATTCATGTGGGTCAGTGGTACATGCATTTGGGTGTCAGTCTGTGTGGAAAAGAGTAATGGTAGTGTGGAAAGGGTATGAGTTTGTGTTTGCGGTCGTGGTCGTGGTTGTGGTTGAGTATGAGTTTGTGGTTGTGGTTGTGGTTATGGTTGTGGATGTGGTTGCGATTGTGGAAGAGGGTATCTTTGAAATGCGACGGTGGCAAATAAGGACACTCCCTGACGCCCATGGAAGCGTTAAAGTGTGTGAAGCCGAACTCGGACATTCCCTGGCACCCATGGTAGTGCTAAAGTGTGGCCTACGGACACTCCCTGATAACTCAAGTCTGGATACTGTGTGAGGGGTTGCCCCGGTATTTGCATGGCGGTTAGGGTATTCAAAGTGTGAGGCATTGGACACTCCCTGGTACCCCAGACCAAAGTGTGAGGCAAACTGGACACTCCCTGGCGCCCCGTTGCTAAAGTGTGGCTATCTGAGTGTTTCAAAGATACCAGGAGTAGGATAGTGGGTTGTTGTGGCTGTCGAGAGAAAAGAGTCGGCGAGATGAGTGTGGTGCATTGTCTCATTTCACGAGTATCTGTATTTATGAATGAACAACTTTTATTATATTCCTTGTTGTTTTATAAAGTGAATTCTTTCTGTAATTTAATAATGGAAAAAGGTAATTGGGTATGATTTACATTCAAAGTCATGTTTTTAATACTCCCCAGCTTCTTGAAGCTGACGACGTTGATGCGTCCTGGACATTCGTGTTCAGGCTTTTCAGGTTACAATCAGGAGGAATCATACGACTATGCTAATTGAGAATGGCTGCATCTGGAATAAAGAAACTGTTTATTTTATGCATTAAGTTTATTTGTTGGAGTTTTAAACTGTTTTGTTTTAAGGATGACTGTAACAGACTCTAAGTTATTATTTTATTTTCAAGGCAGTTTGTGCCTTAGTTGACCCCGGTTTATAAGATGTAATAAGATAGAAAATTTTTGTAAGCCTTGATTGCTTTACTCTGATTATTATGTTTTGTTGTTTGACGTTTGGGACGGAATCGATCCTTCAAACTGTCGCGACCTACGGGTCCATAAAGGAAATTAAACGCTTTCCTTATTTATGCTACGTCGGGGCGTGACACTTTGGGTTGGATTACTACTTTTAGGTCTATGATTGTGGATATTTTATAGTTTGGTTGGATATTTTGAGCTGGATGATGATTTTTGGTTTTCTATCTGTACATGGACTGTATTGGACTTTTGATATTACTTTACAGATAGTTCTTTTTGCTCATGGATTATGTTTTTATTGTCTATGCTCTCGATTATTATCCATGTATTTTTTATCTTGGTTGTTTGTGGAGATTGGTATATTGAACCAGGTGAATTCTCATATGTGTACTGAAATGCGTGAATCATGTGATATCTTCTTTTACTTGAAATAATTCCATTGTGGACAATGTCGATTTTAGTTGGGGTTAGGAAGTAGATATCCACCTGTGTATTCTTGAATTTAAAATTCACACCTTTTTAATATTAGAATTTCCATGAATTTCCATGTTGTTTTGTCTTCTTTTCGTAAAAAAAAAAAGACTATTGTTAAGCTTCCAACTTTCAAAACCTGGTTCCTCCTAGCTAATATCATTGTGCAATGATCCATTCATATCTTTCTTGTCATAGTATGGACTTTGATTACATGTTACTTTGTCGCTAATCTGGTTTTACATCAATAGCATGAATATATCCTGAAAACATTTACACAAGTTGACAATCACGAAAGAATCTTTGAATTGGAGTGAAATATGATTGTCATGTGATTGGATTAATAGTAAAACTTTAAACCCTAGTGAGATTTGAGCCATTCTTTTATTCTGAGGGTCAGTCACAAAAACGCATGTCAATTCTTGAAATGCGCTATTATCTCGTTGAGAGTCTCATTCTTGTTTAATTTGGCTAATGCTTCAGGAGAATGTTCAGGATCTACTAATTTAAAATTCATGAAATACTCGAGATAAGTTAAAGTGTTTAGAAGATGATTTAGGCCATCGAGTTCTCACTTCGTCACCTGAGAAAATCTAAATTCCCACTTGCATATCACAAATCAATGCCTCTATCTAAAATCACATATTCTTAGTCAAGTATGTGACGGTTTTGTGTGAATATCTAAAGGAGGAAAAGAAGAAGTTTGAAAAAAAATCAGTGGAAATGAAGAAATAAAAGAAATTGGAGATTGGATAAATAGAAAGTGTGAAGTGAAAGTAATATTACCATGTCACATGCTTGAACTCATTATCATATTTCACCGTCCTTAACTTTCTTCCTATTTCTGTCACAAGTCCTAAAGATTCTAGATAATTTTAACAAATCTCGAGTACGAAATGAATTTTCCACAGTAGATCACTCCTGTAGTAATTGGTATTCCATTCATGAGACTCATGTACCTCAAAATAAACGTTCTTCAGTGTCTAGTATGTAAGCATTCTTGATTGCATCTACATTTACTCATTTGAGCTTCATACTATGAGTGCATAATTGACGCCAGTTTCAGAGTGATTTTATCTTGAGTGTAAACTGTGTGAGAATTGAGTTGAAACTATGAAATCTTAAACATGTCAATCCAAATAACTCTGAGATAAAGAATTCGATCGTAGTTGTTAACTCCACACACACACACAAGGATATACAAAGGCTGTGGATGTAGTTTTGACTTGAATAGTTACTTTGTAACATGTTTATTTCCATAACATGATAAAGGAATTTATGTCCTTGTTAAGCAGAACTTTTAGCGTAAAGGAGGAATCGAGATTCTTGAATAAGTTTAGAAAGCTTGACACTTGAATTTTGAGGGTATATTCTCTGAAAACCCTCACGAGACACAACTCGTCCACTAGGGTAAACCTAGAGGTTCAAAGGCTTGTTGCCCATGCTAACTGCAACCGCGATTCCTGCGAAAGTGAGTTAGGTTTTTCTTTCTTTTGTTGCTCAATAAAAACTGTAATGTTGGTTGTTGTTCATCTTTGCTTATTCTAATTCCGCTTTTTTGCTAGAGACTAGCAACGCGCTAGTTGGGGGTCATGATGATGGCTGATATTTATAGAATAATTGGCCCGATAAAGAGGAAAAATTGGATAAACTTAACCCCATTTCTCTAGTTTAATCTGCACTTGTGTTTTAATTCATTTCTTTACACAATAATGTGCTTTCCGTGGTATGTTGTTGTGTTTAGCTCTTTGAATGCAGGTTCTAAAGTTAGAATGAATAACAAGTTGAAAGGAATAGATCAAGAAACAAGAAGATGAAGTTTGGATACCAATCGATTGACATATTTCCATAATCAATCAATTGGTATTTTTACCAATCGATTGGAATTTTTACCAATCGATTGATATTTTTGTCAATCGATTGGTGAAAGTTGGAATCAATCTGCGTTAATGGTGCAAGATCTCAGCAATCAGGACGATGACCAGCCATTATAGAATGAACCTAGACGCCTTCAGCTCGTGGATATTACACTATATATAGAGGGAAGTGAAAAAGAGGAGGGGGTTGGCTCATTGTGCATTGTTTTTGTAGGATTTCTCAATTTTTTGGATTAAGACAAGATTTAAACTGAAGAAATTTCTTTTCAAATTCAGTTCAACTCAGGTTTACTCCTCTTTATTTTGCTGCTTTAGAATTGATTTGATTGTAAGCATTATCATAGCCTTAGCTTGATTTTGAAATTTCTAGTTTTATGGTTTAAATCTATGTCTATGTTAGGTTACAATTTTTAATCTATTTTCATTCACGTAATTCTAAACATGCTAGCTTAGAGTTCTGGTTGGGAATAATGTAAGGAAACATTGTTCCCAGCCATTGCTATGATTCTGTTTGAGAATCAATGGCAATCGATTGGAAACAGAGTCCAATCGATTGCTATAGATTCCAAGTCAATCGATTGGTATTTTAACCAATCGATTGAAGGTCATTTCATGCCAATCGATTGACAAACATCCCAATCGATTGGTATGTCACGCCCCGGAGCAGCATAAATAGAGAAAAATAAATTTCCTTTATGGGTCCATAGGGAATGACGGGTGAATAACCGCATTGTCATCTAATCAAACCAACAAACACCACGATAGGGAGGATGCTATTCATAGAACATAACTTATTAACATAATCAGAGGCTACAGCGGGAACTATAAAAGGTTTGGAAGCAACAGATGCCCAAGTACCAATTATAAAAGTCTACTAAAACTATTACAACAGCTGGCTTATAGTCTCAGGCCTATAACAATAACAACAACAGATATACAAACTAACTATATAAAGCAGCACATCTTCGTCTTCCAGCCTTCAGCTCCAAGTCTGGCAGAACTATCAGTCTTCAGTCCTCAAGACCTACAAATCCCTAGACATTGGAATGTCCAGGGCATAAACGCCATCAGCTTTGAATACAAAGCTGAGTGAGTACATTAAACAACACTCCTCACCGCTATTGTTCAGCATCTTAAAATGCGGTTAATCTCTTATCAATGACGTCACTCACGGACATAGCAGAGGTCTCATTAAACTATGCATGAATTCATCGATAACAGGAATCATATTAAATGAACTCAATAATAAAGATCATGGTATACATATCTCATCACGTATTCACCAAATCCATGCATGTAACCATGCAACCACCCATGCATCTACCTTTACGTCGGGACGCTGAATCCACGACTGAACCATCATCATACTAACCATTCCCATATTCACATCCATATCCATGTTCTTATTCTCATCCGTATCCATACGTCGATCCCATAATACCAATCTGAAAACCATTCGTCGATACAGTAATGCCAATCGGAATCACCCGACTAGGCAATAGATCCCAAAATCCCTTGATAGGGTTACCGGTCGTCTACACGGTACCACCTATCTGTAAACAATAGAACGGCACATCGGACGTCTTCAACGATGCGTATACCCTCACTGGTCGTCTACACAGCTGAGAATACATTAGAGCACTAGCCGGACGTCTTCAACGGTACACTGGACGTCTTCAACAGTGCATACGCATCACTGGACGTCTTCAACAGCGAGAGGCGCACTAGGAACTCTAACCATCCCACGTCCACCCGACTCGTCAGCCGTTGATCCCACGGATCCCAAAGTACACATATCTCATTATTCCATATGAATCACAGTTCCCCTTTCTCATCATATCTTCTCATCTCTTCATATCAATATTCCATTTCTCATCAGATTCTCTTATCTCTTCACATCACTATCCCATGCATGCTGACACATGTTGTGAAATGCTCATATACTAAGTACAGGAAATACCACATGCTCTGTATTCAACATATCTACTTATTTCTGATTATTAACATGCTGTCGTGTTCCATTCTACTATACAGTTCAGCAATATTATCATGTAACAGTTAAATAGTTCATCTCATAACAGTGTTGCACTATCTCTTAAATTAACAATATCGCATAATAAAAGCATGGATCAACATTTAATCAACTAAACAGTTCATATAATAAACAACAGGAAATAAACATGTTCTGCAAGGTTCGATCGATTGAGGTCCTCTCGATCGATTGAAGTCAAACGAAGTTCGATTGATCGAAGTCATTTCGATCGCTCGAGGAAAAGTCATTTCGATCGATCGAAGTTCCTTCGATCGATTGAGGAAGCGGTAAGTTCGATCGATCGAGAATAGTTCGATCGCTCGAACATCGTCTTCTACCCAGAAACTTGGCAGCGACGAACAAAGATTTCGGGGTCACAATATAAACGTTCTAAACAGCATATAACACCCTAGAATCATTCTTCGAGTGAGTTAATGAACTCACCTCTCTCCGGTGGTCCCGTGGCGGCGTTCCGAGCTCCGCGGTGGCGGCTATGGTGAGCTCGTTCTCTCTCTCCTTCTTCTCTTTCTCTCCTCTTCTCCTCTCTGTCTCTATTCTCCTCTTCTTCTGCTCCTCTTCTTGTTCTCTTCTTCTTCTTCTCCTTCTTCTCTTTCTGCCCAAGCACATATATATATATATCACACACACACATACGGTTACATATATATATATATGGAACACACATACACACACAAGCTCTCTCTCTCTCTAACTCTAAACTGCCAAACACCACACACACACAAAACACACGTATATATATAGGGAAACAAGAAGGGCAGGTGGCAACCACGTAAACTGAAAATACAACGTTCGATCGATCGAAGTGAGTTCGATCGATTGAGAACAGGTCGGTTAAGGTTCGATCGATTGAAAGAAGTTCAATCGCTCGGGAAAGGGTACACATCACAGAATCAGGTCGGCAGAGATTCGATCGCTCGAAGTATGTTCGATCGATTGAGAAAGCACAATGTTCGATCGATCGAAGTGAGTTCGATCGCTCGAGAAAGATTCTTCCCCAAGGTTTCACACAAGCATACAGGGTCTTATTTATATAACCATGCATCCGAAAATACAGGGTATTACATGGTATGCTTATGACTTGGGCAGAATCCTTTTTGTATTCCAGCAACTTCTATTTCAGAAACTAAGTCCAAATTGATCTTTTTTAGTTCAAATTGCAATCTGTTTTTGAAATAAAAGCTCTTTCGATTAATTAACTCAATGAACACTTATGACAAACATGTCAATTATCCATACTCGATTTGTTTATCATTGTTCATAGAGTTAGTTAGTTTAATTCCAGTCCTTCATAATAAGTGAGGTAGTTGAACCACTAAGTATGTGAAATTCACACACTTAGTGTCTAGAATGTTTTACTTGATCAATTTCGAAATATGGAATACTAAAAGAAGAAAACCCCGGTTGTTCGTTTTTGTTAAATCATGGTAGTGGCTGGTACCTTGTGGACTCACATGTTCCCAACCCTTTTTCACATTTAATTTCAAAACACAGTTTTTAGTTCCATCTAATTAAGTTATCGCTTTACTTTAATTTGTTTCTTTTTCTATAGGGCCGTTAGAATCTCCACTCTATAAGAAATCATCTTTTTCTCTTTAGGATTCAATCTAGTATTCTTCCCCTCAATTCCGTCTCTTGGGAAAACGACTCGGTCTTACCAGTTATAACTTGACGTGACCGTTTACACTTGAACGTACTCTTCTGAGAACACATTTCCAGTCGTGTCAATCGGTATGAACAAGCTCTAGCTTTTCCGTCTTCAAACTTCTCCAAGTCTTTGAAAAACTCACATTCCTCTATTTTCCAAAGACATTCTTCACAGAAGTTAATCTCCATTGATTTTAGGCCTTGTAGCTTTTCCTTTGACTGAGGACTTTCATCCCCTTCTCACTCATGTGTCCAAGTTTGCAATGTCACAGATTGGACTCGTTGCTTGACTCAGCAACCGATATGGTATCTCTACTACCCGTGGTCACATATAGAGTGCCCTCCTTTTTACCACGAGCCAATACCATAGCTCCCTTGGTAACCTTCCAATCATCATTGGAAAATGTCGTAGTGCATCCCATACTAGCAAGTTGGCTCACAGAAATCAAATTCTTCTTCAAGCATGGCACATGCCCAACATCATTTAATTTCCACGTCACTCCATTGGGTAACTTGACATTCACCACTCCCGTACCAATAGTATTGCAAGGTTTATCATCCCCAAGATAAACCCCCCTGAAGTCACCCCGAGCATAGTCCTTAATGACTTCCATGTTCGATGTAGCATGAAAAGAGGCTCCCGAATCTACAACCCAGGATTCCGACTAAGTATCAAGAGACAAAATAAGAGCATCTTCAACGTCACTAGTCACTGCATTTGTGGAATCCTGCTCCTTATTCTTCCCTTTCCCCTTATTACCCATTTTTGTGCGACAATCTCTACTAAAATGACCCTTCTTTCCACAGTCCAACATTCTACATCGATGGCCTTTACTTTTACTTTAGACCTCCCCCTCCTTGATTTGATCTTCCCTGGTTCGCATTCCTCCCCGGTACTCTCCCTCTGTTATCCATTTTCAATGCTTACCCAGATGATTCACCCGATTCACTCCTCTGAATTTCTTCACTGAGAACCAAGTCTCGGACTGTCATGCCCTGACGTTGCATAAATAGGGAAAGCATTTAATTTCCTTTATGTACCCGTAGGTCATGACAATTTGAAGGATCGATTCTGTCCCAAATGTCAAACAATATAATAACATAAATCGAAGTAAGAGTAATCAAGACCTATAATTTTTTTAAAGATAATACTTATTACATCATGTAGAAATCTTAAATCACAACCCACCTTGCAAAAGTATTAATATTTATTACATCAATCCTTATTACAAGTTCAGTTTATAATTAGCAGCAGAATTAAAACCATTTTGCCTCACGAGTAGTTGTTCTCAATTCGCATAATCATATTGTCCATCTTGATCATAACCTAAAAAGTCTAGACATAAATGTCTAGGGCGCATCAACGCCGTCAGTTTCAAGAAGCTGCTGAGTAATAAAAACATATGCTTGTAATGCAAAACACACTTTCTTACCATTTTCCGATTCTTGGGTTTATTATTCAACATTAGAAATACATGACTAAATTCGTATTTAAACATAAACAAAGTGACAACATAATATTATTCAATCAATACCACATATAGTCGTACATGAAACAGTACAGTCAACTCATCTCATTGACTCTTTTACCTCGACTACGAAACCCAACACAAACGGTTCCCCTGAACCATCGGTCCACGGCCGTTAGGTTTAGAATGTCTGACGATATGTCTACCGTATCCGAGTCGGCCTGGACGTATCTAGACATTCAAGGCTATAATAACCTGATCAGTCTACCATATCTGAGTCGGCCTGGACACGATCGGACTGGCTTGCCATATTCGAGTCGACCTGGGCTCAATCCCTCTTAATTAACCTGTCGTATCTGAGTCGGCCTAGGATAATTAAGGCTATAACATAACGCTGATTGGCCTGCCGTATCCGAGTCGACCTGGGCTCAATCCTTCCCAATTATCATACTGTATCTAGATCGGCCTGGGAAAATTAGGGTCGCAACTGACATAACACATTCTCGACTCTTCTCAACTCACCATCACACACCATGCATGTCAACTCGACTCAAACATGTATGTCACATGACTTATGCGGCAATACATAATTACTGGAAAGTAACAACAAACGAGTGTACGAGAATTCAAGTCTTTTTAACTTTGTCTTTTAAAAACAGATTATGAAATAACATATTTCCTAAACCGTAGCTTAAAAACATTTAAAATTTCTTCTAAACAGTTCCTTATGCAAAAACAGACAAAAACTGAAAAAATACCCAGTCGCTCGAGCGAGCCGCGCGCGTGATATGCGTATTTTTCGATTTTATTTTAAAATTTTCAAATAATCAGAATTGCCCAGGTCGCACGAGCGGGTCACTCACGCAAGTCGCTTGAGCGCGGGTCGCGCGCGCGAAATATTACAGAGTCGTCTTCTACAACCTTTTTATCCTATGTTTCGAAGTCAAGGACTGATTTTTACCCATTTTGAAATCTGAAATTAAACATATCATGTAATTAATGGTTCTCTTCGTTTTTCCACAAGGATCGCAAAAATGCGATTAGATTTAACTAATTTGAATCGTAGCTCTCAGATTTTACGAAAAATTGAAAGGTAGCGAAATTTCATTTCTAATATACTTTCTAGTACGAATGAATTAGACTCTAATACTTTGAACTCAACTTCTATGGATTGTAATCTTTCATAATCGTCTCTCAATGCATTTTGGTTAAGTTTGAAAAATAAACTTTTCCAAACTATGAACTCAAGAAACAAAACATTAATGGTGATTTTCAATTCTAACAATAAAAGCAGAAATGAAACATGAATTACATTTCAAGTGAGTTTGAAATACTCACTGAGATTCAAGGTTAGAGTAATTGGTTGAGAAAGATAGCAAAATAAGAATTTCAACTTCAAGCTTTGGCTATGGTGGCCCAAGCTTTCTCTCTCTAGAATTTCTGTAAATTTCTATATCTCTATGAATTTTATCTTCTCTTTCTCTCTCTCTCTCTCTCTCTCTATATATATATATATATATTCAGTTGTAAAAGGTGCAGAATGTGTGGTTAAGTGTGTGTATATATATATATATAAAACTCATTTCAAGAACTTGGGGGGCAAGTTCTTTCTCCTTTACTGTACAAATCAATTTAAATTTCTAATTTCTAATTTCTAATTATACATAATATACCCAGCATGTATGTACGTATATTATTTTACTGTAATTCGATCAGATGTAGATCAAATCTTAGTTTAGGAGTTGCTATACTAAGCTAGGGGTCGATATAGTGTTTGGCAAAACAACTTATGGCTTCCAATTTACACATACCAATTTGCATTACCCAAACAAGCCCCAACACCATGATTGGTAAATTTAAATGAACTCAAAAGCAAATGTCAAATCTTGCTTTAGGTAGATTCCAAAATCTGTGGGAGTTCATCGCGGCACGGACAATTTTTGTTCGTAAACTAGTATTTTCGCGACGCGGTGTTCTCCACAAAAATACAGAAAATAATATTAACGTAGGAAATAATTTCTCGGTTGTATAAAAATACAGTTTGAATCAAAAGTAAATATTATCACAGTCTTGAAAATATAGTTTTCAAAACTATCATAGGTATTCCGAAATTAATAAAAATTACGATCTGACCCCACACAAAATTTCTATCAAATAAAACAAGTAGTAGGAATACAAATTTTGAAATTACATTTAATAATTAATGAAAATATAGGTTGTTATATGGACATCACCATACTTAAACGTATTACTCCTGGAAGCACTGCTAACAGCTATGACAGTCCCATTCCAACTATCTGCCAAAGATGACAATAAAAGAAGAACCCTGATTTCATCGTTGAATTCATTACCAACCTAACTCAACTGTGTGGTTACAATATTGAATTCATTAAGGTGATCTGCTACAGATGCGCCTTCTTCCATATGTAAGGTAAAAATACATCGCATCAAATATACTTTATTGGAAGCCGAGAGCTTCTCATACATGTTGGACAAAGCGGTCATAAGACTCTTTGTCGTCTTCGACTCTTTTGCAATATTAAAGGCAACGCTGCGAGCCAACGTTAACCGGATCACACCTAGGGCTTGTAGGTGTAACAACGCCCAATCCTCATCTTTTATCCCTTCTGGTTTCTGTCCTGAAAGATTAGCATAAAGTTTCTTCTGGTCAAGATAATTCTCCATCTGCATCTTCCAAAATTCGAAGTCTGTACCGTTGAATTTATCAATGTTCACTTTTCCTTCTTTTGCCATCGCTCTCACTTGAACCTAATGCTCTGATACCAGTTGTTAGAAAAATCACGTCTAGTCTCCCCGTAGGATCTGTAAGAAATCATTGCAAGAACGAAAGAAAATAAAAAACAATCATACAAGAACACCAGATTTCTATGTGGTTCGGCCAATGTAGGTCCATACCATTGTAGAGTTGTATTATGCTTTAGGGTTACAAAGAGAGTTGCAATCATTATTTACAGTCTCAGGATAGAGTACATATAACATATACAAGTTTCCTAACGAAATAGCTTCCTAAACCAATCAGGAAATAGAAAATCCACTGCCAAATTGATCGAGAGAGAACAAATCCTAATTATACGCCTTAATTCACATTTGTTAGTACTTTTTTATCCTATTTTTGTATATTATTTTGTTTTCTATTTTCTGTCAGGATTTGGAGAAAAGTAAGGATTCTAAGCTAAATGGGGTGAAAAAGCAGGAAAAAAAAAGAAGTTAAAAAAGCCACATCGTGCGCGCGGCCCGCTCGCGCGACCTCCCATTTTACGCGCTCGCGCGGCCCGCTCGCGCGATCCGTACGAAAAATATAAAATGCGTATTTCGAAGAGCTGAAGTACAGCAGTTTTCCTAATTTCCTAATTACGTCTGAAAAGCTAAGTACAGCAGTTTTAGTGCGAATTGGGTTAGGAAAGCTTCAAAACTTGCTCAAAATCTATAAATACTCAATTATAATTTAATTCTTGGGTTGACAATTAAAATACACACAATATACAACCATATTTCCAGCCATTGAAGAGAGGAAAACAAGGAGAAGAAGAAGAAGAAGAAGACCAAGGATTCCCATGGCCTCCTCCATCAACCTCTTGCCGTTCATCCATTCTATGGCCAACTAAACTCAAGACCTAAGGTTTCAATGAAACCCTAGTCAAGTAATAGGGTGTATTTTATGTTTTTATTTTAGTTTTATTATGTATGGATGACAGTTACATGTTCCGAGAATTTTTATAAATAAATCGTTCTCTTATTGATTAAATCGTTACTTTCAAAGTTTACTCTTGTGTTAGATCTATTTTGATGGTAGTGTGCTCAATGATCTATGCTTGCTGTGCTTGTTTAGATTATTTACATGTAATGGTGCTTAAATTGAATTGTGCTATCAAGTATCCGAATAGTCCATGCCTAGATTAGACGGATTATACCACAACCCTAGTTTAGTGTGGGATAATTCGTGCTAACCGAAGATGGATTATGTTGGTGCTTGAACCATAATTATTTTCTTAACGGAGGAATTGGGCTTGTAGCTACAATTCTCCATTATCATCCAACTGAATAAGCTAAAGTAATTCGTAAATACCCTTATTATGAAGCTAGTGGTGGATTTGTAATCCTAGGTTCCTTAAACTTATTTTAAAAATAATATTTAATTGCTTTCATAATTTAGATTTATTTTTATTATTATTAGTTTAATTCAAATTAAATGCAAAATCCGTTTTTCTTAATTAACTAAATTTAGGTTTTAAAAATTAAAATGCATAGTATTCAATCTCTGTGGGTTCGACCTTTACTTCCACACTGCAAATCTTTTAAAAGTAAAGCATAAGTTAAGCATACTTTTATATCTTGATTTTGACAAGATCAATTTTTGGCGTTGTTGCCGGGGATTGCAAATTACTACCTTTACCTTTAAAATATTGGTTTAGTTAATTCGTAAATATTAGATTAGTTTTTATTTTTCTTTATTTTTCTTTATTTATTTAAATTACTAACTTTTCTTTTGTTTTGTAGTTTCTCAAGTAATCAAATTCTAGAGTTTTGGAGAGGAATAGCTTAGCGTATCAAAGGAACTTACGCAAAAAATAAAATAAAAATAAAAATAATTCAAGTAAATTGCTTCCTTTGAAATTCGCTTCAAACCACTGTAATTCAGGGCCCTGAGACGCAATTACTTGCATTAGGTTAGTTGTGGAGCGAGCACTGTATTAGCTAGGAAACCCAGGGCGCTGGGCTTGACGCGATCATTGCATTACAAGATAATATTCATGCATCATAATAGTTGTGTGCCTGTTGCCTTATTTGCGTGATTCTTGTCTTGTAATTGTTTGAGTCAGTTTCTATTTTAGTTATTTTTCTTTTAAATTTATGTTTGGTACACGTTCTAGTAAATCGGAATTATTTTCTATCGATCCTGAACTTGAACGTACCCTTAGAGTTAATCGGACTCCTCAACTGTCGTCGTTGTTTCAGGCCAAAATTCAAAGTACACTTAAAAGGTTAAGAAAAACTCGATTTATTAACATAAAACCTATTCCAATGGCCGACGGCGAAAATAATGGAAATAATGGAAATAATCCCAATCCTAACATACCTCAACCCCCTCCGCTTAAAAACTATTTCATCCCTACGGCCTATACACCACAGGCGAGTATCGAATTACCGGAGGTGACGACATCTCACTTTGAGATAAAGTCATCTACCATAGCGCTACTACCTTCTTTCCATGGTTGTATTAAAGAAGACCCTTATCAGCACTTAGGTGATTTTCAAGATATTTGCTCTACTTTAAAAATCCAACACCTAACTGATGATGAGTTAAAATTGCGCCTCTTCCCATTTTCATTAAAAGACAAAGCTAAGTATTGGCTCCAATCTTTGGAGCCAAACACTATAAAAATATGGGAAGCATTACATACGGCGTTTTTACAAAAGTTTTTCCCAATCACAAGAACTAATCAGATAAGAAAATCAATAACAAACTTTGTGATGCAAGATGGGAAAACACTTTATGACACATGGGAGAAATTTAAAGAATTATTACGCTCTTGTCCACATCATCAGGTCCCTAAGTGGCAATTAGTTCAGGTCTTCTACGAGGGACTAGTTCCCTCAATTCGTAATACCGTCGATGTTGTTTGTGTGGGTACCTTCCTACACAAAAGTACCGACGAGGCCTGGAAAATTTTTAAAATTTTGAGCGAGAATTTGATGCACCAAGCGGTGTCTGTCCGTCCTGAGGGGTACCTTCAACCAAAAAGAGAGGTAAAATTTGAGTCAAGTCAATCAATTGAAATACAAGAATTATCTAGAAAACTTGACCAACTTATGCAAATGAACAAAATGTCGAGTCCACCCTCTTCTGAAGTATGTGCATTATGTTCTGAACCGTCTCATAATATCTTTCCATGTCCTTCTACATCTCAATATCCGGAATTTGTTGAGCAACACGTTAATTCTATGCAACAATTCCCACGAAATAACTATAATCCTATGTCGAACAATTTTTCTAATACTTATCGACCCCGATATCAACAAAGTCAATACCAACAACCCCCTCCTAATCCTAACCCTCCACGGGTTAACTCTTTCGAGGAGAAGGTGTTGTCTTCCCTTAAAAACATAGAAACGCAAGTTCAAGCACAAGCACAAATAGTGCACTCTCATACACAATCCATTGCGAAGCTTGAATCCCAAATGTGACAAATAGCTACTGCGGTGAGTCATAGAAATGAGGAAAAGTTGCCAAGTCAACCTATTCAAAAACCTCAGGGTCAATATGAGAATGGGGGTAAGAGTGAGCAAGTTAACGTTGTTTCGACTAGGACGACTATTCGAGAAGAGGAAGTTGTTGAAAGTTTGGATGAGGGTGAGAAAAATTTAAACGTTATTTCGAATAAAGAAATGGGTAAGGCCATGAATCAAAGTAGAAAAGAAAAAGAACCGGTCCCAACTAATTATATTTTGAAAATACCTTTTCCACCAAACGTTGAGGAACCGTCTAATTTATCAAAGAAAAATTCAAAAACAGAAGATATACTCGAGATGTTTAAACAAGTTAAAATTAATATTCCATTCCTCGATGCGATAAAACAAATTCCCGCTTACACTAAATGTTTAAAAGACCTTTGCACGCAAAAGTGCAAAATACGCAGTCATACTCCGAAAAAGGTCTTTCTCACGAAAAAAGTAAGCTCAATTTTTCAACACGCTACTCCGAAATATAAAGATCCAGGTACGCCTACGATTTCATGTGTCATAGGTGACACTATCATTCATCGGGCTCTCCTTGACTTAGGAGCTAGTGTTAATCTTTTATCTTATCACATCTATAAATAACTAGGTTTAGGTGAACTTAAACCTATGGCCGCTACTATACAATTAGCGGATCGTTCTGTTAAAATTCCTAGAGGAATCGTCGAAGATGTTTTGGTTAAAGTTGATAAATGCTATTATCCTGTCGATTTCATGGTTCTTGACACCGAACCCGTGTTAGATGCTAGGAAATACACTCCTGTCATCCTAGGTCATCCATTCTTAGCTACGGCTAACGCTCGTGTCAACTGTCGAACGGGGGTAATGAAAGTATCATTTGGGAACATGAACTTAAAACTAAACGTCTTTAACGCTATTGATCAACCTCCCAAGGATGACGATTACCTATATGAGGCGGAGAGTGAGGTAAGGCGAACAATTGAACCTAATACGTAATAAAGGTGAGTGAGGAGAATAATATAGTGGAAAATGAGCGGATGAATTTGAATAATACGGACCCTAATGACGAATTTACTCGAAAGGTTAGGAGTCGATTTGAACACGATAAAGGAGATTCGTCAAATGAATTAACGAATAGCGACCTTGTTTTGGCTTTCCACCGAAATCTCCCTGACGCCCTAAAGGGTACAAACTCTGATTTACGACCTCCTTGATTCTTGAGCTAGAATGGTCTAGCTAAAAACGTAAAAGATAGCACTTCTTGGGAGATAACCCACGCTTTATTTCGTTCGTTTTCCTGATTTTTAGTCATTTTTTAGTCTATTTTGAACATTCTGAACAGGTTTAGGGGTCGGGATAAACTTATTTTGAACTTATTTACCTTGAAATAAAGAAATAATGAAAAAAGACCACATCGCCCGCGCGGCCCGCCCGCGCGATATTCTCCCTTAGATAAAAAAATTTTCAACTTTTTATTATATGAGCTCTCTGTTACATCTTGCGCCTAGAATCGCGCGCGCGAGGGGTTCGCTCGCGCGGACCGCTCACGCTATTCTGGCACTTAGAAATTTTTCTAAATAAAATTAATAACAGTCCTCAGGTTTACTTCGCGGAGGAATTCGCGCGAGCGAGGGTCGCTCGTGCGGTCTGCTCGCGCGAGGAGGGGATTTCTCAATTTTTCTCTTTGTTCTTTAACCTTCTGTTTCCCCAACCTATCTAGTTGTTTTTCATTTCTGTTTGTTCTTTTCATTTCTTTTCGTTTAAGTTTAATTTGTTTCCATAGTTCTAGTTTTGTTTTTCTTTATTTCGTTTACGTTCTTTTAATTCTAGTTTAGTTTCTATTGTTTACAAAAAAATAAATAAATAAATAACAAAATAAAAAGAAAAAACATAAGTATTATATATTAGCTTTTATTATTTATTTGCTTGTTTAATTTTCTTTTGTTAAGTATTAACAGGTGAAATAGTGCTCCGTTTGGAGTAATTGAACTTTGATTTCATATTATTATACGTTCACATGTTTGTGAGTGCCGGGATTGAGGTATTATCGTTCCTTTCTTACCTACTCTCCTTTCTTTCGTTTTATTGTTTCATTGGGGACAATGAAAGGTTTAGGTTTTGGGGTATGCACACACATGCACATTATTACACTAAATTTTCAAAAAATTTCGATACTTGTGCTTAAATAAACGATGTTACCGATATTTTTGTAATCTCGAATTCGATACTTCTTAGTATGTAACGTGATTCGTTATAGAATGGTAAACAAGAGAAGATGTAATTAAACATTTGCTGAAGTCATGATATGACGTTTTAGGTCATGTATCGTTCGAATAGTAGTTTTATATCATAGATTTGCACACAAACCTATGCACTGCACGTGGTCGCTTGAATACATGTTTGATGTGAACTATAATATGATTCGGATTTCTAAATAACACAGGGTGGAGACTAAACCCGGTGAGCTTTTGAGCCTATCTTTTCTTTTTAGAGGGTTATAAATACATTTTGTGTTTGTTGAATTTTACTTGAAATAGCGCTTTAACTCGTTGTTTAGTCTCATTATTCTTGTTTTGGTTGATAAGTGAAGTTAAAATATTTGCTACCATACTAAATGATCTTCCGTCGTAAACGTTGAAGAACCATATAACCATAGGACATGATTTTAGGCCTTCTTTGTTTGCTACTGATCGATAAATAATAAATTTCCTTAGTTCGCCCTTTGAGCCATTAAAATGCCATTTTTCTTTAGTTATCATTATCCTGTTTTTGCTCCAATTTGGCCAACTTG
Organism: Hydrangea macrophylla; assembly: GCA_033977485.1. Lineage (NCBI taxonomy): Eukaryota > Viridiplantae > Streptophyta > Magnoliopsida > Cornales > Hydrangeaceae > Hydrangea > Hydrangea macrophylla. The sequence goes on along the minus strand of CM066988.1, from coordinate 140,182,064 downwards.
GAGTTCACCCCTGAAAGATTGATCAACTTTTAGTGGTGTTAAAGTGATGTGTGATTGAGAAGAAGAAGAAGAAGAAAATAAGATGATGTTTGGGGTGGTTGCCTTGATATTTATTGAATATTCGTTTCAAAAGCAACGAGGAGGAAAAGAATAAGAAAAAAAAAGAAAAAGAAACAGAAGGAGAAAAAATTGAAAGGAATGAAAAGAAGAGAATGAAATGATGAAGTTGGTGGAAGAAAGAATGAAAGAAATCGAACATGCCTTACAATGCTACTCTAAAACTACCTAACAAATCCTTTCTATCATTTTTCATTGCCTGAGCCACATTACAACCGTTGAAAAGTCCTAATTGATCTTTAGAAACATAGTTTGGATATATAAACGATGGGAATGGGATTAAAACAAGGTAATGATTAATTTCTCTTGACTGTTGGCGTCCTATCCATGAGACTGCTGTTCTTTTGTGTCATGCGTCCTTTTCGAGTCATATGTGAGCATTTCTTGTTTTGAAAACATATTTCCTTTGCTGCCATATATTTGTAACGACCTACCTCCCCGTCTAGCAATAATATTGTCCGCTTTGGGCCTAAACACAAAGAACTTCACACGGGGTCACCCATCCCTGGTACTGCTCTGGCAGCAGCACGCTTAACTGTGAAGTTCTTTCATGTTTAGCTCCCTCACGGTTTTAAAAGGCCTTGTTGCATATAGAGGGGCGATTAATTCTTATAAACTAGTCCAGGAACTTCACCCCAGGCAATGTGGGACAAGTCCCCACACCCGACCTCACCTCATCCGTCTTGGCCTGTCACAGCCCGGTCCCACAATAGCAGAACCGGAGCCCGTGGCACGCCACCGAGGCTAAACCAATTCATTAACGTTCCCAAATTAGGTTTGAAGAACACACGCAGCGGAATAAATCAAGTCATTTTTTAAAACTAGCAGTCCAGTCGACTGATCCTCGGATCCAGTCGACTGATCCTGGTTCAGCAGAAAGTTTGGTTTTGAGACCCCGTCCAGTCGACTGCTTTCTATACCCAGTCGACTGGGGCTTGAAATTTTCAGTCGACTGATACGGTCCGGCCGATTGAAGTCCAGCCTGAGCAAAAAATATCTGAATTGAACACCATGATCCAGTCGACTGTGTCGAGGACCCAGTCGACTGATCCCCTGCGAAACAATGCAGTGAGTTGCTGAAAACAGAGGCTCCAGTCTACTGTTTTCTCAACCAGTCGACTGATTTATGACAGCTTCTCATTCTGCAGCATTTTCTCAAGTTTTAAAAGCTTCCTAACTTTCACCAATGATCAACCATTCAATCCAAACTCAAACCAAAGTAATCCTAGCTGTATTAAAACATTTCTAAAGCAGGATTACAACATGTCACTAACTATTACAACGGCTTAAAATCCATTCTTTCATACGAAGTTAAACATGGGTTAAAAATAATTAAATTCTTATTACAACATTTCTAGGATCCCAAAACTACAAGATTTACACTCAAGTTGCCTCACAAGCGAACTCCCAACCTACGTACTCACTTCTGCGATTCCTCGCCAGCATTTATACCTGTAATGGTTATTTGAATAACCACACATATTTCGATTTGTTTAAGCTAAAGCTTAGTGAATAAAATAACATATGTGCATGAATGATAAACATGTCAGCATTCACATCTCTACATTTCATACTAGTCGCCGGAGACTCACGTGCCCGTCCATATTCCCAATCCGTGACTCCTCGCCAATAAGTCCACGCGAAAGGGTAAGACCCACGATTCTACAAACAATCGTGCGACCTTAATGTCTATATCGGCTCCACAAAATGGCACGGTGACCACGTGCTCCTTCTGACCCAAATAAGCAACTTAACATGCTCAAATACATATCACCATACTCGCGGTAATCAAACATATCACCGTGCTATTGAGCCTACTTATCAATATAAATGCTCAATATGAACTACACAATATATCTCTAACAATTTATACATGCTATTCACACAAAACATGAATACATGTCAAGAAATCATTCCAAAAACATAGTTGAATCACTCACCTCCAAATAACGCTCCTATAATTCAATCTGAAGAAAACCCGTGCACAAAGAACGTGCAGAAGTCCGTCTAGTAAAATTCCTATGGATCAGAATTCCATTTATCAACTTTTATGAAAAATTCTAGAAAATAACTTTTCGGAAAACTTGGCCAAACAGGCCCTAATAGGTATCAAAACGAAGCTCTTACCTCGAGGAACTCAAATATGAAATCTAGGAGAAAACAGACTGACGAAAGGTCGTCGTTTGGCGTCGCAAAGCTCTAAGCTCCCAAAATCTCCCTATGGCCTCCTTCTTGGACTTTAGGTTAGAAGTTATAAAAATCTAAGTTCATCTCTATCTATATATAGGCAACATTCTCGGGGAATAACGTTTACCTCCCCACGAGTTTTCAAAACTCCCAATCCGCCTCTGAAACTTTCTATACAGTTTATTCTTAGCTTTATAAGTGAAACTTCAAAATTATAAAAGTTTTCGACTAAGTTTCGTTTGGTCGCTAAAACGCGAATTTCTACATGACGTTTCCGAAGTTGCTAATTAGCCTACCAAATTAATAGCGTGTTCATTCGTTCTCACCAGGATACTAAATCTAACATCAAAAATATATTCTAAGCCAGAAAATAATACAGATATTGAAATACACAGGTAAACATTTATTTTCAGATAAACATTTAAAGTGTTCCACAGTGACCGTCTCATACTCGGAGAGACTTCACAACAATAAATCCTCAATCACAACAGTCTCAGAGGGTTCTCTAATACAGACACCCAATTCAACTCGTGAGTCAAAACTCACCCAAACATGTGTCATAGGACACGCAACATCACATTATCATGCATGACAATGTAATGCAAATGCGATAACACGAATGCGGGTGTTATATGGCCATCATGCCTCAAGAGTATTGGCTATTGGTCATCACAATATTAGATAAATTAATGTTTCTGAGTGTTTCATTTGAGAGTGTAATTCATTATGAGATTCGTAGTCCAAGCATAGTTTGATGGTAATACGAGTTATATTCCAAGTTCATAACATGCGCGTGTTCATTTGACTACCATATCACACACGTGCAATTTTATGAGAAACTCTATTGATTTATACGATGCATGTGCTTGGGATTGCTTTTCATAATGTAGGTAGACGTTTGATTCCGTTTCTTCTCCTTCGTTATCCTATTTCAAATCATTGTTTTATAATAAGGAGTATCGAATATTATGTTTTTCGTTTTTAATAAAACTTTTTAAATATATAATGAAATAAAGATGGTTGTGGGAGACTTGTTGACGAGAACCCTCACGAGACTTTACTCGTCCGACTGGGGACACCTAGGGGTTTAAAAAGCTTGTTGCATATGCTAAATGCAATCGTGATCCATGCGAAAATGGAGTAGTATTTTTATTAGTAGTTTTATTATTCTATTCTTTTTGCTCAAGGACTAGCAAAATGTAGGTTTGGGGGTGTGATCGGGAGAGAATAAATTCTAATTATACGCCTTAATTCACATTTGTTAGTACTTTTTTTATCCTATTTTTGTATAGTTTTACTTCGTTTTCTATTTTCTGTCAAGATTTGGAGAAAAGTAAGGATTCCAAGCTAAATGGGGTGAAAAAACAGAAGAAAAGAAGCTGAAAAAGCCACATCGCGCGCGCGGCCCGCTTGCGCGAGAATCCAACTCTTCGCTCGCGCGACCTCCCATTTTACGCGCTCGCGCGGCCCGCTCGCGCGATCCGTATTAAAAATATAAAATGCGTATTTCGAAGAGCTGAAGACTCCTACGCGAACGAAACTGCCTAATTACGTCTGAAAAACTAAATACAATAGTTTTAGTGCGAATTGGGTTAGGAAAGCTTCCAAAACTTGCTCTAAATCTATAAATACTCAATTATAATTTAATTCTTGGGTTGACAATTAATATACACACAAGATACAACCATACTTCCAGCCATTGAAGAGAGGAAAGCAAGGAGAAGAAGAAGAAGTCCAAGGATTCTCATGGCCTCTTCCATCAATCTCTTGTCGTTCATCCATTCTATGGCCAACTAAACTCAAGACCTGGGGTTTCAATGAAACCCTAGCCAAGTAATAGGGTGTATTTTATGTTTTTATTTTAGTTTTATTATGTGTGAATGACAGTTACATGTTCCGAGGATTTTTATAAATTAATCGTGCTCTTATTGATTAAATCGTTACTTTGAAAGTTTACTCTTGTCTTAGATCTATTTTGATGGTAGTGTGCTCAATGATCTATGCTTGCTGTGCTTGTTTAGATTATTTACATGTAATGGTGCTTAAATTGAATTGTGCTATCAAGTATC